>CM077921.1:121810073-122410073 GCA_039797435.1 Crotalus adamanteus
CACCAGTTTTCACTTACAGGCAAATGATATTTTTTGCAGATCTTCCAATGCACCGTTGTTGCTACTTTGTCATGCCGCTGTTTGTAGTCAGTCTGTGCAATCTTCTTGCAACAGCTTATTATTATTATCGATCATCGCACAGTCAGCCAGATGTTCAGACTGGATTTGGCATTTTGTCTACCTATCGAGTCCTTACCCAGGACCTGGGATAGGCAGATGTGGATGTTTGATGGTATTACAGATATCGTCGCAGGATGGAAGCAGTTCCTAATAAGGCTGTCTTTTGCAATTGACTAATAGCGAATTTGTCAATTATTATTATTATTATTATTATTATCATCCTCATTATCATTACTATTATAACAATGCCTTTCTGGTTTTCTCTTCTCCCACCCTGCCCTCCCGACCCCTTTCTTTCTGCCCCTCCACCTGTCCCCCGTCCTTTTTCTCTCCCCTCTGCAGAGATCTGCGCGGCTGACTGTGGGGTCCACGGCACCTGTGTCGGGGGCAGCTGCCGTTGCGAAGAGGGCTGGATGGGGGCCTCCTGTGACCAGCGAGCGTGTCACCCACGCTGCAACGAACACGGGACCTGTCGGGACGGCAAATGCGAATGCAGCCCCGGCTGGAACGGAGAGCACTGCACCATCGGTAAGAAAAAAAAAATTGGGGGGGGGGGGAAAGAAAGCAAAGCCGATGGGAAAGGATCCGACAGAGCCGGGTGGAGAGGAGAGTTGACAGAGCATGCTCGATGGAATCGGTTGGATATTACTGACGCATGCACATCCTTTATTTTATTTTATTTTATTTTTACATTCTTGGGTTTGTCACGTCCGTGTATCACCCATTTTCCATGCCGCGATTCTCCCCTCGATTTCGCAGGCCTCCAATGTCCTTCCTTTTGGCCAGACAAGCGGTAGAGAAACACAAGTCAAAGCTGTAGGGCAGCGGTTCTCAACCTGTGGGTCGGGACCCCATTTGGGGTCGAACGACCATTTCACGGGGGTCGCCAAACAACGTAGTCCGCCATTTTCTTTTCCCCTTTTCCTTAGCTGTGCTACTCCCTTTTATTCTATTGGCTTTTGAAAGCCAATAGAATAGACTCTCTTGAATAGAGTCTAATTCTATTGGCTTTCAAAAACCAATAGGAATTTTCCAGGCTGTCTCTGCCCTGCTGAGCCCGCCAAAAGTCCCATTCTGCAAACGGTGCTGCACCAGTTGAGTAGTCCTCGACTTACGACCGGTTGAGTAGTCCTCGACTTACGACCAGTTGGGGGTCGCGGCATTAAAAAGGTTGAGAACCACTGCTGTAGGTGATCTTCGGTAAACCGACACCGTAGAGTAAGGCAGGATAGGTTTGTCCTCGAGATACAACTGTTCATTTAGAGAACGTTCGAAGCTACAACGAAATTTTTTTAAAAAGGGACTTACGACCGGTTTTCACACTGGAAATTCTGGTCGTGGTTGGAAAGTCAAGCACTACCTGTAACAACTTATGAACAGATCTCTCTGGAGATTCTCCGTGGGTTGTCTCAAAAGTGCTTTTTCAAGAGGCAACTGGACTTGTTTTTCTTTGAAGATGTTCAAAGAGGCCATCTGTATCCAACCTGAAGAGCCCTCTCTCAACAGAGGGGGAGGGACACGACATCATCTATCTCCAGTCTACAACACAGTCCTTTCCGCAGTCCCAAGAAGGCTCCACACCCATTTGCACCACTCAGGTGACCCTGAGGACGCAGATAAGCCTCCAGGTAGCCTCAAGGACTCTGTCCTAGTTCCGACAGATGAAACTCTTCAAAGGGGACTTTGAGGCATTGTTTACCGTAAAGAATCTTTTATTTGAGGAGCATAATATCGACATTGCATAATCAAAGCCAAAAACTGAATTCCCCTCCCCTGAGCACATAGTATCAACGCACAATTCCCTTCTCATAAATCACATTCCCCAATTAACTTGAAGCACGGGCTTCCTCTCCAGTTCTCCAGCCCGACAATTCTTTATCAGTTCTGGGCTCAATAACCTTGATTCTCACACTAGGTTTAGTGTTGCTATGTCTAGCTGGACTCTCATTCACATCCCCTCCTCATCCCAGCATCATCTAACTCTAAAAGCCAAAGGTAAAAGATGGCTACATTTCCATCTGTTGTCAATGCAAAAACATCCGATGTGAGCAGTGTTTACCGACTCTCTAAAACAGGGGTGTCAAACTGCCGGTCCGCAGGCCGGATGCGTCACGTGGAAGCCGCGCCCACCCCATTGCCAGCAATGGCAAAACTGGCCCGATATGTTGCGCGACGTCACGTGACATCGTGAGTTTGACGTGCCTGGTCTAAAAGGATGCAAATGACCAGCTTGTGTGCAAGGAGTATAAATCCTTCCATTCCCCACCATCCAGTCAGAGCTGAAGAAGCTTCTTGGGATGAGAAGAGAAACATCTTCAAAGGAAAACAAGGGAGTTTATTTACCTCTTGAAAAAGCATTTTTGGGATAACTATGACCATTTTTCATACTTCATGACCATTGCAGCATCCCCATGATCACATGATCAAAATTTGGGCGCTTGGCAACTGATTCATATTTATGATGGTTGCAATGTCCCCGAGTCATATTTTGCAACCTTCTAACAAGCAAAAGCCACTATTCTCTACAGGTAGTAACTGACTTACCACAATTCGCTTAGTGACTGTTCAAAGTTACAACAGCACTGAAAAAAGTGACTTAAGACCATTTTTCACACTGAACAACCGTTGCAGCATCCCCATGGTCACGTGATCAAAATTTGAACGCTTGCAACTGACTCATATTTACGACGGTTGCGATGTCCCGGAGTCACGTGATCCCCTTTTGTGACCGTCGGACAAGCAAACTCAATGGAGGGGAGCATATTCATTTAACAGCCATGTTACTAACTTAAACAACTGCAGTGATTCATTAAACAACCGCGGCAAGCAAGGTTGTAAAATGGGGTAAAACTCACTTAACAGCTACCTTGCTTCACAAGAAACATGTGGGGCTCAAATTATGGTCATAAGTTGAGGACCATCTGTAATCCTTTCCAATTTCAGAACATTAAGCCAAAACTGCATCCAGTTTTGGTCACCACAATGTAAAACAGATGTTGAGACTCTAGAAAGGGTGCAGAGAAGAGCAACAAAGATGATCAGGGGACTGGAGGCTAAAACACAGAAGGAACGGCTGCTGGAATTGGGTCTGTCTAGTTTAATGAAGAGAAGGACGAGGGGGGACATGATAGCAGCCTTCCAATATCTCAGGGGTGGCCACAAAGAAGAGGGAGTCAAGCTCTTCTCCAAAGCGCCTGAAGGCAGGACAAGAAGCCACGGATGGAAACTCATCAAGGAGAGAAGCAACCTAGAACTAAGGAGAAACTTCCTGACAGTTAGAACAATTAACCAGTGGAACAACCTGCCTCCAGAAGCAGTGAATGCGCCAACACTGGAGATTGGACAGCCATTTGTCTGAAATGGTATAGGGTTTCCTGCCTGAGCAGCGGATTGGACTAGAAGACCTTCAAGATCCCTTCCAACTCTGTTATTCTATTCCAGGGGTCTTCAAACTTGGCAACTTTAAGACTTGTGGACTTCAACTCCCAGAATTCCTCAGGGCTGGCCAAGTTTGAAGACACCTGTTCTATTCTATATTTGTGGGATGAAGGTCCTTCACTGGCCAGGTAAACATCCCAATCTTTAGCCGGCAGAATCTTTCTGCATAGGTTGATAAACACCAGATGTCTTTTTCGAAGAGAATCTAGTAATCAAACCTCTAAAACAGTGGTTCTCAACCTGTGGGTCGGGACCCCATTTGGGGTCGAACGACCATTTCACGGGGGTCGCCAAACAACGCAGTCCGCCATTTTTTCCCCCTTTTCCTTAGCTGTGCTACTCCCTTTTCTTCTATTGGCTTTTGAAAGCCAATAGAATAGACTCTCTTGAATAGAGTCTAATTCTATTGGCTTTCAAAAGCCAATAGGAATTGTCCAGGCTGTCTCTGCCCTGCTGAGCCCACCAAAAGTCCCATTCTGCAAACGGTGCTGCACCAGTTGAGTAGTCCTCGACTTACGACCGGTTGAGTAGTCCTCGACTTACGACCGGTTGGGGGGCGCGGCATTAAAAAGGTTGAGAACCACTGCTCTAAAAGGATCTTTTAGAGAACTAGAAAAATCTCCAGACTTCCAAGAAGCAAACGAAGGTATCAGTACTGGCACAGACGAAAGGACATTGGTGTGGAATTCCATGGTTTGTAACAGACCTTTCCTTGTGTTGGTGTGATTTTTTTTCTTGCATGGCTTGTGTTATACTCCTCTGTATGTCTTTTATCTCTCTCTACTTCCTTGGTTGCTCAACAAATGACTTGTCCCATGGTTGGACTTCTTACCCACAATTGATGTTTGTGATAAAATAGGGCAAAAAAGATAGCCAGTATTAGACAAGAAAGATTGTAAGTTTGGTCTACCACAGGGGTAGACAACCTTGGCTCTTTTATGACTTGTGGACTTCAACCCCCAGAATTCCTGAGCCAGCATGGGGGAACTATGACCCCTTCATGACTCGTGGACTTCAACTCCCAGAATTCCTGAGCCAGCATGGGGGCAGTATGGCCCCTTCATGACCCGTGGACTTCAACTCCCAGAATTCCTGAGCCAGCATGGGGGCAGTATGGCCCCTTCATGATCCGTGGACTTCAACTCCCAGAATTCCTGAGCCAGCCATGCTGAGGGGAAAGGGAGAGGTTTCCAAGCTGAGCCATGCTGGCTCAGGAATTCTGGGAGTTGAAGTCCACAAGTCATAAAAGAGCCAAGGCTGCCTACCCCTGGTCTAGCAGTTAAGGCTAGAAACCAGGAGACAGTGAATTCTAGGCCTGCCTTAGACATGAAAGCTGATTGGGTGACTTTGGGCCAATCACCAGGAGGTGGTGAGTTTTAATCCCAATCCCACTTTAGGCATGAAAGCCAATTGTGACTTTGAGCCAAACTCTCTCTCTCTCTCTCTCTCTCTCTCTCTCTCTCTCTCTCTCTCTCTCTCTCTCTCCCTCCCTCCCTCCCTCCCTCCCTCCCTCCCTCCCTCTATCTATCTACCTATCCACTTCAAAATCCACCGTATCAGAATTACTAAATTTGAAAAATACTGATTTAAACCATATTCAGTATGGTATAAAAAATTAAAAGGGGCCATAAACCAAGGATTAGTTTAACAGATCCAGAGGAAAAAATGCCATGTGATGGGCAGACTGTTCCCCAAAGTAATCCCAATTTGCTGCCATTAACTCTTTCCTTCTACTTTTCTACCGATAGTACCGAGTACACATTATTAGCTCCTCAGAATAACAACGATCATTTTAGCTACCTTTCCGTCACTGTTAAATTGTTCTTATGTAGGGGAACAATAAACTCATAATTTGGGGGCAGCTGTGAAACAAAACACAAATGGACAGGGGCTTTCTTCTGTCTCTCTTCAGTAGGATCATGTTGATTGGACAGACGAAGAAATACCAACAGAAGAGAATATTTGTACCTCAGGGTTGAATTGTGGAGTCCTTGGTGTTCTCGGAGCTTGGTTTATATATATATATATATATATATATAGGTCTTTGGTTATTCGGGTTTTCTCCCGCGTAAAATTGGAAGTGTCTTGGCGACGTTTCGACGAAGTCTCATTCGTCATCTTCAGGCTGGTGTTTTTGGCTTCGTGCTTCTAGGAGCAATGTGTGATTGTAGTTGTTTCCTCCTTTTAACTGCCAGTGGGGGTAATTCTCAGTCTACGATCACAATTGACCCCAAAATTTCTGCTGCTAATCAAGACCGTTGCTAAGTGAATTTTGCCCCATTTTACTACCTTTCTTGCGAATCGGTCATTGAGTTAGTAACATGGTTAAGTGTATCAATGGCTTCCCCCATTGCTTTTGCTCGCCCGAAGGTCACCAAACGGGATCCCGTGATCCCGTGCAACGGTCATAAGTATGAATCAATTGCCAAGCGTCTGAATTTTGATCACGTGACCGCGGGGAACGTTGTGACGGTCCTAAGTGTGAAAAATGAACATTTTTTGAACATTCAGTAAACAAGCTTTTCGATGGGCCTCTCTAGGAAATATAATCGTATTTATAAGCCATCTGACGGAGTGCGCCTGCCTCTTCTGAATGGCCTAGAATTCAAGGTCTCCCCTCTCACACCAAATATGAGTCGTCTGTCTCCTTTCCTCTTGTTTTTTTTTTTTTGCTTACAAATATGAATATTGCAAGTTTTTTATTTCTCCGTTAGACATACTGGAGTCTAGACTCTGAATGTGGGGAGGGGGAATCCACCCCGACTTCTTCCAGAGGTCATGTCCCCTCCAGTTGGGTGGTCTTCCTGAGCTATTGCAGAAAGGCAGGGAGGGTGGGGGGGGGAAGCGCTGGAAAACACAAGAAGATCGAAAAGAGTGTGGGAGTGGTGCCCCGAGTGAAGAAAAACAGCCCTCTCTGATCCTTCCTCAGTAACAGGAAGGGAGCCTTAACTCACCACCTCTCCCTCCCCAGGAAGTTTTTTTCCTCTTTTCTGAAGTTGCCAGCGGCAGGAAGGAAAAAGAAGAATTCAGTCACACTGCTGGGAGGGGAAACTTCTGGCCCCGTTTGTAGACACACAGACAGACATAGATATTCTCATTCTCTCTCTCTCTCACTCTCTCTCTCTCTCTCTCTCATAAACACACACACACACACACTGTCTCTCTGTCTCGCTCTCTCTGTCTCTCTTAGTCTCTCTCTGTCCATGCCTGCCTCTCTTTCTCTCTCCATCTATGTCTCTTTCTTTTTCTCTCTTTCTCCATCTCTCTGTCTCTTTATCTATTTCTCTGTCTGTTGCTCTCTTTCTGTCTCTTTCTCTGTGTGTGTGTCTCTCTCTTCTTTCTGTCTCTTTCTCTGTTTTTCTCTCTGTGTGTGTTTCTGTCTGTCTGTCTCTCTCTGTGTGTCTGTTTCTCTTTCTGTCTCTCTTTTTCTCTGTCTCTCTCTTTTTCTGTCTCTCTCTGTCTCTCTCCATGTATGTCTCTTTCTTTTTCTCTGTTTCTCCATCTCTCTCTCTCTTTGTCTGTCTCTGTCTCTCTCCATCTATGTCTGTTTTTCTCTCTTTCTCCATTTCTCTCTCTTTATTTATTTCTCCTTCTCGTCTGTTGCTGTCTTTCTCTCTGTCTCTTTCTCTCTGTCTCTGTTCTGTCTCTCCTCTTTCTGTCTCTCTCTCTTTCCCTGTGTTTCTCTGTCTCTTTCTCTATTTCTCTGTCTTTTGCTCTCTTTCTCTCTGTCTTTTTCTCTCTCTGTCTCTCTCTCTTCTTTCTGTCTCTGTCTCTTTCTCTGTTTTTCTCTCTGTGTGTTTCTGTCTGTCTGTCTCTCTGTGTGTATGTCTGTTTCTCTTTTTCTGTCTCTCTTTTTCTCTGTCTCTCTCTTTTTCTGTCTCTCTCTGTCTCTCCATCTATATCTCTTTCTTTTTCTCTGTTTCTCCATCTCTCTCTCTCTCTTTGTCTGTCTCTGTCTCTCTCCATCTATGTCTCTTTTTCTCTCTTTCTCCATTTCTCTCTCTTTATCTATTTCTCCTTCTCTGTCTGTTGCTGTCTTTCTCTCTGTCTCTCTCTCTCTTCTTTCTGTCTCTCTCTATCTCTTTCTCTGTGTTTCTCTATCTGTCTGTCTGTCTGTCTCTCTTTCTCTGTGACCGAAAAACTTTGTAAAGTTTCTTTTCGTTTGCTGAACCTCTTTGTAGCCTTAATGGACTTGGCCTCCCTCCTTCTACAGAGGTTAATTAATCGCCTCGGAAGATGCTCCTTCCAGAGAAAGCAGAAAGAAAATGAGACTATCCCAGTTATGAGGGCCGTCTAAAGCCTGATCAATATTAGTTGTTTATTTTTGGAATGGATAAGCAAATTTTCCACCCCTGGGATTACGAGTCTTGTTGGGGGCAGGCTCTTGTTGTCGCTGTTGTTATTGTGGAGTTCTCTGTGCTTGATTGCTTTGTTGCAGACATTTCACTAACCAACTCGGTAACCTCATCAGTACAGGTAGCCCTCGACTTACGACCACAGTCGAGCCCAAAATTTCTGTTGCTAAGTGGGACGGTTGTTAAATGAACATTTCCCCATTTTGTGACCTTTCTTGCCACAGTTGTAAAGTACATCGCTGCAGTTGTTAAGCGAATCTGGTTGTTAAGTGAATCTGGTTTTCCCATTGACTTTGCTTGTCAGAAGGTCACAAAAGGGGATCGGGTGACTTCCAGGACACTACAACTGTCATAAGTCAGTTGCCAAACGTGTCAGCGTGAAAACCGGTCATAAGTCACTTTTTTCAGTGCCATGGTGACTTTGAACGGTCACTAAATGAGCTACCTTGAGGACTGTGTTAGCACCGATGATGTTCCCTAGCTGGGTCAGGAACCGTCTGCAAGAAAACTACCAAGCCCAGAGAGCACCAAGGACCCCACAATTCAATCCTGAGCTACGAATATTCTCTTTTATTGACAGTATTGTTATTATTCTTTGAATAAGACACAGCGTAGATCGAAAGAAAAACACCGCCGTCGCAAAAATCTCTCTGATAAAAATCAGTTTGTAGCTCCACAACCAACCCAGCAAAACCAACTGGGTGAGAAAGAGAAAAAGAGAGAGACAGAGAAAGGGACAGAGACACACACAGAGACAGAGAGAGAGATGGAGACAGAGACACAGAGAGAAAGAAAGAGAGAAAGAGACACAGACACACAGAGACACAGAGACACACACAGAGAGAGAAAGAGAAAGACAGACACGGAGAAAGAGAGAAATAGACACAGATACAGAGAGAAAGAGAAAGACAGACACAGACACACAAGGAAAGAAAGAGACAAAGACGCAAGAGAGACAGAGACACACACAGAGAGAAAGAGTCGGACAGACATACAGAGAGAAAGAGAAAGAGAGACACAGAGAAAGAGAGAAATAGACACACAGAGAGAAAGAGACAGAGAGACACACACACAAAGAAAGAAAGAGACAAAGACGCAAGAGAGACAGAGACACACACAGAGAGAAAGAGTCAGACAGACATACAGAGAGAAAGAGAAAGAGAGACACAGAGAAAGAGACAGAGAGAAAGAGACACAGACACAGAGACAGAGACACACAGAGAGAGAAAGAGACAGACACAGACACACACAAAGAAAGACACAGACACAAAAGGGACAGAGACACACACAGAGAGAGACAGACACAAGAGAGACACACAGAGAGAAAGAGAGATAAAAGACAGACACAGAGAGAGATACAGACACACATAGAGAAAGAAAGAAGGAAGGAAAGAAAGAAAGAAAGAAAGAAAGAAAGAAAGAAAGAAAGAAAGAAAGAAAGAAAGAAAGAAAGAAAGAAAGAAAGAAAAGAAAGAAAGAAAGAAAGTGACAGACACACACACAGAGAGAAAGAAATTGAAAGGAATCCTCTATCTGACCACAAAAAGCACATCCAACTTTAATGAGTATAAAACGAGTGTCACTGCAATTGAAAACCGACCAATCTGAACTAGAGTGGGGTAAGATTCCCCAGATCCCACAGGAACTCATTGATCAAATAGGAAAGTCTATAAATCTCTTTTAATGATCATGACATTCCTACCGAAGAAAGGAGAAGAACCAATTGTGGAGTTGCAGGGCCAGGAACGCAACCTGGAAAGGGGGATTCTGGAGGGATGGAACGATGGGCAGGTCTGCTTCTACGAATCTAAAGACGGAAACGAGATTGCTGCAGAAAGATGGGGAGATGCCAGGCAAGTTGTGACCGGAAGGCATTACAAGTAGTCCTCGAATTACGACCACAACTGAGCCCAAAATTTCTGTCGTCAAGTGCGACGTTTGTTAAGGTGAGTTTTGCCCCCATTTTACGACCTGTCTTGTCACAGTCGTTAAAGTGAATCACCGCAGTTATTAAGTTAGTAACACGGTTGTTAAGTGAATCTGGCTTCCCCATTGGCGTTGCTTATCAGAAGGTTGCAAAAGGGGATCATGTGACCCTCAGGGACACTGCAACCGTCATAAATACGAGTCAGCTGCCAAGCCTCTGAATTTTGATCACGTGACTCTGAGGGTGCTGCAACGGACGTAAGTGTGAAAAACGATCATACGTCCCTTTATTCAGTGCCATTGCAACTTATAACGGTTATTAAATGAAGTGATGGAAGTTGAGGACCACCTTTATTATTAATATTATGCCTGGTCACCTAGTCATCCAGATGTTCAGACTGGATTTGACCTTTTTGTCTGCCTACCGAGTCCTTCCCAAGGACCTGGGATAGGCAGATGTTGTCGTTTGATGGTGTTAAAGGTGTCATTGCAGAATGTCAGCGGTTCCAAGTACAACGGTTCGTTTAGTGACCATTGAAAGTTACAATGGCACTGGAAAAAAAATGACTTACGACCGTTTTTCACACTCGTGACCGTTGCAGCATCCCCGTGGCCACGTGATGGAAATTCAGACGCTGGGCAACTGCTTCGTATTTATGACGGCTGCCGTGTCCTGGCATCATAGGATCTCCCTTTGTGACCTTCTGACGAGCAAAACCATTGAGGAAGAAGCCAGATTCACTTAACAACCATGTCACTAACTTAACAACTGTGGAGATTCGCTTAACGACGGTGGCAAGGAAAGTGATAAAACGAGGCAAAA
This sequence comes from Crotalus adamanteus, assembly GCA_039797435.1. Classification (NCBI taxonomy): domain Eukaryota; kingdom Metazoa; phylum Chordata; class Lepidosauria; order Squamata; family Viperidae; genus Crotalus; species Crotalus adamanteus. The sequence continues at coordinate 121,820,736 of CM077921.1, forward strand.
CTCACTTAACTCACATCTGTTGGTCTCGCACACCAATAGAGTTGTTGGGCTCAATTGTGGTCGTAAGTCAAGGACTACATGTGAAGCTGCCTTTGGTAATGGACTGATGGTGATTTTGTCCATACCGATGGTGCTTAATTGATTCTCCATTATTGTGTGCCAATTGTTTGAACTGGTCTCTCGCTCAAATAGCCGGTGAAGATCTCTGCAATGTAACCAAGCATGGAAATAGCGTGGAAGGCCCAGAAAAGCATTTATTAATTCATTTATGGGTTTGGTTTTAGAAAATGTGTCCAGATAGTCCTCAACTTGCAGCCATTTGTGTAGTGACAATTCGAAGTTACCGCAGCACTGAAAAAAGTGCAACTTGTTTTCACGCTTGCAGCCCCACTGTGGGTCACATGATCAAAATTCAGAGGCTTGGCAACCGGCTCGTACTTACGACGGTTACCGTGTCCCGGGGGGTCATGTGATTCCCTTTTGCGACTGTCTGACAAGCAGGAAGCCAGATTCACTTAACGACTGCAATGATTCATTTAACAGGGGGTCCTGGGATCACGTGATCCCCTTTTGCGACCTGAGCAGCGAAGTCAATGGGGAAGCCAGATTCACTTAACAACCATGTTAACTGACTGAACAGCTGCGGTAATTCACTTAACCACTGTGGCAAGAAAGGTTGTAAAATGGAGCAAAACTCACTTAACAACTGTCTCGCTTAGCAACAGAAAGTTTGGACTCAGCTGTGCTCTTAAATCAAGGATGACCTGTATTGCCTCCCATCTTAAATACATAACTCCAGGCAGTGAAGAGTACACACTAACACAATATAAAACCCCCACAACTGATTAAAATAATACCATACCAAAAAAGAAGAAGAAAATAACCAAGGAACTGCAGGAAGTCCTTGACTTATAACCATAATTAAGCCTGGATTTACAATCATAATTCATGCTGGTCCTTACTGAGTCATCATGTGTCTTCGGCTTCATGCTCGTGCAAGCAAAGTGTGATCGGCTTCGTGCTTGTGCTTGCTTGCACAAGCACAAAGCCGAAGACCCCAGCCTGAAGATGACGAATGGGACCTCATCGAAACATCGCCAAGATACTCTCAATCTTACATGGGAAAAGACCCGAATACACCAAGACCTGCATACCTGTACCCATGAAAACCTACGAAAACATTACCATGGCTGTTAAGTGTCTCACCATGGGTCATTAAGCAGATCCATTTTCTGCAGTGAGCACCTTTTCATGGAAACTGGGAGTAAAGCCCAATTTCTTACCCCCCCCCCCAAATGTCACAAATTGTAGTCATGTGAGCGTGGGATGCTGCAAACGGTCACGAATGCAGCCTGGCTGTTGAGCTCCCTAAAGTGCTGTCAACGGAGAGTGGCGACCATCAGAACTTTGAGTCTGTTTCATAAGTACTCTCCAGGTAGCTCCATTGCAACTTCGAACGATTGCTATGCGGCCGGTCTTAAGTCAAGAACTACCTATAACAGTGGTGGTGAACCTTTTAGAGACCGAGTGTCCCAAAACTGCCCCCCCCACCCCTGTCCCCGCTCCACCCTGCCCGCTGGGCCACCCATCACCTCCACAGCCCGCCACAGATCACTCAGGCAGCCCAGCAGCAGCATGGTAGCCGTGCCCTCCGCCCGTGCCCCGCAGCACCATCTGCGTGCAATGGGGTGCAAGGGCGGAGTCTTGTCCCCGCTGCCCAGCTAACATGTCCTTGGCTGTGCTGTTTTGCGTGGTCCATGCCTGGGGGGTGACTCTCCTCCGAGGGGGCTGCTGGTGAGGAGGAGGCCATGGGAGGAGACGGGGCTGGGACGACAGTGCGTATGCCCACAGAGAGGGCTCCGAGTGCCACCTCTGGCACGCGTGCCATAGGTTCGCCACCACTGACCTATAAGCATCCTGTTGGGTTTCTACCAGCGATAGATGGTTGGGAGGAAAAGATAAACGCAGGGAAAAGATTGACTGCCGCTCCAGTGTGAGGTTGCTACCTCATCCGTGCAAATGACCTGCTTTTGAGGGCATACTGATTTTCCCCACGGCATCAATAAAAAATCCTCTTCTTCTCCTTTTGAATGGATGCTGCTTTTTCCTTTGATCCTGCCTCCCTAACAATATCTGCTTGGCTTCCTCTCGTTGTTGTGTTGGTGCTGCTGCCTGCTGCTGTTGTTATTTTGTCTTTCCTCCCACCCTGCTGCTCTCCCAGCCCCCCCCCCCCGGCCGTCGCCTTTGCGTCACTGTCTCGTACTGAACTGTACTGCACTTTATCCAATCCTACTTCACATGTTCTGTCTTTTATTTTTCCAAGCTCACTATCTGGATAAGGTAGTGAAAGGTATGGTGATCTCTCTTCTTCTCCTGTCTTTGTGTGTTTCGATCCAGCCTCCCCGCTCCCCGCCCTGCACAAATCTCAGCTTAGGTGCCCTCCCATCTCCATGACCTCACCATTGTCACCTAAAGCCTAGCATGACTTGATTCCCCCCCCCCCAGAGAATTAACCCCAGGAAAACCTATTTCAGCTCCATCCTTCTGTAAGTGCAGCTGTCTTTCCCTGATGTCCTATCTGTGTTGCTTCTGTCTTTCTCCATCCTTCACTCATTCCAACTTAGACAGGTGATGTGGGTTGGGGGGGGGGGTTCCTACAAGGATACTTTAATTCTTTTTCCTGGTAGAACTCAAGGGAAGACAAGGTGAGTAGGATAATATGAAGTCCCCTTGTTTCCAAAATCCAGCGAATAATCTTAAACACGGCCTCTACTTTTTCAGGTTGGAAGTATTTCAGGTTGAAACTCTAGAGTAGTCGGCGAGTAAATCTTGAAAATGCTTTTTGTACGTCAGCCCTTTCCCAGTTTATAATTCCAAACAAAACTTGACGGATGACCCCGCTCGCTTAGCAGCTATTCCAGCTAAAATGCCTTTCTGTATCTAACAAAGAGCACCAACGATGGTTAGGGGATTGGAGGCTAAAATATACGAAGGACGGTCGCAGGAATTGGGGATGTCTAGTTTAATGAAAAGGACGACTAAGGGTGACATGATAGCAGTGTCCCAATATCTAAGGGGCTGTCACAGAGAAGGGAGAGGTCCATTTTTTTCTCCAAAACACCTGACGGCAGGAGAAGACGCAGTGGATCAAGACTAATCGAGGAGAGAACCAATCTAGAACTAAGGAGAAATTTCCTGACAGTGAGAACAATTAAACAGTGGAACAACCTGCCTTCAGAAGTTGTGGGGGCTCCCAACATTGGCGGTTTTCAGGAAGAGACTGGACAGCCATTTGTCTGAAATGGTATAGGGCAATGATGGCGAAACTTTTAGAGACCGAGTGCCCAAACTGCAACCCCAAAACCCACTTATGCATCGTCGAGTGCCGGGTGGGCGTGGCCCATTGGTTGGGTGTGGCCCATGGGGTGGGCGTGGCTGCGGTGGTAACAGCAGACGGGTGGGACTAAAAAGTTCAATCAATCAATTCCAATTTTGCAAGATCTTTTTTTTCCCCTGCGAGAAGTTGAAATTGGCTGATTGATTGAACCTTTTTTTTTTGCACACGGCGGCAGAGGCCTAAAGCGAAAAGGTTTTATAAAACCCAGCTGAAGGCCTAGGACTGGAGCGACAGCGCGCGTGCCCACAGAGAGCGCTCTGAGTGCCGCCTCTGGCACCTGTGCCGTAGGTTCGCCACCACTGGTATAGGGTCTCCTGCTTGAGCAGGGAGTTGGACTAGAAGACCTCCAAGGTCCCTTCCAACTCTATTATTCTGAAATATCCAAAGTTCTCCACCTAGCATGCCCGTTTGTTGAACATGCTAGGCATGGAGTCCACCCTATTGGGAGATGCTAGATGGTGCAAGGCTCTTGATAGCTCAAGACATCCGTTTCTCCTCAGTCGGTTTTCCATTCTCCAAGATCGATTTGAATGAAAATGTGTAGAATATTTTGGGCTCCAGCACCACCAGCACGTTTTCATAGAATCATGGATCGGGGACATCTGAGGTCCTTGTTCAAGGTAGGAATCCATATTAAAGCATTCCAGCGATGCTGGCTGGGGAATTCTGGGAACTGAAGTCCACAGGTCTTAAAGTTGCCAAGGATGGACATCCGTGTAGAGCAAGAAGGATGCTGTGGTTGTGACTGGCTGGGGAATTCTGGGAATTGACGTCCACAGGTCTTAAAGTTACCAAGGTTGGACAATCCCCGGTCTACAGACTTAAAATACTTGGATCTCGGTTTTCCACCCAAGCAGAGAATTTGAGCGGACGAGGTCTCTGAATTCTCCCAAAGAAGGAAAAATACATGGATATTCTCCAAGGGCAGGTCTTGCCTTTAGTTGTGCCGATAATGAGAAGAAAAACAGAGAACGGGCTCCTTCATGTGGTTCTTCTGTGTAAAGTCTTCCCTTGAGATCCAATCAACGCCAGAGAATGTGCAGACCATCGGACGCCAGACGGGAGGAACCTTCTGCAAACTCCGTGCCCATCTGCGATAAACATATTCCTCCTTTAAGCATTTATCTTCTGCCAAATACTAATTCTCACGCCCCGTTCAGGAAGAAAAGAAAGGAGAAGAATGCACCAACTTTCTCATTTGTTTCAGAAATACAGGCAGTCCTTCACTTGCGACAATTTAATGACCGTTTGATATTACAACGGTACTGAAAAAAGTGACTTGTGATCATTTTTTTTGCACCTAATGTCCATTGGTCACGTGATCAAAATCAGCCGTTTAGAAACTGACTCCTATTTATGACGGTTGCAGTGCCCTGGGAGGGTGTGTGTGTGTGTGTGTGTGTGTGTGTGTGTGTGATGTGGTCCGCTTTTGCGACCTGACGAGCGAAGTCAGTGGGGAAGCCAGATTCACTTAACAACCATGTGACTGAATGAACCAGTGCAGTGATTCACTTAATGACGGAGGCAAGAAAGGTCGCAAAACAGGGCAAAATTCACTTAACAACTGCCTCGCTTAGCAATGGAAAGGTTGGGCTCTGTGGTGGTCGTGCGTTGAGGACTGCCTGTACAGGACCAAGTTTGGCCCTTTCCCCTGAGATCAGTTTAAGAAGAGAACTGCAATATTAGATCAACATCTTTTCTCTTCCCCGGATGTTTCTTGAAAGCCCACAAGGGGAGCTTAAGTCTGATGGAGCTGCTGGTTGCTCTTCTCCTTTTACAACTCTACACATTTACAACGGGTGTAAAAGCAGTAAACTTTCATTAGGAGAGGAATTTGGTGATTAAAGACCTTGCTGTCTGCTATTGGGCTGACACTGTGCTGTAATTTATAGCAGGAAATCCCTCAATCAGTGGAACAACCCGCCTTCAGAAGCTGTGAAAGCTCCAACACTGGAAGTTTTAAAGAGGAGATTGGACAGCCATTTGTCTGAAATGGTATAGGGTTTCCTGCCTGGGCAAGGGGTTGGACTAGATGACCTCCAAGGTCTCTTCCGTTATTCTGTTAAGTTAGGCCAGTGCTGTGTGAAGATACATACTCATCCAGCTATTTCTGCTGCTAAAGTTACTTGTAGGAAATGATTTTGACATACACAATATGTGGAAACAGCACTGGATAGCTGTGGGACTTTCAACCAATCACCAGAAGACTCTGAGTTCTATTCCCACCTTAGGAATGAAAGCCGGCTGGGGGACTTTCGGCCAATCACCAGGAGACTGTGAGTTCTAGTCCCGCCTTAGGAATGAAAGCCGGCTGGGGGACTTTCGGCCAATCACCAGGAGACTGTGAGTTCTAGTCCCGCCTTAGGAATGAAAGCCGGCTGGGGGACTTTCGGCCAATCACCAGGAGACTGTGAGTTCTAGTCCCGCCTTAGGAATGAAAGCCGGCTGGGGGACTTTCGGCCAATCACCAGGAGACTGTGAGTTCTAGTCCCGCCTTAGGAATGAAAGCCGGCTGGGGGACTTTCGGCCAATCACCAGGAGACTGTGAGTTCTAGTCCCGCCTTAGGAATGAAAGCCAGCTGGGGGACTTTGGCCCAATCTGATGAGCAGAGTCAATGGGGAAACTGGATTCACTTTACAACCGTGTTACTAATTTAACAAACTGCAGTGCTTCCTTTAACAAATGTGGGCAAGAGAAGTCGTAAAACGGGGCAAAACATAAATTTTGGGCTGCATCGTGGTTGCAAGTTGAGGACGCCCTGTAATTTGTATCATCTCTCCTGGTCTGTTTCTTTGGGGGGGGGGGTTTCAAAGAAATTGAACCTAGCCTCTCCTTTCCTGGCCTATCCTCGCATTATTATCATCATCGCAAAACCGCTGCGCATTATTATCATCATCGCAAAACCGCTGCTGCTCCTGATTTCTCTAAAACAAACAAAGCGTTGACAAAAACCTTTTTTTTTTTTTTTGTTTAAATTTGGCAGGATCACCAGGAGCGGGGGGGGGGAGTAGTCTGTAAACTTTGGATCCGATTCGCCCAAATGTACTGTCAGCCAACATTTTCATTCACCCTAAGCTATGGGAAAAATCGGCACTTAGGTGCAACTTCCAACTTGCATAAATCTCCTTTTGAGTTTTATGTCGACAGGATTCCCGTTGGAAGCGGCTGACAGCTCGTGTTGTTTAGACTGTCTTAATTATGAACATATTTGCTGAAATCCCCAAATCAGCTCTTCTGATCTGAGTCAGAGTAATTGGTTGCACTCCGCTTTAATCCAAAACAGCCCAAGAGTCAGACTATTTTTTTTTTCATTTTAATTTCTTATTTCCATTTTTCTTTGAGGACCCAGATTGTTGGGGGCAATGTGCTGACTCTGTAACCCGCTTAGAGAGGGCTGTAAGGCACTGTGAAGCGGTATACAAGTCTAAATGCTGTTGCTGTTTTATATATTAAATAAATGTACAAATCTTCGTCGGAGACTTGAAGGAGTTTAAGAGGCATTCTGATTTTCGTGAGAAGCGTGGGAACTGGAGCTGCTTGAAATGATTCGTTGAAGCTCAAATCCAGACTTTTGGCACCCTCACCAAACTACAATACAGATAGTCCTCAACTTACAACAGTTCATTTAGTGACCGTTCAAAGTTACAATGGCACTGAAAAACATGACTTAACGACCGATTTTGACACTTGCAGCATCCCTGTGATCACGTGATCAACATTCAGACACTTGGCAACTGACTCTCAGTTATAACAGATGCAGTCTCCCGGAATCCTGTGATCCCTTTTTACGACCTGACTACCAAAGCCAGATTCACTTAACAACCGTGTTACTAACTTAACAACCTCAGTGGTTCACTTAACAAGCTGCAGCAAGAAAGATTACATTAAATGGGGCAAAACTCACTTAACAACTGTTAAATGTTGGTCGTAAGTCAAGGGCTACCTGTAGTCATTTGATAATCTGAATAAATAGACTTGACTTGCTAAGGGGAGAAGGCCACTGTACATGTGCAATAATGGAATGGTTCTGCTTATGTCACCCATGTGTCCCTGAACTGTAATTTCGTTCATTTGTCTTTCCTAAATGTCAATTGGGTATAAAAAAAAAAAGCAATAACAACATCGGCATTTCTTACACCTTGTCCAACACGCAGCCATGTGAATAAGTCTGCTCAAGGCACAAACTCACACAGAATCAATCTTTTTTGCTATATTATTGCTAAAGGAGATGCCAGAGGAAGGGTATCAGCGCTCTTGGATTTAAACCAATTTTTGCTTTGGTGGTGGTGGTGTTGATGGTGTCCTTTTTTATATCCAAGCAACGTCTGGTTGGGGTTGATTTAAATTAACAGATAGTCCTCGACGTACAGCCAGAATTACTTACTTACTATTTTATTTTATGTTATGTTATTTTATTTTAATAATAATAACAACAACAACCCAAACAACTGGAGCACCACTTGAACACCATTGGCATTGACAAATTCACCATTAGTCAATTGCAAAAGGCAGCCTTACTAGGAACTGCTTCCATCCTGCGACAATATCTGTAATACCATCAAATATCCACATCTGCCTATCCCAGGTCCGTGGTAAGGACTCGATAGGTAGACGAAAATGCTAAATCCAGTCTGAACATCTGGCTGACTGTGCGATGATTAATAATGATGATGATGATAATGATGGAAGAGATCTTGAAGGTCATCTAGTCCAACCCCCTGCTCAGGCAGAAAACCATTACCATTTCAGACAAATTTTATTTTATTTTGCTTTGTTATTTTACTTTATTTTATTTGTTAAATTTACTTGCCACCCATCTCAGCGTAGGGAGTACTCTGGGCGGCTTACCACAGTAAAACAGAAAAAAAGGAATAAAAAATGTAAACCTAACAATAGCCAAAGCAATGAAACAATAAAAAATCAACAAAGGAAGTACAATAATACAAATTAAAAGATGGGCAGAGGGAGGGAGGGAGCAGAAAGCTCGGGGGGGGGGGGGAGAGACAAAATTTGAGGCTAAATTTTTCTTTGTTCAGCAAGGCGATTGTTAAATGAGTCACAACCAATTTTTGCAATGATTATTAAGTGAATCGCTGCACTTGAGGTCCATTCCAAGAATGGAAGTCGGAGCTGACGGAGCTTCTTGAGAAGCGAAACGTCTTCAGGGAAAAATCAAGAAAGTCCAGTTGCCTCCTAAAAAAAACATCTTTGGGATAACGATGACCTGGATCTATGGAGAATCTCCATAGATACTAAGTCACATAAAAACAGAAGGATGCAGTTGTTGGCTTTGTCAGATGTGAGAGGTGATCAGAGGTGAAAAGTTTGACCCCTGAAAATCGCGTTTATTCCAGAAGAACATGCTAGTTGAATTTTGTTCCCATTTGTCAAGGAAGAGTGAGAAATTAACGTGTGGCCCAAATGGGGCGGCCATTTTGCCATCATCCTTTCTATCTCTGCACACCAGTGCAATAACTTTGCACTCCTGTCTTGCATCTTTACTTTATTTTTATTTTTTTTCACATGAACTAGTAACCCTTCGACCAATACTTCTTGTTTGTCGGCCGCCTTCCGTTATTATCAGTGGAAATGAAAATAATAAATGGGCGAATGCTATGATTTCCATTGTTGGTTGATTTAATGTTAGCCATAGCTATAGTTTATCTTAAGAACCTACCATAACGTCGGGAAGCTTACAGGTTGTCTCCCACGTACGACCACAATAGAGTTCAAAATTTCTACTGCAAAGCAAGACAGTTGTTGAGTCAGTTTTGTCCCACTTTACAACCTTGCTTGCCATTGTTGCTAAGTGAATCCCTGCCGTTGTTAAGTTAGTAAGACCATTGTTAAGTGAATTTGCCATAGCAGTGTTCCATATTTGAGAGGCTGACATAAAGAGGAGGGGATCAATTTATTTTCCAAAGCACCTGAAGGCAGGACAAGAAACAACGGATGGAAACTAATCAAGGAGAGAAGCAACCTGGAATTAAGGAGAAACTTCCTGACAGTGAGGACAATTAACCAGTGGAACAGCTTGCCACCAAAAGTTGTGGGTGCTCCATCACTTGAGATTTTTAAGAAGAGACTGGACAGCCACTTGTTTGGAATGGTATAGGGCAGGGATAGGCAACCTTGGCTCTTTTGTGACTTGCGGACTTCAACTCCCAGAATTCCTGAGCCAGCATGGGGGAACTATGGCCCCTTCGTGACTTGTGGACTTCAACTCCCAGAATTCCTGAGGCAGCATAGGGGAACTATGGCCCCTTCATGACTTGTGGACTTCAACTCCCAGAATTCCTCAGTCAGCATGGGGGAACTATGTGCCCTTCATGACTTGTGGACTTCAACTCCCAGAATTCCTGAGCCAGCATGGGGGAACTATGGCCCCTTCGTGACTTGTGGACTTCAACTCCCAGAATTCCTGAGGCAGCATAGGGGAACTATGGCCCCTTCATGACTTGTGGACTTCAACTCCCAGAATTCCTCAGTCAGCATGGGGGAACTATGTGCCCTTCATGACTTGTGGACTTCAACTCCCAGAATTCCTGAGACAGCATGGGGGAAGTATGGCCCCTTCATGACATAGACTTCAACTCCTAGAATTCCTGAGCCAGCATGGGGGAACTATGGCCCCTTCATGACTTGTAGACCAACTCCCAGAATTCCTCAGCCAGCATGGGGGAACTATGGCCCCTTCATGACTCGTGGACTTCAACTCCCAGAATTCCTGAGTCAGCGTAGCTGGCTCAGGAATTCTGGGAGTTGAAGTCCACAAGTCATAAAAAAGCCAAGGTTGCCTACCCCTGGTATGGGGTTTCCTGATTGAGTAGGGTTAGTGTTAGAAGACTAGAAGACCTCCAAGGTCCCTTCCAGCTCTATTCTAGTTCTGAATTCTGACTTTGCTTTTCAGAAGGTCACAAAAGGGGATCACGGCAAACTTGTGATTCGTAAGTCAAGGACTCCCTGAATTACTGCATACCAAGCCCTTCGGTTTCATATCCATGGGGAAAATATTGTTCTGATGTAGGAGCAAAAATGGCCCCAAGCAGCAAATCGTCACTCAATCTTTGTTTGCACATAACCTGTGAATGGCCTGTCTCGCTCCCAAATGTTAAATGATCCAAATTCTCTTCTCCAACTAAACTTTCCTTTCCTTTCCCCCTTCCAGAGGGATGCCCCGGTTTGTGCAACGGCAACGGTAGGTGCACGCTGGACATGAATGGGTGGCACTGTGTCTGTCAGCTGGGCTGGAGAGGGATAGGCTGCGACACGTCCATGGAGACCGCGTGTGGAGACGCGAAAGACAACGATGGAGGTAAGACTCCTGCCAGCAGGGTTTACCGACCGCGAACCTTCGCTTTGCATGGATAGAAATGGGAACGAGAAACAAACCGAGTTCCAGGTTTGAAACAAAACAGCCCCGTTTGGGACGTTCTATCCTCCACATTTCCAAGTTGGGGTTGGAACAATTCCAAATTGGCTTTTTTTGCAATTGAAAATACTATGGATTTGTCTCCTAATGATAAGATTCCTGCCCGCTGCCGTGAAACTTGATACAGTTTTCTCTCTGGGGAAAATCTCCTGTTCCAATGAAAGAGAATATTTGTAGCTCAGGGTTGAACTGTGGGGTCCTTGGTGCTCTCTGAGCTTGGTTGTTGTCTTGCAGATGTTTCATTACCCAACTAGGTAACCTCATCAGTGCTAGAAAGGGAGTGAGATTGGAGGAGAAAGAGGAGGAGGACTCTAGGGTCCTTGGTGCTCATTGAGCTTGGCTGTTTTCTTGTAGACATCTCATGATCCAACTAGGTAATTTCATCAGTGTTAGAAGGGAGTGGAGTAAGAGGAGGAGAACTGTGGGGTCCTTGGTGCTCTCTGAGCTTGGCTGTTTCCTTGTAGACCTTCCATGACCCAACTTCTTGTTGTTAGTTGCGAAGTCGTGTCCGACCCATCGCGACCCCATGGACAACGTTCCTCTAGGCCTTCCTGTCCTCTACCATCTTCTGGAGCCCATTTAAGCTCCAGAGGTGCTGGATGGAGTCACTGACCGAACGAATGAATGAATGCATCTATTAAACTTTGTATACCCTGATTCCAGTTGTCTCTCAGTCATGTTTCATTAACATATATACAATCCAAAATAGGACCTCGTATAGTAATAATAGTAATAATAATAATAATAATAATAATAATAATAATAATAATAATAATAATAATAATGGTGCATTGGAAGATCTGCAAAAAATATCATTTGCCTGTAAGCAAAAACTGGTGGGATCATAAAATAGAGAAAATCATAGAAAATGATAAAATTAAACTGCTCTGGGACTTCAGAATTCAGACAGACAAGCACCTGCAACATAACACCCCAGACTTAACAATTGTCGATAAGAAAGACAAAAAAGTCTGGATAGTGGACGTGGCAGTGCCTGGAGACAGCAGAATAGACGAGAAAGAACTGGAGAAGATAACAAAATACAAAGACCTACAAATAGAAATAGAAAGACTGTGGCAAAAGCAAGCAAGGGTAGTACCAATAGTAATAGGCTCCTTGGGTGCAATTCCAAAACAACTGGAGCACCACTTGAACACCATCGGCATTGACAAATTCGCTATTAGTCAATTGCAAAAGGCGGCCTTACTAGGAACTGCTTCCATCCTGCGACGTTATCTGTAATACCATCAAACATCCACATCTGCCTATCCCAGGTCCTGGGTAAGGACTTGATAGGTAGACAAAATGCCAAATCCAGTCTGAACATCTGGCTGACTGTGCGATGATCCATAATAACAACAATTAAATCTGACTATTAAAAACTGTTCGAAATAAAACTATCTATAGTTTTCTAGTTAAATCTACACCAGTGATGACGAACCTCTTAGAGACCGAGTGCCCAAACTCCAACCCAAAATCCACTTATGCATCATCGGGTGCCGGGTGGGTGAGGCCCATTGGCTGGGTGTGGCCCATTGGGTGGGCGTGGCTGCGGTAATGGTAGACTGGGTGGGACTAAAAAGTTCAATCAATCAATTCCAACTTTGCAAGATCTTTCTTTTTCACGCGAGAAGTTGAAATTGACTGATTGATTGAACCTTTTTTTTTTTTTTTTGGCACACGGCAGCAGAGGCCTAAAGCGAAAAGGTTTTATAAAACCCAGCTGAAGGCCTAGGACTGGGACGATGGCGCACGTGCCCACAGAGAGGGCTCTGAGTGCCGCCTCTGGCACCCGTGCCATAGGTTCGCCACCACTGACCTATAGGCTTGTGCCTGTGTTGAGGGTGGGAGAGGGGGTTTTAGATCAAAAGAAAATCAGGACGGTGGCCTGATTGAAGTCCCAATTTTTTTTAAGAGTGTTATTGTGCCATCTTGACTACACCCATGCCATCCAAATGGGCGGGTTTTTGATTGAGCTATTGCAGCTGCCAACTTTTTTTTAATATCCCTCTCATTGAGATTTCATTAAACATAAATCCCTCTAATGCAAGGGCTTCTTCCTATGCTGGGTTTTAATTTTTCCTTCTTCTCCAATTAGAAATGACGGTTAAGGCCTATCATATTGGAAATTCAGATTTGGTATCCCTGAGTCAAGAGACACTGTGGTCTAGTGCTTAAAGCAACAGGCTAGAAACCAGGAGACTGTGTGTTTTATTCCCACCTTAGGCATGAAAGCCGGCTGGGTGGTTTTGGTCCAATCACCAGGAGACAATAAGTTCTAGTCCCGCCTTAGGCATGAAAGCCGGCTGGGTGGCTTTGGTCCAATCACCAGGAGACAATAAGTTCTAGTCCCGCCTTAGGCATGAAAGCTGGTTGGGTGACTTTGGTCCAATCATGAGGAGACTGAGTGTTCTAGTCCCACCTTAGGCATGAAAGCTGGCTGCGTGGCTTTGGTCCAATCACCAGGAGACAATAAGTTCTAGTCCCGCCTTAGGCATGAAAGCTGGTTGGGTGACTTTGGTCCAATCATGAGGAGAATGAGAGTTCTAGTCCCACCTTAGGCATGAAATCTGGCTGGGCGGCTTTGATCCAATCACCAGGAGACAATAGGTTCTAGTCCCGCCTTAGGCATGAAAGCCAGCTGGGTGGCTTTGGACCAATCACCAGGAGATGTGAGTTGTAGCCCTGCTTGAGGCATGAAAACTGGCTGGGTGACTTTGGGCCAATCACCAGGAGACGGTGAGTTCTAGTTGTACCTTAGGCACAAAGCCAGCTGAGTGGCTTTGAGCCAATCCCCAGGTGACAGTGAGTTCTAGTTCTGCCTTAGACACAAAGCCAGCCGAGTGACCTTGGGCTAGTCTCTCTCTCTCCCCTAGGAAGGAGACAATAACTAATCACTTCTGAAAACCTTGCCAAGAAAGGTGCAGGAACTAATCCAGGCAATCTTCAGAAGTAAATGGTGATTCAAAGGCACTAAATGAACAAATGAGTCTGTACCAGGTGATATTCCCAGGTTACAGTACTAAGTATTCCAGATGCCAGATCCTTTGCCCCACTGAGGCTCTTCTAACCAGTCTTTGTGTCTTTGGTCCACAGATGGGTTAGTGGACTGCATGGACCCCGACTGCTGTTTTCAGTCTTTGTGCCGGACCAACACGCTCTGCTTGGGCTCTCCAGATCCGCTCGACATCATACAGGAGACTCAGGCCCCCGTGTCCCAGCAGAAGCTCTACTCTTTCTATGATCGGGTCAGGTTTCTAGTTGGCAAGGACAGCACACATGTCATTCCTGGAGAGAATCCATTCAGCGGAGGGTAAGTTTCCTTCCTTCCTTCCTTCCTTCCTTCCTTCCTTCCTTCCTTCGTTCCTTCCTTCGTTCCTTCCTTTGTTCCTTCCTTCCTTCTCTCCCTCCCTCCTTCTCTCTCTCCTTCCTTCCTTCCTTCCTTCTTTCTTCCCTCCCTTCCTCCTCTCTCTCCTTCCTTCTTTCCTGTCATCTTCCTTCCTTCCTTCCTTCTCTGTCTCCTTCCTTCCTTCTTTCCTGACATCTTCCTTCCTTTTCTTCCTTCTCTCCTTCCTTCTTTCCTGTCATCTTCCTTCCTTTCCTTCCTTCTTTCTCTCTCCTTTCTTCCTTTCCTTCTTTCCTGTCAACTCCTTTCCTTTCCTTCGTTCTCTCTCACCTTCCTTCCTTCTTTCCCGTCATTTCCCTTTCCTTTCCTTTCTTCTCTCTCTCTCCTTCCTTACTTCTTTCCTGTCATCTCCCTTCCTTTCTTTCCTTCTCTCCTTCCTTGTCTACTACCTTCCTTCCTTCCTTCTCTCCCTTCCTTCTTTCCCGACATCTTCCTTCCTTTCCTTCCTTCTCTCTCTCTTCTTTTTTCCTTCCTTCCTTCCTTCCTTCCTTCCTTCCTTCCTTCCTTCCGTATGGCTTTTGAGCGGTCTTCCAGCACAACCCCACATAGCGTACATTGCAAACTCAAGAACACCCCGTTTAACCACAAGCGATGCTCTGAGCTTCTTCCCCCAGAATTAAAACAGAAATCAATTTCTGTCTTACCCAGGAAAGAAATCTCAAAAGATCTGGGGAAAGACATTACTCCCCTGTGGCATTTCTGTCCGCAATGCTTGGGATCGTAGGTACATGAATTTGCAAATGTGCGGCACACAGCGTGTGTTGCGGTACACCAGTTACACTTCAGGTTCAGCTTTAATAAGCTTTCCCCCCCCCCTTGAAAACCAAAGGTTCATAAGGAGTCTCTGCATGTTATGATTTTATTAATGATTTATCTCCGTGAAGAGGTTGTTCTAAACTCTGTAGCTACGAGACCTTCTGTCCCTTAGGCTCAGCACAATTTAATATTATTATCCCTAATACTGATTGAGTTCTCTGAGAGCAGCCAAAATGGCGAAAGCCACTCATGAGAGAAAGAGAGAAAAAGAGAGCAATCAGTACACTCAGAGTAACCATGGACTTTTGCAAAAAAAGTGTGAGAGCCAAAAAAAAAAAAAAACAGCAGGGTAGGAATGAATTAATTAAGCAAGGACAATGAAGGCAAATGCACAAAGGCACTGATTGGTTCCTACTCTCCTAAGAGCCCAAAATTCTTGGCCCAGTGCTCTTCAACATCTTCATCAACGATTTGGACGAAGGGATAGATGGGGAACTCATCAAATTTGCAGACGACACCAAGCTGGCAGGAATAGCCAACACTCCAGAAGACAGGCTTAGGATACAGGAGGATCTGGACAGACTTGAACACTGGGCGCTATCTAACAAAGTGAAATTCAGTGGTGAAAAAAGCAAGGTTCTATATTTAGGCAAGAAAAAACAAATGGACAGATACAGTATAGGGGATACCTTGCTCAATAGTGGTAACTGTGAGAGGGACCTCGGAGTCCTAGTAGATAATCACCTAAATATGAGCCAGCAGTGTGCTGCAGATGCCAAAAAGGCCAACACAGTGCTAGACTGCATTAACAGAGGGATAGAATCAAGATCACATGGAGTATTAATACCATTTTACAAGGCCTTGGTAAGGCCACACTTGGAATAGTGCATCCAGTTTTGGTCACCACGATGTAAAAAGATGTTGAGACTAGAAAGAGTACAGAGAAGAGCAACAAAGATGATTAGGGGACTGGAGGCTAAAACATATAAGGAACGGTTGCTAGAATTGGGTATGTCTAGTTTAACGAAGAGAAGGACGAGGGGGGACATGATAGCAGTGTTCCAATATCTCAGGGGCTGCCACAAAGAAGAGGGAATCAAGCTATTTTCCAAAGCACCTGAAGGCAGGACAAGAAGCAACGGGTGGAAACTAATCAAGGAGAGAAGCAACCTAGAACTAAGGAGAAACTTCCTGACAGTGAGAACAATTAACCAGTGGAACAGCCTGCCTCCAGAAGCAGTAAATGCTCCAACACTGGAAGTTTTTAAGAAGAGACTGGACAGCCATTTGTCCGAAATGGTGTAGGGTTTCCTGCCTGAGCAGGGGGTTGGACTAGATGACCTCCAAGGTCCCTTCCAACTTTACTACTATTATTATTATTAAAATAACAGAAAAGGAGATTGCACAGGATGGCTAGGAAATTCTGGGAGTTGAAGTCCACAAGAAATAAAAGGGCCAAGTTTGAAGACCCCTGGTCTAAAGAAAGCTGGAATGATTTGACCAGCCAACTTTCCAGAAGGAAAGATCATTCAGTGTGGTGTCCTTGGTGCTCTCTGAGCTTGCTTGCTTCCTTGTAGACATTTTATTACCCTACTACAGGGGTAGGCAACCCAAAACACTCAAAGAGACACTTGGACCCATTTCCCACCGAAAACAAAACACTGGGAGCCACAAAACCCTTTTGATATCTAAAATGAAGCTAACACTGCATATATCTTTTTTAACCTTGTGTGTGTGTGTGTGTGTGTGTGTGTGTGTGTGTGTGTATTAAAGGTAAAAGAGGATATAAAAAGAGCCGAGGTGGCGCAGCAGTTAGAGTGCAGTACTGCAGGCCACTTTAGCTGACTGTGTTCAGCAGGTCAGCAGTTCAATAAAAATATACTTTACTAAAAGCTGCCAAGCTTTCGTTTGGAAACTCCAAACATCGTCAGGGCTGAGGAGCCAGTGAACAATGATGACTTAAATGGGTTTGGCTGACATTTGCACCCGGCTCATGGACCGTATCACCGGTCCCGGCCGGTTAATTAGTGTTCCAGATGTTTCTTTATTACTCTCCTTGCGCTTCCTTCTATGGTTCTTCCGGATCATTCCTCCCACCATTCCATTACTAACATTCATCTCCTCCACCACCCCTTTATCCTTATTTCCTTCCATAGTACTGACCCTCATCTCCTTTTTGTTTTCATTTTCTACCCTGGGGGCATCCGTTTCTCCTCTATCAGTATTACAAGCCTCTCTGGGATCACAGACGCTCCCCCCGTGCATATATATACATATGCAGTGTTATCTTCATTTTAGATGTCAAAAGTCTCTCTCTGTCTCTCTCTCTCCCCTCTCTCTGAACTTCTGCTCATCTGGCAAGCTGGCTTCAAGCTACTTCTCCAACAAGCTCAGGGGTAGGAAACCTTGGCTCTTTTATGACTCATGGACTTCAACTCCCAGAATCCCTGAGTCAGCATAGCTGGGCTAGCTAGCTCTCTCCTGCCCTTCCTGCTTCCTGCAGAGACACAGCAAAGGGAGGAGTCCCGCCCAAAAATCTTTTCAGCTTGTTGGAGAACACTGTGAGTCTATTCTCTTTTTTACACACAAACAGAAACGCAAAAAGAGAGAGAGAGAGAGAAGGGAAGTGCAAGTGCCTCTCTCTGTCTCTGTCTTTCTCTGCAAATGGCAGAGGAGGCTGGGAGCCACAGGGGAAGGCTCAAAGAGCCACATGCGGCTCCGGAGCCATAGGTTGCCAACCTGTGCCCTACTAGGTAACATTATCAATGCGTGGTCCAAGGACTCCTCATTTCAACCCCATGCTACAAATATTCTCTTCTAATGAGATGTCTCGATGGCTCCTAGCATATGGAGACAGCTGTTGAAGGCTTTTTTTCAACGGTGGGGATAAATGGGGCTGGTGGTTAAGAGCCCAAAATGTGATCACGTGACCACAGGGTGGGTTTGTGCAGCTGTTGGAAAGGCCTGACTGCAAAATGCAGGCCCAAATGCAGCTGCAGAACTTCGGCCCCAGAAGAAGTGGACCGGCTAAGGTGGGGCTATCGGTGCCGGAAGTGAGGTAAGGCCTACACCGAAAATAAGACCTGGTTCTTCTTTTGGAGGCAAAAAAAAGAAAGAAAGACCAGGTCTTATTTTTGGGGAAACACAGTAAGTCGAGAAAGACTGTAGTTGTCTCCATCCAGGCTCTTCCTTCAGTTCCTCAAAGTTATTCCTTCTGCCCTTTATGAATGTTGGGAAAGGTAGAACCGAAGAGACAAACAGGGTGAGCAGCGTCAAGATGGATAGGTTTCAAATTAGCAGTGAATGCTCTGCTGGAAGGGCGGAATGGCCAAGTTAGGGACATCATCATGAAGACGATAGCTCTGTGTGGTTGCTAAGCGTCCACCACAATTTGATGGCATATAATCAATCAAGCCTTTTGACCTCCGTGACCCTTTCTTGCTCCAGAGGAGAAGAAAAGAGTTCTCCGGTATCATTTAGAGTCTTTAGAGTCATGCGGAGCTTCTGATGACAGACAGTTTAAAAATGCTTGGAAGGTAACAAAGCAAAGAAGAAGTAACTAGCCAGCAAATCAATCAAGGGATGGTCAAGTAGCCCAAGAGCTCTTGGTAGCAGCTCATCAAGAGGATGCAGGAAAAACATCCTTTGCGGGTGGACTCAACAGTTGTGTCAATATGGATGCTTATTTTAAGGTGGACCCTCCATCTAACCTTATTCTATGACCATCATAAAAGTATTTAAATAATACCTGTTGTGAGGGCATTTTAATTAATTTAAATATTAAATTGCTGTTTTAGAAAAGATGAGGACTTTTTACTGGCCCTAGAGAGAATTTATGGATGTCCATTTTATTCTCTCTTTCTTTGTCCCTTTCTCGTTCTCCTTTCTCACTTTCTTTCTGTGTCTCTCTTTGTCTCTCGTCTCTCTGTCTTTCTCCCTCTGTGTGTGTGTTTTTCTCTGTTTTTCTCTCTCTGTATATTTTTTTCTGTGTTGCTTTCCCTCTCCCTTTTCTCTCTCTCTCTTTCTCCTTTCTCTCTCTCTTTCTGTGTGTGTGTGTCTCTCTATGCATCTCTCTCTCTCTATTTTTCTCCCTGTCTCTCTGTTCCTTCCCCCCTCTGTCTTTTCTCTTTCTCTCTCTTTTTCTTTCTCCTTTCTCTTTCTATGTTTCTCTCTCTCTCTCTGTGTTTCTCTCTGTGTGCGTCTCTCTGTTTTTTTTCTCTCTCTTTTTTTTTTCTCTGTTCCATTCTTTCTCCTTTCTGCCTCTGTCTCTCTCTCACTCTCCTATCATACATACACAACATTCAGGTGCCTTGTCAGCCCACTTGATCGCTTAGAAAGCCAAAGAATAATTCACTTAAGAATTTCACTTCCAAGGAGATAGTCACAGGTTGTTGGCTTACCTGAACTCCCATCAGAACATTGAAGGGCTTCAGCGCCCTTTCCAGAAGAGTTAATTTCTGGGCAAATAAAATAAATAAATTCAAATAAAATAGAAGTGCCATTTTTTTTCCAGCCCGCTGGATTGTTCTTGACCTCTTAATACAGATGGTCTACAGCAGGATTTGTATGCAAAGCAAAGCTGTTGGATCACTTAACTGTTTGGGCAGCTGCAACACACTGCTGGCTCATGCTTAAATAGTTGTCCGCTAGGATTCCAGGGTCCCTCTCCCCTCACATCTTTAAAAGTTGATGAGGACATTGTGGTTTTGAACAAGGAGACACCACAATGGGCCCAAACAGTTGCTGTGAAGTCCTTTTGGAGGTGATGGGAAAGTACGTTTGGTCTTTAGATTCCGTTTCACACATGGAAGTCATCAAACAGTTGGCTCTCCTTCTGGAATAGCTATAAAATGACTGTTAACATGTCAATTATTTTTATCAGTAAGATGAAGGGGGGGAACCACCCCACCCATATGAATTAATGTATTAAAATAAATATATGTAGGGGGGAAACCACCCCACCCATATGCATTAATGTATTAAAATAAATATACGTAAGGGGAGAACCACCCTACCCATATGCATTAATGTATTAAAATAAATATATGTAGGGGGAGAACACCCCACCCATATGCATTAATGTGTTAAAATAAATATATGAAGGGGGAAAAAACCACCCCACCCATATGCATTAATTTATTAAAATAAATATATGAAGGGGAGAAAAACCATCCCACCCATATGCATTAATTTATTAAAATAAATATATATAGGGGGGAACCACCTCACCCATATGCATTAATTTGTTAAAATAAATATATAAAGGGGAAAAAAACCAGCCCACCCGTATGCATTAATTTATTAAAATAAATATATGTAAGGGGGGAACTCATGCCACCCATGTGCATTAATTTATTAAAATAAACATGAAGGGAAAAAAACCATGCCGCGCATATGCATTAATTTATTAAAATAAATATATGAAGTCTTGAAGCAGATCCACAAGAGGACCAAGAGAGAGGCAGGGGAGACCCACTTGAGGTCTCTAGCTGCTAATTCCAGTGTATTTTAGAATGTGCAGGTAGTCCTCGTATTGTGTGACCACAATGGAGCCCAAAATTCCTGTTGCTAAGCGAGACAGTGGTTAAGTGAGTTTTGCCCCAGTTTACGACCCTTCTTGCCACCGTTGTTAAGGGATTCACTGCAATTGTTGAGGTTAGGAGCAAAGTTGTTAAGTGAAGCTGGCGTTCCCCATTGACTTTGCTTGTCAGAAGATCCCAAAACGGGATCACGTGACCCCGGGACACTGTAACCGTCATAAATATGAGTCAGTTGCCAAGCGTCCGAATTTTGATCACGTGACCATGGGGATGCAATGGATGCAATGGTTGTAAATGTGAAAAATGGTTATATTTAATATTTATTTGCTACGTATATGTAGGGATGTGGGTCTATGCATATGTTGTTCATAGTATGTTTAGGTGTGCGTCATGTATGTGTTTCACTTTGAGAGCGGGCAACTAAATTTCATTTTTGATGTGTGCCATTGTGCCCACAGTATAAAAATGATAATAAAGATTATCTTATCTTAAATCCCCTTTTTTCAGTGCTGTGGTAACTTTGAACAGTCACTAACCAGCTGTTGAGGACTTAACCTGTATTGCAAAAAACGATCATTTACTGAAGTCCCATCATTAATGGAGTGGTACAAAAGCCGAGTGCTTAAAAACTTCACACGTTCCTTAGTGCTTTAAACAACATTTCAACATCTTCCTCCAGCTGCTACTTGGGGGAAGCTGGTCTTCTGTATGCTTTCTGCCAAAAAATGCAGCAAGCTTGCACTTCATCAGCTTTATGACTTCCTCAGGAATCTCTATTTTCCCCTGCAGTATTACTTTCTGCCTAATTGAATTCCGACACAACTGGAGATCACCCCTGGCTGGACAAGAGCCAGGACTGCTGGTTTTACTTAAAATGTCTTCACCCAAAAAGTTGAGTCCCCTGGCTTTGATCCTTTTTAACTTGAAGAAGCTTGGAGCAGGCCTTATCAAACCAATGTCCTTTGGAATAGAGAATGGAATAGAGAATAGAATAGAATAGAATAGAATAGAATAGAATAGAATAGAATAGAATAGAATAGAATAGAATAGAATAGAATAGAATAGAATAGAGAATGGAATAAGAATAGAATGGAATGGAATAGAGAATAGAATAGAATAGAATAGAACAGAATAGAATAGAATAGAATAGAATAGAATGGAATGGAATGGAATAGAGAATAGAATAGAATAGAATAGAATAGAATAGAATAGAATAGAATAGAATAGAATAAGAATAGAATAAGAATAGAATGGAATGGAATGGAATAGAAAATAAGGAATGGAATGGAATGGAATAGAATAGAATAGAATAGAATAGAATAGAATAGAATAGAATAGAATAGAATAGAATAGAATAGAATAGAATAGAGAATGGAATAAGAATAGAATGGAATGGAATGGAATGGAATGGAATAGAGAATGGAGTGGAATAGAATAGAATAGAATGGAATGGAATGGAATGGAATGGAATGGAATGGAATGGAATAGAGCAGACATGTCAAACACAAGGCCCGGGGGCTGGATGCGGCCCCGCGAAGTGGTTTCATGTGACCTGCTTAATTAAGAATTAAAATTTAAGCAGTTGCTTCTCCAGAGCATCTGAGAGCAGGACGAGAAGCAAGGGATGGAAACTAACCAAGGAGAGAAGAAGCAACCTAGAAATAAGGAGAAATTTCCTGTCAGTGAAAACAATTAATCAGTAGAACAACCTGCCTCAAGAAGCTGTGAATGCTCCAACACTGGAAGTTTTTAAGAAGAGACTGGACGACCATTTGTCTGAAATGGGATAGGGTTTCCTGCCTGAGCAGGGGGTTCGACTAGAAGACCTTCAAGGTCCCTTCTAACTTTGTTATTCTATTCTATTCTATTCTATTCTGTTCTGTTCTGTTCTATTCTGTTCTAATCTATTCTATTCCACTTTATAACAGAAAGAATTATGCACCAGCTATTCTTTTCTTTTTCAATTCCTAGCCTGAAAATTCATTTAAATTTTTCATTGATTCTGCAAAGCATATGGTAGAGCCTGGGACTTTTCATCTTCCATGATTGTGGCCGGTGAATTCAACGTGCTTTTCATGTGGCAGGGGACTTTCCATTTCACCCCAGGGAAAAGTAGTGGCATTAATTTAATCTCCTTGTGAATTATGCCTTGCTTGGTAATACAACAATTTAAAATTACTGTATAGCTAAATTATCTACATTTTTTAAAAAAAAGAATCAGTGAGCTATCAAATATTAAGAAATCCCCATAGGTATTTTATTTTAATTAAAAAAGATGTGAGAAAAAAGGGAGGCTCTGATTAAAAATGGGGAATATATATTTGCAGAGTGAGAACTGGGCAGTTTTGCATTGAAACAATTTCCAAAATAGCTGGAAAAGACAAGACAAATTCGTACGTCGTTCCTGAGTCAATGAATTGCTAACCTGTTTGTCCAAGAAGCTAAATCAGTGGATGTGCTAAATTGCCTGATCTTAAATGTCTTATTGGCAGGACTAGAAGGTTTCTATTAGCAGAAGAAATCCTTTTTAGTTTTAATATTTCATAGTCATATATTGAAATTATATTTCAAGAAAATGATCCTGGACAGACCTGAGGAAGGTTTTGTTTTTTTTTGCAGCACCGTTTAGCTTGTTTGAGGAACATAATTGCATTTAGACCAAGGTCTTATGAAGGAAACAGCTGACTAAATTAATATTAACCACGTTCCTCTGGGGCTCGCTGCATTGTGGGTAGACAATTTTGCCTCTGGAAAGGACAGGTTGACCTAAGAGGGACCATATGTTGAGAAGGCACAGCATTAATTGATTTTCCCAAAAGGGGTAAATGTAATCACTTGGGAGGAGAAATGAAAGACAAAGTGGAGCTTAATTGCTTCATAATTTTTCATCCTTCTTCACTCCCTTCAACCAAGTGCAGATAGCCCTGGGCTATCCCACGATTCTTTCAAACCCAAGTTTAAGTCGGGATGGGTCTACTCGGAGCTGAGAATAAGACGAAAAACTCAATTTATCCACTTTGAAATGTAGATAGCTTCCTGTTGGCATCTTTCCTGCATAGATCATGTGCTACAGGGATTCCTTGACTTAAGACCACAGCTGGGCCCAAAATTTCCGTTGCTAAGCAAGACAGTTGTTAAGTCCTTAAGAACTTAACAGTCAGGCCACACTTGGAATACTTGCATCCAGTTTTGGTCACCACATTATAACAAAGATGGTGAGACTTTGTAAAAAAAAATTCAGAGAAGAGCAACTAAGATGATTAAAAGCCTGGAGACAAAAACATATGAAGAACAGCTGCAGGACTTGGGTTTGGCTAGTCCAGGGGTAGGCAACCTTGGCTCTTTTATGACTCGTGGACTTCAACTCCCAGAATTCCTAGTCAGCATAGGGGAACCATGGCCCCTTTATGACTTGGGGACTTCAACTCCCAGAATTCCTGAGTCAGCATAGTCCACAAGTCATGAAGGGGATATAGTTCCCCCATGCTGGCTGAGGAATTCTGGGCGTTGAAGTCCACAAGTCATGAAGGAGCCATAGTTCCCCCATGCTGGCTCAGGAATTCTGGGAGTTGAAGTCTGCAAGTCATGAAGGGGCCATCATTCCCCCATGCTGGCAGAATTCTGGGAGTTGAAGTCCACGAGTCATGAAGGAGCCATAGTTCCCCCATGCTGGCTGAGGAATTCTGGGAGTTGAAGTCCTCAAATCATGAAGGGGCCATCGTTCCCCCATGCTGGCTGAGGAATTCTGGGAGTTGAAGTTCACAAGTCATGAACGGGCCATAGTTCCCCCATGCTGGCTCAGGAATTCTGGGAGTTGAAGTCCACAAGTCATAAAAGAGCCAAGATTGCCTACCCCTCGGCTAGTCTAAAGAAAAAAAGAAACAGGGGTGACATGACAGCAGTGTTCCAGTATTTGATGGGCTGTCACAGAAAAAGGGAGTCAATCTATTCTCCAAAGCACCTGAAGGCAGGACAAGAAATAACGGATGGAAACTAACCAAGGAGAGAAGCAACCTGGAATTAAGGAGGAATTTCCTGACGGTCAGAACAATTAATCAGGGGAACAACCTGCCTCCAGAAGTTGTGAATGCTACAACATTTGAGGTTTTTAAAAAGAGACTGGACAACCATTTGTCTGAAATGGTATAGGTTCTCCTGCTTGAGCAGGGGGTTGGACTAGCCCAGTGGTTCTTAACCTTTTTGAACGAATCGCCCCCTTGAGCCAATGAGGAAGTTGTCATCGCCCCCCTCCCCCAACATAACCTCTCAATCACAACGTAGGAAATAAATTTTCTTTAAAATTGTCATCAGGACATATGATGCAAATAATTTATTTCCAGTCTTTTTCCCATATCTCAACTGTGTGAAAAATTTTGGTGCCACCCGTCACTTTATTCCCAAACTTCGTGATACATGTATTTCATTATTATCTTACTTATTAAATGTAATGACCACTGAAAACAAAACACTGGGAGCCGCAAATCCCTTTTGACATCTAAAATGAAGATAATGCTGCCTATATCCTTTTTTTACCTTTATTATTTATATATATCTTCAGTGTTATCTTCATTTTAGATGTCAAAAGGGTCTCTCTCTCTCTCTCTCTCTCTCTCTCTCTCTCTCTCTCTCTCTCTCTCTCTCTCACTCACTCTTTCTGCCCTTGGTCTACCAGTCCTCTTCCCCCACGTGTGTGTGTGTGTGTGTGTGTGTGTGTGTGTGTGTGAGAGAGAGAGAGAGAGAGAGAGATGACAGATTTAAACATTTCCCCATAAAAGCAGACTTTCTGCACATTAAAAACCAGAAACTGAGGACATTCCAAGTTCGCATGTGATATATACTGGATTAGAAAACAGCCCCTTTTTATTCTGCTGTTTGCATCACTTAGGAGCTGGTCCTGCAAACGGCATCTCCTAATTTTAAAGAATTGAACATTGCCTATGTAAACAGAATGAACTTCAGATAAATTCTCGACTTACAACCATTAACTGAATCCAAAATTTCATGGCTGACAAGGCAGTTGTTAAGTGAGTTTTGCCCTGTTTTATGACCTTTCTTGCCACAATTGTTAAGCAAACCAACACGATTATTAAATGAATCACAGAGTCATTAAGCAAATCACCCTCTCCCTTTCTTCCTTCTTTTCTATCTCACTCCTTCCTTCCCTCCTTCCTATCTTTTTTCTCCCATCATTCCACTCTTTCTCTCACTTCCCTCCCTTCCTCTTTTCTATTTTCATTCTTTCCTTCTTCTTTTCTATCACGCTTTTTCTTCCATCTATCCATTATCCCTCTCCTTTTCGTATTTCCTTCCTTCCTTCCTTCCTTCCTTCCTTCCTTCCTTCCTTCCTTCCTTCCTTCCTTCCTTCCTTCCTTCCAGTGTTCAGTCATTTTAGACTCAACTCAGCTTTATCCAGGATATGTTTCTTCTCTCTTTTATTCTTTTTTTCTCTTTTTGCTCTATATCATATATGGTATTACAACTGCCTTTTGATCAAGTGCAAACCAGGAGAGAGATCTGAAGTCCTATATCTAAGGGCAGTTTATGGCGCTGCAGTCTACACTGGTATTGTAACAGTTGTTTTAGGATCACAGGCAAGAGACTATCTGATCCCTACCTGGAAAATTAAATTACCCATAACAAATCTGAACTGAACATGCAGAACTGAAGGTATCATTGGTGGGAACATAAAGACTTTAACGTTTATTGCGTGCAAATAAAATAAAATAAAATCTAGCGAAGCGTCATCGCACAGAGATTCAGGCCCAGCAGCAACTGATGATGTTAGAGGGGCCGAAAGGAAGAGTCCGTGGTGAATCCATCCTGGCCCCGTGTCAGGAGTCCATGTTCGTCACTTGAAAAGTCTTCTCCTTTTTTCACTCCTTTCAACTTTGTTGTTTTTTGTTGTTTTTTTTATTTCCTTACAGACACCCTTGTGTCATCCGTGGGCAGGTGATGACAGCAGATGGAACCCCTCTGGTTGGCGTGAACATCAGCTTTGTCAACAATCCCCTTTTTGGCTACACCATCAGCAGACAAGATGGCAGGTATGTTGAACCCCTTTTCTTGAGTTGCGGGAAGTCAACATTGGCTCCCGCTTTTGGATGAATACTAGATAAATAATGCCTTGGTGAGGCCACACTTGGAATCCTGCATCCAGTTTTTGGTCACCATGATGTAAAAAAAGGTGTTGAGACTCTGGAAACCAGAGTGCAGAGAAGAGCCACAAAGATGATCAGGGGACCGGAGGCTAAAACATACAAGGAATGGTTGCAGGAATTGGGTATGTCTAGTTTAATGAAGAGAAGGACGAGGGGGGACATGATAGCAGTGTTCCAGTATCTCAGGGGCTGCCACAAAGAAGAGGGAGTCAAGCTATTCTCCAAAGTGCCTGAAGGCAGGACAAGAAGCAACGGATGGAAACTAATCAAGGAGAGAAGCAACCTAGACCTCCAAGGTCCCTTCCATTTGTATTATTCTATTCTATGCCATGCCATGCCATATTCTATTCTGTTCCATTCCATTCCATATTCTATTCCATTCCATATTCTATTCTATTCTATTCTATTCTATTCTATTCTATTCTATTCTTAACATTAGGAAGTTTTATAGGGCAGAAAATGGTTACTCAAAATACTTTTGAGAAAGTTCCAATTGTGTCTAGCATTCCTACATAATATACTGTAACTGCCCTAATTTAACCAGCTAGACTAAGACTGAAGGCTATAACAGTTGGGGTCTCCTTGTCAGCGTCGGAGCTTATGCATAAAAAGGCCATGTCGGTGGTAGGCATTCAGCGCATAGATTATGCACTAGCAAGTCAAAGTCGACTCTTAACAGCCCGAATGATAGGATTTCTCCAGTGGACATGTAGCACATCTTTATGGAATGCTGGTTTGTTTTGTATTAATTCATCCCACTGAAAGCCCAGATTTCTTGCACCTTTGAACTTGCACCTTGCACCTTCGTAAGAGTTGGGTAGTAAGAAAGGAGCAATTAAAAAGCAGTTGGCTGAGCCAGCTCAGATGATTCTGGAAGGGAAGCAACGGATACACCCATCCAGTTGAGCTGCATCTGGAACTTTTCCATTGGTATAGATTTTGGCTATTGAGATTCTGTCTCTGGGAACTGGGAGTCCTAGTGGACAATCCCTTAAATATGAGCCAGCCATGTGCTGCAGCCACCAAAAAAGCCAACACAGTGCTGGGCTACATTAACAGAAGGATAGAATCAAGATCATGTGAAGCGTTGATACCACTTTATAATGCCTTGGTAAGGCCACACTTGGAATACTGCATCCAGTTTTGGTCACCATGATGTAAAAAAGATGTTGAGATTCTAGAAAGAGGGCAGAGAAGAGCAACGAAGATTATCAGGGGACTGGAGGATAAAACAAATAAGGAACAGTTGCAGGAATTGGGTATGTCTGGTTTAATAACTGAATAAGAGAATAACAGAGTTGGAAGGGATCTTGGAGGTAATAGTAGTAAAGTTGGAAGGGACCTTGGAGGTCTTCTAGTCCAACCCCTGCTTAGGCAGGAAACCCTATACCATTTCAGACAAATGGCTGTCCAATCTCTTCTTAAAAACTTCCAGCATTGGAAGATTTACAACTCCTGGAGGCAAGTCACTCCACTGATTAATTGTTCTAACAGTCAGGAAATTTCTCCTTAGTTCTAGGTTGCTTCTCTCCTTGGTTAGTTTCCATCCGTTGCTTCTTCTCCTGCCTTCAAGTGCATTGACTCCTCCTTCTTTGTGGCAACCCCTGAGATATTGGAAGACTGCTATCATGTCACCCCTAGTTCTTCTTTTATTATGGAAAAAAAGTACTAGGGGTGACATGACAGCAGTGTTCCAATGTTTGAAGGAGGGCTATCACAGAGAAGAGGGAGTCAAGCTATTCTCCAAAGCACCTGAAGGCAGGACAAGAAGCAACGGATGGAAACTAATCAAGGAGAGAACCAAATCTAGAATTAAGGAGAAGTGTCCTGACAGTTAGAACAATTAATCAGTGGAACAGTTTATCTCCAGAAGCTGTGACTGCTCCATCACTGGAGATTTTTAAGAAGAGTCTGGATAGCCATTTGTTTGAAATTGTATAAGTTTCTCTTTCTGAGCAAGCAGTTGGACTAGAAGACCTTCAAGGTCTCTTCCAACCCTTGTTATTCTGTTATTCTCCAGATCTCAGAGAAAAGGAATTTTTTTTGTTCGTTACGGATGTGTTTTCCATCAACACTTTGGAAACATCTGCATACAGCAGCAGCAAAGACCAGTCTTTGTGTTTGTGGGTGGGTGTGTTTAAACAACTGGACCTTGAAGGAGTCTGATCAAATGACAGGAAAACATTCCATCCTTTGTCAAGGGGATTGTGGTCCCAACAGAAACATCCATTTTGTCAGGCGGTAGAAATGATCCTTTTAATATATGAAAAGAACTCTTTTTAATTATCTTTCTAGTCTCTGATGAGAATTAATTGACTAAACTTGATAATGTCAAGTTCCCAGACCAGAATTCCCTAATAAAATCTTAGTTTCCCAACCTGAAGATGTCTTAACTTGTCTGTGAAGCTTTGAATTGACCTGGTCTCTTGGACCATGCTAGATAAGAACAGCTTATATAGAAATTTTATTGTCAATTAGACTGAAGTGGTATGAAACAGCTGACCGCCCACTCTTAACGGTGTACTTCCTTTTTATGCCATCTCTAGCTGAAATAACGTTCCTTTACTTCTTGCCTTTTGCACTTCTGAAGAAGCTCTTTGCCTGTGCTTCATGTCTCGGAGTCAAGTGGTTGTTGATAATGACTAACAGCTCTATCCTAGGAACCATATCTCAGCTTATCTCAGATTCAGGCACCGAGATTTCGTTTCGGAGGAGAACTTTGCAAATATTACAGATAGTCCTCAAGTGAGCGACCACAATCAGGACTGGAATTTACGTTGCTAAGTGAGGTGGTTGTTAAGTTAAGTCATGCCCAATTTTATGACCTTTTTCACCCCCGTCGTTAAGTGAATCACATGGTGGTTAAGCGAATCTGGCTTCCCCCATTGATACCTCTTTGATGACAGACAGCCGGGTCAGTTGCAAGTGATCAAAATTCAGACGCTTAGCCACCGGTTCATACTTAACGACGGTCACAGTGTTCCGGGAGGGGTCACATGGTCCCCTTTTACGAGCTGCCGATCAGCAAAGTCAATGTGAAAGCCAGATTCGCCTAACCATCAGATTCCTCACTTAACAGCTGCCGTGATTCGCTTAACAACGGTGGGGAGAAAGGTCGTAAAACGGGGCAAAGGTCGCTTAACGCCTGTCTTGCTTAGCGGCATAAATTTTCGGGCTCAATTGTGGCTGTAAGTCGAGGACGGCCTACCTCACAGGTCGGCAACCTGCGGCTCCGGAGCCGCATGCGGCTCTTTGAGCCTTCCCCTGTGGCTCCCAGCCTCCTCTGCCTTTGCAGAGAGAGACAGAGAGAGAGAGAGGCAATTGCGCTTCCCTGCTTCTCTCTCTCTCTCTCTCTCTCTCTCTCTCTCTCTCTCTCTCTCTCTCTCTCTCTGTGTGTGTGTGTGTGTGTGTGTGTATGTGTGTGTTGTATAAAAGAGAATGCACTCACAGTATTCTCCGAGGAGCTGATAAGCTTACTGGGCAGAGCTCCTCCCTTTGCTGCGTCTCTGCAGGAAGCAGGAAGGGCAGGAGAGAGCTAGCTAGCCCAGCTAGGCTGACTCAGGAATTCTGGGAGTTGAAGTCCATGAGTCATAAAAGAGAGGAGGTTGCTTACCCCTGAGCTTGTTGGACAACAGCTTGAAGCTTGCCAGGTGAGCAGCAGATAGGAGAGGGGGGGGGAGAGAAAGAGAGAGAGAGGGAGGGAGGGAGGGAGGGAGAGAGAGAGAGAGAGGAAAGAGAGAGAGAGAAAGAAAGAGAGTGGGGGAAGAGGAGTGGCAGACCAAGGGCAGATAGAGAGGGAGGGAGAGAGAGAGACAGAGAGAGAGAGACCCTTTTGACATCTAAAATGAAGATAACACTGCATATATCCTTTTTTACCTGTGTGTGTGTGTGTGTGTGTGTACACACACACACACATATATATACATATATACGTATATACATATACACACACACAAACACACACACACACACATACCTATAATAAAGGTAAAAAAGGATATATGCAGTGTTATCTTCATTTTAGATATCAAAAGGGTTTTGTGGCTCCCAGTGTTTTGTTTTTGGTGGGAAATGGGTCCAAGTGGCTCTTTGAGTGTTTTGGGTTGCCTACCCCTGGCCTACCTGTTTCTGCAGCTCCCACCGTCGCTCCGTTCAGCTCTCCATCCTGGCCTCTGAAATTGCTTGCCACTTTGCCAAATGTTAACTAACCGTTAAAAATGTCTTCCTTGAGGCTTCAGTGCTTTCTCCGTTTGCTGGCCGTGCTATTAAAACCAGCCACCCTGTTCCTACTTGAATTGCAGAATCAGTAGCTCTTTCGCTCACTTGCTTTGTTTTTATTTCCTGGACAGAGCTAAATTAAGCACACCGTTAGGGATGTCCTGTCTGCCGGACCGTAAATTAGACGTACCTCTCATCTTTAGGCCTTCTTAGATGCAGCCTCTGGATGTTGCCTAGCAGTTGCCAGCTGAAATAAGTGCCTTTATCGATTTCTCTCTTCACGCTAATAAGGACACCTATGTCTGTTTCCCACATACACACAAACACACCGCCGTTTCCACTGCTGCTTTAATTGTGAACTGTTGAGGGCAGTATTTCTCAACCTCAGCAACTTTTAAGGTGTGTGGACTTCGGCTCCCAGAATTCCCCAGCCAGAATGGTTGGATCTCAGCTCCCAGAATTCCCCAGCCTGCATGCATGGATTTCATTTCCCAGAAGGCCCCAGCCAGCATGGGTGGATGTCAACTCCCAGAATTCCCCAGCTAGCTTGGGTGGATTCAATTCCCAGAATTCCCCAGCCTGCATGGGTGGACTTCAGTTCCCAGAATTCCCCAGCCTGCATGGGTGAATTCCAGCCTCCAGTATGCTGCTAGGGAATTCTGGGAGTTGATGTCTACACACTTAAAGTGGCCAAGGTTAGAAAAACACTAGTTTATAGCTTTCAGTCTCAGAAGATATTTTCTTTACAAAACATCATTCTTTTTTACTGCTTTGTAAAAGAAAACAGAAAAGGCTTTTCATAGGGTTTTCATGCTGCATTTGTGCTTGAGTTCAAATCCACCCAGTCTATTGGCCAAAATAGAAGTCACTCCGTTTTTTATTTTTATTTTTTAAATGGGAAATGTTGCCACACGCTCACCTTCTGCCAGCGTTGGTAGCGAATCTACATTTGTGTTGCTTCCCTCGTTTAAAAAACAAAACAAAACAAATCCATCTTGGATTTCTGTCCGCAGTTTCGACCTGGTCACGAACGGCGGGATAGCCGTCGTTCTGCGTTTCGAACGGGCGCCCTTCATCACGCAGGATCACACGCTCTGGCTGCCCTGGAATCACTTCTTCGTCATGGAGACCATCGTCATGCGACACGAAGAAAACGACATCCCCAGTTGTGACCTGAGCAACTTTGCCCGGCCCAACCCGGTGGTTTCCCCCACTCCGCTGACCGCCTTCGCCAGCTCCTGTTCCGAGCGAGGCCCCATCGTGCCAGAGATCCAGGTAAGAACGGCGGGACTGCAAAGAGCATTCCAGATGTGGGCCATCCTTGGCAAATTCAGGGACCAGCATCCGTCGTTTCTCTCCTCCGCTCGAAAGACAGGCGAGTCCTCCGCTTACAACGGTTCATTTAGTGACCACTCGGAAGTTACAACAGCACTGAAAAAAGGACCGTTTGTCACACTTAGGACCATTGCAGCGTCCCCAGGGTCACGTGATTGACATTCGGAGGCTTGACTGCTGGCTCTCATTTATGACGGTTGCAGAGTCCCGGGGGTCATGTAATCCCCTTTTGCGACCTTCTGACAAGCAACCGGATTCACTTAACAACCGAGTTGCTCATTTAACAACTGCAGTGATTCACCAGCGGTGGCAAGAAAGGTCGTAAACTGGAGCGAAACTCTCTTTGCAAATTTCTCGCAACATAAATGTGGGGTTCCAGTTGTGGTGGTAGATTGAGGACTACCTGTGGGATCCACACGATCCCAGAATGAAAATTCCGCTTTCGAAAGCCAGTCGGTTCACGGCCAAACACTCCCAAGGGCAAGAGAGTTTGCGGGATTGTGGTTTTTCACCATCTTATCAGGAAGGCAGAGACCACTAGAGAAGTTGGTCTTTCAAAACCATGAAGGGCTGGCTGAGATCAACACAAACCTACAAAGTAAACAATATAATGGCCAAAAAGAAGCCATATTGAGATGTCTCATAACCTGATGACAGCGAAGAAATTTGCTGGCAATGATAGAAGAGAATATTTGTAGCTCAGGATTGAAATGAGGGGTCCTTGGTGCTCTCTGAGCTGGGTGGTTTTCTTGCAGACCTTTCATGACCCAACTAGGTAACATCATCAGTGACAGAAGAGAAGGGGGTTGTGGAGAGGAGGAGGAGGACTGTGTTGTTCTTGGTGCTGTCTGAACTTGGTTTGTTGAGGGTGCTTCATTATTCAACTAGGGAGCATCATCAGGGGTAGAAGGGAGTGGGGTTTGTGAGGAGGGGGAGGAGGAGGACTGTGGGGTCCTTGCTGCTCTCTGAGCTTGGTTGTTTTCTTGCAGACATTTCATGACCCAACTAGGTAACCTCATTAGTGCTAGAAGGGAGTGGGGTTTCTGGAGAGGAGGAGGAGGAGGAGAAGGAGGAGGAGGAGAGGAGAGGAATGACTTTGGGGTCCTTAGTGCTCTCTGAGCTGGGTGGTTTTCTTGCAGATGTTTCATTACCCAGCTAGGTAACATTATCAATGCTAGAAAGAGGTGGGGTTTGCAGAGAGGAGGAGGAGGAAGAGGAATGACTGTGGGGTCCTTGGTGCTCTCTGAGCTGGGTGGTTTGCTTGCAGACCTTTCATTACCCAACTAGACAACATCTTTTTGTTAGCTCCTTGACCGACAGGGAAGATTGGGTAAATAAACATCTGCAAGAAAACCAGCACCAGGCGCCCCACAATTTGCCGACAGCCGTGTCATTCCCATCAGATCAAACAAGACCGAAACCCCAAATAATCCAGGACAAAAATGCCTGCTTAATATATATATGCAGGTCTTGGTGTAGGTGTATTCGGGTCTTGGTTTGCCCATGGAAGGCAGCCAAGGTTCATTTGGTCGTTACTTCTTCAGCTGTGATTTTTTCTTTTTTCTTTTTAATTTCCAGGCCTTACAAGAAGAGATTAAAATTTCAGGGACCAAAATCAAGCTAAGCTACCTGAGCAGTCGTACGTCTGGCTACAAATCGGTCCTGAGGATCAGCTTGACCCATCCCACCATACCTTTCAACCTTATGAAAGTCCACCTCATGGTGGCGGTGGAAGGACGCCTCTTCCGAAAGTGGTTTGCTGCAGCTGCCGATCTCTCTTATTATTTCATCTGGGACAAGACGGATGTCTATAATCAGAAGGTGTTTGGGTTATCCGAAGTCTTTGGTAAGATAGCGTTTCAATCTCTGCCTTTATATCTTTGGCAGCTGCCAAGAAAGTCACCACAGTGCTGGGCTGCATTAACAAAAGGATAGAATCATGATCACGTGAAGTGTTAGTACCGCTTTACAAGGCCTTGGTAAGGGCACACTTGGAATACTGCATCCAGTTTTGTAAAAAGGATGTTGAGACTCTAGAAAGAGGGCAGAGAAAAGCAACAAAGATGATCAGGGGACTGGAGGCTAAAGCATATAAGGAACAGTTGCTGGAATTGGATATGTCTAGTTTAATGAAGAGAAGGACGAGGGGGGACATGATAGTAGTATTCCAGTATCTCAGGGGCTGCCCCAAAGAAGAGGGAGTCAAGCTATTCTCCAAAGCACCAGACGAGAAGCAATGGATGGAAACTAATCAAGGAGAGAAGCAACCTAGAACTAAGGAGAAATTTCCTGACAGTTAGAACAATTAACCAGTGGAACAACCTGCCTCCAGAAGTTGTGGGTGTTCCATCACTGGAGGCTTTTATGAAGAGACTGGACAGCCATTTGTCTGAAATGATATAGGGCAGTGGTTCTCAACCTGTGAGTCGGGACCCCATTTGGGGTAGAACGACCATTTCACGGGGGTCGCCAAACAAGGCTGTCTGCCATTTTTTCCCCCCTTTTCCTTAGCTGTGCTGCTCCCTTTTCTTCTATTGGCTTTTGAAAGCCAATAGAATAGACTCTCTTGAATAGAGTCTAATTCTATTGGCTTTCAAAAGCCAATAGGAATTGTCCAGGCTGTCTCTGCCCTGCTGAGCCCGCCAAAAATCCCATTCTGCAAACGGTGCTGCACCAGTTGAGTAGTCCTCGACTTACGACCGGTGAGTAGTCCTCGACTTACGAC
Organism: Crotalus adamanteus; assembly: GCA_039797435.1. Classification (NCBI taxonomy): domain Eukaryota; kingdom Metazoa; phylum Chordata; class Lepidosauria; order Squamata; family Viperidae; genus Crotalus; species Crotalus adamanteus. The sequence continues at coordinate 121,855,704 of CM077921.1, forward strand.
CGGTTGGGGGGGGTCGCGGCATTAAAAAGGTTGAGAACCACTGCACTAGGTGGTAGCAAAGACCTGCAGAAAAGTTTGACTCTTTGCTACCACCTAATGGTTGTCAGAATTTTTGAGGCCCAGATATTATAGCCCTATAGCAGGAGTAGGCAACCTTGGCTCTTTTATGACTCGTGGACTTCAACTCCCAGAACTCCTGAGCCAGCATGAGGGAAACTTTGGTCCCTTCATGACTGGTGGACTTCAACTCCCAGAATTCCTCAGCCAGCATGGGAGAAACTTTGGCCCCTTCATGACTCGTGGACTTCAACTCCCAGAATTCCTGAGCTAGCATGGGGGAACTATGGCCCCTTCATGACTGGTGGACTTCAACTCCCAGAATTCCTGAGCCAGCATGGGAGAAACTGTGGTCCCTTCATGACTCGTGGACTTCAACTCCCAGAATTCCTGAGCCAGCATGGGAGAAACTGTGGTCCCTTCATGACTCGTGGACTTCAACTCCCAGGATTCCTGAGCCAGCATGGGAGAAACTGTGGTCCCTTCATGACTCGTGGACTTCAACTCCCAGAATTCCTGAGCCAGCATGGGAGAAACTGTGGTCCCTTCATGACTCGTGGACTTCAACTCCCAGAATTCCTGAGCCAGCATGGGAGAAACTGTGGTCCCTTCATGACTCGTGGACTTCAACTCCTAGAATTCCTGAGCTAGCATGGGGGAACTATGGCCCCTTCATGACTGGTGGACTTCAACTCCCAGAATTCCTGAGCCAGCATGGGAGAAACTGTGGTCCCTTCATGACTGGTGGACTTCAACTCCCAGAATTCCTGAGCTAGCATGGAGGAACTGTGGCCCCTTCATGACTTGCGGACTTCGACTCCCAGAATTCCTGGGAGTCCTGAAGTCCTGACATCCACGAGTCATAAAAGAGCCAAGATTGCCTACCCCTGCCCTATAGTATACTTTTCTTGAGATGGGGGATATAAAGGGTTCGATCTAGTTCGGGGGTAGGCAACCTTGGCTCTTTTATGACTTGTGGACTTCAGTACCCAGAATTCCTGAATCGGCCATGCTGACTCAGCAATTCTGGGAGTTGAAGTCCACGAGTCATAAAAGAGCCAAGGTTGCCCACCCCTGATCTAGTCGAATCAGTTTTATTTTCTTGTGTTTATTTGTTTTATTTTCTTTTGTTTCCTTGGGACCCTTTTCATAGCTAATCCGGGCTGTGTTCTGGACTGTCTTTTTAAAAGATATTCTGCTTTAAAGCTGTTAATATGGACTGCTTTCTTTTCTCTTTTCTTTCCTTTTCTTTCCCGTTCTCTCTTTCTCACTCCCCAGTCTCAGTGGGCTACGAATATGAATCGTGCCCTGATTTGATCCTTTGGGAGAAACGGACAGCAGTGCTTCAAGGTTACGAAATAGACGCTTCCAAACTGGGAGGGTGGTCTCTGGATAAACACCATGCGCTTAACATCCAAAGTGGTACGTTTGTTTGTTTGTTTGTTTATACATGCTTCATATTTTTTAATCACCCGTCTGCTTTGACGGCTTTTGGGATCAAAACTGTAGTTAATTGCTAGTCCTTGGCTAGTCCTTGAGCCATGAGTGCAACAGAGCCTGCTTTTGTGATTGTAAGTTGTAAAGGTTGGTCACTTAACCACAGCAATATAGCAATCCCCAGCTTTCCCAGCTTGGCGGCTTCGTTGTGCAGGATCCGAGGTGTGGCTTGGTTAAAAAAAAAAATGCAAGAAATGCAGAAGTTGCCTTTAAGCTTGACGTTTTTATTCAGCTGAACAAAGACAGGCCCCTCTAAAAGAGAGGAAGCCCCGAATGACAAAAAATAAATAAAAATCCTTGTATTTATACTTTTTGATTACATAAGCAATCCACCCAGCAAAGCTGGCATTCATAAAGAATTCACCTAGAAAGCCTGGCACACTATAGATAAGGGGAAACAGAATTTATGACTTGTGGACTTCAACTCCCAGAATTCCTGAGCCAGCACGGTGGGAACTATGGCCCCTTCCTGACTTGTAGACTTCAACTCCCAGAATTCCTGAGCCAGCACGGTGGGAACTATGGCCCCTTCATGACTTGTGGACTTCAACTCCCAGAATTCCTGAGCCAGCACGGTGGGAACTATGGCCCTTTCATGACTTGTGGACTTCAACTCCCAGAATTCCTGAGCCAGCATGGCTCAGCTTGGAAACCTCTCCCTTTCCCCTCAGCATGGCTGGCTCAGGAATTCTGGGAGTTGAGGTCCACAAGTCATAAAAGAGCGAAGGTTCCCCATACCTGCCATAAGGACATTGAGTGTTCTCAGATGTCTTGGGACATTGGGTGACCTTCCACGACTCTGCAAGTACCCAGAGATAGTGGGGTCATCTGCACGGTATTCACAATCTATGCTTTTTCCTGATTCCTGGTCAATAGCCCAGCTTGGCCCGGCACAAGGGGTGTTTATGTGAGTGGCAGGTGCACGTGCACATGCACACAGCTCATTGTGCAAGTGGCAGGTGCACATGCACATGCACATAGCTCATTGTGCAAGCGGACGAATGCATCTTTGCGCACAAGTGGAGAATGCTTGCACTCATGCACGCAGCTCCACTTGCATGAGGATAAGCACCCTGTTCCTGCAAGTAGAGCTTCGCGTGAGTAGAGCTTCATACGTGCTCCCCCCCCCCCAGGCCTGGTTTTGAACAGACCACAGCCCGGGGATTGGGGACCTCTAGATGAAAAACAAAGGAGATGTCCCATTATAAGAATGACCGGGAGTATATACAGGTAGTCCTCATCTTATGAACACAATTTCATTGCCAAGCAAGACAGTTGTTAAGTGAGTTTTGCCCCATTTGATGATGTATCTGGCCACCGTTGTTAAGTCAAACCACTGCCGTTGTTAAGTGAGTCACAAAATAGTTAAGTGAATCTGGCTTCCCCGTGGATTTTGCTTGTCAGAAGGTTGCAAAAGATTCTGGTGACTTACTGACACTGCAATTGTCACCAATGTGACTCCGTTGTCAAGGGTGTGAATTTTGATCGCATAACCCATGGGGATGCTGCAACAGTGTGAAAAATGGCCATACGTCGCTTTTTCAGTGCCGTTGTAACTTTGGTCACTGAACAAACTGCTGTAAATTGAGGGCTGCCCGTATTTCCCCCAAAATAAAATCGGGTCTTATATTAATTTTTGCTCCAAAAGACACATTGGGAATTATTTTGCAATTAGGTCTTATTTGGGGGGAAATACGGTACTAAATGAGTCCATCTGGTTGACGATCTTAACTGGGGCTTATTTTGGGGGTGGGGCTTATATTACGAGCATCCTGAAAAAAAATCATGCTAGGGCATATTTTCCAGTTAGGTCTTATATTCGGGGAAATACGGTACTAAATGTGTCATCTGGCTGACGATCTTAACTGGGGCTTATTTTGGGGATAGGGCTTATATTACGAGCATCCTGAAAAACCATGCTAGGCCTTATTTTCCAGTTAGGTCTTATTTTGGGGAAAACAGGATAGCTGCGCAGGCCAATTGCTAAGTGCCTGAATTTTGCTCGTTGTGGTCAAGTCCCAGTGGAGCTGCCTCTCGGTGCAAAGTCTGCCCATCCCCTTTGTGTTTGCCCTCCAGGTATCCTGCACAAAGGAAACGGGGGGAACCAGTTCATCTCCCAGCAGCCCCCGGTCATAGGGAGCATCATGGGGAATGGACGCCGAAGAAGCATCTCCTGCCCGAGTTGCAACGGCCTGGCGGAAGGCAACAAGCTCCTGGCCCCCGTTGCCCTCACCTGCGGCTCCGACGGCAGCCTGTATGTTGGCGACTTCAACTACATCCGGAGAATCTTTCCTTCGGGAAATGTCACCAATATTTTGGAGTTAAGGTATCGTGAGTGTCTTGTTGCTTTGGTGTCCCTCAAGGCGATGTTCTGGAAGGAGGAAAGCAAGAACAAAATGTTTCGGCGGCGACATGTAATGAAACATTTTGATGAAAAGAAGGACTAGGGCAGGGCTAGGCAACCTTGGCCCCTTCATGACTGGTGGACTTCAACTCCCAGAATTCCTCAGCCAGCATGGGGGAACTAGGGCCCCTTCATGACTCGTGGACTTCAACTCCCAGAATTCCTCAGCCAGCATGGGGGAACTAGGGCCCCTTCATGACTCGTGGACTTCAACTCCCAGAATTCCTCAGCCAGCATGGGGGAACTAGGGCCCCTTCATGACTCGTGGACTTCAATTCCCAAAATTCCTGAGCCAGCATGGGGGAACTAGGGCCCCTTCATGACTCGTGGACTTCAACTCCCAGAATTCCTCAGCCAGCATGGGGGAACTATGGCCCCTTCATGACACGTGGACTTCAATTCCCAGAATTCCTCAGCCAGCATGGGGGAACTAGGGCCCCTTCATGACCTGTGGACTTCAATTCCCAGAATTCCTAGCCAGCATGCTTCGGCTTGAAAATTCTCCCTTTCCCCTCAGCATGGTTGGCTCAGGAATTCTGGGAGTTGAAGTCCACGAGTCATAAAAGAGCCAAGGTTGCCTACCCCTGGACTAGGGTGGTGCTAGGTCACCAGATTATAAAAAAGATGTTGAGACTTTGGTTAAAAAAAAAAATGCAAAGAAGAGCAACTAAGATGATTAAAGGCCTGGAGACAAAAACGTATGAAGAACGGTTGCAGGATTTGGGTTTGGCTAACCTAGAGAAAAGAAGGACAAGGGGGGACAGGATAGCAGTCTTCCAATATCTCAGGGGCTGCCCCAAAGAAGAGGGAGTCAAGCTATTCTCCAAGGTGCCTGAAGGCAGGACAAGAAGCAACGGGTGGAAACTCATCAAGGAGAGAAGCAACCTAGAACTAAGGAGAAACTTCCTCACAATTAAAACAATTAACCAGTGGAACGAGTTGCCTCCAGAAGTTGAGGGTGCTCCATTTTCAAGATGAGACTAGACCACAATTTGTCCAGAATACAGATAGTCCTTGATGTACGACCACAATTGAGCCCAAAGCTTCTGTTGCTAAGCGAGATAGCTGTTGAGTGACTTTTGCCCCATTTTTGACCTTTCTTGATACCGTTGTTAAGTGAATCAGTGCAGTTGATACGTCAGTAAGGCGGCTGTTAAGTGAATCGGGCTTCCCCTATTGACTTGGTTTGACAGAGGGTAGCTAAAGGGGATCACGTGAATCCGGGATGCTGCGACCGTCATAAATATTGACTCGGTTGCCAAGCGCCCAAACTTTGCTCACTTTTTTGACCATTTTTCGTACTTACAACCATTGAAACATTCCCACAGGGCTTGATCAATATTCGGGTGCTTGGTAACCGACTCATATTTATGACAGCAGCAGTAAGTGTAATTCAGAACTTCATTGTGAGTGGGCCTGCTAGAAGCCAAAGTCTTAGCACAGTGGTTCTCAACCTTTTTAATGCCGCGACCCCCAACCGGTCGTAAGTCGAGGACTACTCAACTGGTGCAGCACCGTTTGCAGAATGGGACTTTTGGCGGGCTCAGCAGAGCAGAGACAGCCTGGACAATTCTTATTGGCTTTTGAAAGCCAATAGAATTAGACTCTATTCAAGAGAGCCTATTCTATATTGGCTTTCAAAAGCCAATAGAATAAAAGGGAGTAGCACAGCTATGGAAAAGGGGGAAAAAAATGGCGGACTGCGTTGTTTGGCGACCCCTGTGAAATGGTTTTCGACCCCAAATGGGGTCTTGACCCACAGGTTGAGAACCACTGTCTTAGCAGAAGAAGACTTTCACCTAGCCCAGGGGTAGGCAACGTTGGCTCTTTTATGACTCCTGGACTTGAACTCCCAGAATTCCTGAGTCAGCATGGGGGAACTGTGGCCCCTTCATGACTTGTGGACTTCAACTCCCAGAATTCCTCAGCCAGCATGGCTCAGCATGGAAACCTCTCCCTTTCCCCTCAGCATGGCTGGCTCAGGAATTCTGGGAGTTGAAGTCCCAGAACAAAACCTTCTAACCACATTGATGAAGGATAGTTGATTTCTCTCCCTGCCAACCAAGGGTAGGAAAATAGAAGAATTAATAGTCTTAGTATCTAAGATTCCCATTTTAGGTTCTGGAAAGAACAACCCTTTGTAAAAGCCACTTCTACAATGCAGGTAGACCTGGACAGTTCAAAAACCATTCAAAGTTTCAACGGCACTGGAAAAAAAGTCACAACCGTTTTTTCACACTTCACAACCACTGCAGCATCCCCACGGTCACGTAATCAAAACTCAGACGCTTGGCAACTGACTCATATTTATGACAATTGCAATGTCCCGAGGTCTTTGCTTCAATGGGAAAGCCAGATTTGCTTTCCCATTGAACAACGGCAGCGATACGCTGAACCTCTGTGGCAAGAAAGGTCATAAAATGGGACAAAAACTCCTTTAACAAGTATCTCGCCGAGCAGCAGAAGGCTTCAGCTCATTCGTGGTCGTAAGTTGAGGATTCAACTGTACTTGTGCTCTTTTTTCTGCTCAGCACCCAAGTTGAAGAAACTTAAAAAGGACCAGGAATCTGGTTGACTTTGGCTGAGCGCCATCCAGAGGGATTTTTTAGATTTGGGAGCTAATGTGGTTTTCCTCCAGGCCTTCTCCACATGTGTTCCCTGCGAGAGGAAAGCCATTAAGTGTGGTTACTTCACCAAAGATGGAGAAACAATGCCCAGAATTCCCAGATCCACAGAGGTAAAGTGGGGGGTTCGCAAAGATTGCAACAAGGCAAGTTTTGTGAAGCTCGTTCAGGGCCACCGAGCTCAGCCTAAACATTGGCTTGGCAGTCTTTCTCCCTTCCTCTCCCCCCCCCCCCCCCACACACTCTCTCTCCTGGGGCAACCTGGGGACTTTTGTGCAACAAAACTTAAAAAGAGCCATTTTTGCCCACAAGGATACAGCTGCCAAACGGCCTCTTCCATGAAACATAGAGACATACACTGACTAGTGGGGTAACTTTAAAAAAAAAAAATTGCAATTTTGCAATAAACATACAGGATAGCCTCTTGCTGTCTCTTGGACCAGGGGTAGGCAACCTTGGCTCTTTTATGACTTGTGGACTTCAACTCCCAGAATTCCTGAGCCAGCCATGTTGAGGGGAAAGGGAGAGGTTTCCAAGCTGAGCCATGCTGGCTCAGGAATTCTGGGAGTTGAAGTCCATGAGTCATAAAGCAGCCTAGGCCCAGGCCAGAGGTAGGTAACCTTAGCTCTTTTATGACTCATGGATTTCAACTCCCAGAATTCCCAACCAGCCATGCTGAGGGGAAAGGGAGAGGTTTCCAAGCTGAGCCACGCTGGCTCAGGAATTCTGGGAATTGAAGTCCACGAGTCATAAAAGAGCCAAGGTTGCCTACCCCTGTCTTGGACTTTAATGTGAATTTAGCAACCCCATGTAACTCACGTGAGCTAGCAAAGCATTGTAAATACAGGTAGTCCTCAACTTAACAACCATTCATTTAGCGACTGTTTGAGTGAACAGCAGTACTGAAAAAAGGTGACTTACGAACGTTTTTCACACCGACGGCCATTGCAGCATCCCCAAGGGTCACGTGATCAAAATTCAGACGCTTGGCAACTGGCCATGCTCTCTAAACATAACACAACATAACACAACAATGGATTTATATAACAACAATCTAGCTACGTTATATTTCATCCAGCCAGCATCAGGCAAAATGGCATTCCCCCCCCCCCATGGAAGGTATAAGCGTTATGAGGCAGGTTTCCGACGGGATGCCTGACATTTCCTTAGAACAGTTAACCAGTGGAACTGCTTGCCTCCAGACATTGTGGGTGCTCCAACACTGGGAGTATTTAAGAAGAGATTGCGCAGCCATTTATTTTATTTATTTATTTTATTTTATGAGACTTATATACCGCTTTAAGTGCAAGCACTCTCTAAGCGGTGTACACCAGTAAGCAATGTATATATATATATATATATTTACATTGCCCCCAACAATCTGGGTCCTCATTTTACCTACCTCGGAAGGATGGAAGGCTGAGTCAACCTTGAGCCGGTGAGATTTGAACCGCTGACCTGCTGAACACAGTCAGCTAAAGTGGCCTGCAGTACTGCACCTCTAACTGCTGTGCCACCTTTGTCTGGAATGGTACACGTTTCCCTGCCTGAGCAGGGGGTTGGACTAGATGACCTCCAAGGTCCCTTCCAACTCTGCTCTTCTGGTGTTCTGCCTGCTCTTTGAGAAGGATCGACCTCCAGTTTGCTAACTCTTTTATTGATCGCTGCCTTGTAGAGAGTGTGATTGTCGCTGCCAACTTTTCAGCCTAAGCCGCAAGGCTCGGAGTTCACCTTCTAACCTTTTCTCTCTCTCTCCTCCTTCCTTCTTCTCTTCTGCCTTCTCCGTTCCTGCTCTTCTGTCAGAAATAAAGATTTCAGACATAGGTAAGACCGCTGGCCAATTGTGGGTGCCTTTTCTCTGTCCTGTTGCATGCTCTTCTTTTCTTTTTTTTTCTTGTTGTTGCACTTTATAAAGTGAGTTAAGGTTGCTGGGTTGCCACGGATAAAGGAATACCGAGTCACGGGTAAAATGCGTTTTATTTTTAACATCAGATCCTCCCGTGCTGTGTTGCACATCTAGCAGCAAACGGGTAAAATGCAAAGGAAATAAAAAATGGGAGCTCCTGAATTCAAAATCTGCAAGAGGAGTCACAAACTAAGCCCTTCCCCTTTTTGTGCACGTGTGCAAAAGGGGCGGGGCTTAGCTCGCTATGCCACGCCTTCCCCTCATGAGTTTTGATCTCTTGCACTACCATCCTTGCACTCTAGCATAAACCTTGGTGTTTTTTAATTCGGGATCCTTTATACTTTTACATTTATTCGTTTGTTGCAAGAGATCAAAATGTTTATAGTTGGTTTTTGTTTTTTTTAAGGAGCCAGTTCTGTTGCAGGAAAACAGCAGCTGGTTTTCCAGTGCAGAAAGTTATCTGTCCATAGAGGGGGAAAATTACTTTGTGCGACTCCCTGCCCGTTTTATATAATCTAATCTATTAAAAATATAAACATAAAGGCCCGTTTCCAACCTGCGATCACTTTTTCCTAACTTCCCACTGTGTTTCAGTCCAGCCACCACTGCCTTAAAAAAAAAAAAAACAGAAAGAAATGTTCACCCACCAAGTTTGCAAGGTTAGCTAAGTTACTAGGCCTCAAAAATCAGGTTGGCTCGCTTTCACCTTCCTTCCTTCCTTCCTTCCTTCCTTCCTTCCTTCCTTCCTTCCTTCCTTCCTTCCTTCCTTCCGTTACATGCTGTGCATATCATTTATATCCGTACATATTATCTTGGGCAGATGTTTGTTTAAAAAAGAGCTATGCCATCTGGGCGAGGAACACTCCAGACCACAATAAAGGAGAATATTTGTATCTCAGAGTTGAAATGAGGGGTCCTTGGTGCTCTCTGAGCTTGGTGGTTTTCTTGCAGACATTTCATGACCTAAACTAGGTAACATCTTCAGTGCTAGGAAGGAGTAGATCCTTTTTAGCACTGATGATGTTATCTAGTTGGGTCATGAAATGTCTCAGAGAGCACCAAGGACCCCACAGTCTTCCTCCTCCTCCTCCTCCTCCTCCTCCTCCTCCTCCTCCATTCCCTTCTAGCATTGATGATGTCATCTAGTTGGGTCATGAAATGTCTCAGAGAGCACCAAGGACCCCACAGTCTTCCTCCTCCTCCTCCTCCTCCTCCATTCCCTTCTAGCATTGATGATGTCATCTAGTTGGGTCATGAAATGTCTCAGAGAGCACCAAGGACCCCACAGTCTTCCTCCTCCTCCTCCTCCTCCTCCATTCCCTTCTAGCACTGATGATGTTACCTAGTTGGGTGATGAAATGTCTCAGAGAGCACCAAGGACCCCACAGTCGTCGTTGTCGTCCTCCCCCTCCTCCTCCATTCCCTTCTAGCACTGATGATGTTACCTAGCTGTGTGATGAAATGTCACAGAGAGCACCAAGGACCCCACAGTACTCATCGTCCTCCTCCTCCTCCATCCCACAAACCCCATTCCCTTCTAGGACTGATGATGTTCCCGAGTTGAGTAATGAAATGTCTGCAAGAAAACCACCAAGCTCAAAGAGCACCCAGCACCCTTCAGACCAAACTTCCTTTTAACCAGCTTAGGTTTCACTCGGGCTGACGCAGCGGCAAGCCCAAATAAGCAGAAACCAGGTCTTTTCAAGTCTTCCCGTCCTTCGATTCTCCCATCCTACCGTATTTTTGCTTATTGCGTTGGCTTTTGGGCTTCACTCACGTTGCTGCGATGTAAGTTTTCCATTCTGGGGTATGCCAGAGATAAACAGGTCCTTCTGCCCTCCCTTTTGCAGTCACAGCCCAGCTCACAAATATTATCTGACCGCCGATCCCACCTCTGGATCCATCTACCTCTCTGACACCAGCAGCCGTCGCGTTTTCAAGATCAAGTCAACGACGGTGATCAAGGACATTGTGAAGAACTCGGAAGTGGTAGCCGGGACAGGAGACCAATGTCTTCCTTTTGATGACACCCACTGCGGAGATGGAGGAAAAGCAAATGAGGCTACCTTAACAAGCCCCAGGGGTAAGAGAGACCATTTTAAGAGGTGGGGTGGAATACAAGTGGTCCTCAACGTTCTTTTGTTTAAAAAAATATATTTTATTGATTTTTTTTTAACATAAACACCTTAATACAGTGGTTCTCAACCTGTGGGTCGGGACCCCATTTGGGGTCGAATGACCATTTCATGGGGGTCGCCAAACCACGCTGTCCGCCATTTTTTTCCCTTTTCCCTAGCTGTCCTACTCTCTCTCATTGGTGGCCACACCCACTTGGGGGTCACCACAACATGGGAAACTGTATTATGGGGTCACGGCATTAGAAAGGTTGAGAACCATTGCCTTAATATTTGGTAAACAGTGTGTTGCCTGGGCTTATATTTACAAAGTAATCACAAACTATCAGTTTTTATATTCCAAAGTGCACATAATAGCTTTGCTTGATTTCCTCTTCTTCCACTAATATTCTCTTTGCCAGCCTTGAATTAATACCATTCTTATTAATTCAATAGGTAACAATTTAAATTTAAAAAAAAATTCTGAAATTTCTACCAATAATGATCGCTTCAATATCATGCTTCTTTTCTTTCTTTCTTTTATAATATTTTATTAATTTTCTCATTTTACAATTAGGTATTTAAAAAGCAACGTGATGACTGGGTTAATCAATAGTTCAATAGCATACATAAGTCTTTAGTATAAATCTCACGTTTTATTGATTTTTTAACATAAACACCTTAATATTTGGTAAACAGTGTGTTGCCTGGGCTTATATTTACAAAGTAATCACTAACAATCCGTTTTTATATTTCAAAGTCCACACAATAGCTTTGCTTGATTTCCTCTCTTCCATTAATATTCTCTTTGACAACCTTGAATTAATACAATTCTTATTAATTCAATAGGTAATAATTTAAATATAATTTTTTCTCTGAAATTTCTATCAATAATGATCACTTCTATATCATGCTTCTTTTCTTTTTTTAATGATATTTTATTAATTTTCTCGTTTTACAATTAGGTACTTAAAAAGCAACGTGATGACTGGGTTAATCAATAGTTCAATAGCATACATAAGTCTTTAGTATAAATCTCAAGTTACAACATCAGATTTTTCTCTTTTTCCCTTAATATCTACTATCTCATATTAGGCTAATGCAGTTCTTATTATTATCAATATCATGCTTCTTTTCTGTCAGGTGATCTTGGTTGAATCCTGTTTACAATTCTTATTTAAATTTGTTTTCCCTACGATGTTCAAAATATTCTTACTGAATAAAAAAATTTCTCAAGGTTAATTGCATTTAAGTATTTAAGTCTATTTTCATATCTTAAAAAGTAAGTGAAAAAGACACCAAAGAAAAATAAAAAAAGAAGAGAGAGAGAGAAAGAAGAAAAAAGACAAAAAAGGAAAAAAAGAATAACAAAATAATATACTACTTAAAATACATATCCCTCTTAAACTAGCATACATTTATTTCCAAGTAATTTTGTCTGTTCTTTTTACCTATCATTAAACCTGTGTTTAAACTTTAGATGTTCCATTTAATCAATCCAATCATCTAATCTTTTAACTCTATTTGAGACATTTTTTTTTTAGTTATCTATTAGAATTTTCTTAAGATCGATTACAATTACGTCTGTCCATGAGCATCAGTGAGGGTGTGCCATATGTGCCATGATGTCCCCATGCAAACCCCATGACTTAACTAATTTACCTCTGACAATAGCAGTGTTTGTGTGGTCATATCATTAAAAACATAGCCTAGGAGGTTGGACTGGGACCTCCGAGGACCCTTCCAACTCTATCATTCTGTATTCGGGCATCGTTTTCATTGCAGGAGGATAGGGATGCATTTAACAAACAAAACAACAAGGATCTTCAAACCTGGCCCTTTTAGGACTTGCGGACTTCAACTCCCAGAATTCCTCAGCCAGCATGGGGGAACTATGGCCCCTTCATGACTTGCGGACTTCAACTCCCAGAATTCCTCAGGCAGAATGGGGAAACTATGGCCCCTTCATGACTCGTGGACTTCAACTCCCAGAATTCCTCAGCCAGCATGTGGGAACGATGGCCCCCTTCATGACTCGTGGATATCAACTCCCAGAATTCCTCAGGCAGAATGGGGAAACTATGGCCCCTTCATGACTCGTGGACTTCAACTCCCAGAATTCCTCAGCCAGCATGGGGAAACTATGGCCCCTTCATGACTCGCAGACATCAACTCCCAGAATTCCTCAGCCAGCATGGGGAAACTATGGCCCCTTCATGACTCATGGACATCAACTCCCAGAATTCCTCAGCCAGCATGGGGGAACAATGGCCCCTTCATGACTTGCGGACTTCAACTCCCAGAATTCCTCAGGCAGAATGGGGGAACTAAGGCCCCTTCATGATTTGCGGACTTCAACTTCCAGAATTCCTGAGCCAGCATGTGGGAACGATGGCCCCTTCATGACTCATGGACATCAACTCCCAGAATTCCTCAACCAGAATGGGGGAACGATGGCCCCTTCATGACTTGCAGACTTCAACTCCCAGAATTCCTCAGGCAGAATGGGGGAACTAAGGCCCCTTCATGATTTGCGGACTTCAACTTCCAGAATTCCTGAGCCAGCATGTGGGAACGATGGCCCCTTCATGACTCATGGACATCAACTCCCAGAATTCCTCAACCAGCATGGGGGAACGATGGCCCCTTCATGACTTGCGGACTTCAACTCCCAGAATTCCTCAGCCAGCATGGGGGAACGGTGGCCCCTTCATGACTTGCAGACTTCAACTCCCAGAATTCCTCAGCCAGCGTGCCTGGCTAAGGAATTCTGGGAGTTGAAGTCCACAAGTCATCAAAGGGCCAAGTTTGAAGACCCCTGCTTTAAAATATGTATACTCTCACTGTAAAAGTGCATGAGAACTGCACAAACAGAAACCCATCTGCCTTTGTAAGGCTTAAATCCATTATTCATATTCGCTGAGTAACAGTGAGTCTGTGAATTGAATTTTAAGACTGTTGGGCTATGTTTTAATTGCTTTCTAAAATGTCCCTGATACACATTTTTATTCACCTCTGACACCTGACACAGAGATGTTGAGAACCCCTAGACAACGAAATGGAAATTTTCCAATCATCCCAGCAACCAGAAACTTAAGAGTCCAGTAACCAGCACAGGTGGACACTGAGGTTATATGTGAGGAAACGTGTCACACACTTCCATTGTCTACCCATGTCTTCCTATGGCCTACAAAAAAAAAGTCCCTAATGAATTTCCACACCCCTGGTCAATTAAAGTCCTATCCTTGGACAATTATTTCTTGCTTTTCTTTTCCTCTCCTACCAGCAATCAAAAAAGGAAAAAATAATGAATTATATCAGTGGTTCTCCACCTGTGGGTCGGGACCCCATTTGGGGTTGAACGAACATTTCACGGGGGTCGCCAAACAATGCAGTCCGCCATTTTTTTTCCCCTTTTCCTTAGCTGTGCTACTCCCTTTTATTCTATTGGCTTTTGAAAGCCAATAGAATAGACTCTCTTGAATAGAGTGTAATTCTATTGGCTTTCAAAAGCCAATAGGAATTGTCCAGGCTGTCTCTGCCCTGCTGAGCCCGCCAAAAGTCCCATTCTACAAACGGTGCTGCACCAGTTGAGTAGTCCTCGACTTACGACCGGTTGAGTAGTCCTTGATTTACGACCAGTTGGGGGTTGCGGCATTAAAAAGGTTGAGAACCACTGAATTTGATCTACAGTTGGAGAGAGTTAATGCCATAAAAAGAAGATAGGCTTGAACACTGGGCCCTATACAACAAAATGAAATTCAATGGCGAAAAAAGTAAGGTTCTACCTTTAAGCAAGAAAAACCAAATGCATAGGTATACTATAGGTCAGGGGTAGGCAACCTTGGCTCTTTTATGATTCGTGGACTTCAACTCCCAGAATTCCTGGGAGCATAGCTGACTCAGAAATTCTGGGAGTTGAAGTCCACGAGTCATAAAAGAGCCAAAGTTGCTTACCCCTGGTATAGGTGGTACCTGGCTCAGTAATAGTAAGTCCTAGTGGACAATCACCTAAATATGAGCCAGCCGTGTGCTGCAGCTGCCAAAAAAGCCAACACAGTGCTAGGCTGTATTAACAGAGGGATAGAATCAAGATCACGTGAAGTGTTAATACCACTTTACAATGCCTTGGTAAGGCCAGACGTGGAATACTGCATCCAGTTTTGGTCACCATGATGTAAAAAAGATGTTGAGACTGTAGAAAGAGTGCAGAGAAGAGCAACAAAGATGATCAGGGGATTGGAGGCTAAAACATATAAAGAATGGTTGCAAGAATTGGGCATGTCTAGTGACAAGAAGGACTAGGGTTGACGTGATAGCAGTCTTCCAGTAATTGAGCGGTTGCCACAAAGAAGGGGGGGGTCAACCTGTTCTTCAAAGTACCTAAAGGCAGGACAAGAAGCAATGGATGGAAACTAATCAAGGAGAGAAGTCTTACTGAGTTGTTTTTTTCTTCACAGGCATCACAGTGGACAAATTTGGATTTATTTATTTTGTGGATGGTACAATGATCCGACGCGTTGACCAAAACGGAATCATCTCAACGGTCCTGGGTTCTAATGACCTGACATCCACTAGGCCTCTGAGCTGTGATTCTGTCATGGATATCTCTCAGGTAGGTACATGTGTGTATAGATTTTTTTTTTTCTGCCTCCGTATCGTCTTTTTCCTTTTTGTGTTCCTTCTCATGGTGGAAATGCCTCTTAACCAGTAAATTCTATTTTCTTCTGTTTGGTAGCTCTCCTTTTAAGCTGCATTATCAACTTTCTCTGCATAAATCTTTCAATACTATGATTTTTTTCCCTCTTGATTCTTGGCATTACAGGTGGTCCTCAACTTACGACCACAATTGAGCCCAAAATTTCCGTTGCTAAGCGAGACATTTGTTAAATGAATTTTGCCCCATTTGACGAGATTTCCTGCCACGGTTGTTCAGTGAATCACTGCAGTTGTTAAATTAGCCACACGGTCGTTAAGTGAATCTGGCTCCCCCCATTGACTTTGCTGGTCAGAAGGTCACAAAAGGTGGATCACATGACCCCGAGACACTACAGCTGCCATAAATACGAGTCAGTTGCCAAGCATCTGAATTTTGATCATGCAACCAGGGAGATTTTGCAACAATCGTAAGTGTGGAAAACAGTCGTAAGTCACTTTTTTCCAGTGCTGTTGTAACTTTGAGTGGTCACTAAACAAGCAAGGTTCTACATTTAGGCAAGAAAAACCAAATGCACAGGTATAGTATAGGGGGTACCTTGCTCAATAGTAGTAACTGTGAGAGGGATCTTGGAGTCCTAGTAGACAATCACTTAAATATGAGCCAGCCGTGTGCTGCAGCTGCCAAAAAAGCCAACACAGTGCTAGGCTGCATTAACAGAGGGATAGAATCAAGATCATGTGAAGTGTTAATACCACTTTGCAAGGCCTTGGTAAGGCCACACTTGGAATACTGCATCCGGTTCTGGTCACC
Source organism: Crotalus adamanteus (assembly GCA_039797435.1). Taxonomy (NCBI): domain Eukaryota; kingdom Metazoa; phylum Chordata; class Lepidosauria; order Squamata; family Viperidae; genus Crotalus; species Crotalus adamanteus. Next base: position 121,871,776 of record CM077921.1, read on the forward strand.
ACGATGTAAAAAAGATGTTGAGACTCTAGAAAGAATACAGAGAAGAGCAACAAAGATGATTAGGGGACTGGAGAATAAAACACGTGAAGAACAGTTGCTGGAATTGGGTATGTCTAGTTCAGTGGTTCTCAACCTTTTCATACGGCGACCTCCGGTCACACGGACGCGCCGCGCATGTGCTGCGCCGCGTGCATGTGCTGCGCTGCCCCCATGCGCGGGGCGCCCCCATGCGCAGCACGCATGCGTGGCGGCGCCCCCTGAGGGGGGGAAATTGCGGATCGCGTTGTTTGGCGACCCCCATAAAATGGTCGTTCGACCCCAAATGGGGTCGCGACCCATAGGTTGAGAACCGCTGGTCTAGTTTAACGAAGAGAAGGACGAGGGGGGACATGATAGCAGTCTTCCAGTATCTCAGGGGCCGCCCCAAAGAAGAGGGAGTCAAGCTATTGTCCAAAGCAACTGAAGGCAGGAGAAGAAACAACGGATGGAAACTAACCAAAAAGAAAAGCAACCTAGAACTAAGGAGAAGCTTCCTGACAGTGAGAACAATTAACCAGTGGAACAACCTGCCTCCAGAAGCTGTGGATGCTCCAACACTGGAAGTTTTTAAGAAGAGACTGGACAGCCATTTGTCTGAAATGGTGTAGGGTTTCCTGCCTGAGCAGGGGTTTGGACTAGATGACCTCCAAGGTCCCTTCCAACTTTATTATTATTATGAATCATCACACAGTCAGCCAGATGTTCAGACTGGATTTGGCATTTTGTCTACCTATCGAGTCCTTACCCAGGACCTGGGATAGGCAGATGTTTGGTGGCATTACAGATATCGTCGCAGGATGGAAGCAGTTCCTAGTAAGGCCGCCTTTTGCAATTGACTAATAGCAAATTTGTCAATGCCAATGGTGTTCAAGTGGTGCTCCAGTTGTTTTGGAATTGCACCCAAGGAGCCTATTACTATTGGTACTACCCTTGCTTGCTTTTGCCACAGTCTTTCTATTTCTATTTGTAGGTCTTTGTATTTTGTTATCTTCTCCAGTTCTTTCTCGTCTGGTTCTGCTGTCTCCAGGCACTGCCACGTCCACTATCCAGACTTTTTTGTCTTTCTTATCAACTTATCAATTGTTAAGTCCGGGGTGTTATGTTGCAGGTGCTTGTCTGTTTGAATTCTGAAGTCCCAGAGCAGTTTAATTTTATCATTTTCTATGACTTTCTCTATTTTATGATCCCACCAGTTTTTGCTTACAGGCAAATGATATTTCTTGCAGATCTTCCAATGCACCATTGTTGCTACTTTGTCATGCCGCTGCTTGTAATCAGTCTGTGCAATCTTCTTGCAACAGCTTACCAAGTGGTCCACTGTTTCTTCAGCTTCTTTGCATAGGCGGCACTTACTGTCTATTGCTGTCCTCTCAATTTTGACTTTATATGCATTTGTCCTTAAGGCTTGGTCTTGTGCAGCCAGAATTAGTCCCTCGGTCTCTTTCTTCAATTTTCCTGCTCTTAGCCATTTCCAGGTATTGTTATTATCTGCTTTCCCAGCTATTTTTTTAACGTATTGGCCATGTAGTGCTTTGTCTTCCCATGCCTCTATTCTGTTCTTCATTTGGTCTTTCTTGTAGGCCAGTTTGGTCTCTCCAGTAGTCAGTAAGCCTTCCTGATATACTAATTTCAGTGCATCTTCATCATTGTTCTTCAGATATTCTTCCAAAGCCATTTTTTCTTCTTCAACCATCTGATGTACTTGTAGCATTCCACGCCCACCTATTTGCCTTGGTAGATAAAGTCTGTCAATGTCACTGCGTGGATGAAGGGCATGATTCATTGTCATTATTTTTCTGGTCTTCCTATCCATTGCTTTTAGTTCTGCTTGAGTCCAGTCCACTATTCCAGCTGTGTACCTAATGACTGGAATTGCCCAGGTGTTGATTGCCTTTATGGTATTTCCTCCATTGAGTTTGGATTTTAAGATCTTCTTCACTCTCTTGATGTATTCACTGCTAATCTTTTTCTTGATTTCAATGTGCTTTATTATTATTATTATTATTATTATTATTATTATTATTATTATTATTATTATTATTATTAAGGACTACCTATATCTGTTCTTCAGGACTGGGATACCTGTTCTTGTTCCACGGACTTTTCCTGGTTACATCTAAGCCAACATTTTCTGTTGAATACATAACACCTTCGACAAGAATAGCTTTCCACTTAGTCCTTGAGTAATAACCATTCATTTAGTGACCGTTTGACGCAACAACAGCACTGAAAGAAGTGACGTATGACCAGTCCTTGCCCTTTTGACAAGCAAAGTCAATGGGAGAATGCCAGATTCACAACGACCGCATGGTTCATTTAATGACTGCAGTGATTCTGTGGCAAAAAACGTCATAAAGTGGGGGGAAAACTCACTTAACAACGGCTTAGCTTAGCAACGGAAACTTTGGGGTTGCGAGTCGAGAACTAACCTGTAGCTGAAATAATGAACTTACAATGCTGCAGGGCAAACGTTTGATGTTTTGCCCTATTTTATTTTCAATATTTTTACTTGCTGATCGCATGACTCACCCAGAATTATTGTGTAGAAAATGGGTGGTCGTATTATAAACAACCAGTTTACGTTCATTCAGTTTAGTTCCATCATTTTAGAAGCTAAAATGGCTGATAATATTCCATAATAACTTAGCCAGTAGATAAGATTAATTTGTAAACACTTGGTTTACAAATTAGAATCTGGCCCCTGTGTAAATAGTAGGAGTTACAGAATAATAGTGTCGAAAGGAAAAGAAAAAAAAAGAAAAAAAAGAAAGTTCAGTTGTTTCTTGGAAAAGCAACTTTGGAACTATAAATCCAAAAGTGTATTTATTATAAGTATATATTACCACATGTTCCAATTCAATGGGTTTTTTTGGGGGGGGTTACTTACTGGTACAATTCATGACTCACAATGAATAGACTTTTGCTTTGCGTCAAAGACACCGTGGATTTGGGGGTACAAGTTCAATTCAATATCTCGCAAACGGTTTGCCCGAATTATCAACAGCAGGAAAATGGCGGATTTTGAATTGCATTCGATTGCAAAATGGGGGGTTGAGCAACGGCTGTCACGCTGAGCTTTTTAATTCCCATTGTTGAAGGCTGTTTTTTAAAAACATATATATTTATATTTTGAAACTGAATTTCCAGGCGGACATAACTCAGACTGCCTAAAGTTTAGGAATTGGGGACAGGCATTATGTCCATTGGGATACCTCTCTGAAGCTGTAACTTCTAAATCCAAATACGCCTGACATTATTATTATTATTATTATTTAAATAGATCGAGGAAATATTCTTTGTTCTGCTAAAACCGGTTATTGGCTGGTCCTCTCGAATGCTGTTCTTTAGGCACAATAGAATCCAACAGGGAATCGGCCTTTTATAACCGCCCGTATAATTCTCGCTTGTCCACCTGGCCCTTATTCTTCTCTGCTCTTTCTTCCTCTAATTTGAAAAGATTGCTTGGCTACCCCACGGCCTGCCATTTACGAGCTCGATAAAAGTGACAGGGCTGCAAAAGGACAATTTGCTTTGCAGACTTTGAAGCAAACAGTTGTTAATTCCGCACCGGCGCACTCGGTTTTTTTTTTCCATTCTGCCTAGAAAAAGGTTGACGCAAGCTTGGATGCAGGATTTTTTTTTTTTAATTTCTGTTTCGGAGTCACAGAATACGGTTCGCCTCCAAAATCAGGAGGCTGCGATTTCGATCGTAGATAGCGGCAGATATTTCTCTCGTGGGGCGCAAAAAAGGAAATATTTGCTGTGAGCGCCACATAGGTATCGGGAAGGGCGTCCGGCCAGTCAATGCTCAGCTCCATTCAGTCAGCCAGGCTCCACCCCAATGCAAAGGATTACGGGGTCGTTAATAGAAAGGGGGGAAAAAGGCTTACAGAATACGGTCAAGCTGCATTTTGTTTTTATTATTTTGTTTTAGTTTCTTAAACATTATAATATTAAATAAATGAGAGCCAGTTTGGTGTAAGGCTTAAAGGGATAGAAAGACATGAATTCAAGTCCTGCCTTAGCCATGAAAGTCGGCTAGGTGGCTTTGAGCCAACCACCAGGAGACAGTGAGTTCTAGTCCCACCTTAGGCATGATAGCCAACTGGGTGACTCTGGATCAATCACCAGGAGAGTGTGACTTCTAGTCCTGCCTTCGGTATGATAGCCAACTGGGTGACTTTGGGCCACTCACCAGGAGATGATGAGTTATAGTCCCACCTTAGGCATGATGGCCAACTGGGTGACTCTGGACCAATCACCAGGAGTCTAAGACTTCTAGTCCTGTCTTCACATGACAGCCAACTGGGTGACTCTGGACCAATCACCAGGAGTCTATGACTTCTAGTCCTGCCTTCGGCATGAAAGCCAGCTGGGTGATTCTGGGCCAATGATCAGGAGGTGGTGAATTCTAGTCCCACCTTTAGGCATGATAGCCAACTGGGTGATTCTGGCCCAATCAGCAGGAAATGGTGAGTTCTAGTCCTGCCTTAGGCATGATAGCCAACTGGGTGACCCTGGACCAATCACCAGGAGATGGTGAATTCTAGTTCCATCTTAGCCATGAAAGCCAGCTGGGTGATTTTGGTCAGACATTCTCTCTCAGCCTAACCCACTTCACAGGCTTTCACTACCAAACCAAGAAGCATCATCATCAGGGCACTATTTGCTAATGAAACGTCTGCAAGAAAAGCCCCAACCTCAGAGAGCACCAGGGACCCCATAGTCCCACCCTGAGCAACAAATAATTATCTTCCATCGCTATTCCTGACTCACTGGGACCCATTAAGGCTTCCACGACAGGAGCAATTTGTGGTGTATCTCTTTAAAGCAGCGGTTCTCAACCTGTGGGTCGCGACCCCATTTGGGGTCGAACGACCATTTCACGGGGGTCGCCAAACAACGCAGTCCGCCATTTTTTTCCCCCTTTTCCTTAGCTGTGCTACTCCCTTTTATTCTATTGGCTTTCGAAAGCCAATAGAATTAGACTCTCTTGAATAGAGTCTAATTCTATTGGCTTTCCAAAGCCAATAGGAATTGTCCAGGCTGTCTCTGCCCTGCTGAGCCCGCCAAAAGTCCCAGTCTGCAAACGGTGCTGCAAGTTGTCTGCAGCGAAGGCGAGCTGTCTGGAAGCTTCCACCCCTCCCTGCTGAGCAACTACTAAAAATGTAAGGAAAAGAGGGCCAGGGGTGGGAGGTGGGAGGCCGGCGGGCGCAGGGAGGGTTGCTGGCGCGTGTGGGGCCCGGCGGGTGCCTTACCTCCCTTGGGCTGGGCCAGCTGGTGGCCCAGCCGGTGGTCGGCCTGCGCTGTCTCTGCCGCTTGCCAGCTACGCCTCGGCCGGCGCAGGGGGCGGCACCACGCATGCGTGGCGCTCCCAGGCAGGGAAAGTCCTCGACTTACGACCGGTTGGGTAGTCCTTGACTTATGACCGGTTTAGTCCTCGACTTACGACCGGTTGAGTAGTCCTCGACTTACGACCGGTTGGGGGTCGTGGCATTAAAAAGGTTGAGAACCACTGCTTTAAAGCCTTTAATGCAGGGGTCCTCAAACCTGGCCACTTTAAGACTTGTGGACTTCAACTCCCAGAATTCCCCAGCCAGCAGGGCTGGCTGGGGAATTCTGGGAGTTGAAGTCCACAAGTCTTAAAGTGGCCAAGTTTGAGGACCCCTGTTTTAACGGCTCCTGAGCTTTCTCTCTGGAAAAATAAAGAAGGAAACATCCTGGCTATGGGGCGTTCACTTTCCATTGCCTAAGATGTAGAATTGCCTCAAATGGAACACAGGTAAGTTATACAACCACAATCGAGCCCAAAATTTCTGTCGCTAAGCGAGCCATTTGTTCAGTGAGTTTTCTCCTCCCCCCCCATTTTACGACCTTTCTTGCCACAGCTGTTAAGTGAATCACTGCAGTCGTTAAGTCAGTCACACGGTCGTTAAGCGAATCCGGCTTTCCCCCATTGACTTTGCTTGTCAGAAGGTGGCAAAAAGGGATCGCGTGACACACACCCCCCCGGGACACCGCAAACAATCATAAAAACGAGTCAGTTGGGCCAAGCCTCCCAATTTTGATCACGTGACCGTGGGGGAACGCTGCGACGGTCGTAAATGTGAAAAACGGTCGTATGTCAACTTTTTTTCCAATGTCATTGTCACTTCAAACAGTCACTGAGTGAAGTGTTGTAGGTTGAGGACTGCCTTTAATGGGGTTTAATGAACGACTGCACTTCTTGGAAAACAGCCATGGCAAAGCCAGAAGCGGAAGGAAAGGAAGGAAGGAAGGAAGGAAGAAAGGAAGGAAATTAGGAAGGAGGGAGGGAGGGAGGGAAGGAAGGAAGGAAGGAAGGAAGGAAATTAGGAGGGGGGAAAGAAGGAAGGAAATTAGGAAGGAAGGAGATAGGGAAGGAAGGAAGGAAGGAAATTAGGAAGGAAGGAGGTAGGGAAGGAAGGAAGGAAGGCCAGGAACATACTTTGATTGGATTTAAACTCCCACCCAAGGGAATATCTTGATAGGATGATGTCATGGAGGCGAACAGAAAAAAGGAACCGTGTTTTTTTTCCCAAAAAGCATTTGAGTTTCAAGTTGAAAACTATCCCAGACAAGGCCGTGGTGTGTTGTTGCCAAGGAAACAGGGCAAGTATCTTCATAAAGACCTAGGAACTGAGCTAGATTCAAAGGAGACGTCATCCGTAAATCACCCGGCTTTCACTTAATTGGCTGGTTAAAGGGGAAATCCTCATCTATTTGGCTCAGGAAAAAAGACTATGGCTGAGGTCACACGCCAGATGTTCCCTTGTAGGTGTAACAGGATAACAGAGTTGGAAGGGAACTTGGAGGTCTTCTAGTCCAACCCCCTGCTCAAGCAGGAGACCTCTACTATTTCAGACAAATGGCTGCCTCCAGAAGTTGTGGGTGCTCCCACACTGGAAATGTTTAAGAAAAGACTAGACAATCACCTGTCTAGAACCTAGATGGTATAGGGCAGTGGGGGCGAACCTATGGCACGGGTGCCAGAGGCGGCACTCAGAGCCCTCTCTGTGGGCATACATGCCATCGCCCCACTCCTAGGCCTTCAGCTGGGTTTTATAAAACCTTTTCGTTTTAGGCCTCCGCTGCCGTGTGCAAAAAAAAAAAAAAAAAAAAGGTTCAATCAGTCAATTTCAGCTTTTCGCAAGAAAAAAAAAAGATCTTGCAAAGTTGGAATTGATTGATTGAACTTTTTAGTCCCACCCAGTCTGCTGTTACCACCGCAGACATGCCCATCCAATGGACCACGCCCAGACAATGGGCCACACCCACCTGGCACCCGACGATGCATAAGTGGGTTTTGGGTTGCAGTTTGGGCACTCAGTCTCTAAAAGGTTCACCATCACTGGTATAGGTTCTCCTGCTTGAGTAGGGGACTGGACTAGAAGATCTCCAAGGTCCCTTCCATATTCTATTCTATTCTATTCTATTCTATTCTATTCTATTCTATTCTATTCTATTCTTGTTCCCTGTTCCCTATTCTATTCTATTCTATTCTATTCTATTTTCTCTTCTATTCTATTCTATTCCATTCTATTCTATTCTATTCTATTTTCTCTTCTCTTCTATTCTATTCTATTCCATTCCATTCCATTCCATTCCATTCTTTTTCCCTGTTCCCTATTCTATTCTATTCTATTCTATTCCCTATTCTATTCCTTGTTCTATTCTATTCTATTTTCTCTTCTCTTCTCTTCTATTCCATTCCATTCCATTCTTGTTCCCTGTTCCCTATTCTATTCCCTATTCTATTCCTTATTCTATTCTATTCTGTTCTATTCTATTCTATTCTATTTTCTCTTCTCTTCTCTTCTATTCTATTCCATTCCATTCCATTCTTGTTCCCTGTTCCCTATTCTATTCTATTCTATTCTATTCTATTCTATTCTATTCCGCACTGAACGGTGACTACCAGTAATGGAAAAATAGTACATGTTCTCACCAGCCGTTTCTCTTCCTTTCGTTTTGCAAGGTCCGTTTGGAGTGGCCGACAGACCTGGCCGTCAACCCAATGGACAATTCCCTCTACGTTCTGGACAATAACGTCGTGCTGCAGATCTCCGAAAATCACCAGGTGCGCATCGTGGCGGGCCGGCCGATGCACTGTCAAGTCCCCGGTATCGACCACTTCCTTCTGAGCAAGGTAGCCATTCATGCTACTTTGGAGTCCGCCACGGCCGTGGCGGTCTCGCACAGCGGCGTCCTGTACATCGCCGAGACCGACGAGAAGAAGATCAATCGGATCCGACAAGTCACCACCAACGGCGAAATTTCACTGGTTGCCGGCGCTCCCAGCGGCTGCGATTGTAAGAACGACGCCAACTGTGACTGTTTCTCCGGGGACGATGGCTATGCCAAGGATGCCAAGCTGAACACCCCTTCCTCCCTCGCGGTGTGCGCAGACGGGGAGTTGTACGTGGCCGATCTTGGGAACATCCGAATCCGTTTCATCCGGAAGAACAAACCTTTTCTAAACACCCAGAACCTGTACGAATTATCCTCGCCCATCGATCAGGAACTCTACCTGTTTGACACCAGCGGCAAGCACATTTTCACGCAGAGCCTCCCGACCGGAGATTACTTGTACAATTTCACCTATACGGGTGACGGGGACATCACCCTCATCACCGACAACAATGGAAATTTGGTTAATATCCGGAGGGATTCCACTGGGATGCCCCTCTGGCTGGTGGTGCCAGATGGCCAGGTCTACTGGCTCACGATGGGCACCAACAGTGCCCTGAAGAGTGTGACCGCACAGGGCCAGGAGATAGCCATGATGACCTACCATGGCAGTTCGGGCCTCCTCGCTACCAAGAGCAATGAAAACGGGTGGACCACGTTCTACGAGTGAGTATTGGTTGAGATAATATGTTCAGACTTGGAACGTAATGTAGAACATTGAATAATAAGGTTGGAAGGGACCTTGGGGGTCTTCTAGTCTAGCCCCCTGCTCAAGCAGGAGACCCTATACAGCAGACATGTCAAACATAAGGCCCTAGGGCCGAATACAGCCCGCAAGGTGGTTTCATGTGGCCCACGAAGCCATCCTGGAAACAGTGAGGGAACGGCCCCCGCTGCCTTGACCCTGGCCTACACCAGGAGCCAATGTACAATTTTGTGGTGGCCATCTATGCTGAAATGCGTTCAGTCTTAGCTCCACAAGGCTGTCTAGAAACAGCGAGGAACCAGCCCCTGCCGCGTCAGCCCCACCCCCTGGGTGCATGCTGGGGAGGTGTCACCCTTTGTGAGGAATGAAGAAATGGACCATACCTGGGCACTTGCCCCGGTCCCACCCCCTCCTGCCAGAGACCCTCAGATCTGCCCCACTCCTGCCCAGGCCCCCACGGGCACCCTTGACACGAATGATGTAGAACTGGTCACGCCCACCCAGTAGGCCACACCCACTCCATCCACGCCCACCCAGTAGGCTGCACCCACTCTGACCACACCCACCCAGCCACCCCGAGGGCAACCGCAATGCTGATGCAGCCCTCATTGAAATTGAGTTTGACACCCCTGCTATACAGTATCATTCTGGACAAATGGCTGTTCAGTCTCTTCTTGAAAAGCTTCAGTGACAGAGCACCCACTCCATCATGATTATTAATCTTCTTCTTCTTCTTCTTCTTCTTCTTCTTCTTCTTCTTCTTCTTTCTTCTTCTCCTCCTCCTCCACCTCCTCCTCCTCCTCCTTCCCCCCTCTCCTCCTCCTCCTCCTCCTCCTCCTCCTCCTCCTTTTCATCATGAATGCATGAGTGGAAAGGATAGGATTGTCTATCTTCCCCACTCATGCATTGGGTCAAGAGTCCCATCTATCATGGTGCGGTATCTTGTTTCTCACAGCTGTCAGCAAAAAGTCCATAGAGAGATGAGGCCTCCTCGTGAATTAAAAAAAACTCAGGCTGGTCTAGGTGGTCTGAATCTGAAGCATCTACTTGACCATCGGAGAAATGATAACATGCCATGATAGCCTTGTGTTTTCTTTTTTGAGGGCGCTTAATGTTGTGGCAGTCATCACTTTTGTGGAACTGTATTCCATGAAAGCATTCAGAAAAGCAATTATCTAGAATGATCTTCCCAGGTAGGAAGGTCTGAAACTTTAGAGCCGTATTATCCAACCTTAGCAACTCTAAGATGTGTGGACTTCAACTGAAGGGAAGGGAAGGGAAGGGAAAGTTGGCTTATTTCCTGGGTGATCAAGAGAAACTGTCTACAATTCACCCACACTTAGGATTTCATTCTATGCTGCCTTTTCAATTTTCTATGCTGCCTTTTCAGTTGTGGAGAAGTTCCCGTTTGAGCCTCTCGTTAAAAACAACAAGTTACAAGGAATGTTATTAATCACTCTTTCTGGGCAACCTTCTCCACCAAGGGAAGCCACAGGCACACAGCATGGGTGAAATGTCACCCCCGAATTGCACAAGTCCGCCCCCCGCCACAGGCCTACAGGCTAGAAATGTCAAAATAGTTCATAAGAAAGAGCCAACCCATTTTTAAATCGGTGAGCCTGTCCTGCTGCCTCGATTGAAGATCTGGTGCTTTGGCCTAGGTCAGTGATGGCGAATCTTTTAGAGACCGAGTGCCCAAAAACTGGTCTCGCCCCCACTCCACCCCCCTACCCCGCCCCACTCTGCCCCACTCCCCCACCCCACCTGCCCACAGGACCACTCACCACCTCCAGGGCCCTCCACAGATTGCCCAGGCAGCCCAGCAGCACTATGGCGGTCACACCATCTGCCCGTGCCCTGCAGCATCAACTGTGCACAATGGGGCGTGAGAGCAGAGTCTTGTCTACGCTGCCTGGCTGCCATGTCCTTTGCTGTGCTGCTCCGCGTGGGCCACGCTTGAGGGCGACTCTCCTCCAGGGTGGCTGCTGGAGAGGGGGGTCACGGGGGGAGGCGAGGCTGGGGCAACGGCTCATGTGCCCACAGAGAGGGCTCCGAGTGCCACCTCTGGCACCCGTGCCATAGGTTTGCCACCACTGGCCTAGGAGATTTCCCTCTGTTTCCCTCTTCCCTTCTCACCCTTTCATTTGTGTCCATGCAACTCTTTTCTTTTCCAGATATGACAGCTTTGGACACCTCACTAACATCACTTTCCCAACCGGTCAAGTCACCACTTTCCGGAGCGATACGGATAGCTCTGTCCACGTCCAGATTGAGACGTCCAGCAAGGATGATGTAACCATCACCACCAACCTTTCAGCCTCCGGTGCCTACTACACCCTCCTGCAAGGTAAGCCCAGCATATTTTGACTGCTTCTTCCTGAAAGACCTTTTAAGTTTTTTTCTTAATTGAACTGGGGTAGGACAGCCTTAGAGCAGACATTTGCAGACTGGGGCGGGGAGAGGGGATGGTTTCACACGAGCGACCAGCAAGCTTGTGTGCGTGCAGCTCCATTTGCACGGGTGGCCAGCATGCGCGCCTGCCGCTCACACAATGGAGCGCACATGCTCGCCCACCGCTTCCGCGGCCCAGTTCCAAACGGCTCATGGCCTGGGAATTGGGGACCCCTGCTTTAGAGAAAAGCTAGATAAAGCCTCTTTTGAACAGAAGGTATAAATAGAAGATCCTAATGTTGAACATTATTTCTGGGTTTGTTAAATCTAATCATTCTTTGAACATTCTGAAAGGGAAGGAGTTTGGGCCAATCCCCAGGAGACTGAGAGTTCTAGTCCCGCCTTAGGCATGAAAGCCAGCTGGGTGACTTTGGGCCAATCCCCAGGAGACTGAGAGTTCTAGTCCCGCCTTAGGCATGAAAGCCAGCTGGGTGACTTTGGGCCAATCCCCAGGAGACTGAGAGTTCTAGTCCCGCCTTAGGCATGAAAGCCAGCTGGGTGACTTTGGGCCAATTACCAGGAGACTGAGAGTTCTAGTCCCGCCTTAGGCATGAAAGCCAGCTGGGTGACTTTGGGCCAATCCCCAGGAGACTGAGAGTTCTAGTCCCGCCTTAGGCATGAAAGTCAGCTGGGTGACTTTGGGCCAATCACCAGGAGACTGAGAGTTCTAGTCCCGCCTTAGGCATGAAAGTCAGCTGGGTGACTTTGGGCCAATCACCAGGAGACTGAGAGTTCTGGTCCCATCTTAGCCATGAAAGCCAGCTGGGTGACTTTGGGCCAGTTACCAGGAGAGGTGAGTTCTAGTCCTACCTTACATATGAAAGCCAACTGGGTGATTTTGTGCCAATCGCCAGGAATCTGTGCGTTCTAGCCCCGCCTTCTAGTCCAGTTGGGTGAGTTTGGCCAGTTACCAGGAGAAGGTGAGTTCTAGTCCCATCTTACGTATGAAAGCTGGCTGGGTGACTTTGGGCCAGTCAATCTCTCCCTCATTCTCACCCACCTCACAGTGTTGCTATTGTGAGGAAAATAAGAGGAGGAAGGAGCATTGTGTGTGTTATTTATAAAAACAAGAAAGTTGCCATAAAAATAAGTAAATAAAATAAAGGATGGAAGAATAAGGAAAATGACGGTAATGTATATATGTAGGTCTTTGGTTATTCGGGTTTTCTCCTGCGTCAAATTGGAAGTGTCTTGGCGACGTTTCGACGAAGTCTCATTTGTCATCTACAGGCTGGTGTTTTCGGCGAAGCCGAAAACACCAGCCTGAAGATGACGAATGAGACTTCGTCGAAACGTCGCCAAGACACTTCCAATTTGACGCAGGAGAAAACCCGAATAACCAAAGACCTACATACAAACACCTGCGAAAACCTCAGAAAATTTATACCTCAGAAAATTTATATATATATATAAATTGGTCTATCCTAACTTAGCATCTGCCAGGTGTGTAGGACGTAAGGGTATTAGCCGGAAAAGTATCTTCTGTACCCAAAAAATGAAAAATAAAAAGACCATCTCTAACTGATTTCAACCATTTTAGAAAAATTAAAATGCCAGATTAATGCTGGAAGGAAAATTCAACTCCACTCCAGGAGTCTAATTAAGCAACAGAAAGCACTTTCACAACTCTTTGGGGAATTAATTGACTAGGCCGAAATTTAAACTGTCAGCGCTGAGTAAAAGTCCATAATAATTGCCTCCTGATCGAGTATCTGAATATTCAATTTCTCCGAGCTGCTTCTGGGAAGAATAATAGTAGTAATAGCAGCAGCAGCAGCAGTAGTAGTAATGTTGGAAGGGACTTGGAGGTCATCTAGTCCAACCCCCTGCTCAGGCAGGAATCTTTTCTGATCAGGGCCAGCTCCAGGACAGGAGAGGTGATCACTCAGCCAGTGGATACAGGGAGTCCTCAACTTACAACAGTTTGTTTAGTGACCAAAGTTACAACGGCACTGTAAAAAGTGACTTACGACTGTTTTTTGGACTTATGACCATTTGCAGCATCCTCATGGTCATTTGATCAAAATTCAGACACTGGGCAACTGGCATGTACTTATGACAGTTGCAGTGTCCCGGGATTCACGCGATTCCCTTTTGCGACCTTCTGACAAGCAAAGTCAACGGGGGGGAGCCAAATCCACTTAACAACCATGTAGCTAACTTCAAACCATGCAGCGATTCCCTTAGCAACCGTGGCAGGAAAGATCGTAAAAATGAGGCAAGGCTGTCTTACTTAGCCACCAAAATGTTGGGCTCCCTTGTGGTTGTAAATTGAGGACTACCTGTAACAGACTACTAGACTTTGTGGAACTTGGGCTGTGCCATTTTTACGAAGGAGAAATTTGCATGAAATTTTAATGGGTGAAATTTACCTGGGTGTGCAACTCATTAAAGGAAGCTACTTTGAGGGGGGGGGAAATCGGAACAAATCTTTTCATTAGCGAAAGATTTGAAAGCCACTGTCCTGTTAAACTGGTTAACCGCTCTGAATTCTGATAATCAAGGCCATCAAATCCTCTGATCTTCTCTACTTTATGTTTCATTTGAAAACTGCAGATAGCCCTCGACTTTCATTTAGCGACCAAAGTTACAACGGCATTGAAAAAAAGTGACTGATGGCCATTTTTCACCTTGACGACTGTTGCAGCATCCCCAGGGTCACGTGATTTACACTTGGATGCTTGACAGCTACGGTCACAGTGTCTCAGGGGTCATGGGATCCCCTTTTGTGACCTTCTGACAAGTGTCATGGGTCTGACAGATGAAACTCTTCAAAGAACTTTGAGGCATTGTTTATCTTAAAGAATCTTTATTAGAGTGGCATAGCATCGGCATGTACATAGGCAAAACCAAAATCTGAATTCTCCTCCCCTGAGCACATAGTGTCAAAGCACAATTCCCTCCTCTAATTAACAGTCATAAATCACATTCTCCAATTAGTTTGAAATGCAGGCTTTCCCTCCAGTTCTCCAGCCGCCATTTCTTATCATCTCTTATTTCAAAAAACCTTGGTTCACAGACTAGTTGTGTCTAACTAAACTCCTATGCACATTCCTCCTCCTCCCCCCCCCCAGTATCATCTAATTCTAACTCTAATTCTAAGAGTAAAACATAAGAAGGAAAATGGCTGCATCTCCATATGTTGTCAAAGCAAGAACATCCAATGTTAACAGCATTGACACTGAGTCAATGAGGAATAACCAGATTCACTTAACAACCGTGTTACTGATTTAACAACTACAGTGTTTCACGTAAGAAATGTGACCAGAAAAGTCGTAAAGGGCGGCAAAACTCATTGAACAAATTTCTTGCTTAGCAACATAAATTTTGGGCTGAGTTATGGCCGTAAGTCGAGGATTACCTGTAATGCGAGCTGCGGAGGATCAGCTGTCTGTCAAGTTGTTGGGTTTTTCTCTCTCTCTCTCTTGTATAGATCAAGTGCGCAACAGCTATTACATCGGGGCAGATGGTTCTCTCCGCCTGATCCTGGCTAATGGCATGGAGGTGGCTCTTCAGACTGAACCCCATCTCCTGGCGGGCACCGTGAACCCCACAGTGGGAAAGAGGAACGTGACCCTGCCCATCGACAACGGGCTCAACCTGGTCGAGTGGAGACAACGGAAAGAACAATCCAGAGGCCAGATCACCGTGTTTGGACGCAGGCTGAGGGTGAGTGGACCCCTTCCTGGTGAGCACGGATGGAACTGAAATTGTCGGTTCTTCTTGTCACCCAGGACGAAAGGGTTAAAACAAAGTTCCCCAACCTTTCAGAACGGGAAGAGGTGGGAAAGAAGGGATGGTTTTATAGGAGGGGTAAACTCATGCATGCACATATGCGCACGCACAAACACCGGGGGCCACGAGCACCAGCGACACTTGCACGAGTGGGGTCGTAAATGCCCACAACTCTCGTGATGACACTTGCACGAGTGGGGTATGAGAGTTTGCGACGCTCATGCGAGTGAGGCTACAAACACTTGCGATGCTTGCAATGACACTTATGCAAGTGAGGCTGTGCGCACACGGACAAACACAGACATCGGTCAGCCACTCGAACGGCCCGATGGCCAACAGACCACCACCCAGTAGTGTGCTGTGGTCCACAGATTGGGGGTCCCTAGGTTGTCACATCAGTCGGAAGGAACACGCAAGATGTGTCTGCCTTTGCAACAGGAAGGGACAACTTTTAAAAATTACAGCCAGGGTGACCTGGAACTAGACCAAGTTAAGGGTTGTGACCTTCGTGGTAGGTTAGCAGGAATGAAAGAACAACAGACTGATAGTCCTCGACTTAACGATCACAATTAAGCCCAAAGTTTCCGTTGCTTACCGTTGTTAAGTGAATTTTGCCCCATTTTTTACGACCTTCCTTGCTACAGTTGCTAAGTGAATCACTTCAGCTGTTCAGTTAGTAACGTGGTCGTTAAGCAAATCTGGCTTCCCCACTGACTTTCCTTGTCCAAAGATCGCAAAAAGGGGATCACAGGACCCCAGGACACTGCGACCGTCAGAAACATGACTCAGTGGCCAAGTGTCTGAATTGTGATCATGTGACCATGAGGATGCTGTAACGGTTGTATCTATGAAAAACGGTTGTAAGTCACTTGTTTCAATGCCGTTGTAACTTCAAACGAGGATTAACTGTACTCAGCTAAACAATGTACCTCATTCTCTGAATCCACCATTCTCCCAGCCAAATGTAGCCTCACTACTGTGGTGTAAAGCAATAACTATCACTTCCCAATATTGTTGGTGCTGCCCCTATCAAATATCAAAAAGGCTTATATCCACTGTCTCATTTTTGCATGCATATTAAAAAGGGGCGTGGCTTTCAGCACATATAGCCACCATCTTGACTTTTTCTGCCTTTTTTTGTGGATGCCCCAGTTATAGAATAGAGCAGAATAGAGCAGAATTATTTATTGGGCAAGTTTGGTTGGACACACAAGGAATTTATCTCCGGTGCAGAAGCTCTCAGTGTACATATACAAACAATAAGTGATAAAGTACGATCGTAATCAACATAAAAGTACATTCGTCAGAAATCATAAGATGCAACACTTAACGATCGTCGTAGGATACTAGCTAAGCAAACAACATAAACCATACGAGGATACTAAATAAAACAATATAAATCATAAGATGCAAGCAACCAAGTTACAGTCATAAGAAGATAAGGAGATAGGTAATAGGAAAGATGAGGAGAATAATAGCGATAAAGCTTTACTGAGTAGTTTGACAGTGTTGCAGAAATTAGTTGTTTAGCAGAGTGACGGCATGGGGGAAAACTGTCCTTGTGTCTAGTTGTTTTGGCGTGCAGTGCCCTGTACTAGAGTGCATTGCACACCAAATAATAATAATAATAAAGTTGGAAGGGACCTTGGAAGTCATCAAGTCCAACCCGTTTAGGCAAGTAACCCTATACCATTTTGGACAAATGGCTGTCCAGTCTCTTCTTAAAAACTTCCAGTGTTGGAGCTTTCACCGCTTCTGGAGGCAGGTTGTTCCACTGGTTAATTGTTCTCACTGTCAGGAAGTTTCTCCTTAGTTCTAGGTTGCTTCTCTCCTTGATTAGTTTCCATCCGTTGCTTCTTGTCCTGCCTTCAGGTGCTTTGGAGAATAGCTTGACTCCCTCTTCTTTGGGGCAGCCCCTGAGATATTGGAACACTGCTATCATGTCCCCCCTCGTCCTTCTCTTCATTAAACTAGACCAGTGTTTCCCAAACTTGACAATTTTAAGGCATGAGGACTTCAACTCCCAGAATTCCACAGCCAGCAACGCTGGCTGTGGAATTCTGGGAGTTGAAGTCCACATGCCTTAAAATTGTCAAGTTTGGGAAACACTGAACTAGACATACCCAATTCCAGCAACCGTTCCTTCTATGTTTTAACCTCCAGTCCCCTAATCATCTTTGTTGCTCTTCTCTGCCAAGTGCCTTTATACATAAAGAACCAAGATATTATTATGAACAGTTTAAAATACTTAGCTGGATCCCAATGTATGGATTGTTCAAGGCCCTCCTTCCTTCTTTTTCTTGTAAGAGTTTTTTTGCAACTACACAGAAACCCTATTTGCCGTTTGCCCAGGGGAGGGAAGCAAAAGAGATTGTTCTGAACGGTAGTTAATAATTCATCTTACTAAGGCTTTGGGTAATTGTCCTAATTCTTATCCTCCCAGGTTCACAACCGAAATTTGTTGTCCCTTGACTTCGACCGGGTGACACGAACCGAGAAGATTTACGATGACCATCGCAAATTCACGCTGCGCATCCTCTACGACCAGGCGGGCCGGCCTACACTCTGGTCCCCCAGCAGTCGTCTGAACGGGGTGAACGTCACCTATTCCTCAGGAGGGCATATAGCCGGGATCCAAAGGGGTACTATGTCCGAAAGGATGGAGTATGACCAAGCGGGCAGAATTACCTCCAGAATGTTTGCTGACGGCAAAGCTTGGACCTACACATATTTAGAGAAGGTGAGTGCCATAGGGAAGAGGTGTCTGTAAAGTTTTAGCCAACTGAAGTTTTACGAATCACCCAATCTGCCTCTTTGAATGATATTGATATACCACAGGTAGTCCTTGACTTACAACCGTTCATTTAGGGACCGTTCAAAGTGACAACCGCGCCAAAAAAGGCGACTTCTGCCCATTTTTCATATGTCTGTTGCGGCATCTCCATGGTCACGTGATCAAAATATGGAGGCTTTGGCATCTGGCTCATAGTTACGACGGTCGCGGTGTCCCGGGGTCACGTGATCCCCTTTTGCGACCTTCTGACAAGCAAAGTCAATGGGGAAGGCAGATTCACTTAATTGTGTTACTAACTTAAACGGCTACGTTGATTCACTGAACAACTGCGGCAAGAAAGATTGCAAAGTGAGGCAAAACACACTCAACAACTGGAAGTTTTGGGCTCGGTGGTGGCTGTAAGTCGAGGACTACTTGTACTAAAATTGTCATGACCTTTAACTGGGAAAAACAATGTGCCGTAAGGCAACCATTTTTGAACCCAGGTGCCTCAAATGGGCTAATTTACAGAATGTGGTCAAAATCCTATGCCTCCCAAGGGAATGAAATTTGGGGAAGTTTCAGTACTGCTGGCCTGCTACTGCTGCCGTGACGGACATGAAGTTCTATTTTCAACGTTCTGTGACAGTTTCCTAGCCAGCCTAGTAATCCCTTGCTCTTTCCCCCATTCAGTAGCAGCCACTTAACCTGCCTGCTGGAAAAGGGAGGGAAGGAAGGAAGGAAGGAAGGAA
The DNA here is from genome assembly GCA_039797435.1 of Crotalus adamanteus. Taxonomy (NCBI): domain Eukaryota; kingdom Metazoa; phylum Chordata; class Lepidosauria; order Squamata; family Viperidae; genus Crotalus; species Crotalus adamanteus. The sequence continues at coordinate 121,890,440 of CM077921.1, forward strand.
GGAAGGAAGGAAGGAAGGAAGGAAGGAAGGAAGGAAGGAAGGAAGGAAGGAAGGAAGGAAGGAAGGAAGGAAGGAAGGAAGGAAATTTACTGAGACTCCCTGTCAGATTCCCACAAGGAAACTCAGTGGGGAAGCCAGCAGGAAATCAGAAGTCTTTCCTGCTCCCATTGCTTTTTTTGCTAGTCCTTCATTATTCTGTTTCTCTGTTTAGGTAAGGAAATATCTCTGAAACCCAACAGGCACATGATGTCTAGTATTCTCTTATTTTCCTCCCTTTATATCTCCCAGAAGATTATTAAAAATAATCTCCAAATTGTGTTTCTGTGTTCCCTGGGTATTCATATTCATATTCATCCCGCTATTCCTTTTCAAGAAAAGCAACTTAATGCAGGGGAAAAATTAAGGGCAGGGGACAAGAAAAAGAAAAGAATACATAGCAAACTATAGTTCACACCAACACTATTTACTATAACTTCATAAATTCCTATCTTTGCTCCTCAACCACGCCTCTGCTGCGTCCACAGATCCCTTCTGGAGTTGCTTGCAGCTTCTTGTTCTCTCTGGCATCTTTTCAACCTTAAGAAGTTTTAAGTAACTTTGGACAACATTGGTCACAGCAGAAACAATCCACTTTCTGCATCCCACTACAAAACGTAGCCATAATAATGATGTCGACAAAATGTGCTTAATATAACTTATTTTTCTTTTCTGATTACAGTCCATGGTCCTACTTCTTCACAGTCAGCGGCAATACATTTTTGAGTTTGATAAGAACGATCGCTTGTCGTCAGTAACGATGCCCAATGTAGCTCGGCAGACCCTGGAGACACTTCGATCAATTGGCTATTACAGGAATATCTACAGGCCCCCGGAGGGCAATGCCACAGTGGTAGAAGACTTCAATGACGAATGGCAACTCCTTCACACTTATTACTTGGGGACCGGGAGACGGGTCATCTATAAGTATGGCAAGCTGTCCAAACTGGCAGAGATGCTTTATGACACCACCAAAATCAGCTTCACCTACGATGAAACAGCGGGCATGTTGAAGACCATCAACCTACAAAATGAAGGGTTCACCTGTACGATCAGATACCGCCAGATCGGACCGCTCATTGACCGCCAGATTTTCCGTTTCACGGAAGAAGGCATGGTGAACGCCCGCTTCGATTACAACTATGACAACAGCTTCCGGGTGACCAGCATGCAAGCCGTGATCAATGAAACACCCTTGCCTATTGATCTCTACCGTTACGACGATGTGTCAGGCAAAACTGAGCAATTTGGCAAATTCGGGGTGATCTACTACGACATCAACCAGATCATCACCACGGCGGTCATGACCCACACTAAACATTTTGATGCCTACGGTAGGATGAAGGAAGTTCAGTATGAAATATTCAGGTCCCTCATGTATTGGATGACCGTACAGTACGACAACATGGGGAGAGTGGTGAAAAAGGAACTGAAGGTTGGCCCTTACGCAAATACAACCAGGTATTCGTACGAATACGATGCCGATGGCCAGTTGCAGACGGTGTCCATCAACGAGAAACCACTCTGGAGATACAGTTACGACCTCAATGGGAATCTCCATTTGTTGAGTCCTGGCAACAGCGCCCGTCTTACGCCGCTGAGGTACGACCTCCGGGACAGGATTACGAGACTGGGCGACGTCCAGTATAAGATGGATGAAGATGGCTTCTTGAGGCAAAGGGGGAACGACATTTTTGAGTACAACTCCGCGGGACTTCTCATCAAGGCCTACAGCAAAGCCAGCAAATGGAGCGTGAAGTATCGCTATGACGGGCTGGGGAGGAGAGTCTCCAGCAAAACCAGCCACGGTCACCATCTGCAGTTCTTCTACGCGGACCTCACCAACCCCACCAAGGTCACCCATCTGTATAACCATTCCAGTTCTGAGATAACCTCTCTCTATTACGACCTTCAGGGTCACCTCTTTGCCATGGAGGTGAGCAGTGGAGATGAATTCTACATTGCTTGCGACAACATTGGGACGCCCTTGGCGGTCTTCAGCGGAACGGGCCTCATGATCAAGCAGATCCTCTACACGGCGTATGGAGAGATCTACATGGATACCAACCCAAACTTCCAAATTATCATTGGTTACCATGGAGGCCTGTACGATCCCCTCACCAAACTCATCCACATGGGGAAGAGAGACTACGATGTCCTAGCTGGCCGGTGGACCAGTCCGAACCATGGCATTTGGAAACGTCTCAGCCACAGCAACATCATGCCGTTCAATCTCTACATGTTCAAAAATAACAATCCGATGAGTAACGCCCAGGATATCAAGTGCTACATGACAGGTAAAAATTCCTGTTCAGCTCACTAGTTAACTGCCCAGGGCAGAACTGAGACTTTTGCATGGAGTTTGACTATGAAAGCTTTGGACCTCATCCACAGAATGGATGCCGTTGTTTACTGGTAAAGGGCACGCATGTTTCTCAACCTTTATAATGCCGCGACCCCATAATACAGTTCCCCATGTTGTGGTGACCCCAACCACTTATACATCACCGGGTGCCAGGGGCGTGGCCAAAGAAAAGGGCGAAAAAATGGCAGACAGCCTTGTTTGGCGACCCCCGTGAAATGGTCGTTCGACCCCAAATGGGGTCCCGACCCACAGGTTGAGAACCGCTGTTCTAGGCGCAGCGTCTTCCATTTAAAAGAGCCAGTTTGGTGTAGTGGTTAAGGTGCTGGCCTAGCAACCAGGGGAACATGAGTTCTAGTCCCACCTTAGGCGTGAAGGCCGACTGGTGACTTTGGGCTAATAGTCAGGAGATGGTGAATTTTAGTCACACCTTAGACATGAAAGCCAATTGGGAGACTTGGGCCAATCCCCAGGCAACAGTGAGTTCTAGTCCCACTTTAGGCAAGAAAGCTGACTACGTGATTTGGGGCCATCCCCAGGAGACAGTGAGTTCTAGTCCTGCTTTAGGCAAGAAAGCTGACTAGGTGATTTGGGGCCAATCCCCAGGAGACGGTGAGTTCTAGTCCCGCTTTAGGCAAGAAAGCCGACTATGTGATTTGGGGCCAATCCCCAGGAGACGATGAGTTCTAGTCCCGCTTTAGGCAAGAAAGCTGACTGTGTGGTTTGGGGCCATCCCCAGGAGACGGTGAGTTCTAGTCCCGCTTTAGGCAAGAAAGCTGACTAGGTGATTTGGGGCCATCCCCAGGAGATGGTGAGTTCTAGTCCCGCTTTGGGCAAGAAAGCTGACTAGGTGATTTGGGGCCAATCCCCAGGAGACGGTGAGTTCTAGTCCCGCTTTAGGCAAGAAAGCCGACTATGTGATTTGGGGCCAATCCCCAGGAGACGATGAGTTCTAGTCCCGCTTTAGGCAAGAAAGCTGACTGTGTGGTTTGGGGCCATCCCCAGGAGACGGTGAGTTCTAGTCCCGCTTTAGGCAAGAAAGCTGACTAGGTGATTTGGGCCAATCGCCAGGAGACGGTGAGTTCTAGTCCCGCTTTAGGCAAGAAAGCTGACTAGGTGATTTGGGGCCATCCCCAGGAGACGGCGAGTTCTAGTCCTGCTTTAGGCAAGAAAGCTGGCTATGTGATTTGGGGCCATCCCCAGGAGACGGTGACTTCTAGTGCCGCTTTAGGCAAGGAAGCTGGCTTGGGTTACTTATAAAAAAATAATAAAGACGAGATAAAGAGCTCATAAATAAATAAAGGCCTCGGGGACGTTCTCTGATATCCTTTGGCCTCAGATACAGAAGTGAGAACAAACCCTGCCTGGTTGTGAAGAACAAATACTCAGATTTAACAAATAAGTCTGATTTTAAAGCAACTGTCCAAGCCGGTGCCATCATTTTATTTTTATTTATTTTTTTTTTTTGCTTCGACTCTACAGGTTCTGTGGATTAAAGGGTGATTAATGTCCTTCTAATTTTTTGACAATTGTACAGAGGGTATTACTGTGGGCCTCAGCTGGCACCCAGATCCTCCACAGCCCCTAAACAAACTGCATGAAAGAGGCTTGTTCACGAGAGAAGCATCTGAATCCTTTCTAATCCTGACCTTTCCGTCAATCCTTTTAAAAAAATAACAGCCCGGTGAAATGTTAATTCACCCATGAGAATTGCTATTTAAAGGGCATTGGGGGAAAAAAAACAACTGTTCCAGCTCAGGCAGAGGGAGAGGCAGACCAAGGAAATCAAGCCCCACCGAAGCTGGAGGAATTAGAATACAATAGAATAGAATAACCGAGTCAGAAGGGACCTGGAGGTCATCTAGTCCAACCCCCTGCTCAGGCAGGAAACCCAATACTATTTCGGACAAACGGCTGTCCAGTCTCTTCTTACAAACCTCCATTGTTGGAGCATTCACCACTTCTGGAGGCAGGTAGTTCCCCTGGTTAATTGTTCTCACTGTCAGGAAGTTTCTCCTTAGTTCTAGGTTGCTTCTCTCCTTGATGAGTTTCCACCCGTTGCTTCTTGTCCTGCCTTCAGGCGCTTTGGAGAATAGCTTGACTTCTTTGGGGCAGCCCCTGAGACAACTTGGGAATAAATTATCTGGGAATTGTTATTTACGAAGAAGAGAGCCAAAACAGACAGAGAGTGCAGAGCGATTCAGAGCCCATTTTTGCACGCTGGCTGAGGAATTCTGGGAGTTGAAGTCCACAAGTCATAAAAGGGCCAAGTTTGAAGACCCCTGACTTATACTGACCTTGTGCATTTAACCTTTTGGCTAGCACCTAACCTGTTGGTTTTTCTCTTCCCATTCCAGATGTCAACAGCTGGCTGCTTACCTTTGGTTTCCAGTTGCACAACGTTATCCCTGGGTATCCTAAACCTGACATGAATGCTATGGAGCCATCCTATGAGCTCACCCACACCCAGCTCAAAACCCAGGAATGGGACAATAGCAAGGTAATTAATGTGAAGTTTTTTGAGGCGCCACCAGCTTCTTCAGCTTCCGAAAAGACTTAACTTTGGAACTGCCGCTACTTTATCCCAGAGGAAACATCCAGTGGGGAGTGGAGAATGTGCACAGGTAGTCCTTGACTTACAACCGTTCATTTAGTGACCGTTTGAAGTTACAACGTCACTGGAAAAAGTGACTTAGGAATGTTTTTCACACAGCCCTTGTAGCCTCCCCACGATCCAAATTTGGGTGCTTGGCAACTGACTCATATTTATGACGGTTGCAGTGTCCGGGGGCATGGGATCCCCTTTTGCGACCTTCTGACGAGCAAAGTCAGTGGGGAAGGCCAGGTTCGCTTAACAACGTGCTACTAACTTTAAAAACTGCAGTGAAGTTAGTAACTTTACTAAGAGCAACGATTCACGTCACTCTAGCAAGAAACGTCACGAAGTGGGGTAAAACAAACTTAGCAACTTTTTCGCTTAGCGACAGAAGTGTTGAGCTCAGTTAGGGTTATAAGTTGAGGACCACCGGTGGTCTTTCTGATGTTTTATTACTCTTCTGCAAGTAATCCTCAACTTACGACCGGTCGCTTAGCGACTATTCAAAGTTACAACACAACCTAAAAAAAAACTACTTACAGCCCAGATTCAAAGTTCCACTGGTGCCCCCCTCCATTTGCATGATTGCATTTCAGCATTTCTCTCTCCCTCTCCCTCTCTCTCTCTCATTTTTCTCTTTCCCCACTCTCTCTCTTCCCCTCCCCTCTCTCTTTCTCTCTCTCTCTCCCTCCCCCTCCCTCTTTCTCTCACTCACTTTTCTCTCTCCCCCTCTCTCTTCCCCTCCCCTCTTTCTCTCTCTCTCTCTCACTCACTTTTCTCTCCTCTCTCTCTTCCTCTCCTCTCTCACTCTCCTTTCTCTCTCCCCCTCTCTCTCTTCCCTCTCTCTTTCTTTCCCCCCTCTCTCTCCCTCTTTCTCTCTCTCTCTCTCTCTCTCTCTCACACACACACACACACACCCCTCCACCGGCAGCCTCCTGTGCTCACATGACTCTGATTTACAATGGGTTCTTTGCCAGAAGCATTTATCTCTGGGGTCAGGCAAAAAAACCCCTCTCGTTGCAGAAATAGAAATGCAGAATAACGGAGTTGGAAGGGGCCTTGGAGGTCTTCTAGTCCAGCCCCTTGCTCAAGCAGAAAATCCTATATACCATTTCAGACAAGTGGCTGTCCAATCTCTTCTTAAAAACCTCCAGTGATGTAAAACCCACAAGTCCTGAAGGCAAGCAGTTCCACTGGTTAATTGTTCTCCCTGTCAGGAAGTTTCTCCTTAATTCCAGGTTGCTTCTCTCCTTGGTGAGTTTCCATTCGTTGCTTCTTGTCCTGCCTTCAGGCGCTTTGGAGGATAGCTTGACACCCCCTCCCCTCTTCTCTGGACAGCCCATTAGATATTGGAAAACTGCTATCATAATTCTTTTTATTAGACTAAACATGCCCATTTCCTGCAACCATTCTTTGTATGTTTCAGCCTCCAGACCAAAATCATGGTTAAAACCAGGCCACACAAGAATACCCCTAGGCTGCGGGCAGTGGGTTCACATAACAAGCACCACATTTCCTTTCTCTCTCTCTCTCTCTCTCTCTCTCTCTCTCTCTCTCTCTCTCTCTCTCTCTCTCTCTCTCTCTCTCTCTCTCTCTCACACACACACACACACACACACACACATGCTTAACAACCATTTGCAAACAAGCTCTTAAAATCAGACCCAATGACGTATTGACCGACTTAAAGACCGGCACAAATTTATACCGTAATTCCAGGCTCAATTATGTTGTAACTTGAGGACTACCTGTATAACAGCGTTATTCAAAGCTGGCAATTTTCAGATATCTGGCTTTCAAATGCCCCAGCCAGCATGGGAGTTGAAGTCTACACATCTTAAAGTTGCCCTGTTTGAAAAACCCTGCTCTGTAGCACCGCAATTCTCTGAATGTTTTGGCCTTATCGGGTAAACACGATCTCCCCTCTAATGTTTCCTGTTGTTTTGGGTTTTTTTTCTCTTTCTTTGGGGAACGGAAAGATGAAACAACGGCAGGGGGAACAAATTTCAAAGGCAAGATCAGCTATCTCTTTGAACTCAGCCTAATCATCTGTTTGTGTCCCTTTTAAAAAACAAAAACATTGGCAGCCTCAGAGCCCCTATTTATTTCTGAGCATAAATCACTTTTCCCCCATGCATTACTTTATTATTTAAAAGGCTGGATTCAAGGTCACCCTTTCTGCAAATTAAGCAGCTTTCCAAAGGCGCAGGACGTATTTCGAGATAACGAAAAGGGTTGGATTTTTTTTTTAATTAACAATTCCAGTGGTACTCGCGATAACATTTCATTGTAGCTGGCAAAATAGCCTGGGCTGTAGGGCTAAAGTTGTCTTTAAAATGGCGCAATTCTGAATTTTGGAGAAACTCGCCTGATTTTAGCCCGAACTACAGATAGTCCTTCATTTACGACGGCAGTCGGAACCAGAATTTTCATGGCTAAAAGCAAAGCAGTTGTTAAATCAGTCAGGCCTGATTTTACGACTGTTTTTTGGCCATCTTGTTATGTGAATCACTGCAGTTGTTAAGTGAATCATGGGGCCATTAAATGAATCAGGCTTTCCCTATTGACTCTGTTGGGTGGAAGCTGGCTGGGAAGGTCGCAAAATGGTGGTCACATGACCCCAGGACCATCGTAAATGCATGACGGTTGCCCGGCGACCAAATTTCGATCATATGACTGTGAGAATGCTGTGGTGGTTGTAAGTGTGAGGACTGGTCGTCAGTCATTTTTTTAGGGCTTTTGCTACTTCGAACAGTCACTGAAGAAATGATTATAAGTCAAGGACTACCTATAAGTAATTTGTGAAGGCTTTATGATCATCTAAGCAAGATAGTTCTTAAGTGAGTTTTGCCTCATTCTATGACCTTTCTGGCCACAGTTGTTAAGCGAATCAGGCTTCCCCATTGACTTTGCTTGTCAGAAGGTCGCAAAAGGCAATCACACGACCCCGGGACGCGGCAACCGTCGTAAATACGAGCCAGTTGTCAAGCGTCTGAATTTTGATCACGTGACTATAAGGATGCTGCAATGGTCGTAAGCATGAAAAGCAGTCACAAGTAACTTTTTTCAATGCTGCTGTACCTTTGAAGGGTCACTAAATGAATGTTTGTAAGCCAAGGACTAGCCTGTACAATGGGCCCCACTTAAAAACCGCTACATTCATTTTAACAACCCTGGTGTTTGCTTAAGAACCGCTGCAAAAAGATAACAAAATCAGGCCCAATCATGTGGCGACCTGCTTAATGGCAGACACGGCCATAATTCCAGGTTCAGTTACGGTCGTGGGTTGAGGACGACCTGTGGAGAGTTTCATGCCTCCATCTTGCATCTAACGTGAGTCCCTCTCTTTTCAATCTCTCTCCCTGCCCCTCTGCAGTCGATCTTAGGAGTGCAGTGTGAAGTGCAGAAGCAGCTGAAGGCTTTCGTCACGTTGGAGAGCTTCGAACAGATCTACACGTCGAGCATCGCCGGATGCCAAGAAGTCAAGGAGCACCGCCATTTTGCCTCGGGAGACTCCATCATTGGCAAGGGGGTCAAGTTTGCCATGAAAGATGGCCGGGTGGCCACCGATATCATCGGCACCGCGAACGAGGACGGGCGGAGAGTCGCCGCCATCCTCAACAACGCCTATTACCTGGAGAACTTGCACTTCACCGTCGACAGCACGGACACCCACTACTTTGTCAAACCGGGGCCGTCGGACGGCGACTTGTCCATCCTGGGCCTCAGTGGCGGAAGGCGAACCTTGGAGAACGGGGTCAACGTCACCGTCTCCCAAATCAACACCGTGCTCAACGGGAGGACTAGACGCTACACGGACATCTCGCTCCAGTATGGAGCTTTGTGCCTCAACACCCGATACGGGACCAGTTTGGACGAGGAGAAGAGCCGCGTGCTGGAATTGGCCAGGCAACGGGCCGTGAGCCACGCGTGGGCGCGGGAGCAACAGAGACTGCAGGATGGGGAGGAGGGTAGCCGGTCCTGGACAGAGGGGGAGAAGCAGCAACTGCTGAACACGGGACTCGTTCAGGGGTACGACGGCTACTTCGTCATCTCCGCCGAGCAGTACCCAGAACTGTCCGACAGCGCAAACAATATCCATTTTATGCGACAGAGCGAGATGGGCAGAAGGTGACAGAGAGGGGTGATGGCGTTGACTTCTTGCCAAAGACAGCTGTTTGAGACTGCGTTGTACTTGAGCCTTTTTTTTTTTCTTTTTTCTAAACAAAAAGACAAAACACACAAAGAACTTTACGGAAAACAGGCAAGGTGGAGGAAGAACACGGTGGCACCATAGCTCAGGCAACATCCTTTTATGTTAGATTTTTTCTCTCTCTCTCTCGCCTTTGGCTGTTTTTCATTCTTCCCCTTCTCTGCTCTTCCCCGTCTTCTCTCTTGGAAGTGTCATTTCGCCATTGTGTGAGCCCTTTCCTGCAAAATGCTGAAGGTCAAGGAGGTGTTTGTTTCAATCCCTAGTTTTTGTTTGTTGGTTTTCTTTCGTTGTGTTTCTTTTTTTAACGGGGTGGGCAGAAAAAAAAGAGCCTCTGTATTAGGTTTGGGTTAACCTTTACTAGTGGGGTTGGAGGGAAAAAAATATATAACAGGATTTATGAGGAACGACAACAGGAAGAAAGCCTCGCGGAGGAGAAAAATTCACAATTTCCTGCAGCGTGGTGCAAAGAAACTGGACACTGGAGCCCCTTCAAACACTCTGCGAGCCTCAAAACAAGAACTTGGGGGCCATTTTTACATTTCCCATCCTTTCTGGATAACCTGCTGTTTGGGGTTATTTGCTGAAGGAGGCCAAACCGCTGCAATCTTAAGACTTGTGAACTCAAAATCTTTTCTCTTTTTTAATTTGTTTTTTTTTTAAAAAAGAAAGGGTCTTTTTTATTACGATACACTATTTTGTTCACCGGTTTGTTTTCTGCTGTTGTGTGACAGAGGACGCATCTTTTTTCATTTGGAAACACCCCCCCCCCAGCAGCTATCCGAGCGAGGCGGGGGGGGAGGAAAACCACATTCTCACAACCTTTGTTGCACATACTGTTAGATGGGAAGCACCAATGATGTATATTTGTCAACAGTAAACCCTCCTTAAATATATAGTATTTCTGTACACCAAGTGAAGTGTCTTTAACTTTTGAGGATGCCAACTTCTTCTCTGATCATAGCGGTTTTGTCTAGAGTAGGGTCATCCTTAATGATGAAATCTCAATTCCTCCTAAATATATATATATATATATTTTCAGAGCCAGGTTAGGTACTGATGTGAGGGATACAGCAAGCGCCTCCTGATGGTTTTTCTTTTTTTACTTTAATGAAGTATCAGTAGATAAAAAAGATGCTTAATTGCTTCTCCATGGGCCGCTTCTACCAAAATGGTTCTTCTCTAGCGCTGGGATGGTTTTTCAGAAGGCTACGGTTGAGTGGCAGATGGCGTGTGAGGAAATCGACAACGTATTGAACAATCTCCTACCTGTTCCCAAACTAAGATCATGCCAAAACATTTGGCTTGGAGGCCTGGGGAGATTCTCAGTCATCCAGATTCTGGTTGTCCCAAAGATGCTTGAAATCGGAGGCAGAGGGATACAACAACATCTATCTCAGGGATGGCGAACCTTTTAGAGACCGAGTGCCCAAAAACCACTCCCCCACCCTCATCTCCGCTCTGGCCTGCCCGCTGGGCCACCCACCACCTCCACGGCCCGCCACAGATCACCCACACAGCCTAGCAGCGCCATGGTGGCCACGCCCTCCACCCGTGCCCCACAGCATCATCTGCGCACGACAGGGCACAAGGGCAGAGTCTTGTCCCCGCTGCCCGGCTACCACGTCCTTGGCTGCACTGCTTCACGTGGGCTGTGCCCCGGAGTGACTCTCCTCTGGGGGGGGCTGCTGCTGAGGGGGGGGCCGTAGGAGGAGGCAGGGCTGGGGCGATGATGCGTGTGCCCACAGAGAGGGCTCCAAAGGCCGCCTCTGGCAGGCGTGCCATAGGTTCGCCACCACTGGCTTATCTCCCGTTTACAACACAGTCCTTTCAGCAGTTCCAAGAAGGTTCCCCACCCATTTGCACTATTCAGGTGACCCTGAGGGCACGGATAAATCTCCGAGTGGCCTCAATGACTCTCAGAGGGAGGACTAACGACCGGATGACTGCAAGGAACATACATCCTTCCATCCTCCGCCGTTCAGTCAGAACCGAAGAAGCTTCTTGGATGAGAAGCGAAACCTCCTCCAAGGAAAACAAAGACAGTCCAGTTGCCTCTTGAAATAGCACCCTTGGGATAATTTGGCTTGGATGAATCTGATCGATCTATCCCAGTGGTTCTCAACCTTTCTAATGCCACAACCCCATAATACAGTTCCCCATGTTGTGGTGACCCCCAACCACTTATACATCACCGGGTGCCAGGGGTGTGGCCAAAGAAAAGGGGGAAAAAATGGCGGACAGTCTTGTTTGGCGACCCCCGTGAAATGGTTGTTCAACCCCAAATGGGGTCCCGACCCACAGGTTGAGAACCACTGATCTATCCAGTCCCACACGGATTGACTTTTCAACCACGCAAACTAGATTCTCTGTTCTAGCTTTCAGGGGCGAACCTACGGTTTGGAGGAAGTTCTTTTGTTGATTTAACAGCATCTTGTAAAAAGTCCTAAAGGAAAGTCCAGGTGCCTTTTTTGGGGGGGGGGAAACAACCTTTGGGACAACCATGATCTGGACAATTGAGAATCTCCAAAGACATCTTGTAAAAAGCAAAACCAGGGTTAAATTTAGGGCATTAGGAACCAAGGACACCTTAGCCAGAGTAGGCTAGGATCCTGCGTCCAAATGCATTCTGTACGATAGTTTCAAAACGGGGACGGATTTACTACTCTTTGTAAAGAAATTCACGGCTGATGCAAGCCACGTCTAGTCCCAGGACTGCTGGAAATAGTGTTACCCAGATGTGCCTGGATCCGTTGCTTTTGTGTAAACATTATTCTCATCCAGCATACGAGATAATTCCAAAGACTTTGGTTGAGATGGCGCTAGCAAAATAGAAACATCTGGAAATTAATGGCAGTGGGTGAGCTGAAGGGCAGGCGTGGCAGAAATGTTAAACAGCCCCTGCCCTTTTTTTCATCTCGACTTCATCCTTTTACATTGTTTTTCACACATAAATCCCAGTGGATACCTAAAGCTTTCTGAGTAGAACGGTGAGACTCCACATCGAGAGATTAAAATCTATCCAGAGCTGCTTCTATTAAAAAAAAAAAAGCTGATTTCCTGATAGGGGTATCAAGGTGAACTCAATTTAAATGAAAATTCTTAAAAAGGGGAAAGAAGCATGTTCCTACGCTAAAGGAGGACTTTATCAATCCAGGTTTTGGGGCTGATTCAAAGAATTGGTGTTTTGAGTACGACAAAAAGAAACGTTAACCCCGAGATGGCTTTTTTATTAGTTTTTCTTGAGGCCAAAGTCACACCATCCCTCTGTGACCTCTTGTTATCCTTTCTAAAAATGACAGTTTTGGGAAATGAAAAAAATTTCTCTTCACCCACAGATAGGAAACCAGAGTGTTCGCTGATTGTTTCCAGATACATTTAACATTTCAACCAACGTGGCTATCGGTTGAGAATTGGAGAATTAAAATCCAAAGCGGCAGGAGGACCTAGATTGGACAATCATTTGTCTGAAATGGTATAGGGTTTCCTGCCTGAGCAGGGGGTTGGACTAAATGACCTCTAAGGTCCCTTCCAACTCTGTTTATTCTATTCTATTCTATTCTTTCTTATTTCTATTCTATTCATATTCTATTCTTTCTTATTTCTATTCTATTCTATTCTTTCTTATTTCTATTCTACTCTATTCTATTCTATTCTTTCTTATTTCTATTCTATTCTTTCTTATTTCTATTCTATTCTTTCTTATTTCTATTCTATTCTATTCTTTCTTATTTCTATTCTATTCTTTCTTATTTCTATTCTATTCTTTCTTATTTCTATTCTATTCTATTCTTTCTTATTTCTATTCTATTCTTTCTTATTTCTATTCTATTCTATTCTTAGAAACCCCAAGTTTTATTAATAGTTGTGAGGGGAGATGCTTGATTTTATCAGATGTAAATGCTGGTGGCAGGATAAGTGTGTAACAAAATACGAGCATTATCTAGGTAAATATAGAGGTGACAGACACCCACTGATCCCTAAAGATGTAGACTAATCTAGAATGTTTCAGGAGTCACTGAATTAAAACTCCGTTGGGTTTTTGAGACGCATAATGTTTCATGACTTGGTTCCTCATGGACAACCAGAACTATTCGGTATAAATTTGGGGAACTGGGATAAAGATAGTGAAGGATTTCATCCTGTTCAGCTAAGACTTCCAAAAACATACTTGGGCATCTATCTATTCAGTGCCTGTGGCAATTTTCCTGGTGTTTTCCAGAGCAGGGCTTTCCAAACTTGGCCACCTTAAGACTAGTGGCTGGCTGAGGAATTCTGGGAGTTGAAGTCCACAAATCATGAAGGGGCCTTAGTTCCTCCATGCTGGCTGAGGAATTCTGGGAGTTGAAGTCCACAAGTCATAAAAGGGCCAAGTTTGAAGACCCCTGGCGTAGGACAGATCTCAAGAGAAGTTGAAAGGTTAGTCTTCATAATGGGGCAGCCATTCCAATTCCCAGGATTCCCAGCCAGCAGGATCCAAAGTATACTTAATTCTGGGAATTGCAGTCCAAACGTCTGTAAAAGGTGCCAGGTTGAGGCAGGATGATATAGATGCAACCCTGCAGATATTTGGCATCCTTGATGGATAAGCGTATTGTATTATAGGGGTTCTTTCTTCTTTTAAGAAGATGTACATTGTCTAATACAGTGTTTCCCAACCTTGGCAACTTTTAAGATGTGTGGACTTCAGCTCCCAGAATTCCCCAGCCAGCAGAGCATACATCTTTTTTTTTAAAGAGACAAAATAGAAATGCAATAGAAGCTTGCGCTGAAAATTATAGTTTGACTTGCTTCTCAGATGTTACCATGAATAAAAAATACAGGAGTTCCTACAATAGGTCCTTGGCACAATTAAAGTGGTTTAGTTTGGTTTCTAGTGCTACTTCTGTGGCATGCTCATTGTTCTTCCTCCGTACCAGGAACTCTTTCACATGGGCGTATCTGTTAAGGAACCAAAATAATCTCAATTGTTACTTGCTTTTGAGTCCCAGAACACACAATATTTCTCTATTAGAGTTGCCAAAATAGATCACAATAGTGGTAGTTGTCCTCATCATTACTTCTTAGCATGTTCCCGCAAAAAAATCATGGATTTGATTAAACTAACATTCATTAGAGCAGTGGTTCTCAACCTTTTTAATGCCGCGACCCCCAACCGGTTGTAAGTCGAGGACTACTCAACCGGTCGTAAGTCGAGGACTACTCAACTGGTACAGCACCGTTTGCAGAATGGGACTTTTGGCGGGCTCAGCAGGGCAGAGACAGCCTGGACAATTCCTATTGGCTTTTGAAAGCCAATAGAATTAGACTCTATTCAAGAGAGTCTATTCTATTGGCTTTCAAAAGTCAATAGAATAAAAGGGAGTAGCACAGCTAACGAAAAGGGGGGAAAAATGGCGGACTGCGTTGTTTGGCAACCCCCGTGAAATGGTCGTTCGACCCCAAATGGGGTCCTGACCCACAGGTTGAGAACCACTGCCCTAAGGAGTCAGCTTAGGCAAAACTGCTAGCAATCCTTTGAGAATTATGACTACATGTTTCTTCAGCAAAGATTTTCATGGGTATCATAACTTAATACAAAGATTGGCATCTCTCTTCTTCAACAACTAATCATTGGCAAAATTTGCCAATTTTGTAGCCACCGTTCAGCCATTTTTCTCCAGACAATGACAAGAAACTTGCTTTTAGGATCAAACAATTCCCACCATCTTGATTTTTGCCTCCAAGACCAAAAAAAACCCCACATATTTCTCTGTTCCCACACTTGTGTGCATCCCCACACATTACCACTTTACAAATCAGGAATTGTTCCCAATGTAAGGAAAAAGTTGGGAAAACATGAACAAAATTCCAGCAAAAATTTGAATCTAGTTTTCTCTGACAACAACGGTCCTATATTGTCGAATATTTCAAACTGAAGAATTATTCTAGTGACACACAACCTAATTGTGCACACATGCTGAGCAGTGTGAAAAATGACATTAAAGTGTGCTTTCGAATATCACATCAGCACCTGATAAAATGGATGCATAAGAAACCTGGAGATAAAAACCACTGGATCATGTTTGAAACAGAACCATCCAATTACACGTTTTATAAATTTGTTATAATAAATTGGCATGCTTTATTTGAGTTCTACCCAAAAGGACTCCGATCCAAAAAACATTTTGAAACAAAACTTAAAAGAGGAAAGACAATGATGACAAAAAAATTATTTAAAAAAAAAAACCAAAATTGAAAAAAAAATCTAGAGTCAATTAAGAATGCAGGGCATTTATAAGGAATTTAATCAGATTGAAATCTACAGTAATGATCTCAATGGAGGTTACTGAAGTTGAAAAAAATGTTTCCCACCATCTTGAAGTATCTTTGTAGATTTCACTTCGTTCAAGATGGTTTGCGATCAGTCCGGTCAAAATTGCAATTAGACCATTTAAATCCAGAGTATCCTTGGATGGATCAGCCATCTGTTTGTCCCAAAGATGTTTTTTCAAGAGGCCACTGGACTTTCTTTGTTTTTCCTTGAAGGCGTTTCGCTCCTCATCCCAAGAAGCTGCTTCAGTTCTGAAGAAATGAAATGTTTTCAAGGAAAAACGAAGTCTGGTGGCCTCTTGAGAAAACACTTTTGGGAAAACCATGAGCTGGTTGACTTGAGAATCTCCATAGACATCCATCTGCATCTCACCCTGAATGGCCTCTTCGAATCTTTTATAAAAATGTGCCTCAAGAATATTAAATAAGCTCGGGATTTTTATTTTCATAGTAGAAGGATCAATCCAGAATTTACCCTGAAATTTAAGATGCCCTATCCCAGGGGTAGGCAACTTTGGCTCTTTTATGACTTGTGGACTTTAACTCCCAGAATTCCTGAGCCAGCATGAGGGAACTATGGCCCCTTCATGACTTGTGGACTTCAACTCCCAGAATTCCTGAGCCAGCGTGGCTCAGCTTGGAAACTCTCCCTTTCCCCTCAGCGTGGTGGGCTCAGGAATTCTGGGAGTTGAAGTCCACGAGTCATGAAGGGGCCATAGTTCCCCATGCTGGCTGAGGAATTCTGGGAGTTGAAGTCCATAAGTCATGAAGGGACCATAGTTCCCCCATGCTGGCTCAGGAATTCTGGGAGTTGAAGTCCACAAGTCATGAAGGGACCATAGTTCCCCCATGCTGGCTCAGGAATTCTGGGAGTTGAAGTCCATGAGTCATAAAAGAGCCAAGCTTGCCTGCTCCTGCTTCCGTACTGTGCAAGATTTGTAACAATGATCTTCCCAAACCTATGAATCAACAATTAACATATATGTGTGAGGATATATTTACACACATACACGCCCCAAGGAATGGAGGAAAGTTAAGCTACCTGTTAGGATAGCATAACTGATCTATTTCATTTGTGATAAACAAAAATATGCTTTATGTAAAAGGAAATAACTGCCCCACAGGCGGGTTTGAGAAGAAGGCTTACTGTCAAAACCACAACTGCCATCCCAGCACGGATACAATCTGTTCTTGTTACTGTGTGTAAATTTCCTAGAGGTCTGGGACTGATTTTTTCTTGAGAATTTTTTTTTCCTCTTGACACTTTTGTGTTCCTAACACTGTATTCTTGACTGTAAATAAAACAACCCTGTAAATACATGCAGATGTAGATACCTTCTAGAAAACAAAAATCAAAATGACAACAACAAAAAAATTTTTCTCTCAGAACAGAAGTGACCACGTGTAGCCTTCGGTGACAAATAAAAAGAATATTTTGTGTTTAAAAAAGGAGTGGAAACTGTTTTTGACTGCATGGAGTTCGCTTTCACAGTTTCTAGACCCAGGTTCAGGGTTCACAGCAGCAGCTAAAAAGTAAAATCCACTTCGCTTGAGGCAGAGGGGTGGACTAGAGGACCTCCAAGGTCCCTTTCAACTGTTAAAAGTCTATTCCATTATTTTGTGGAATCCAACTTGACTCCCAGATGACTTAGTGAACAAGGCCACATACAGTAAGTTTTGAGGCCAACAATGTGGAAATCCTTCTTTTTCCTTTTCTTGGACAGTATTTCAACTTTAATCTTCAATCCTGCGAGTCCAGCTTCTCAAAAAAAATATGGCCAGTTCCACCATTTTCAAAAGGGGTCAGCTAGATAATATTATTTAATGCAGCTCTCCAGCTATTAAACAAAGAGGTTGAGACTCTGGAAAAAAGAGGGCAGAGAAGAGCAACGAAGATGATCAGGGGACTGGAGGCTAAAACATGAAAAATGGTTACAGGAACTGGGGCATGGCTAATCTAGGGAAGAGACGGACCAGGGGTGACATGATAGCAGGGTTCCAATATTTGAGGGTCTGTCGCAGAGGGGAGGGGGTCCACCTATTTTCCAAAGCACCTGAAGGCCAGACAAGGAATAACGGATGGAAACCGATCAAGGAGAGATTCAACCTAGAGATGAGGAATTTTCTGACAGTGAGAACAATCAACCAATGGAACAGAAGTTGCCTTCAGAAGTTGTGGCAGTTTCATCACTGGAACCTTTCAAGAAGGGACTGGACTGCCATCTGTCAGAAATGGTGTAGGGTCTCCTGCTTGGGCAGGGGGTTGGACTAGATGACCTACAAGACCCCTTCCAACTCTCTTATTCTGATTTTCTAGAAAAGAGTGCAGAGAAAAGCAACAAAGACGATCAGGGGACTGGAGGCTAAACCATATGAAGAACGGTTGCAGGAATTGGATATGTCTAGTGACAAAAAGGACTAGGGGGGTGACATGAAAGCAGTCTTCCAGTAATTGAGGGGCTGCCACAAAGAAGAGGGGGTCAACCTGTTCTCCAAAGCACCTGAAGGCAGGACAAGAAACAATGGATGGAAACTAATCAAGAAGAGAACCAACCTAGAACTAAGGAGAAATTTCCTATCAGAACACTTCATCGGGGGAATGACTTACCTCCAGAAGTTGTGGGTGCTCCATCACTGGAGGTTTTACGAAGAGATTGGATAGTCATTTGTCTGAAATGGTACAGGATTTCCTGCTTAAGCAGAGGGTTGGACATGAAGACCTCCAAGGTCCCGTCCAATTCTGTTATTCTGTTTAGGTTAAAAAGGAGAGAAATGGGGCAAAAAGGAACTCCTAAATATAGTTCATTGAAAGGGCTGATGAATATATTCATGGTTTTAGAATGGCTCTAAAGCTGGAGTACTAAACTGATGCACTGATGATGTTCACCTGCTAGAGCCAATTAATAAAGCCATTTGTAAGCCTCTTGATTTGAAGGGCATGATGGCTAAAAGATAAGTCTTGTCTCCTTCGAGAAGGTAGCCACTTCGGTGGGCAAGGGAAACACTCTAGATATGATCTATTTTGATGGAGCACCACAACCTCTGGAGGGAAGCCGGTCCATTGATTAACTGTATCTGAGGCCAGGACAAATACCAGGTAGAACAGTGGTTCTCAACCTGTGGGTCGGGATCCCATTTGGGGTCGAACGACCATTTCACGGGGGTCGCTAAACAACGCAGTCCGCCATTTTTTCCCCCCTTTTCCTTAGCTGTGCTACTCCCTTTTATTCTATTGGCTTTGGAAAGCCAATAGAATAGACTCTCTTGAATAGACTCTAATTCTATTGGCTTTCAAAAGCCAATAGGAATTGTCCAGGCTGTCTCTGCCCGCCAAAAGCAACAGTCTGCAAACGGTGCTGCACCAGTTGAGTAGTCCTCGACTTATGACCGGTTGCGTAGTCCTCGACTTACGACCGGTTGGGGGTCGCGGCATTATAAAGGTTGAGAACCACTGAGGTAGAAGATCATTAAAGAGGGATCCAACCTAAAAATAAGGAGATATTTCCTGACACTGAGAACAATTAATCAGTGGAATAGGTTGCCTCCAGAAATCCATCATTGGAGGTTTTTAAGAAGAGACTGGACAGTCATTTGTCTGAAAAGACATAGGGTTTCCTGCTTGAGCAGGAGGCTGGACTAGAAGACCTCCAAGGTACCTTCCAGCTTTTCTTCTCTTCTCTTCTCTTCTCTTCTCCTCTCCTCTCCTCTATTCTATTCTATTCTATTCTATTCTATTCTATTCTATTCTATTCTATTCTATTCTACTCTACTCCACTCCACTCCACTCCACTCCACTCTACTCCACTCTACTCTATTCTACTCTACTCTACTCTATTCTACTCCTATTCTATTCTATTCTATTCTATTCTATTCTATATTCTGTTCTATTCTATTCTATATTCTATTCTATTCTATTCTATTCTACTCTACTCTATTCTACTCCTATTCTATTCTATTCTATTCTATATTCTGTTCTATTCTATTCTATATTCTATTCTATTCTATTCTACTATTCTATTCTATTCTATTCTATTCTACTCTACTCTACTCTACTCTACTCTACTCTACTCTACTCTATTCTATTCTATTCCACTCCACTCCACTCTACTCTACTCTACTCTACTCTATACTCTATTCTACTCCTATTCTATTCTATTCTATTCTATTCTATTCTATTCTATTCTATTCTATTCTATTCTATTCCACTCCACTCCACTCCACTCCACTCCATTCTATTCTATTCTATTCTATTCTATTCTATTCTATTCTATTCTATATTCTGTTCTATTCTATTCTATTCTATTCTATTCTACTCTACTCTACTCTATTCTACTCCTATTCTATTCTATTCTATTCTATTCTATTCTATTCTATTCTATTCTATTCTATTCTATTCTATTCTATTCTATATTCTATTCTATTCTATTCTATATTCTATTCTATTCTATTCTACTCTACTCTACTCTACTCTATTCTACTCTATTCTACTCCTATTCTATTCTATTCTATTCTATTCTATATTCTGTTCTATTCTATTCTATATTCTATTCTATTCTATTCTATTCTACTATTCTATTCTATTCTATTCTATTCTATTCTATTCTATTCTACTCTACTCTACTCTACTCTACTCTACTCTACTCTACTCTATTCTATTCTATTCCACTCCACTCCACTCCACTCTACTCTACTCTACTCTACTCTACGCTATACTCTATTCTACTCCTATTCTATTCTATTCTATTCTATTCTATTCTATTCTATTCTATTCCATTCCACTCCACTCCACTCCACTCCACTCCACTCCACTCCACTCCACTCCATTCCATTCCATTCCATTCCATTCTATTCTATTCTATTCTATTCTATTCTATTCTATTCTATTCTATTCTATTCTATTCTTTAATGGTTCTCCTGCTTGAGCAGGGGGTTGGACTAGAAGACCTCCAAGGTCCCTTCCAGCTCTTATTCTGTTTATGTGAAAAAGGATGGAAAGGGGCAAAAAGGAATGACAAAAGATAGTTCATTAAGAGGGCTGATGAATATAGTCCTGGCTTTAGAATGGAGTACTGGAGCTGGAGTACTAAAATTATGTTCACTTGCTAGAGCAAATTAAGGAGGCCATTTGTGAGCATCTTGAGGAGAAGGGCATGACTGCTAAAAGATAAATTTTATCTCCTTTGAGAAGGTAGCCACTTCAGTGGACAAGGGAAACACTCTGGATATGATGTATCTCAATTTTCAGCTAAAGCTTTCGCCAGGTTTCCATAGTCTCTTTGACAAGCTGTTAGCGTGGTTCGATGGTCATTAAGACAGAAGTGGCTCTACAGTTGGCTGGCCAACACTTTTAAAGGACTAGGACGGATGGCTTTCCACTGAGTTGGAGAGTAACCAGTGAGGTCCTGTTGGGAATTATCTTGGGGTCAGATTTGATGGACTGCCTGTCAGACTGATGGATGAAAGAACATTGGGAGGCTTAGCCAAGAGCTCAGTTGACAGAATGAAATTGGAGCGAAATTTGGAAGGGAAGTCTAGTTTGAGAGGAAGGCAACCTTCAAGAGAGAGAAATCTGGAAAAATATAAGGCAAGTTTGCAAAAATGGGAGTATTTCGAGGGTTGGGAACACTACAAGTAGTCCTCGGCTTATGGTGACAACTGAGCCCAAAATTTTTGTTGTTAAGTGAGACATTTGTTAAGTGAGTTTTGCCCCATTTTACGACTTTTCTGGCCAGAGTTGTTAAGTGAATCACTGCGGTTGATAAATTAGTGACACAGTTGTTTAAGTGACTCTGGCTTCCCCCATTGACTTTGCTTGTCAAAAGGTCGCAAAAGAGGATCACGTGACCCCGGGACACTGCAACCGTCATAAGTATGAACCAGTTGCCATGCACCCCAAGTTTGATCACCTGATCTTGGGGATGCTACAAAGGTCGACAGTGTGACATGAATGCAAGCTGGGTGACTTTGGGCCAATCACCAGGAGACTGAAAGTTCTAGTCCCGCCTTAGGCATGAAAGCCCACTGGGTCACTTTGGACCAATCACCAGGAGGTGGTGAGTTCTAATCCTGCCTTAGGTATAAAAGTCTGCTAGGTGACTTTGGGCCAAACATCAGGAGATGGTGAGTTCTAGTCCCACTTTAGGCATGAAGGCTGGCTGGGAGACTGTCAGCCAATCAGGCTATTTTGCCAATTGTCAAAGTAGTGATCAGGTACCCATGCAATTCCTTCTTTTGGGTCCAGAGATAATAAGCACACCAGTGAACAATTTAAGAAAATTTAAGGTTTATTAATTGAAGCAAACAGATTCCAGAGCATAACATAAAAAACATACATACCGAGTAAATGATGCCCAAGATGATACTGTTTTACGTTATGTGCCATAAGCATCTGCTAACATATTGGAACAATTTTGCGCATTTCTCTTCCACCAATAAATCAGAAGTATTTAGCAGAAAGAGAAAAAGCCTCACCGTATTTCAGAGATTTCCTGTTGAGAGTAAGGCCTGAGTATCTGGCAACATTACAAAGATGGGGGAAAGCCTTGGGGAGAAAGACTGGAGGAATTTCACGGGGATGAAAGCTATAAAGCAGCAGGACAACCTGCCTCCTGAACCTATGGATGCTCCATCAGTAGAAGTCATCAAAGGTTCGACAGCCATATTCCCAAGATGATCTGATGGTACAGGTGGTCCTCGACTTACAACAGTTCATTTAGTGACCGTTTGAAGTTACAATGGCACTGAAAAAAAGTGACCTATGACTATTTTTCATGCTTAGGACTGTTGAAAGAAAAATCTTCATCAGGGTCCAGTCCAAGCTGGGAATAATCAAAATGGAGACTGCTTTAGAAAGAAGTTTACTGGAGAGGAGAGCCAGACAGAAAGACGGCTTTGGGAAAACAATTGACTACACGGAGCAGAGTGGTGGGTTTTTATACCTTCTGGGGCTCTTAAGGTTAGTTCCTGTTTGAGGCTTTGTATTTCTTGTGTCATGTACTTTGACCCGAGTGAGTGTGCCCCTTTGGCATTGGTGGATTAATCCTATTATGTCCTGTCTTAGAGTTTGGATGGGGTATGTAGATTTTAAGAGTCTTCCTAATTTCTTCAGTTTCTAGCTGGAAGGCTCCAATCTTCCTGAATGGATTATTACATCTGCATTTCTAAAAGCTGGTTTCTGCCTAAGGCAGTAGTTCTCAACCTTTTTAATGCCACGACCCCAACCGGTCGTAAGTCGAGGACTACCCAACCAGTCGTAAGTTGAGGACTACCCAACCGGTCGTAAGTCGAGGATTTTTCCAGCCTGGGAGCGCCGCGCCGGCCGAGGCGTAGCCGGCAAGCGGCAGAGACGGCGCAGGCCGACTACCGGCTGGGCCACCAGCTGGCCCAGCCCAAGGGAGGTAAGGCACCCGCCGGGTCCCACACGCGCCAGCAACCCTCCCTGCGCCCGCCGGCCTCCCACCTCCCACCCCTGGCCCTCTTTTACTTACATTTTTAGTAGTTGCTCAGCAGGGAGGGGTGGAAACTTCCAGACAGCTCGCCTTCGCTGCAGACAACTTGCAGCCCCGTTTGCAGAATGGGACTTTTGGCGGGCTCAGCAGGGCAGAGACAGCCTGGACAATTCCTATTGGCTTTGGAAAGCCAATAGAATTAGACTCTATTCAAGAGAGTCTATTCTATTGGCTTTCAAAAGCCAATAGAATAAAAGGGAGTAGCACAGCTAAGGAAAAGGGGGGAAAAATGGCGGACTGCGTTGTTTGGCGACCCCCGTGAAATGGTCGTTCGACCACAAATGGGGTCCTGACCCAAAGGTTGAGAACCGCTGGCCTAAGGGCTGGGGCTGGTTTCTGGGGGCTGGTTTCTGTCTTTTTAAAGATCTTCTCCATTATTCCTTTGAGGAAATATATTCTGCCTTTTTAATGTTTCCCAAAATATTTCTTTCTCTGGACTCTTCCCACAGGATCATTGCAGCATCCCCATGGTCACGTGATCAACTCACTCATTTTTATGACAGTTGCAGCAATTAGTTCACAAGCCCAGGGCAACGGTTAGCAGTGGAGGAAAGTGTATTTCCATTACTCTGTTTAATGCTAATATAGCTTGGAATTTGGAATTTGGTCAACCATCTTATTCTTAAAGAATAATTGGACAGTTTCTCAAATCTGAATTTTCAGCCTTAAAGTCAGAGGTCACAATTTTGGTTCCTTATCAGAGTGTCCTTACAGCCACCGTGACCTTAGCTCAGGAGTCAAAACTCAAAACACTTGGCAACTGATTCATATTTATGACGGTTGTAGTGTCCTGGGGTCACGTGATCTCCGTTATTTTTATTAAAAGTTTTACAAATTTAATACAATATAAACCCCTCCCACCCCTCCCACCCCACTTCCCAGAGCTGATTACAGGGTAACAAATAAACAAACATAATCTAACTAACATTAACTAACTATACTATCAATCAAAACCATAACACACTTTAACTCCTTTTCAAGACAAGTATTAACGAATTATAAACAAAAATAATAATATAATTAAAACTATTAATAATTATCTAAAATCTACTCATATGCAAGATAATACTTTTCAGTTTCATATTTCTTTTGAGTGTAATCAATCCATCTTCTCCAAACCATAATATATTTTTCTTGTGAATGGTCCTTCAAATAGGCGGAGATTTTTGCCATTTCTGCTAAATTAGACACCTTAAGTATCCATTCTTCCATAGTAGGCAGAGAGTTTTTCTTCCAATATTGCCCCACTAATAATCTTGCAGCTGTTATAAGATTCAACATCAAATTGATTTCTTGAACATCAAAATCTACAATAATACCAAACAAAAATAACTGCGGAGTAAACTTTACCTTTCTCTTAAAAATCTTTTGAATATTCCACCAAATCTTAATCCAAAAAGCTTTTATATCTCTACAGGTCCACCAAATGTGAAAATAGGTTGCATCTAAACTTCCACATCTCCAACATTTGGGCTTTAAATTCGTATACATGCGGGGCAACTTTTGGGGATCCAAATGCCATCTATAAAACATTTTATAAAAATTTTCTCTTAAATTTTGCGCTTGAGTAAATTTTACATTTCTAACTCAAATTGTCTCCCATGCATCCAATAAAATCGGCTCTTTAATATTTTGAGCCCATTTAACCATACAATCTTTAACTAACACGTGATCTCCGTTTTTGACACGCAAAGTCAATTGGGGAAGCCAGATTCCCTTAACAACGGTGTTACCAACTTAACAACTGCAGGGATTAATTTAACAACTGGGGCAAGAAAAGTCGTAAAATGGGGCAAAATGCACTTAACAAATGTTTCGCTTCGCGACAGAAACTTTGTGCTCAGTTGCGGTTGTAAGTCGAGGACTACCTGTATTACGCCTTAGCGTGGCTCCAGTCGGAGGCTCTACTCATGTCTTAAAAACTAATAAAGTGTTTTTAAACAATTCTCTTAAAAGCGTTCAGCCCCTTTCTGGATTCATACTCCATGTAAACTAATTTTATGAGGTAAATTCCTACAACCCACCAAGTAAGAAATAAAGGCATCGAGCTTAATTCTATCCAGGCTTGCTCTGTGCAACTTTATCACAAATTTGCTCCTGCAAAAAAAAAAAAAAAAATGCTTTGCCCAAAGAATTGCCTCTAGAGAATCTCTTAACTTATAATAAGTCCATTAATTGGCAATGAGAAACAATTATAAACTTGGCCTCAGGAGAGGTAAAACGACGATCTCTGACCATTTTTTTAATCCGTAATCAAGTAAATACAATAAGTGCTTTCTCCAGCCACGCTTCATTGCTTTGTGAGTTAGTTAATTCTTGTCATGGGCCAAGAATCTGCAGTTCTGCAAAATAAAATAAAATTTTCCATTCTGATTCAGCAATTTAACCTTGTAGACCAAGAACGAGCTTCTCTACAGGCAGTCCTCGATTTACAACCGTTTGTTTAGTGACCATTCAAAGTTACAAAGTGACTTACAACTAGTCCTCACACTTACAACCGTCACGGCATCCCCACGGTCATGTGGTCAAAGTTCAGATGCCTGGCATATATTTATGATGGTTGCCGTGTCCTGAGTTCAAGTGATGACCATTTGTGAATTTCCCAGCTGGCTTCGGACAAGCAAAGTCAGTGCGGAGGGGTGTGGATTCGCTTAATGATGATGTGATTTGTTTAACTGCAATGATTTGCTTAACGACCGTTGTAAAATTGGACATGATTTGCTTAACAACCGCCTTGCTTAATGATGGAAATTCTGGGCCCCGTTGTGGTCGTAAGGCCAGGACTATCTGAATCAAGAGCAGAACATCTGAAGGGATTGAAAGGAACACCCAAGAATCTCTGGATTTGGCCTTCTTGTGGTGTGAAACAAGGCCTAAGCCGCCATGTTGAAAGGTGAAGAAAGTCACACAAAGATAGGAAGGAACCAAATTGTTAAGGGAACAATTGTTAAGTGTTATTCACTTAACAATTGTGGTAAGAAAGGTTGTGAAATGAGGCAAAACTCAATTGTCTTGTTTAGTCACAGAAACTTTGGGCCCGACTCTGCTTGTAAGACTACCTGTGCTCTCTGCCTCAATCTTGCCCAATTACTGTCCTCCATCTTGACCCAGGATGATGGGAGCTGAAATACGACACCCATTAAGAGGAACCTGACTTGCAAAGTTCTTTCTACACAACCTACACATTTGTAAATAAATCCTATATTAAGTACCGTTAGGCTTAACAGTGAAACCGATTCCTGGATCGGTTCCACAAAGTGGAGGGGTGTCTCTTTTTTTAAACTTGATTTAAACCATCTGTGCAGCTTTTCCCAACCTCCATCTTTGATTTCCTCAAAGCACTGGAAACACCTGCGTTATAACAGACCAGCTTTTAACTGTCATCCCTCAGACTTTATGCCTATTAGGTTATTCTGAACTGCCAACTGCAATTACTCCAAGAAGCAGAGTGGCGTTTTTGGGGGGAAAGGAGCAGGAAGGAACCCTCTTCTTTAATTCCTTATACTTTGAGGCAGCTAATGTCAAAACTAGCCTTAATTATTAAGAGAAGGAAAACATAATTCTCAAAATTTGGAAGGGACTGTAAAATAAAGTCAGTTTGGTCTAGTGAAGGCACTAGGCTGGAAACCAGGAGATGGTGAGTTCTAGTCCGGCCTTAGTCATGAAAGATGACTAGGTGTGTTCAGGCCAATCACCAGGAGACAGTGAGTTCTAGTCCCACCTTAGGCATGAAAGCCGGTTGGGTGACTTTGGATCAAGCACTGGTAGATGGTGAGTTCTAGTCCTGTCTTAGGCATGAAAGCCAGCTAGGTCACTTTGCATCAATCACCAGGAGACGGAGAGTTCTAGTCCCACCTTAGGAACCAGCTGAGTGATTTCAAGCCAGTCCCTCTCTCGCAGCCCAGCCCACCTCACAGGTTGCTTTTATGGGGAGAAAAAGAAGACAGGATTATATTATGTTTGCTGTCTTGAGTTGTTTTTAAAAATAATAAAGGTGGGACAAGGAAGAAAGAAAGAAAGAAAGAAAGAAAGAAAGAAAGAAAGAAAGAAAGAAAGAAAGAAAGAAAGAAAGAAAGAAAGAAAGAAAGAAAGAAAGAAAGAAAGAAAGAAAGAAAGAAAGAAAGAAAGAAAGAAAGAAAGAAAGAAAGAAAGGAAGGAAGGAAGGAAGGGGAGGAGGAGGAAGAAAGAAAGAAAAAGAAAGAAAGAGAAAGAAAGAAGAAAGAGGAAAAAAGGGAAAGAAAGAAAGAAGAAAGAAAAAGAAAGAGCAAAAAGAAAGAAGAGAAAGAAAGAAAGAGGAAGAAAGAAAAGAGAAAGAAAGAAGAAAGAAAGAAAGAAAGAAAGAAAGAAAGAGCAAAAAGAAAGAAAAAGAGAAAAAATAAATAAATAAATAAAGAAAGAAGGAGGAGAAAGAGGAAGAAAGAAAGAAGAAGAAAGAAAAAGAGAGAAAGAAAAAAGAAAGAAGAGGAAGAAAGAAGAAGAAAGAGGAAGAAAGAAAGAAGAGCAAAAAGAAAGAAGAGTAAGAAAGAAATAAAGAGGAGGAAAGAAAGAGAGAAAGAAAAGAGAAAGAGGGAGAAAGAAAAAAGAAAGAAGAAAGAGAGAAAGAAAGAAAGAAAGAAGAAAAAAGAAAAAAAGAAAGGAGAAAGAAAGAAAGAAAGAAAGAAAGAAAGAAAGAAAGAAAGAAAGAAAGAAAGAAAGAAAGAAAGAGAGAGGAAGAAAGAAAGAAGAAAGAGCAAAAAGAAAGAAGAGGAAGAAAGAAAAGAGAAAGAAAGAAAGAAAGATGAGAAAGAAAGAAAGAAAGAAAGAAAGAAAGAAAGAAAGAAAGAAAGAAAGAAAGAAAGAAAGAAAGAAAGAAAGAAAGAAAAAGAAAGTTACTTGGAATATTGATTAAAAGGTTTCATCCTCTTTTCATCTTCTAGTTTCCGCTGAGATTATTAATCACAGCAACAGAATACTTCTGATTAATAAACTCAGCGGCCTCTTCAGTTCTAAAATGAAGCAAGCTGAATCAGTGAGTTCATGCATTTTCCCCCCCAAAAAAAGAAAGAAAAAGAAAGAAAGAAAAAAAATAAAAGAAAACCTTTCATCAATAGTTATGTTACCTTTCAGCAACTTTGCAGAAGAGACACCTCTGAGGAGGGGGAAGAGCATAAATCTTTCAGCCAAAGGACTGGTTTTATTTAGCAAGTTTTGGTCTCTGGATACGTGCTGGTTTCCCAGCGAATAAATATACACACAAAAACAAGCGAATGACACACAAGAGTAATTACAATCAGCCTTACCAGAAATACAATCCCAAGCACCATAGGAAGAAGAAGAAAACCAATAATTTAAGAAGCGCTAAAATATTTAAAATAGTGTCTGACGGAGGCCCGATGAATAATAGTGATCAATCTTTCAGTTTTTCCTCCTCCAGGAGGTAAAATCAAGGCCATTCGAGAGCCTCGTAGGAGAGTGGCTGAGGACCAGGGCTGCCTGCAATCATATTTCATGAATTTGCTCCGTTATTTTGCTGAGGCCAAGTTGCAACTTTGCTTGGCTAGTTCATGTTTAGATCAAACTCACGTCAATAAACCTGTTTTAAGGCTTCAGCCATGACTTGTAGGACTGTTACATCTCTTAATACCACTGCAAAGAATACAAAATGTAATTTGGAGAGACAAACACAACAGAATAAAAAAAAATGAGATGTTTTTTGTCATGTTTTTTCTGAAACATGAATTATACTTATATTCTTGCCTTGCCTGTCTATCTGTCTGCCTATCTACCATATCTATCTATCTACCATATCTATCTATCTATCTATCTATCTATCTATCTATCTATCTATCTATCTATCTATCTAATCATCTATCTCTGTCCATCCATCTGTCTTTATCATTTAAAATCTATATCAATATATATCTAGATATAATCTATCATCTAACTATCTTTCTATATCTATCCATCGTTATATCTATATATATATCTATAATCTATATCATCTAAATCTATTGATATCTCTATCTATCTATCTATCTATCTATCTATCTATCTATCTATCTACCTATCTACCTATCTATCCACCTATATCATCTATTTATTTATCGATTTATCTGTCTATCTATCTGTCTGTCTGTCTGTCTGTGTCTATCATCTATCTATCTATCTATCTATCTATCTATCTATCTATCTATCTATCTATCTATCTATCTATCTATCTACCTAGCCTCTGTCTATCTAATTACCTATCATCTCTCTATATCTCTCTATCTAAATCTATTTTTCTCTTTGTCTTTCTATCTATAATCTATCATCTACATCTTTTATCTAACTCTATTTATGTGTATGGTGGAGCGGTGGTTAGAATGCAGTATTTCAGGCAAACTCTGCCCACAGCCAGGAGTTCGATCCTGATGGGGCTCAAGGTTGACTCAGTCTTCCATCCTTCCGAGGTCGCTAAAATGAGGACCCAGATTGTTGGGGGCAAATATCTAACAAAATGAAATTCAATGGTGAAAGGTTCTACATTTAGACAAGAAAAACCAAATGTACAGGTATAGTATAGGGGGTACCTTGCTCAATAGTAGTAACTGTGAGAGGGACCTCGGAGTCCTAGTTGACAATCACCTAAATAGGAGCCAGCCGTGTGCTGCAGCTGCCAAAAAAGCCAACACAGTGCTGGGCTGCATTAACAGAGGGATAGAATCAGGATCACATGGTTAATACCACTTTACAATGCCTTGCTAAGGCCACACTTGGAATACTGCATCCATTTTTGGTCACCACGATGTAAAAAAGATGTTGAGACTCTAGAAAGAAGACAGAGAAGAGCAACAAAGATGATTAGGGGACTGGAGGCTGAAACATATAAGGAACGGTTGCTGGAATTGGGTATGTCTAGTTTAATGAAGAGAAGGACGAGGGGAGACATGATAGCAGTGTACCAATATCTCAGGGGCTGCCCCAAAGAAGAGGGAGTCAAGCTATTCTCCAAGGCGCCTGAAAGCAGGACGAGAAGCAACGGGTGGAAACTAATCAAGGAGAGAAGCAACCTAGAACTAAGGAGAAACTTCCTGACAGTGAGAACAATTAACCAATGGAACAACCTGCCTCAAGAAGCTGTGAATGCTCCAACACTGGAAGTTTTTAAGAAGAGACTGGACAGCCATTTGTCTGAAATGGTGTAGGGTTCCTGCCTGAGCAGGGGGTTGGACTTGATGACCTCCAAGGTCCCTTCCAACTTTATTATTATTGTTAAATATGCTGACTCTGTAAACCGCTTAGAGAGGGCTGTAAAGCACTGTGAAGCAATATATAAGTCTAAATGCTGTTGCTATATCTGTCTGTCTGTCTATTATCTATCTATCTATCTATCTATCTATCTATCTATCTATCTATCCAGTACTTTTTTTGTAAAAAAAAAAAAAAAAGGTGCCAGAACTCATACACGTCATACAATCCGCCTTGCCTACCCTTCAAGGTTCCATCCAAAAAAGGTGCTGGAACAAAAAAAGCCCTGTATCTATCTATCTATCTATCTATCTATCTATCTATCTATCTCTATCATCTCTCTTTCTCTCTCTAAATTGAAGACCAAAGGAAGGCTGATATAATGAATAAATGAACAACGGACCTAGACATGGTACGAGCTTCTGCTGCTAAGCAGTTTACCGCATTCAAAAGTAGTGATATGCAAAACATGCTAACTTTGAAATGTTTTGAAGTCAAAATTGGTTGTCCCGACCTCGCTGGAAGTTTTCCAAGACTGTTCCAATCATTCTGGAAGAGTTCCAAGCTTGAATGCTCCATTTTGAGTTTGAAACAACTGCAGAAAGACAGCTGGAACGATCACAACAACATTGGAAGACTTCCAGTAACGGGAAGAAACCGTGTCAAACTTGAAACGAGGGCTCTGAGCTTCAAAATGGGCAATGTTTTGACATGGAAATTGTCAAAATATAGCTCCCTGGGTTGATTTCATCACGAACCATCCTAATTTGCTTGGAAATATGATTTGTATAGGACTGAGTTCAATTCCCTTTCCAGCCTCACAAGCAGAATGTAAACCCTTGTTTATACTTTTACAGGTAATCCTCGATTTATAACCATTCATTTAGTGACTGTTTGAAGTTACAACGGCACTGGAAAAAGTGATTTATGACTGGTTTTCAAGCTTATGGCTGTTACAGCATCCCGCGGTCACGTGATCAAAATTCAGGGGCTTGGCAACTGTCATGTACTTATGACGGTTGCCGTGTCCCGGGATCACGTGATCCCCTTTTGCAAACTTTTGACAAGCAAAGTCAATGGGGAAGTCACATTCACTTAAACAGCCGTGTTACTAACTTAACAACGGCACGATTCATTTAACAACTGTGTCAAGAAAGGTCGTAAAATGGGGCAAAACTGACTTAACAACTGTCTCACTAAGCAACGGAAAGTTTGGGCTCAGCTGTGGTCATAAGTAGAGGACTGTCTCTGTTGAACTGTAAAGGTGACTGCGGGAAAACTATCCTGAAATTTCAGACTGGCAAGATTCTGTTAATGTAATTTTAGAACAAAGCAGAATTATCTTATCTGGCCATGTTTCCTGTCTGGTCTACCTGGTAAGGCTGATATCAATCTTCCAAATTCCATGAAGAGAAAAGTGTGCATCATTCTACCATCTGGCCTTACTTTGAAAGGAGCAAATGATGGAAAGGCACTGGAGAAAGGGATCATTTCCATAATTAAGATTCCTATATAATTCCCCATCTTTCCTGTGAAAAAAGCTTTCCACGGGGATTTGTTTATCAGCCAGAATATTTTTCAAAAGCAGACTTCAGAATACTAAAAACCTGGGGGGAGAGGAGGGGAGAGGAGGGGAGAGAAGGGAGAAAGTAAAGCAAAGGAAGGAAGGAAGGAAGGAAGGGAGAGAGTAAAGGAAAAAAGGATGAAAGGGAAGGGAGGGGAGGGGAGAGGAGAGGAGATGAGAGGAAAGGAAAGAAAGGAAAGGAAAGGAAAGGAGAGGAAAGGAAAAGAAAGGAAAGGAGAGGAGAGGAAAGGAAAGGAAAAGAAAGGAAAGGAAAGGAAAGGAGAGAGGAGGAAAGGAAAGGAAAAGAAAAGAGAGGAGAGGAGAGGAAAAGAAAAGAAAGGAAAGGAGAGGAGGAGAGGAAAAGAAAAGAGAGGAGAGGAAAATAAAAGAAAAGAAAGGAGAGGAGAGGAAAGGAAAAGAAAAGAAAGGAGAGAAGAGGAGAAGAAAGGAAAGGAAAGGAGAGGAGGAGAGGAAAAGAAAAGAGAGGAGAGGAAAAGAAAGGAGAGGAGAGGAGAGGAGAGGAAAAGAAAAGAGGAGAGGAGAGGAGAAGAAAGGAAAGGAAAGGAATGGAGAGGACAGGAAAGGAAAGGAGAGGAGAGGAGAGGAGAGGAGAGGAAAAGAAAGGAAAGGAGAGAAGAGGAAAGGAAAGGAAAGGAAAAGAGAGGAGAGGAGAGGAAAAGAAAAGAAAGGAAAGGAGAGGAGAGGAGAGGAAAAGAAAAGAGAGGAGAGGAGAGGAAAAGAAAAGAAAAGAAAGGAGAGAAGAGGAGAAGAAAGGAAAGGAAAGGAGAGGAGGAGAGGAAAAGAAAAGAGAGGAGAGGAAAAGAAAGGAGAGGAGAGGAGAGGAGAGGAAAAGAAAAGAGGAGAGGAGAGGAGAAGAAAGGAAAGGAAAGGAATGGAGAGGACAGGAAAGGAAAGGAGAGGAGAGGAGAGGAGAGGAGAGGAAAAGAAAGGAAAGGAGAGAAGAGGAAAGGAAAGGAAAGGAAAAGAGAGGAGAGGAGAGGAAAAGAAAAGAAAGGAAAGGAGAGGAGAGGAAAAGAAAAGAGAGGAGAGGAGAGGAAAAGAAAAGAAAAGAAAGGAGAAGAGAGGAAAGGAAAAGAAAAGAAAGGAGAGGAGAGGAGAGGAGAGGAAAGGAAAAGAAAAGAGGAGAGGAGAGGAGAAGAAAGGAAAGGAAAGGAATGGAGAGGACAGGACAGGAAAGGAAAGGAAAGCAAAGGAAACGAAAGGAGAGGAGAGGAGAGGAGAGGAGAGGAAAGAAAAGGGAAGGGAAGGGAAGGAAAGGAAAAGAAAGGGACAGGAAGGGAAGGAAAGGAAAGGGAAGGAAAGGAAAGGAAAGGAAAGGAAAAGAAAGGGACAGGAAGGTAAGGGAAGGAAAGGGACAGGAAGGGAAGGGAAGGAAAGGAAAGGAAAGGAAAGGAAAGGAAAGGAAAGGAAAGGAAAGGAAAGAAAAGAAAAGAAAAGGAAAGGGAAGGGAAGGGAAGGAAAGGGACAGGAAGGGAAGGGAAGGAAAGGGACAGGAAGGGAAGGGAAGGGAAGGAAAGGAAAGGAAAGGAAAGGAAAGGCTGCATTCATTGAGATGAATGTGCTATGAAGACCTGTTTCAGAAGCACGATCATAATCTGATGAATCTAGGCTATTAATTAGTCTTTAATAAAAAAATACACTGAATTTCTACACACACATTAATAAAGGATGTACGACTTAACTCTTCAGAACCAACTTATGAGAGTCATTATAGACTACCAACTGTAAACTAGACACCCTCTCTTGAGGGTGCCAAACAATGCACAGGAAATTGACCTGAGGATTGTAGGTGACTCACAAAGTCAACCATTTTGGAAATGTCTTCTTCAGAAGTCCCAATCTGAGCAACTTCCAAAAGGGAGGACCTGAACCTTTGGATTCCAGCAATGGCCCTGCTGGATGGAGAATTCTAGGACTTCTGATCCAAAGCCACCCAGCCAGCTTTCATGCCTAAGGCAAGACTAGAACTCACCATTTCCTGGTGTTTGGTCCAAAGTCACCCAGCTGGCTTAAGGTGGGACTAGAATTCACTGTCTCCTGGTGATTGGCCCAAAGTCACCCAGCTGGCTTAAGGCGGGATTAGAATTCACTGTCTCCTGGTGATTGGCCAAAGTCACCCAATTGGCTGGCATTCATGGATATGGCGGAACTTGAACTCACGGTCTCCCAGTTTAATATTGTTAAACCTACACTTTACAGCTCTTGCCATACTTTCTGTAACTGTAGGGAATTGAACTACAGATAAACCAAGCACAGATAAAACAAGGTTTGAGTAAAGCTGCATTAGAAAGTCAACCTCACCTCTACTTCAGTTCTTTTCAAAGTTTTTAGTTTGTGCCAACAAATTTTGCATCCAAATTTTGGCGGATGAGAAACGGTGAGACCATGAAATGATCTCCAGGGGAAATTTAAATTCCATTAAGCTTTTTGTTCCACACGAAAATCAAAATCTGATGCTTCTCTCTCTCTCTTTTCGCTTGGGAAACCAGAAAAAAAATATATCTGGAGGGCTAGCAAGTGGCCAAGCACAGATTTTTTTTTTTTCCAAAATGTCCATAAAATGTAATCAGCACTGGCTTTGCTTTAGAAAAATACCAGGGGAAGTTAATGAAGGTGTCGTGTTTCTGAAGCAATTTTCCAAACAGAAGAGATGGCTGGGAAAATATCATCTTACAAATATGAGGGGAAAGGTTTAGCAAAACACACAAACCCTCTCCCAGATAAAGTTTCTTTTTGCACACATACATTTGTTCTTTCATTGTGTAACACTGCCATCTTTTGGAGATTGGTAAGCTGCCTCTGAAATATGAAGGACATTCTTCAAAAACAGAACATAGAATAAGAATCAGAATCAGAATAACAGAGTTGGAAGGGACCTTGTAGGTCATCTAGTCCAACCCCCTCTACCCATACAGGAGACCCTACACCATTTCTGACAGATGGCAGTCCGCTCTCTTTCTGAAAACCTCTACTTATGGAGCATCCATAACATGGAGGGAAGTGTGTAGTGGGGTGCCCCAGGGCTCTGTTCTGGGCCCAGTACTCTTCAACATCTTCATCAACGATTTGGATGAAGGGATAGATGGGGAACTCATCAAATTTGCAGATGACACCAAGCTGGCAGGAATAGCCAACACTCCAGAAGACAGGCTTCAGATACAGAAGGATCTGGACAGACTTGAACACTGGGCACTAACTAACAAAATGAAATTCAATGGTGAAAAAAGCAAGGTTCTACATTTAGGCAAGAAAAACCAAATGCACAAGTACAGCATAGGTGGCACCATGCTCAATAGCAGTAACTGTGAGAGGGACCTTGGAGTCCTAGTAGACAATCACTTAAATATGAGCCAGCAGTGTGCGGCAGCTGCCAAAAAGGCCAACACAGTGCTAGGCTGCATTAACAGAGGGATAGAATCAAGATCACGTGAAGTATTAATACCACTCTTCAATGCCTTGGTAAGGCCACACTTGGAATACTGCATCCAGTTTTGGTCACCACGATGTAAAAAAGATGTTGAGACTCTAGAAAGAGTACAGAGAAGAGCAACAAAGATGATTAGGGGACTGGAGGCTAAAACATATAAGGAACGGTTGCGAGAATTGGGTATGTCTAGTTTAACGAAGAGAAGGACAAGGGGGGACATGATAGCAGTATTCCAATATCTCAGGGGCTGCCATAAAGAAGAGGGAATTAAGCTATTTTCCAAAGCACCTGAAGGCAGGACAAGAAGCAACGGGTGGAAACTAATCAAGGAGAGAAGCAACCTAGAACTAAGGAGAAACTTCCTGACAGTGAGAACAATTAATCAGTGGAACAGCTTGCCTCCAGAAGCAGTAAATGCTCCAACACTGGAAGTTTTTAAGAAGAGACTGGACAGCCATTTGTCCGAAATGATGTAGGGTTTCCTGCCCGAGCAGGGGGTTGGACTAGATGACCTCCAAGGTCCCTTCCAACTTTACTACTATTACTATTACTACATCTGAAGGCAAGCTACAGTATTCCATTGGTTGATTGCTCTTGTCTTAGTTCTAGGTTGCTTCTCTCCGTGCTTAGTCTCCATCCATTGCTTCTTCTTATGCCTTCTGGTTTTATGGAAAATAGGCTGAGCCCCTCATCTTCAAATACTGGAAGACTGCTATCAACTAAATTTCATTTTTAATGTGTGCCGTTGTGCCTACAGGAAAAAAATTACAATAAAAGTTATCTAATCTAATCTAGTCCTTCTTTTCTGTAGACTAGACGAGGGGTAGGCAACCTTGACTCTTTTATGACTCGTGGACTTCAACTCCCAGAATTCCTGAGCCAGCATGGTTCAGCTTAGAAACTTCTCCCTTTCCCCTCAGCATGGCTGGCTCAGGAATTCTGGGAGTTGAAGTCCACGAGTCATAAAAGAGCCAAGGTTGCCTACCCATGGACTAGACATACACAATTCCTATAACTATTCTTTGTATGTTTTAGCCTCCTAAATTTAAATACAAAAAAAAAGCATTTTGTAGATCCCATTAGTGTTTCCTTCCAAGGGGAGAAGTTAAATTAGAAAGTTGATGACTTTTGTAAATAAAAGTACATTGTAGACGTCTGCCTCAGGTGAGCCTATAGAACTGATACAGCTACTTTTAGCCACAGAAACCCCATTTTGTTGAGAAAAAAAGCAACCCTTCTTTTTGCTCACTTCTTTCTTAGAGGGTTCCTCTTTTGACCTTTCATTCTGGGGCCTCATGTGACAGAACACCAAAAATAGAATCATAAAACCTGGAAGGGACTTTGGAGATCTTCTAGTCCAGGGGTAGGCAACCCAAAACACTCAAAGAGCCACTTGGACCCATTTCCCACCAAAAACAAAACACCGGGAGCCACAAAACCCTTTTGATATCTAAAATGAAGATAACACTGCATATATCCTTTTTTACCTTTATTATAGGTGTGTGTGTGTGTGTGTGTATGTGTGCGTGTATATATATGTATATACGTATATATGTATATATATGTGTGTGTGTGTGTGTATACACACACAGAGAGAGAGAGACACACAGGTAAAAAAAAGGATATATGCAGTGTTATCTTCATTTTAGATGTCAAAAGGGTCTCTCTCTCTCTCTCTCTGTCTCTCTCTCTCCCTCCCTCTCTATCTGCCCTTGGTCTGCCACTCCTCTTCCCCCACTCTCTTTCTTTCTCTCTCTCTCTCTTTCCTCTCTCTCTCTCTCTCTCTCCCTCCCTCCCTCCCTCTCTCTCTCTTTCTCTCCCCCCCCCCTCTCCTATCTGCTGCTCATCTGGCAAGCTTCAAGCTGTTGTCCAACAAGCTCAGGGGTAAGCAACTTCGTCTCTTTTATGACTCATGGACTTCAACTCCCAGAATTCCTGAGTCAGCCTAGCTGGGCTAGCTAGCTCTCCTGCCCTTCCTGCTTCCTGCAGAGACGCAGCAAAGGGAGGAGCTCCACCCAGTAAGCTTTTCAGCTCCTCGGAGAACACTGTGAGTGCACTCTCTTTTACACACACACACAGAGAGAGAGAGAGAGAGAGAGAGAGAGAGAGAGAAGCAGGGAAGCGCAATTGCCTCTCTCTGTCTCTGTCTCTGTCTCTCTCTGCAAAGGCAGAGGAGGCTGGGAGCCACAGGGGAAGGCTCAAAGAGCCGCATGCGGCTCCGGAGCCGCAGGTTGTCGACCTGTGTTCTAGTCCAACCCCCTGCTCAAGGCGAGGGTCCTTATACTATCCAGGTCAAATGGTTGTCCAATCTATTTTTGAAAACTTCCAGCGATGAAGCACCCAAAACTCCATTGGGGAATATTTAAAAAGGCAGGATGGAATTGTGGGAAGTCAGCCCCCCAGAGAAGGAAATATTAAAAGGGCAGAAAAATATATTTCCTCAAAGGATCTTAAAGAGGCAGAAAGGCATGCCCAGTTTTTTCTTAATAACCCCAAGTTTCCCTTCCCCAAGCAGAAACCAGCTCTGTAGAAATGCAGATCATTCAGGAAAGTGGAAGCTAGAAGATTAAGAAGACAAAGACACCTAAAATCTACATACTCCACCCAAAGTCTAAGACAGGACATAATAGAATTAACTCACAGATGCCAAAGGGACACAGGTCAAAATACATGACACAGGAAATACAAAGCCTCAAAACAGGAACAGGAAACAACTCCAAACAAAATGCTCCAGAGGGTATAAAAACCCACTCCCTACATGTGCTCAGCCCTTTTCCTCTTTCCTTCCAGAGCCATCTTCCTGTCTGGCTCTCCTCTTCAATAAACTGCAACCTTCTTTCTAAAACAATCGCCATGTTGTTTATCCCCGGCTTGAACTGAACTATGATGAAGACTTTTCCTTTAACAGACTATTTCCCCTAAAGGAGAAATGGAGAAAAATCTTAACAAAGGCAGAAAGCAGCCCCAGCCTCAAGCAAAAACACAAAGAGGCCAGTCTTTAGGAGAGCCATTAAGAAAGACTGGGCTAATCTATTCATTAAAAAAATGCCTTCAGCCCCCAGAACTGATGGGATTAAGAATTTACATCCCCCCACCCAAATTCTAAGGACAGGACATGACCTTTAGGACATAATAGGATGAACCTACCACTGTTGACACAAGGCTCACTACATTGCACAACTCCCTGGAGCGTCTCAATCAGAACCCTATCAAGATCCATCCACTCACTCAGCCATTTTGTCAGCTGTCCCAGAACTACATGCTGTTTCCGGTTCTGCTCAATAAACAAGAACCTTTTTTCCTAAGCAGTCAGCCTCCATTTTTTTTTATTCCCGGCTTGGAACCGGACCTGATTTTTCTTTCAATAGTTTTCATCTGTTGCTTCTTATCCTGCCTTCAGGTGCTTTGGAAAACAGGTTGACAACTCCCACCACCTCTTCTTTGTGGCAGCCCCTTAGATATTGGACGACTGCTATCGTGTCACCCCTAGTTCTTCTCTTCATTAAACTAGACATGCCCAATTCCTGAAACCGTTCTTCGTATGTTTTAGCCTCCCTGATCATCTTTGTTGCTCTTTGCACTCTTCCTAGCAAGACCATGCCTGCTTTTCATTTTCAGAGGGCAGATACCTGGAGGACAACATAGGTCTGGTGAAATACAGTCTTTTTTTAAAAAAAAAAACAACCCATGAAGCTAATCTCTATTTTGCTAGGGTTGAAAAATCTTTAAGCCGGAATTGTATTGTCGGTTGACCAGCATTAAGGAAGCCCTAGAGAGAAGGAGATTAGTAGCCCTTTGCAAACATGTCCTCACTAAGGAGCTTAAAGCTTCTAAATGCCTATTTTTTCACATCCAGGATGTACAAACTGTTGGGTTTGATTAGCATGCTAATTTAACTCTCTATGCATTTTAACCATCTGTTTCATTTGCAAAGAACGCCAGGCTAGCTTCTTCTGACATTCAAAAATTCCATGATTACTCATGCAGTAGGTTAATCTTCATATATATCCAATCCTCCCAGCGCTTAAACCTCTATAGTTGCCATGCTACCAAAGATTTCAAGTTCTCCATGTTGAAAAGTATTACAGGTAGTCCTCGACTTACGACCACAATTGAGCTGCAAAATGTATGTTGTTAAGCAAGACAGTTGTTAAGTTCCAACACTGGAGGTTTTTAAGAAGAGACCAGATAACCGTTTGTCTGAAATGGTATAGGGCAGGGGTAGGCAACCTTGGCTCTTTTATGACTCGTGGACTTCAACTCCCAGAATTCCTGAGCCAACCATGCTGAGGGGAAGTGGAGGTTTCCAAGCTGAGCCATGCTGCCTCAGGAATTCTGGGAGTTGAAGTCCACGAGTCATGAGGGAGCCATAGTTCCCTCATGCTGGCTCAGGAATTCTGGGAGCTGAAGTCCATGAGTCATAAAAGAGCCAAGGTTGCCTACTCCAGATATAGGGTTTCCTGCCTGAGCAGGGGGTTGGACTGTTGTTGTTGTTGTTAATTGCGAAGTCGTGTCCGACCCATCGCGACCCCATGGACAACATTCCTCCAGGTCTTCCTGTCCTCTACCATCTTCTGGAGTCCATT
Source organism: Crotalus adamanteus (assembly GCA_039797435.1). Lineage (NCBI taxonomy): Eukaryota > Metazoa > Chordata > Lepidosauria > Squamata > Viperidae > Crotalus > Crotalus adamanteus. The sequence goes on from CM077921.1 coordinate 121,930,271, forward strand.
CAAATTCACACCTACTGCTTCAGTGACTCCATCCAGCCATCTCATTCTCTGTCGTCCCCTTCTTCTATTGCCCTCAATCTTTCCCAGCATTAGGCTCTTCTCCAGTGAATCCTTCCTTCTCAGTAGGTGGCCAAAGTACTTGAGTTTCAACTTCAGGATCTGGCCTTCTAAAGAGCAGTCGGGGTTGATCTCTTCTAGGACCGACCGGTTTGAACGCCTTGCAGTCCAAGGGACTCGCAGGAGTCTTCTCCAGCACCACAGTTCAAAGGCCTCAATTCTTTTGCGCTCAGCCTTTCTTATGGTCCAACTTTCACAGCCATACATTGCAACTGGGAAAACCATGGCCTGGACTATGCGTACTTTTGTTGGCAGGGTGATGTCTCTGCTTTTTAGAATGCTGTCTAGATTTGCCATAGCTTTCCTCCCCAGGAGCAAGCGTCTTTTAATTTCTTGGCTGCAGTCCCCATCTGAGGTGATCTTGGAGCCCAGGAAAATAAAATCTGTCACTACCTCCATTTCTTCCCCATCTATTTGCCAGGAATTGAGAGGGCCGGATGCCATGATTTTGGTTTTCTTAATGTTGAGTTTCAAGCCAACTTTTGCACTCTCCTTCTTCACCCGCATCAAGAGGCTCTTTAGTTCCTCTTCACTTTCTGCCATTAGCGTGGTATCATCTGCATATCTTAGGTTGTTGATATTTCTCCCGGCAATCTTAATTCCAACTTTTGATTCATCTAGCCCTGCCTTTCTCATGATGTGCTCTGCATATAAGTTAAATAGGCAGGGCGACAGTATACAGCCTTGCTGGACTCCTTTTCCAATTTTGAACCAATCAGTGGTTCCGTGTTCGGTTCTCACTGTTGCTTCTTGACCCGCATATAGGTTTCTCAAGAGACAAATGAGATGGTCTGGTACTCCCATCTCTTTAAGAACTTGCCACAATTTGTTGTGATCCACACAATCAAAGGCTTTTGCATAGTCAATGAAGCAGAAGTAGATGTTTTTCTGGAACTCCCTAGCTTTCTCCATGATCCAGCGTATGTTGGCAATTTGATCTCTAGTTCCTCTGCCTCTTCGAAATCCTGCCTGTACTTCTGGTAGTTCTCGATCCACATACTGCTGGAGTCTAGCTTGTAGGATTTTAAGCATAACTTTACTAGCATGTGAAATGAGTGCAATGGTGCAATAGTTTGAACATTCTTTGGCATTGCCTTTCTTTGGAATTGGAATGTAAACTGACCTTTTCCAATCCTGTGGCCACTGTTGAGTTTTCCAAATTTGCTGGCAAATTGAGTGTAGCACTTTTACTGCATCTTCTTTTAAGATTTTGAATAGCTCAGCTGGAATACTGTCACCTCCACTAGCTTTGTTGTTGCTCAGATTTTCTAAGGCCCATTTCACTTCACATTCTAGGATGTCTGGTTCGAGGTCAATGACCATCTCATTGTGGTTATCTGGGATGTTAAGCTCATTCTTGTATAGTTCTTCTGTGTAGTTTTGCCATCTCTTCTTAATCTCTTCTGCCTCTGTTAGGTCTCTGCCATTTTGGTCCTTTATCATGCCCATCTTTGCATGAAACGTTCCCTTCATATCTCCAATTTTCTTGAAGAGATCTCTGGTCCTCCCTGTTCTGTTGTTTTCTTCTATTTCTTTGCACTGTTCATTTAAGAAGGCATTCTTATCTCTTCTAGCTACTCTCTGGAATTCTGCATTCAATTGGGTGTATCTTTCTCTTTCTCCTTTGCCTTTCGCTTCCCTTCTTTCCTCAGCTATTTGCAAAGCTTCCTGAGACAGCCATTTTGCTTTCTTGCATTTCTTTTTCTTTGGGATGGTTTTAGTTGCTACCTCTTGTACAATGTTGCAAACTTCCATCCATAGTTCTTCAGGCATTCTGTCTATCAGATCCAGTTCCTTAAATCTATTTGTCACCTCTACTGTATATTCATCAGGAATATGATTTAGTTCATACCTGAGTGGCCTAGTGCTTTTCCCTACTTTTTTCAATTTAAGCCTAAATTTTGCAACGAGAAGCTCATGATCTGAGCCACAGTAAGATCCTGGTCTTGTTTTTACTGACTGTATAGAGCTTCTCCATCTTTGGCTGCAGAGTACATAGTCAATCTGATTTCTATGTTGACCGTCTGGTGATGTCCATGTGTAGAGCCGTCTCTTGGGTTGTTGGAAAAGAGTGTTTGTTATGACCATCGTATTCTCTTGACAAAATTCTATTAGCCTGTGCCCTGCTTCATTTTGTTCTCCAAGGCCAAACTTGCCTGTTATTCCGGTTATCTTTTGGCTTCCTACCTTAGCATTCCAATCCCCCATGATGATAAGGACATCATTTTTTGGTGTTAATTCTATAAGGTGCTGTAGGGCTTCATAGAACCGGTCAATTTCATCCTCTTCAGCACCAGTGGTTGGGGCATAGATTTGGACTACTGTGATATTGAATGGTTTGCCTTGGATTCGAATTGAGATCATTCTGTCATTTTGGGGATTGTATCCCAGTATTGCTTTTCCTATTCTTTTATTGACTATGAAGGCTACTCCATTTCTTCTGAGGGATTCTTGCCCACAGTAGTATACCTGATGGTCGTCTGAGTTAAATTCACCCATTCCTGTCCATTTTAGTTCGCTGATTCCTAAGATGTCGATGTTCATTCTTGTCATCTCTTTTTTGACTATGTCTAGCTTGCCTTGATTCATGGATCTTACATTCCAGGTTCCTATGGAGAAAAAATCTTTACAGCATCGGACTTTCCTTTCACCACCAGATATATCCACAGCTGAGCGTCCTTTCGGCTTTGGCCCAGTCGCTTCATTCTTTCTGGCGCTACTAGTACTAGCCCTCTGCTCTTCCCCAGTAGCATATTGGACACCTTCCGACCTGAGGGGCTCATCTTCCAGCATCATATCTTTTTTCCTTTTAGTACTGTCCATGGGGTTTTCATGGCAAAGATACTGGAGTGGTTTGCCATTTCCTTCTCCAGTGGATCACATTTTGTCAGAACTCTCTGCTATAACCTGTCCGTCTTGGGTGGCCCTGCACGGCATAGCTTATAGCTTCATTGAGTTACGCAAGCCCCTTCGCCACGACAAGGCAGTAATCCATAAAGGGGGGGTTGGACTAGATGACCTCTAAGGTACCTTCCAATTATTGTTATTGTTATTAGAGTTTGGGGCCAGTTTAGGATTTTCCTTGCCACAATTGTTAAGTGAATCATTGTCATTGTTAAGCTAGTCACACGGTAGTTAAGTGAATCTCGCTTCCCTGTTGACTTTGCTTGTCAGAAGGTCACAAAAGGGGATCACATGATCCCAGGACACTGCAACCGTCGTAAAACTGAGTCAGGTGCCAAGCATTGCCAAATTTTTATTATGTGACCATGGGGATGCTGAAACAGTCATAAGTCTGAAAAATGGTCATAAGTCACTTTTTTCCAGTGTTGTCGTAACTTTGAATGGTCACTAAATGAATGGTTGTAAGTCAAGGACTTACCTGTAATTGAGTAGGTTTCTGCAGAGCTTTGTGGCTTTTTTTTAATTCCAGAGGGATGAGCAGCCCATCCCATGAAAATAAATGGAATAATGTACTTACTTTCATGTATTCATTTTGGAGCAATTGCCAGAGGCTGTACTGTACTTGAGAGCTACTAATTTAGAGGCAAATCACAATTTTATAGTGGCAAAACTCCCCCACTGGTTGAACGCTCCAGTTTTTATTTTATTTGGATAAAATGGGACTGAACCCAGAAATCGTGGGCGCTCCCATCGCTGGAAGTTTTTAAAAAGAGACTAGACAATCACCTGTCTGAGATGGTGTAGGTTCTCCTGCTTGAGCAGCTTCTATTCCTATTCCTATTCCTATTCCTATTCCTATTATATTCTATTCCAGTGTTTCCCAAACTTGACAATTTTAAGGCATGAGGACTTCAACTCTCAGAATTCCACAGCCAGCAACGCTGGCTGTGGAATTCTGGGAGTTAAAGTCCACATGCCTTAAAATTGTCAAGTTTGGGAAACACTGTTCTATTCTATTTTCATCACCATCATATATTCTATTCTATTCTATTCTATTCTATTCTATTCTATTCTATTCTATTCTATTCTATTTTCATCACCATCCTCATCTATTCTATTCTATTCTATTCTATTCTATTCTATTCTATTCTATTCTATTCTATTCTATTCTATTCTAATTCTCTTAGAGCAGTGGTTCTCAACCTTTTTAATGCTGCGACCCCCAACTGGTCGTAAGTCGAGGACTACTCAACCGGTCGTAAGTCGAGGACTACTCAACTGGTGCAGCATCGTTTGCAGAATGGGACTTTTGGCGGGCTCAGCAGGGCAGAGACAGCCTGGGCAATTCCTATTGGTTTTTGAAAGCCAATAGAATTAGACTCTATTCAAGAGAGTCTATTCTATTGGCTTTCAAAAGCCAATAGAATAAAAGGGAGTAGCACAGCTAAGGAAAAGGGGAAAAAATAGCGGACTGCGTTGTTTGGCGACCCCCGTGAAACGGTCGTTCGACCCCAAATGGGGTCCCGACCCACAGGTTGAGAACCACTGTCTTAGAGTGACATGACTCCTTTGGACTCAATCCCAACCGACTATCTCTGAAGATACAATGGAAAACCTCAATTTAAGCTTCACAGTTTTTTCTATTCCATTCCATTCATATTCTATTCATATTCCATTCCATTGGCCAAGCGAGCTTGTCTCTGGTCACGAAGGAACGTGGCCAGGAGACCTAACATCCAGGAAACAAACCTAAAATAGAATTTAAGTGTTAAACCTGCCTTCAACTATAGATATTGGTAGCCAGATCTGATACCCTTGGAGTTGAAAAGCAGGATTCGAAATAAAAATAACAGCAAGAAAAACAGACTTGAACGCACTACTTTGTCTTAAAATATTCCCAATAAAACCAGGACTCTTTTTAAAAAAGCGGGCCACCAGTGGCTTTCTTTTTTTACTGCACATGATAGGCAGAGCAAAATCTTTACAGGGCATTTCTTTCTATTATTGATATCATTGCTGTATAATGAAGTTTTTCTAATAAGAGTTGTGTGAGTTTGAGTTATTTATAAAAATAATAAAGGTGAGATACAAACAAATAAATAAAATTATAACCCTAACAAATAATTTTAATGTATCGTATTGCCATGACTAAATTAATGTGTATTAGTTGCTATATTTGTTATTATTTTAATTATATACTATAGATAGATAGATAGATAGATAGATAGATAGATATAGATATAGATATACAGATATTATTTCTGTTCTTCACTTATTGTGGCTATATTATTATTTTATTGTTATTATTAGATTATTGCTCATTGGTTATTTATATGTATGTACACGTACAATATAGGTCAGATTATTCATTATGTACTGCAAGCAAACTATATTAATATTCATCACATTCGTCCGCTCCCGACTTCCCGTGATAGTCAAGCCACGAACTACAACGCCCGTGAGTCAGCGCGCCTGCGAGAGGCGTCACTTCCGTAAAGAATTGTCTTCTCGCGATTGGCTGACCTACAGCCCATCTCTCCATTCTCATTGGCTGCCGTCCTGGGCTGGAAAGGGGAGGAGAGAAGGCTTTGCAATTCCTGGTTTGCATCGAATTGAAGCGGTTTGCAACCAGTCGGGGGGGGGGCAGAAATTCTCTTTCGCGGTGGGGCAATGCGGGCTAGAAGCAGAACCCATAATGCGCGGCCGATTGCGCATGCTGGGACTTATGCTTAAGCTGCAATCATCCGGACGGGCGCTAGATAGCCTAGCGGTAGAGAGTCGGGGTTTATTGCATTGCGTGGCTCCTTCTAGTGATTCCCTGGCATTTTGCAGCATTGGGTATCCGTCACGGTGGGGCGCCAGCTTGGAGAAAGTGGCTGCAGAGGAACTACTAGACCCTAAAGTAGAAAAAGGTATCAAAAATAAAAATAGAAAAATAAATCAGTAACGCTTTAATAAAGTTTAAAGTTTAGTATAAGTTTAGCTTAGCTTTAAACTTTAGTGTGAACTTGTAAGCTGGGTTGGTTTTGTGGTGAGAGAGAAAGAAAGGAGAAGGAAGGAAAGAAAGAAAGAAAGAAAGAAAGAAAGAAAGAAAGAAAGAAAGAAAGAAAGAAAGAAAGAAAAAAGATTCCTGCGTTTTCCCCTTCTTTCCTATTAAAAAATATTCTCCACAGGGATTCCAGTTCATCAGCCAGAATATTTTTCAAAAGCAGACTTCAGAATATCTAAAATTTGGGGGAAGCGGAGGGGGAGGAAAGGGGGAAAGGAAAGGAAAGGAAAAGAAGGAAGAAGGAAAGGAAAAGGAGAAAATGAAGGAAGGGAAAGAAGAGAAAAAGAAAGAAAGGGAAAGAAAAGAAGGAAAGAAAGAAAGAGAAAGAAAGGAAGGAAAGAAAGAAAGAAAGAGAAAGAAAGAAAAAAAGAAAGAAAGAAAGACTTTTATTATTCCTTATTTATTTCAAGGTTAGGGTGATAATCCTGGCTACCTTTGCATGTATAATTTGATTTGGGCATCCTCTAGCACTGGGCACTTGTTTTGTGTGTGTAAACAATTAAGTTTTAAGAAGAGACTGGACAGCCACTGGTCTGAAATGGTTTGGGGGGCTCTCCTGCTTGGACGGTCTCTTCCGGTTCTGTTAAGTTTGTATTTTATTTCTTGCTTCTCTCTTAAACTACTAGATGTTTGGAGCCCGTTGTGCACGCTTGCTTCTTCGGCGTTGTTCTTCTCTTCCATCCACGAAAACTAGTGTGGCCCCCAGACAGCTCCAAATCCGAGAGGCATTGGAGGTGCAAGATCCAACTGGGTGTGATGTTAAAATTCAGGTAGGTGGGAAGAGCAGAATTGCTACATTTTTATTAATTTACTAGACTTTGATTTCACTCTTGTTACTTGATAAGTAATTCAAGGCAGCAAAGATGTCTAATACTCCTTTGTCCGCCTGTTTCCCCACAACGACAGCCCTGTGAGGTGGGATGGGCTGAGAGAGAGAGGGACTGGCCCAATCACCTAGCTGGCTTTCATGCCTAAGGCGGGACTAGAACTCACCGTCTCCTGGTGATTGGCCCAAAGTCACCCAGCCGGCTTTCGTGCCTAAGGCGGGACCAGAACTCACCGTCTCCTGGTGATTGGCCCAAAGTCACCCACTGGTTTTCACAACTAAGGCAGGACTAGAACTCACCGTCTCCTGGTGATTGGCCCAAAGTCACCCAGCAGCTTTTGTGCCTAAGGCGGGACTAAAACTCACAGTGTCCTTATGATTGGCTCAGAGTCAAACCAGCCTGCTTTTGTGCCTAAGGCGGGACTAGGACTCATCATCTCCTGGTGATTGGTCCAAAGTCATCAGGTGGAATTCTACATCCTTTTTGCCACGCTTGTTTAGCGAATTTATTATGTTTGTTAGGTGGTCATTAAGTGAACCCAGCTTCCCCATAGACTTTGCTTGTCAGAAGCTGTCTGGGAAGGCTACAAACAGTAATCTTCCCAGCTGGCTTCTTACAAGCAAAGCCAATAGGGAAGCTGGATTTGCTTAATGACCACCTGATTCACTTAACGACCAGTAATCACATGACCCTGGGATGCCACAATTGTCATAAATGCAACCTAATTTTGATCATGTAACTGTAGCGATGCTGCCATGGTCATAAGCATGAGGACAGGTCATAAGTCACTGTTTTCAGTGACACTGTAATTTTGAATGGTCGTTAAGCAGCAAATGGTTGTAAATCAAGGACTACCTGTATAAGCATAGTGTGTGATGAGGTTATGGTGGTCTGTCTGTCTGTCTTTCTTTCTTTCTTTCTTTCTTTCTTTCTTTCTTTCTTTCTTTCTTTCTTTCTATGTACCTATCTACCTATATTTATCTATCTACCTTCCATCCATCTATCTCTGTCTGTCTGTCTATTTGTTTGTCTGTCTGCCTATATCTACCTATCATCTGTCATCTATATATCTATATATCTATCTATATCTACCTATCATCTATCTAATCATCATTATCCGTCATCTATCTATCTATCTATCTATCTATCTAATCATTATCTATCCTCTCTATCATCTATCAATCTATCATCTATATCAATCATCTAGCTATCTAGCTGTATCTACCTATCATCTAATCATCATTATCTGTTATCTATCATCTAGCTATCTCTATATCTAATCGTTATCTATCAATCTCATCTATATCAACCATCTATATCAATCTATCTATGTATATCAATCATCTATCAATCTGTTTGTCAATCTATTTATCGGCTGCCATCTTAACCACTGGGTAATTCTGGGCAACTTACAAGATTAAAAAATAAAACTGTATAAAAGAATACTACAAAACTATAAAAAATATTTTTCCGTTATAGAGCTCTGTCTAACTCCATCTTTGGCTAAAGATAAATTACTTCCTGCTTTTTTCCCTGGTCCAGGGTTGGGTCCGTTCCGTCCGGTCTCAGAAAGGAATTTTGTTTCTCCATGTCAATGATGGCTCCTCGTTGGAGCATCTCCAGGTGGTGGCAGATCCATGTTTGGAGCCCAGGTAGTTTCATTGTCTTTGGGTAGCTAGATGGGGCTGAAGGTGGGGCTACACTACTTTAGGCCGCATAAGAAGGTTGCTTTCAGAGCATAACAGAATAACAGAGTTGGAAGGGACCTTGGAGGTCATCTAGTCCAACCCCCTGCTCAGGCAGGAAACCCTATACCATTTCAGACAAACGGCTGTCCAGTCTTTTCTTAAAACCGTCCAGTGATGGAGCACCCACAACTTCTGGAGGCAAGTCTTTCAGAATAACAGTATAACTGACTTAGAAGGAACCTTAGAGATCTTCTAGTCCGACCCCTTGCTCAATCAGGAGACCAAACTGCAACCCCAAACCCACTTATGTATCGTCGGGTGCCAGGTGTGCGTGGCCCATTGGGTGGGCATGGCTGCAGTGGTAATGGCAGACTGGGTGGGACTAAAAAGTTCAATCAATCAATTCCAACTTTGCGAGATCTTTTTTTTCCCACAAGAAGTTGCCATAGGTTCACCACCACTGCCCTATATCATTTCAGACAAGTCACTTCTTAAAAACCTCGAGTGCTGGAGCACCCACAACTTCTTGTGGCAAGCTGTTCCACTGATTAAATTGTTCTCACTGTTAGGAAATTCCTCCTTAGTTCTAGACTGTCAGGGCATGCACAGTCTTATTGCGCTGAGATAATCCAGGAGTAAACATAGTAAACAGTGGTCTATGTTAAATGGTGGTTTACCTTACACTATCTACAATAGCATACACCAGGAACAATATATATGCACGTGATAACACAGCAAACACCAACACACAGCAGTTACAGCAGGAAACGGACGAGAGAGATAGAGTCACTCCAGCAAAAACCTTCCCTTTTATACTCAGGCTCTTAAAGGGATACAGACCCTGCTGAGTCATTCCTATCATTGCATCATCCGCCTTATGTTACATAGATTGCTTCTCTCCTTGATTAGTTTCCATCCGTTGCTTCTTGTCCTGCTTTCTGGTGCTTTAGAAAATAAGTTGACACCCCCCGCTTCTGTGTGGCAGCCTCTCAAAAGATGCAGCAGTGCCACTCCCGTTTTGCACACAAAGAGAGAGAGAGAGAGAGAGAAGACTGGGGAATTGTGCACATTGAGCTGAAATTTTGTTTGTGACCGATTCAAAGTCCTTCGATCAAGGTTTTTGTCATAAATCTGTTTCTGGTTTCATTCCAGGATGCTGACTTTTGGCAGTTCTGTGGAAGTGCAAGGGAAGCTAGTGAAAAGTCTGCACAAGGGACAAAGGGTGGAGCTGGCGGCGGAGAATATACGTGTGGTGGGACCTTGTGATGTTTTGGTAAGGGAATTATTCTCCAGTGCTGGGGCTGGTTGGTTTTTTTTTGCTGCAAGCTTTTCTGCAAAAGAATTCCATTGCAAGCTCACTATACACTGTAGGGCTCCTCCTGGAGTAAAGATAATTTATTGTTCGTTTATCTGCATCCTGCCTTTCTTGTTTTTACAAAGAACTCCAAGGCTGTGAATATGCCTAATATTCCTTCCTTCCTCCTATTTTCCCCACGACAACAACCCTGTGAGGTGAGTTGGTCTGGGAGAGAGAGTGGGACTGGCCCAAAGTCATCTAGCTGGTTTTTGTGGCAAAGGAGGGACTAGAACAGGGGTCTTCAAACGTGGCCCTTTTATGACTTGTGGACTTCAACTCCCAGAATTCCTCAGCCAGGCACACGTGCCTGGCTGAAGAATTCTGGGAGTTGAAGTCCACAAGTCATAAAAGGGCCAAGTTTGAAGGCTCCTGAAGTAGAACTTAAAGGTTTCCTGATGATTGGCCCAAAGTCACCCAGTCAGCTTGCCTGCCTAAGCCAGGACTAGAACTCACAGGCTCCTGGTGATCAGTCCAAAGTCACCCAGCCGGCTTTCATGCCGAAGGTGGGACTAGAATTCACAGGCTCCTGATGATTGGCCCAAAGCCACTTAGTCAGCTTGCCTGCCTAAGCCAGGACTAGAACTCACAGGCTCCTGGTGATGGACCCAAAGTCACCCAGCCAACTTTCAAGACTAAGGCCAAACTAGAACTCACAGTTTCCTGGTAATTGGCCCAAGTCACCCAGCTGGATATCATAGTTAAGACGGGACTAGAATTCAGAGTCTCCTGCTTTCTAGCTTAACCCTTTAACCACTAGAGCAGGGGTAGGCAACCTTGGCTGTTTTATGACTCGTGGACTTCGACTCCCAGAATTCCTGAGCCAGCATGGGGGAACTATGGCCCCTTCATGACTTGTGGACTTCAACTTCCAGAATTCCTGAGCCAGCATGTGGGAACAATGGCCCCTTCATGACTCGTGGACATCAACTCCCATAATCCCTGAGCCAGCATGGGGGAACTATGGCCCCTTCATAACTCGTGGACTTCAACTCCCAGAATTCCTGAGCCAGCATGGGGGAACTATGGCCCCTTCATGACTCGTGGACTTCAACTCCCAGAATTCCTAAGCCAGCCCTGCTGAGGGGAAAGGGAGAATTTCCAAGCTGAGCCATGGTGGCTCAGGAATTCTGGGAGTTGAAGTCCACGAGTCATAAAAGAGCCAAGGTGGCCTACCCCTGCACTAGACCAAACTTCCTCTATATTTTTTATATACTTTCTATATATTCACCCTTCTTTAGGCATTTCCTCTAAAATACAAAGTCCATCATTCTCTGGAATATCTCCGGGAGCTGCCTCACTTCCGATGCCGAAGCAACGTGCTGGGTGCCCTGTTGAGGGTACGCAGTGAAGCCACTTCAGCAATCCACTCCTATTTCAAGGTAATTCCGGTTCTTGGGAACTGCCTGCCACAGGATGTGTGGCTGTCGGTTGGGAAAGCGACCAGTTCATAGACAGAAGTGGCTGCTAACTGGCGGAACCATATACAGGCAGTCCTTGATTTATGACCACAATTGGGCCTAAACTTTCTGTTGCTAAGCAAGACATTTATCGAGTTTTCCTCCATTTTACGACTTTTCTTGTCAGAGTTGTTAAATAAATCATTGTGGTCGTTAAGTTAACGCAGTTGTTAAAGTGAATCTGGATTTCCCCTATTGACTTTGCTTGTCAGAAGGTCGCAAAACGGGATTGAGTGACCCCCCCCCAGGACACTGCCAGCATCATAAATACGAGTCAGTTACCAAGCGTCTGAATTTTGACCACACAACCATGGGGACGCTGCAATGGTCGTAAGTGTGAAAAACGTTCATAAGTCACCTAATGACTGCGGTGTTCACTTAATGACTGCATTCACTTAACTGTGGTTACTCACTTAACGATTGCTGTAGAAAAGGTTGTAAAACCAGGTTGGTCATTTGTGTGACCCACTTTACAACCGTCAGACCTTATGACAATAATGGCAAGCTTCGTTGTGATGGTAAACAAGGACGACCTATGGATTCTTACACTCGTGTGTTATTTAGTTACAGGAGTGGCCAAAATTGTGGAAACCTTTTGGGAAAAGTGTATTTTTGAGGTTTGATGGCTAATACCACTTTCTTTTTGGAGCAGTACCATAAAATTATATATCAATGGAAAGATAATTTAATCAATAATGTAATGCAACAGAGTGTGTTCAATTATCTGTGCTGTATTCTATGAAAAGTTATAGCCAAATAACCAGAAAAAGGAAGCACAACTTGCTTAGGTTGATCTCAGGTAGCTTTCCTTCATCTGATTGTAGCCAATGAGCGTGAGTGTTTAGAGAGCCAATCAGGTGTCATCTTGTTTTGGCCATGAGCCAATCAGATCACAGTAGGATCCAGTTATCAATGTCACATATTGAAGCTGAGAGGAGGACGTTTGTCAGTGTGTTATGTGATCGCTATCCAGTTGGTTGGGGTTTTTTGTGTTCTTTCATTTAGTGAGCTTGTAAAATGTCATAAAATTAAAGTCATGGTGCAAAGAGTTGACTGGTAATAATACTAATAATAGTATTATTAGGTGAACAAGGCAACAGTTATAAAGAAACTAGAAGAAAAATGGGTGGAAACTTAACCAAAAGTGGCATTTCTACTGTACACTTTTCCCAAAAGGTTTCCGCAATTTTGGCTACTACTGTAAATGTATTTTATGTTATATATCAGTGATGGTGAGCCTTTTAGAGACCGAGTGCCCAAACTGCAACCCAAAACCCACTTATGCATTGTTGAGTGCCGGGTGGGTGTGGCCCATTGGCTGGGCGTGGCCCACTGGCTGGGCGTGGCCCACTGGCTGGGCGTGGCTGCAGTAGTAACGGCAGACTGGGTGGGACTAAAAAGTTTGCAGAATGGGGCTTTTGGCGGGCTCAGCAGGGCAGAGACAGCCTGGACAATTCCTATTGGCTTTTGAAAGCCAATAGAATTAGACTCTATTCAAGAGAGTCTAATTCTATTGGCTTTCAAAAGCCAATCGAATAAAAGGGAGTAGCACAGCTAAGGAAAAGGGGGAAAAAATGGCGGACTGCGTTATTTGGCGACCCCCGCGAAATGGTCGTTCGATCCCAAATGGGGTCCTGACCCACAGGTTGAGAACCACTGCTCTAAATGGTGCATATGAACGGATTTCCAGAAAAACACTGCAGATCGCAGGAACTATTTGCGCTTCAGAGATGCAGACAACACAAACTCATCCCCAACAGCCTGCGCCTGCCTTCAAGGGACCCAGGGCAGAAAACATCCTGCAGCTCAGAAGGCTCCACACCCATTTGCACCACTCAGGTGACCCTCAGGACACAGGTAAACCTCCAGGTGGCCTCAACGACTCTCGAGAAGGATGCAAATGACCATCTGTCTGCAAGGAGTATAAATCCTTCCCTTCCCCACCATCCAGTCGGAGCTGAAGAAGCTTCTTGGATGAGAAGCGAAACGTCTTCAAAGAAAAACAAGGAAGTTCCAATTGCCTCTTGAAAAAAGCATCTTTGGGTCAACCGGGATCTGGAGGACGGGAGAATCTCCAGAGACATATAAACTGTTCCTTCCCATTCTAAGAGTTGAAGTCCACATATCTTCAAGTTGCTCTAAATTATTTTTAGCTAAAATTCACTATACTGTAGGTGGGCAGGATCATGTATGGCCCCAGCCTTTGGTCTGGGCTTTTATATATGCCCTCCGTTCTTCCTTTTGAGTGGAACTGTCTTAAATGAACCCGGTTGTGAATTTAAAACTATTCAGACACTGGACCACCAGGGGGCAGCATTTGTACACCTTCAAGTTCTCCTTGCTGGAGAAATATTTTATCGGCTGCACGTTATGGCTTTTTAAAAATCCTTTCTAGCCAAACTGGCCTTGTTTTATCCTTGGATCACCTTGCTAGGTAGTCCACAATACCGAAAGCCCGGTCACCCAGGGATTTGAACCCATCTCTTCTGACCTCAGATAGATGACCTCTAGTTTAATGAAAAGAAGGCTGGGGGGAGGGACATGATAGCAGTCTTCCAGTATCTCAGGGGCTGCCCCAAAGAAGAGGGAGTCAAGTTATTCTCCAAAACGCCTGAAGGCAGGACAAGAAGCAACAGAGGGAAACTCATCAAGGAGAGAGACAACCTGGAACTAAGGAGGAATTTCCTGACAGTGAGAACAATTAATCAGGCCTTCAGAAGTTGTGGGTGTACAGTATGAAATCCCATATACAGTGTGTATGTGTGTGTATATAATATGCATATGTGTGTATGTGTGTGTGTGTGTATTTAAATTTACCAACAAAAAAATTAAAGGGAGACTAGCATAGCTATTTCGAACTATTTAGCTCTCATCGGCTAGCCATACCCTTCTCAAATTCGAACCCAGGTATGCATGTGTGTGTGTGTGTGTGTGTTCAAACTATTTAGCTCTCATCAGCTAGCCATACCCTTCTGAGATTCGAACCCAGGTATGTGTGTGTGTGTGTGTGCGTGCGCATACACACACATACACACACACACAAAACGTATACATTTGCTGATGCTTTATTTAAACTTGCATTTGTGTCTTTATGTATAATGTGATTTATTACAATTAGGCCTCGACTTATAACAGTTCATTTAGTGACCATTCGAAGTTACAACAGGGTTGAAAAAAGTGACATGACCCTTTTTCACACTTAACAACCAAAATTCAAACGCTTAGCAACTGACTCACATTTATGATAGTTGCAGCATCCCAGGATCACGTGATCCCCGTTTACGATTTTCTGACAAGCAAAGTCAATGGGGGGGGGGGGGGAAGCCACATTTGTTTAACAACCACGTTATTAACTTAACAACCTGAGGGATTCACTTATACGTGTGGCAAGAAAGGTCGTAAAACGGAGCAAAATTCACTTCACAACTATCTCATATAGCAACAAAAATTCTGGGCTCCATTGTGGTCGTGAGTCGAGGACTCTCTGTACTGTTGTATAGCAGTGGTGCCATGGCCTCTGTAGATGCCCTACTACGCTAAATAAAAAGTAAATAAAAATTCGTGCTTTCATTCACATTTTTTTAGTAGCCGCCCAAATTTGATGGAGCCTGGACTCTTAATAATAATAATAATAGTAATAGTAATAATAATAAAGTTGGAAGGGACCTTGGAGGTCATCTAGTCCAACCCCCTGCTCAGGTAGGAAACCCTATACCATTTCAGACAAATGGCTGTCCAGTCTCTTCTTGAAAACTTCCAGTGTTGGAGCATTCACAGCTTTTGGAGGCAGGTTGTTCCACTGATTAATTGTTCTAACTGTCAAGAAATGTCTCCTTAGTTCTAGGTTGCTTCTCTCCTTGATTCGTTTCCATCCGTTGCTTCTTGTCTTCTATCTCAGATCAGCCATGAGCAGAATAACTCTGTTTCTTTCTGTCCCTTTCCCTCCTTTTAGGAGAACGGGTACACCCATATACACACCCCTATAATTACGTCCAATGACTGTGAGGGTGCTGGCGAAGTCTTCAAAGTTGAGGTAAGGGTCCAGATAACACTAACCCCTACATTTTGTCTGAATCAGTGCCCATCGCCAAAGTGCCCATTCCCTGGATACGTTTGGGATTCAGCTGCCATCGTTTCCCTATCCAGATTCATAGAATATTGGAGCTGGGAGGGTCCCTCAGAAGTCATCTAGACCAGGGGCCTGCAACCTTGACAACTTTTAAGACTTGTGGACTTCAGCTCCCAGAATTCCTCATCCAGTGGGTCTGCAACCTTGACAACTTTAAAACTTGTGAACTTCAGCTCCCAGAATTCCTCAGCCAGTGGGCCTGCAACCTTGACAACTTTAAGACTTGTGGACTTCAGCTCCCAGAATTCCTCAGCCAGCATAGCATAGCTCAGTCCATCAGAGATCATCTAGACCAGGGCTTTTCAACCTTTTCACCCATTGTGCCACTTTTAGGATATGGCAATATCCAAGTACCTCCAGTCGCCTAGCAAGGTGTCAAAAACTTGATGACCCCCCCAAAAAAGGAAAAAAGTGATAAAGTACAGGTAATCCTCGTCTTACAACAGTTCACTTAGTGACTGTTCGAAGTTACAGTGGCACTGAAAAAAGTGCCCCCCAAGCCACAGCCGAGCAAGACACCTGCCTGTCCATCCGATGGCACTCTTCCTCCTGTCCGAGGTTTCCATTGTTGTGAGCATTTTTGTTGAGGATTGGCGGCGGGGGTGGGGTGGGGGTGTTTGGTCTTTATTCTCCCCGTCTGCTGGGTGGTTGCAGCAGGTTTTGGTCACTTCACATGACACTGTGACCGTCATAAATATGAATCAGTTGCCAAGCATCTGAATGTAAATCACAAGACCCTGGAGATGCTGCAACATTCCAGCTGATCGGCGCTTCTTCTGGGCTCAGCAGAAGCGCCATGATCAGCACTGAGCTCCACCTGGAGCCTGGCACTGATCCTCGTGCTTCCACTGAGCCCTGACAGCTCCGAAGAAACGCCAATCAGCTGAAAAGCGGCACTGATCCTGGTGCTTCCACTCAGCCCTGACAGCGCTGCAACTCCAGCCATCTCTCGCTCAGGCTTGTGCGGTGCTGCCACCAGTTCAGCTCATTCCCCTCCCCCACTACCACTTTTCTAGGAGAGTCACATACCACCTGCCAGGTGCCAATGTACCACAGGTGGTACCCATACCACTGGTTGAA
Organism: Crotalus adamanteus; assembly: GCA_039797435.1. NCBI lineage: Eukaryota > Metazoa > Chordata > Lepidosauria > Squamata > Viperidae > Crotalus > Crotalus adamanteus. Next base: position 121,946,879 of record CM077921.1, read on the forward strand.
AAGCCCTGATCTAGACCAGGGTCTGCAACCTTGACAACTTTAAAACTTGTGGACTTCAGCTCCCAGAATTCCTCAGCCAGCTATGCTGAAATCCACAAGTCTTAAAATTGTCAAGATTGCAGGCCCTCTGGCTGAGGAATTCTGGGAGCTGAAATTCACAAGTCTTAATGTTGTCAAGGTTGCAGGCCTGCTGGCTGAGGAATTCTGGGAGCTGAAGTCCACAAGTCTTAAAGTTGTCAAAGTTGCCGGCCCTCTGGCTGAGGAATTCTGGGAGCTGAAGTCCGCAAGTCTTAAAGTTGTCAAGGTTGCAGGCCCCTGGTCTAGACTGACCTCGATGATCACATGGCGGCACTTTTGAGCAACCAGGCTGAATTTATGAAGATTTGCGGTGTCCCGCAGTTGTGTGGTTTCATTTCATGATGGTTTTGCTGAAAAACTGGTATTTTTCTTCTGGATTTTGGCCAACACGCACTGCTAGCGAGCCATTGGTTCACATAATGACTGTGGGATTTTACTTAACAACCACAGCGTAGCAAAAAAGATCCTAAAATCACTTTGCTCACAACTTGTGACTTGATGAGCAGGCTCCTTTTCGGTCCTAACTCGAGGACTACCTGTACAAAGGCAGAGAAACCACATCACAAAATAATCTAGTATAGAAGACTACTTCAACTTATAACCAGTGGTGGGATTCAAACATGTGAACAACCGGTTCTCTGTGCAGATACCGCTTCCGGAAGTCCATTCTGGGCCTGGGCAACAAAAAATTACCGGTTCTGCCGAACTGGTGTGAACTGGCTGAATCCCACCACTGCTTATAACTATTCATTTAATGACTGTTCCAAGTTACAACGGCACTGAAAAAAGTGACTTAGGACCATTTTTCGTACTTATGACCATTGCAATATTCACATGTGATCAAAATGTGGACACTTCTTGGCTGGACGGGGGAAGCTGGACTCACCCTTACGACCATTGCAGCAAATGGTCGCCTGATCAAAATTCAAATGCTGGGCAAGTGACTCATATTATGACGGTTGCAGTGAACCGGGATCATGTGATCCCCTGTTGCGACCTTCTGACAAGCAATGTCAGTGGGGAAACCAGATTCACTTAACAACCGTGTTACTAACCTAACAAATCTCAGGGGTTGCCATAAAGAAGAGGGAGTCAAGCTATTCTCCAAAGCATCAGAAGGCAGGACAAGAAGCAACGGATGGAAACTAATCAAGGAGAGAAGCAACCTAGAACTAAGGAGAAACTTCCTGACAGTGAGAACAATTAACCAGTGGAACAACCAGCCTCCAGAAGCGGTGAATGCTCCAACACTGGAAGTTTTTAAGAAGAGACTGGACAGCCATTTGTCTGAAATGGTATAAGGTTTCCTGCCTGAGCAGGGGGCTGGACTAGATGACCTCCAAGGTCCCTTCCAACATTATTATTGTTATTATTGTTGTTGTTGTTATTATTATTATTATTATTATTATTACAGTGATCCACTTAACAATCGGGGCAGAGAAGATCGTAACATGGGGCAAGACTCACTTAACAGCTGCGTTTGCTTAGCAGCAGGAATTTGGGGGTCAGTTGTGGTCGTAAGCCGAGGATTTACACAGGATGAGGGCGCCAATATATCTACGGAGAGTTTTTCTTGGTGGTTACACCCAGTTGCCCAAAGCACCTTCCTATCCATATCCATCTGTGAGCATTTCCTGCTACAGCAAAAGTGTCTTTCTTAGATCCGCTGCTTTGGCTGCAGCATCTCCTTAACTTCTGTGATCTTGAAAAGCTCAATTAAAAAAATTAAGTGACTTGGATAAGATCTCTGCATTTAGGTTCCCCTCCCCCCCCAGCTTAGCTGATGTTTTTCTTCCTGCTGTTTACCAGATTGCCTGTTTCTGATCAATTTGATTACAAGCTGCACTGTTTAGGTGCTCTTCTCTTATAGAATGGCAAGCGTAAAATATTAATTAATAGCAGTATTCCAGTATCTGAGGGGCTGCCACAAGGAAGAGGGGGTCAGGTTGCTTACCAGAGCACCAGAGGAAAGGACGAGAAACAATGGGTGGAAATTAATCAAGGAGAGAAGCAACCTGGAATTAAGGAGAAAGTTCCTAACAGTCAGGACAATTAACCAGTGGAACAGCTTGCCACCAGAAATCGTGGGAGCTCCATCACTGGAGATTTTTAAGAAGAGACTGGACAGTCACTTGTCTGAGATGGTATAGGTCAGGGGTAGGCAACCTTGGCTCTTTATGACTCGTGGACTTCAACTCCCAGAATCCTGAGCCAGCCATGCTGAGGGGAAAGGGAGAGGTTTCCAAGCTGAGCCACACTGGCTCAGGAATTCTGGGAGTCAAGTCCAAAGTCATAAAAGAGCCAAGGTTACCTACCTTTGGCCTAGGCGTAGGCTGCTTTATGACTCGTGGACTTCAACTCCCAGAATTCCTGAGCCAACATAGCTCAGCATGGAAACCTCTCCCTTTTCCCTCAGCATGGCTGGCTCAGGAATTTTGGAAGTTCACAAGTCATGAAGGGGCCATAGTTCCCCCATGCTGGCTCAGGAATTCTGGGAGTTGAAGTCCACGAGTCATAAAAGAACCAAGGTTGCCTACCCCTGCAGGCCGAAACCATTTCAGACAAGTCAATGGGGGAAGCCAAGTTCGCTTAATGACTGCACAGTTCACTTAACGACTGCAGTGATTCGCTGAACAACTGTGGCAAGAAAGGTCATTTGCACCACTGTCTTGCGTAGCAATGGAAATCTTGTGCTAATTGTGCTCATAAAAGTCGAGGACTACCTACCTGTATTTAAGAAATTACAGTTAAAGTGTACTTTAGCTTAGAGGGCTGTGACCACACAATTCTGTTGCTCGAGGGTTGCCAAACGTATATCAGTGTTTGGATAACTTGTGTGAGCCAAACTTGGCCTTTTTTTTTGTGGTTTATGTAATGCTTCTCAAAATTGCCTGGCCTCAGCTGAGGCCAGAAAGAGGGGATTGATACAGATACAGGAATGTTTCAAAAGTTCAAGGAACAACTTTGAATCTGCGGGAAGATAATAGGAAAAGAAAGCAAACATCTTTTCCTCCTCACAGCTGTAGTTCCAAGTGGGGTGTTAAAAGAAGCAACAACAACAACAACAAAATCCGATTTTTCTTTATTTTCTTGCTGTATTTGAAGGTAGCTGTTGGGTCTTGAAGCTTCCACCAGTGATTTTTGCAACAAAATGATTTTTATTTTATTTTTATAATCAGAGTTAGAAAACAAACTTTAAAAGGGGGGGAGGGATTAGAAGGGATGGGTTTACAGCTGCAACCTTTTATCGCCTCCCAGATGTTTTCGTCCAGCTATGAAACTTTTAGTCTCTTGCCAAATTGTCTATTAGCTTGCAGTTTGCAATTTAATATCACGTCTGATGTCTGTGAAGCTGTCTGGCTTTTAGAAGGGTTTTTTTTAATTCTATTATTTGAGTTGTGTATAACTTTATTTATGGATTTGTTGAATTTATATAGCCATCCATCTCAATATAGACCTTGGAGAATAGCACAGATCGTCCTCAATCACTCAATCAGGATAGATCTGGAAGGGACTGTGGAGGCCATCTAGTTCAGCCCCTGCTCAAGCAGGAGACCCTATACCATTACAGACAAATGGCTGTCTAGTCTCTTCTTAAAAACCTCCAATGATGGAACACCCCCAACTTCTGGAGGGGAACCGTTCCATTGGTTAATTGTCCTGACTGTTAGGAAGTTTCTCCTTAATTCCAGGTTGCTTCTCTCCTGGATTAGTTTCCATCCATTGTTTCCTGCCTTGCCTTCTGGTGCTTTAGAGCAGTGGTTCTTAACCTGGGCGATATTGCCCCCCAGGGGGCGATTTCATTTTTCAGGGAGGCAACGGAACAAAAAGGGGCGACATGGGGGCGAAGGAACGAAAAGGGGGCGATATGGGGGCGATGGAGCAAGAAGTTTTGGGGACACTTTTGAGACTTTTTTGTACAATGAATAGCGGTATATCTGTCGTACAAAAACATCAGATCACTCGTTATTAGTGGATTGAATTGTGCTTTCAAATGTTCCTCCAGCTAGCTTCAGTACAGAACGCCGTACATATGTGAAGACACATCGCTTATCTTCATGCATGTTGCGCAGCAGCCTCTACCCATACAGTGGCACGCCATTGGCCAGAATATGGGAGATATGGGAAAAAGCCTGGAAATAAATTATTTGCATCGATATGTCCTGATGACAATTGTAAAGAAAACAAAAAAAAAGTATTTGCATAAATCGAAGAATTATTTCCTATGTTGTGATTGAGAGGTTATGTTGGGGGAGAGGGGCGATGACAACTTCCTCATTGGCTCAAGGGGGTGATTCGTTCAAAAAGGTTAAGAACCACTGCTTTAGAGAATAGGTTGACCCCTCCCCCTCTTCTTTGTGGCAGCCCCTCATTTAGCACCTGCCTCATACAGCGACCGTTTGCACTTAAGACAGTTATGAAAAAGGAATTTTGCGACCAGTTCTCAGCATTATGACCTTCACAGGTCTGCAGAGCAAAGGAAGATTGGAGTAAGACAGGGGTCTTCAAACTTGGCCCTTTTATGACTTGTGAACTTCAACTCCCAGAATTCCTCAGCCAGGCACGCTGGCTGAGGAATTCTGGGAGTTGAAGTCCACACCTCTTAAAATGGCCTTGAGAAACACCAGTTTAGCTCTTTCTGAGTTAGCATTATTTCCCCCTCACATTATGTCAGGGGTCTTCAAACTTGGCCCTTTTATGACTTGTGGACTTCAACTCCCAGAATTCCTCAGCCAGGCACGCTGGCTGAGGAATTCTGGGAGTTGAAGTCCACACCTCTTAAAATGGCCTTGAGAAACACCAGTTTAGCTCCTTCTGAGTTAGCATTATTTCCCCCTCACATTATGTCAGGGGTCTTCAAACTTGGCCCTTTTATGACTTGTGGACTTCAACTCCCAGAATTCTTCAGCCAGGCACGCTGGCTGAGGAATTCTAGGAGTTGAAGTCCACAAGCCATGAAGGGGCCTTAGTTTGAAGACCCCGGGTGTAAGACCATAAAGAAAGTCACTTTACAGCCACTTTCTTTAATGACTGAGTGGCTAGTCCCAATTGTCGTCGCTCAATGAGGACCGTCTATATAGGCCTAAAGATGCTACATCAGGAGTGGGAAGGCTTGAGTTTAGGGGCTCTCTCATCTTGGGGTGATTTTAAATCGGTCGTTATCCCTCAACTCACGCCACTTCACACAGTTAATATTGGCAGGTAGAATTGGTGAAGCGGTGAGATTCAGGTAGTCCTCGACTTAATGGCCACAATTGAGCCCAAAATTTCCATTGCTAAGCAAGACAGCTATTAACTGAGTATTGCCCTGTTTTACGACCTTTTTGGCCACAGTTGTTAAGTGAATCACCGCTGATGTTAGTCACACGGTTGTTAAGTGAATCTGGCTTCCCCATTGAATTTGCTTGTCACTTGGTCGAAAAAGGGGATCACGTGACCCCAGGACACTGCAACCTTCATAAGTACTTGCCATTTGCCAAGCCTCCAAATTTTGATCATGTGACCATGGGGAGGCTGCAGTGGTCGTAAGTGTGAAAAACTGGTCATAGCTCACTTTTTCCAGTGCCGCTATAATTTTGAATGGTCACTAAATGAATGACTCTCTGTATATGCCACCGTGTGCTCCAGGAAGAAAAGCAGGCTATAAATCTAACCATGTTAAATAAGTAAACCTTGTTCTCCTACCTGATCCTCTTAAAAAAATATGTTGGGACTTCAATTTCCAGAAAGTCCCAGCCAATCAGCACCTCCAGAATTCCAGGAGTTTGAACTTTTTAATGTAGAATTAAGATTGGTTATATGCTGTCAACTTATTTTTGACTCTCACTGAAACCTTTAAATTCAGGATAATATTTGCTTTATCCTGACATGGAAAACCTTCAGTGGTTGTTGAATTGCATCTTGCGCTACTGGCCTGGTTGGCTGAGTGACTTTGGGCCAATCACCAGGAGACTCTGAATTCTAGTCCTGCCAGGCATGAAAGCCAACTGGGTGACTTTGGACCAATCACCAGGAGTCTCTGCATTCTAGTCCCGCCTTAGGCATGAAAGCCTGCTGGGAGACTGGGCCAATCACCAGGTGACTGTGAGTTCTAGTCCCGCCTTAGGCACGAAAGCCAGCTGGGTGACTTTGGACCAATCACCAGGAGATGGTGAGTTCTAGTCCTGCCTTTGGCATGAAATCTGGCTGGGTGATTTTGAGCCAATCCCCAGGAGATGGTGAGTTCTAGTCCCGCCTTAGGCATGAAAGCCAACTAGGTGATTTTGGGCCAATCACCAGGAGACTCTGAATTCTAGTCCCGCCAGGCGTGAAAGCCAACTGGGTGACTTTGGGCCAATCACCAGGAGATGGTGAGTTCTAGTCCAGTCTTAGGCATGAAATGTGACTTTGGGCCAATCACCAGGTGACTGTGAGTTCTAGTCCCGCCTTAGGTATGAAAGCCAGCTGGGTGACTTTGGGCCAATCACCAGGAGATGGCGAGTTCTAATCCCGCCTTAGGCATGAAATGTGGCTGGGTGACTTTGGGCCAATCACCCGGTGACTGTGAGTTCTAGTCCCACCTTAGGCATGAAAGCCAGCTAGGCAACTTTGGGCCAGTCCCTCTCTCTCAGCCCAACCTACCTCCCCGGGTTATTGTTGTGGGGAAAATAGGAGGAAGTTGTGTTGGATAGGTTTGCTGAGTTATTTCTAAAAACAACAACGGCAGGATACAAACAAATGCAACAAATATTTGGAAGACACCCATTCTCAGTCTCAGGGCTACATCCACATGGTGGATCTGGGAAGATCTCCGATTGATAGGTTGACGCCTCGTTCAGGCCCGTAACCAAATCGAAACTGGTAATTTAGCCAGCTTTACCGCTTGCATGCTCCCCGTTCGGTTCTCCTTCATTCGGATGCCAAATTTCGGGTTTCTTATTTACCGTTTCATGTCTCTGCACGTATAGAAGAGTCTTCTTGCTGTTTGTTTGTCTGTTGCGTAGATGATGGCTTGGTTTAAGGGACAGTAGGAAAACAAGGGCAATAAAATACTGGCAGGGTAAAATTTGGGTTTTTTTTTTTTTTCTTGCCAGCGCTCGATTTTTAACAGATGAACTCAATTTAGGAAAACGTGAACACGCTTAGCAGGTTTAATTTAATTGCTCCCGGAGCAAAAATGAACCAGATTCCTCCTCTCCCCGTCCCTCCCCAGCCATGCCAAATGTCCTAAGGGTTGGATAGAAACAGCTTCTTCTTCTTTTTAAAGAGCATTTTATTTCTAAAAAAAAGAACTCTTTTTGGGCAGTTCCATTTGGCAGCCTTTTCCTTGTGATCCCGTCACTTCCAACCCTTTGTATAAACAAGCAATTATCTTTGCTTAACGTTTGGCATTATTTGCTGGCCAAACAAGTTCAGCTGCTTGGGTGGGGGGGGGAGAGGAAAAAGAATTGGTTGAGGTGCTTCGGACTTTTTCAGCCTAGGGATAGTCCTCGATTTACGACCACAATGGAGACTAGAATCCCTGGCACTAAGCAAGGTGTTGGTTTAGCTGGCTGACCGGCCGTACTCAGCGTGTGGTCCTCAATGGAAGTGCATCTCCATGGAGGGAAGTGTGTAGTGGGGTGCCCCAGGGTTCTGTTCTGGGCCCAGTGCTCTTCAACATCTTCATCAACGATTTCGACAAGGGGATAGATGGGGAACTCATCAAATTTGCAGACAACACCAAGCTGGCAGGAATAGCCAACACTCCAGAAGACAGGCTTAAAATACAGGATGACCTGGACAGACTTGAACACTGGGCACTATCTAACAAAATGAAATTCAGTGGTGAAAAAAGTAAAGGTTCTACATTTAGGCAAGAAAAACCAAATGCACAGATATAGTATAGGGCATTGGTTCTCAACCTTTTTAATGCCGCGACCCCCAACCGGTCGTAAGTCGAGGACTACTCAGCCGGTCGTAAGTCGAGGACTACTCAACTGGTGCAGCACCGTTTGCAGAATGGGACTTTTGGCGGGCTCAGCAGGGCAGAGCCAGCCTGGACAATTCCTATTGGCTTTTGAAAGCCAATAGAATTAGACTCTATTCAAGAGAGTCTATTCTATTGGCTTTCAAAAGCCAATAGAATAAAAGGGAGTAGCACAGCTAAGGAAAAGGGGGAAAAAATGGCGGACTGCGTTGTTTGGCGACCCCCGTGAAATGGTCATTCGACCCCAAATGGGGTCCCGACCCACAGGTTGAGAACCACTGGTATAGGGGGTACCTTGCACAATAGTAGTAACTGTGAGAGGGACCTCGGAGTCCTAGTGGACCATCACTTAGTGGACAAGTTCTCATGTAGAGCAGAGGTTCCCAATTATTTGGGCACTAGGGACCAGTTCTGTGGAATGTGGTTTTGTGTGCTGCCTGCATCCCACAGATGGGGCTTTGCTTGTTTGTGCGGATTGGTACTGGTCCACGGCCCGGGGGTTGGGAACCCCTGGCCTAACAGAATGACAGAAGGGATAACAGATAAAGAGGGCTAAATCAGAGAAGGTAACATGGTAGGAGAACCAAGAGTTTAGCGTCTTATTGGCTCCCCCATTTTTAACCCACGGGAGTTTTCTTTAAGCTTCACAGCCCTAACTGGTCTCCCCCACCTGAAGGCCAGATCTGCAGGTCTTCTCTTGAGAAAGAAATGGCCCCTTTCTCACTGACATGATCCAGGTCTCTGCCCTTTCCTTTCGCCATTCAAAGATGTCCTATACATGTAGGACAGAGGTCCCCAACCTTTTGGGCACCAGGGACCGGTTCCATGGAGAAAGGTTTTTATGTGAACTGGAGGGTGCGTGGTTTTGTGTGCTGTCTGCATCTCGTGAATGGGGCTTTGCTTTTTTGTGTGGACCGGTTGCTGGCATGCCGTGACCTGGTACTGGTCGTTGGCCCGGGGGTTGGGGGACACCTGATGTAGAGCAATGATGAGAGTTGGTCTGCCTTGTAAATCCATAAGTCCTTGATTTACGATCACAACTGAGGCCAGAATTTTCATTGTTAAGCAAGGACGTTGTTGAGTGAGTCACATCCAATTTTATGACTGTTTTCATCGGCGTTGTTAAGTGACTCACTGCAGTTGTTAAAGGAACCGTGCGGTCTTTAGGCAAATCCGGCTTTCCCGTTTTACTTTTATTTATTTGTATCCCCCTTTATTATTTTTACAAACAAATCAGGGAGGCAAATATACCTAACGGGCCTGCCTCCCTTATTATCCTCATAACAGCAACCCTGTGAGGTGGCTCAGAGAGAGGGACTGGTCCAAAGTTAAGCAGACGGCTTTCATGCCTGAGGCGGGACTCGAACTCACCATCTCCTGATGATTGGCCCAAAGTCATCCAGCAGCTTTTGTGCCTAAGGCGGGACTAAAACTCACAGTCTCCTTATGATTGGCTCAAAGTCAACCAGCTTGCTTTCATGCCTAAAGCGGGACTAGAACTCACTGTCTCCTGGTGATTGGCCCAAAATCACCCAATTGGCTTTCATGCCTAAGGCGGGACTAGAACTCACCATCTCCTGGTGATTGGCCCAAAGTCACCCAGCCACATTTCATGCCTAAGGCGGGACTAGAACTCACCGTCTCCTGGTGATTGGCCCGAAGTCACCCAGCTGCCTTTCATACCTAAGGCAGGATTAGAACTCACTGTCTCCTAGTGATTGGCCCAAAATCATCCAGCTGGCTTTTATGCCTAAGGCAGGACTAGAACTCACTGTCTCCTGGTGATTCGCCCAAAGTCACCCGGTTGCTTCCGTGCCTAAGGTGCGACTACAACTCACCAGCTCCTGGCTTTTAGCTGGTGATTTAGCCACTAGGCCAAAATGTTTCTTATTTTGCTTGCCAGAAAGCAGCTTGCAGTTTCTATTGTACAGACACCACTGTACTTAGTTCTGATTTGTATTCTGCAATATATTATTTGTATTCTATAATAAAATAATGAATTGGGGGGGAAATCATGCTTGATTATTCCAAATGATTGATTGATTTGTGAAATTTGCATGCCCCAAGGCTATTTTTTTCCTGCAAGGTTTACTCTACGGATCTTTCTGCAGAGCTGTTTTGATTTTTGCACACTCGTCGCTAGGATACACTGCTAAATTTATTTAGTTTTATTTCCAATACATTCCTTTGCAAGTCACACATTTTCAAAACACTCAGAGGGCTGATGTTTGGCTGCCTTTGGGGAGAGATTAACCCAATTTCCGAATGTATTAATTAATTTTTCTACTATTTAATTCCTGCAGCCTGCAAATGGAGAGAGAAAACCCGGAGAAGAACACAATTTCTTCAATATTCCAGCATTTCTCACAGTCTCGGGACAGCTCCATTTGGAAGTCATGAGTGGGTATGGCTCACGGGAATTTAAGCATGATTTTAGTCTGTAATGCCGGTAGTCCTCATTTTATGACCACAAAAATTGAGGGTTGACTAGAGTAATGGGAGTCTTAAAAACAAAAACAAAAACTGAAAAACAGAAGAAGAAAGGCAGTAAAGGTAGTCCTCAACTTACGACCACAATTGAGCCCAAAATTTCTGTTGCTAAGTGAGACATTTTTAAGTTGAGTTTTCCCCCATTTTATGACCTTTCTTGCCGCCGTTGTTAAGTGAATCACTAGAAATGTTAAGTCAGGAACACGGTTGTTAAGTGAATCTGGCTTCCCCCTTTGACTTGGCTTTTCAGAAGGTTGCAAAAGGGATCACGTGACCCCGGGGCATTGCGACCGTCATAAATATGAGTCAGTTGCTGAGGATCTGAATTTTGATCAGGGAACATGGGGATGCTGTGACTGTCGTAAGTGTGAAAAACAGGCCTAAGTCACTTTTTTCAGTGCCCTTGTAACTTTGAACGGTCACTAAACGAACTGTTGTAAGTCGAGGACCACCTATGTACAGAGTTGCAGGTGGCTTCTTTGTAAAGTAAGGTTCTACATTTAGGCAAGAAAAACCAAATGCACAGGTCTAGTATAGGTCAGGGATGTCAAACTGCCGGCCCACAGGTCGTACGCATCATGTGGAAGCCACGCCCACCCCATTGCCAGCAATGGCAAAATCGGCCCGATACGTTGCGCAACATAACGTGACATCACAAGTTTGACATGCCTGGTATAGGTGGTACCTTGCTCAATAGTAGTGACTGTGAGAGGGATCTCGGAGTCCTAGTGGACAATCACTTAAGTATGAGCCAGCCGTGTGCTGCAGCTGCCAAAAAAGCCAACACAGTGCTAGGCTGCATTAACAGAGGGATAGAATCAAGATTACGTAAAGTGTTAATACCACTTTACAATGCCTTGGAAAGGCCACTCTTGGAATCCTGCATCCACTTTTGGTCACCACGATGTAAAAAAGATGTTGAGACTCTAGATCTAGAAGGAGTACAGAGAAGAGCAACAAAGATGATTTGGGGATAGGAGCCTCAACCATACAAGGAACGGCTGCTGGAATTGGGTATGTCTAGTTTAATGAAGAGAAGGATGAGGGGGGACATGATAGCAGTGTTCCAATATCTCAGGGGCTGCCCCAAAGAAGAGGGAGTTAAGCTATTTTCCAAAGCGCCAGTTGGCAGGAGAAGAAGCAATGGATGGAAACTAATCAAGGAGAGAAGCAACCTAGAACTAAGGAGAAACTTCCTGACAGTTAGAACAATTAACCAGTGGAACCACCTGCCTCCAGAAGCAGTGAAAGCACCAACACTGGACGTTTTCAAGAAGAGACTGGACAGCCATTTGTCTGGAATGGTATAGGGTTTCCTGCCTGAGCAGGGGGTTGGACTAGATGACCTCCAAGGTCCCTTCCAACTTTACTATTATTATTATTATTAAGTGTCTGATTTTGCAACCTTTTTTGCCACTTTGTTAAGGGAATCCCTTGTCATTAAGCGAATCCAGCTGGGAAGGGTTCAGATAGTGACCACATGGCCCCGGGATGCCTCCCACTGTCGTAAATACATGCCAAACCTCCAAATTCTGATCTGTGGAGACGCTAACGATGGTCGTAAGTGGAAGGATGGTTGCGAGCCACTTTTTTCGGCGCCGTTGTAATTTCCTAATTGTGGTCGTAAGTCGAGGACTCCCTGTAATTATTCCAGGATGGCGCTGGATAGATCCAAATCATAATTGATTAAAGCAAACATTCTTAATTTCACAACGAAGCGGGCTCCCTTGTTCGGAAGATGCTTCTCAGAAGACGTGGGTTCCAGGGGGGGAGAGTCAAGAAGCCTTGTGATAACTGTTTTCTTATTTTACTCTTATCAAAGACATTTGATAAGGTTGCAAAAGGGGATCACGTGACCCTAGGACACTGCAACCGTCTTAAGTACATGCCAGTTGCCAAAAGTGTCCAAATTTGGTCACCATGGGGATGCTGCAATAGTCACAAATGTGAAAAATAGTCAAAAATCACTTTTTCCAAGGCTGTTGTAACTTTGAACAGTCACTAAACAAATGGCTATAAATTGAAGACTACCTGTCTCTTAGAAACCTTCCCCCCCCCCCTAAAATATTGTCCAGATCAACCTACCCTGCCATAATCCATTAAAAGTTCGGTTATCAAGCTCCTTTGAAGATCTGGGAGTGGCATTCTGGCTCCAAAGAAGAAGGAATCCTGTCCAAATATCTCTACGTATAGCTGCTCTAAATTTAGTTTGCATTTGATCTATTTAGAACACCTCTTGTTTGTTTGGGTGTTTTTAAAAATAAAAAAAGGAACACACTGTTGAAGAACAAAGCGTGAAGCACTAAGCCAGCATCCTGTGTAGCGGCCTGTTTGTTTATTCTACTCTACTGGGTGATGTTGTAAACAGGGTGAGATGACATCAGAATAGAGATTTTTGAACAGGGCCAGCATTTTAGCTGGATTATTTTACTGATTACTTACACGGAGTCCTCGACATAACCAACATCCATTTAGTGACTTCGAAGTTACAACAGCACTGAAAAGACTTGGGCGCTATCTAACAAAATGAAATTCAATGGTGAAAAAAGGAAAGGTTCTACATTTAGGCAAGAAAAACCAAATGCACAGGTATAGTATAGGTGGTACCTTGCTCAATAGTAGCAACTGTGAGAGGGATCTTGGAGTCCTAGTGGACAGTCACTTAAATAGGAGCCAGCCGTGTGCTGCAGCTGCCAAAAAAGCCAACACAGTACTGGGCTGCATTAACAGAGGGATAGATGTGAAGTGTTAATACCACTTTACAAGGCCTTGGTAAGGCCACACTTGGAATACAGCATCCAGTTTTGGTCACCGCGATGTAAAAAAGATGTTGAGACTCTAAAAAGAGTACAGAGAAAAGCAACAAAGATGATTAGGGGACTGGAGGATAAAACACGTGAAGAATGGTTGCTGGAATTGGGTATGTCCAGTTCAATGAAGAGAAGGATGAGGGGTGAATGATAGCAGTGTTCCAATATCTCAGGGGCTGCCACAAAGAAGAGGGAGCCAAGCTGTTCTCTAAAGCACCTGAAGGCAGGACAAGAAGCAACAGATGGAAACTAATCGAGGAGAGAAGCAACCTAGAACTAAGGAGAAACTTCCTGACAGTTAGAACAATTAACCAGTGGAACTACCTGCCTCCAGAAGCGGTGAATGCTCCAACACTGGAAGTTTTTAAGAAGAGACTGGATAGCCATTTGTCTGAAATGGTATAGGGTTTCCTGCCGGAGCAGGGGGTTGGACTAGATGACCTCCAAGATCCTTTCCAACTATTGTTGTTGTTGTTATTGTTATTGTTGCTATTACTACTACTACTACTACTACTACTACTACTACTACTACTGACCAGTTTTCACAGTTACAACTGTTGCAGCATTCCCAAAATTCAGATGCTTGGCAACTGACTCGTATTTATGACCGTTGCAGTGTCCCTGGGGGTCAGGGGATCCCCTTTGACGACCTTCTGACAAGCCAAGTCAGTTGGGGGGAAGCCAGATTCACTTAACAGCCAGATTCCTAACTTACAATTTGCAGTGATTCATTTAACAATGATGGCCAGAAAGGTCGTAAAATGGGCAAAACTCACTTAACAACTATCTCGCTTAGCAACAGAAATGCCGGGCTCTGTTGTGGTCATACGTTGAGGGTTACTTCCATTGTCTTTCTGGAAAGTATTTCAGTTTTCTTTGTTGGAAGAGTTTCGTTCCTCTAGCCCACCCAGTTTTCTCTCAACATGTTCTCTCTTCCTGCATTTGTTTTCCCATTTCAATCCTCCTTCATTCCCTCTAGAATATATTAGTGATTTTCAAACTTGGCTACTTCAGAATGCGTGGATTTCATTCTGGTAATAATTACATATTCATCACATTCTTTGCAACATTTTTTGCAGTAATCTTTCCTGTATATTCATTTTTTTCCCCTGGTTGATATCCCCTTCTACTATATCATTCAACCAGGTGTTCCTTTTCATACCTATGATTAGCATAACCTCATCCACGTCATCTTTTCATTTCTTTCTTCTTTTCTTCCCTATCTCTTTTTCTCCAGGATCAAGACTTGATATTTCCAGTTCTTGCTTTGTCCTATCTTCAGACTCGCTCATCGCATTGGTCTCCTTAGTCATTTATTTTCTCATTGTTTTACAGCAGGGCTTTTCAACCTTTTCACCCATTGTACCACTTTTAGGATATGGCAACATCCGAGTACCACCAGTCGCCTAGCAAGGTGTCAAAAACTTGATGAACACCCCCCCCCAAAGGAAAAAAGTGATAAACTACAGGTAGTCCTCGACTTACAACAGTTTGCTTAGTGACTGTTCGAAGTTACAATGGCACTGAAAAAAGTGCCCCCCAAGCCACAGCCGAGCAAGACACCTGCCTGCCCACCCGGTCGTGCTCTTCCTCCTGTCCGAGGTTTTCATTGTTGTGAGCATTTCTTTTGAGGATTGGCAGCGGGGGTGGGGTGGGGGGTGTTTGGTTTTTATTCCCCCCCCCCATCTGCTGGGGTGGTTGCAGCAGGTTTTGGTCACTTCGCATGACCCTGGGACACTGTGACGTCATAAATATGAATCAATTGCCAAGCATCTGAATGTAAATCACAAGACCCTGGAGATGCTGCAACATTCCAGCTTATCGGCGCTTCTTCTGGGCTCAGCAGAAGCACCAGGATCACCGCCGAGCTCCTGCTGGAGCCTAGCGCTGATCCTGGCGCTTCCACTGAACCCTGACAGTCCCAAAGAAGCACTGATCCTGGCGCTTCCGCTGAGCCCTGACAGCCCTGCAGCTCCAGCCATCTCTCACTCAGGCTTGTGCGGTGCTGCCACCGGTTCAGCTCATTCCCCTCACCCACTACCACTTTTCTAGGATGGTTGCGTACCACCTGCCAGGTGCCAATGTACCACAGGTTGAAAAGCCCTGTTTTACAGAGTAACAAAATAACAAGAGCTGGAAGGGGCCTTGGAGGTCTTCTAGTCCAACCTCCTGCTCAAGCAAAAGACGCTATACTATTTCAGACAAATGGTTGTCTGATCTCTTCTTAAAAACCTCCAGTGTTGGAACATGCAAAACTTCTGGTGGCAAGCTGTTCCACTGATTAATTGTTCTCCGTAGTTCTAGGTTACTTCTCTCCTTTCTTAGTTTCCACCCGCTGCTTCTTGTCTTGCCAGTAAACATTCGGTTCCATCCAGTCGCTCCGACTCTACTCCAAATTAAGGGATGACGGGGTCATAAAAAGGGAGCGTCTTGTCTTGCCCTCTGATGCTTTGGTGAAGAGCTTCACTCCCTCTTCTTTGGGGCAGCCCCTCAGATATTGGAACTCTGCTTCATGTCACCCCGCATCCTTCTCTTCATTAAACTAGACAGACCCAATTCCAGCAACCGTTCCTTATATGTTTTAGCCTCCAGTCCCCTAATCATCTTTGTTGCTCTTCTCTGTACTCTTCCTAGAGTCTCAACATCGTTTTTACATCGTGGTGACCGAAACTGGATGCAGGATACCAATTGTGGCCTTACCAAAGCCTTGTAAAGTGGTATTAACACTTCACATGATCTTGATTCTGTCCCTCTGTTAATGCAGCCTAGGAGTGTGTTGGCTTTTGTGGCAGATGCAGCATACGGCTGGCTCACATTTAAGTGATGGTCCACTAGGACTCCTTTAGGCAGTTACTACTATTGAGTCAGGTACCATCTATACCAGGGGTTGGCAAGCTTGGCTCTTTTATGACTCGTGGACTTCAACTCCCAGAATTCCTGAGCCATCATGGGGGGAACTATGGCCCCTTCATGATTCGTGGACTTCAACTCCCAAAATTCCTGAGCCAGCATCGGGGAACGATGGCCCCTTCATGACTTTTGGACTTCAACTCCCAGAATTCCTGAGCCACCATGGCTCAGCTTGGAAACCTCACCCTTTTCCCTCAGCATGGCTGGCTCAGGAATTCTGGGAGTTGAAGTCCACGAATCATAAAAGAGCCAAGGTTGCCTACCCCTGACCTATACTGTACCTGTGCACAACATTATATAAACAAACAAATCAATGATGGTTTTAGTTTCATTCCTTTTTCCAAGTCTGCATACAAACGGACTGAAGCTTGACTCATCTACTCAGAACATACTTTATTAGTCAACACGAGAACTATTTGTTTAATGAAAATTGGAGGTTATAAGGGCACTGCACAAAGTGACCTATAACTGATCCTCACACTTATAACCGATGCAGCATCCCCACGGCTACATGATCAAAGTCATTTGTCGTGTATTTATGACGGATGCCCATTCCCAGGTCACATGATCGCCATTTGCCATCTTCCCAGCCTCTTTCCGACAAGCAGAGTCAAGGGAAAAGCGAGAGTCGCTTAACGACCTCATGATTCGTTTAACAACTGCGGTGATTCAGTTAACAACTGTGGCAAAAGTCACAAAACTGGGCACGACTGACTGAATAACCCACCTTGCTAAGCAACGATTCTGGTTTCAATTGTGTGTGTACGTTTTGGGTATTCTTTCGTGGCCTGGACAGTTTTAAAATGGAACTGCATTTGTTTTGCTTCCATGGAAATTTTACGTACTTGTGCAGACTCTTATTTGAGCCCTTTGTCGGACAAAATTGTACTGACTGAGATTCCAGACCAGGTGTGGTTTGTTTAGTTTTTGGGGAAGGTCAAAAAAAAAAAAAAGTAATAAACTCAGCTGTTTCCTCACCATCTTATTGCTGATAGGCTTAATCTCTGTCCAGTCCCTTGCAGTGTTCAGATTGCTCCAAGGACAGAGATACAGATGATGTTTGATTCTTGTTTTTTTTTTTAAAAAACTTAACATACTAAGCCTTTTGTGTGTGAGGGGTTTCAGCTTGAATCTGCTCTATTTGGGGTTCAAAACCCTGGGTTTTTTTAGTTCAAATGTGCACTAACTTGATTCAAAGTCTGAAGCAGCTGCCTGCCAGTCTGTGCTTCAAACAGTGATTGAGTTCTAGGTTGCTTCTCTCCTTGATTAGTTTTCATCCGTTGCTTCTTTTCCTGCCTTCAGGTGCTTTGGAGAATAGCTTGACTCCCTCTTCTTTGTGGCAGATGTTGGAAGATTGCTATCATGTCAATCCTAGTTCTTCTTTTCACTAGACTAGACATATCCAATTTCTGCAACTGTTCTTCATATATTTTAGCCTCCAGTCCCCTGATCCTCTTTGTTGCTCTTCTCTGCACTCTTTCTAGAGTCTTTTTTACATCGTGGTGACCAAAACTGGATGCAGTATTCCAAGTGTGGCCTTACCGAGGCATTATAAAGCGGTACTAACATGTGATCTTGATTCTGTCCCTCTGTTAATGCAATTTAGGATTGCATTGGCTTTATTAGCAGCTGCAGTACATTGCTGGCTCATACTTATCGGAATAACAGATCCCTTCTTAAAAACTTCCAGTGTTGGAGCATTCATAACTTCTGGAGGCAAGTTGTGCCACTGATTAATTAATTGTTCTTGCTGTCAGGAAGTTTCTCCTTAGTTCTAGGTTGCTTCTGTCCTTGATTAGTTTCCATCCGTTGCTTCTTGTCCTGCCTTCTTCAGGTGCTTTGGAGAATAGCTTGACCCCCTCTTCTTTGTGGCAGCCCCTCAGATATTGGAAGGCTGCTCCCATGTCACCCCATATCAGAAGAAGGAATCAAGCTATTTTCCAAAGCACCTGAAGGCAGAACAAGAAGCAACGGGTGGAAACTAATCAAGGAGAGAAGCAACCTAGAACTAAGGAGAAACTTCCTGACAGTGAGGACAATTAATCAGTGGAACACCCTGCCTCCAGAAGTTGTGGATGCTCCAACACTGAAAGTTTTTAAGAAGAGACTGGACAGCCATTTGTCCGAAATGGTGTAGGGTTTCCTGCCTGAGCAGGGGGTTGGACTAGATGACCTCCAAGGTCCCTTCCAACTTTACTACTATTACTATTACTATTTGCTTAAAACTTTGCTAAGACCTCAAGAAAGATTCATATTATCTGGCTAGTGGACATTGGAAAGTCAAGGACTAACCTGTATGTGAGCATTTCCATGTTCGCGTGTCTCAGGATGAGTGCACACCAGCCGGAAGGCAGCATTTACAATCTCTTTTGTGTTGTTTTTCACATTGCAGGGCATTTACTAAAGTGTTCACTTTTGGCCCGACCTTCCGAGCAGACAATTCTCAAACCCGTAGACACCTGGCGGAGTTTTATATGGTGGAGGCTGAAGTATTTTTTGTTGACACGCTTCAGGATATAATGCAGGTAAGGTTCTCCAGGAGAAACTGTAAACCAGTGGTTCTCAACCTTTTTAATGCCGCGACCCCCAACCGGTCGTAAGTCGAGGACTACTCAACCAGTCGTAAGTCGAGGACTGGTGCAGCACCGTTTGCAGAATGGGACTTTTGGCGGGCTCAGCAGGGCAGAGACAGCCTGGACAATTCCTATTGGCTTTTGAAAGCCAATAGAATTAGACTCTATTCAAGAGAGGCTATTCTATTGGCTTTCAAAAGCCAATAGAATAAAAGGGAGTAGCACAGCTAAGGAAAAGGGGAAAAAAATGGCGGACTGCATTATTTGGTGACCCCTGTGAAATGGTCGTTCGACCCCAAATGGGGTCCCGACCCACAGGTGGAGAACCACTGCTGTAAACAGAGCTTTTTCTGGGTGTGTTTCTGTGGGTTACAGATTTTGTGTATTTAATTCAAGTTCCCGCCCCCATTTTATAGAAGGAATGACTTTGAACCAATCACCAGGAGATTGAGAGTTCTAGTCCTGCCTTAGGCATGAAAGCCAGCTGGGTGACTTTGGGCCAATCATTAGAGACGTGAGTTCTAGTCCCGCCTTAGGGAAGAAAGCCAGCTGGGTGACTTTGAACCAATCACCAGGAGATTGAGAATTCTAGTCCCGCCTTAGGCACGAAAGCCAGCTGGGTGACTTTGAACCAATCACCAGGAGATTGAGAGTTCTAGTCCCTCCTTAGGCACAAAAGCCAGCTGGGTGACTTTGAACCAATCACCAGGAGATTGAGAGTTCTAGTCCCGCCTTAGGCACGAAAGCCACTGGGTGACTTTGAACCAGTCACCGGGAGATTGAGAGTTCTAGTCCCACCTTAGGCACGAAAGCCAACTGGGTGACTTTGAACCAATCACCAGGAGATTGAGAGTTCTAGTCCCGCCTTAGGCACGAAAGCCAGCTGGGTGACTTGGAACCAATCACCAGGAGATTGAGAGTTCTAGTCCCGCTTTAGGCATGAAAGCCAGCTGGGTGACCTTGGGCCAGTCACTGTTCCTCAGCCCAACCCACCTTACAGGGTTGTTGTGGGAAAAATAGGAGAGGAAGGAGAATTACATATGTTCGCCTTTTGAGTTACTTTTAAAGTAAAAAGGCAGGGGGAAAATTACAAATAAATACTAAAGGTGCTGCTCTAATTTACAGTGGAATGCCGTTACTGATTTCACTATTTATAAGGCAGGAAAATAATTTAAAAAAATAAATAGCCAAATGACTCAAGGAGCTTAAAGATTCAAAAGAAGAGGACAATTTTCCTCTACTTTTCCAGCATTTATCTCCCTTTTTACCAGCTCTTTCTTCTACCCACACTGTTACCTTCCTTTTCTTTCTCCGCTTTTTCATTCTTTTTTTCATTTTTCATTCTAGCCAGATTTTGCTCAAGGGCCAAGACACCTTTTTTTGCTGGGGGGGGGGGGGGGAGGACTTGCATTTTGCTAGGGTTTTACATTTTAAAAAAATGATTTCCTGGACATCATTCCAGCAAAGAAGAATGGAAATATTTGCCGGCTTTTGTTGACCGTGCAGTTTTTGCTCACGGTGGAAGTTTGTGGAATGGAAAATTCTTTTCTGGGGAAACGGAAGCAGTTTTTGGCCACAGGTTCGCCATCCCATTCTCACACACGGCACAAGATAAACCTCTCTCTCGTGTTTGGAAAAAGGAAAAGTATGACATGTTTACATCTCCCAGCTCTGAGGCACAACAGAGGAATACTATACCACAAAATTAGGATATTTCCTAATTTTTTTCCCCTCCTCATGCATGAGATACATGTGGTTCTCTGCTTACAACCACAATCGGGACAAGAATTTCCAGGCAGGGGTTTAGTGTTTAGTGAATCGTGCCCAGTGACCTTTTTTGCCACAGTCGTTAAGCGAATCATGCGGTTGTTAAGTGAATCCGGCTTCCTTCATTGATGTTGCTTGTCAGAAATCGGCCTGATAGGTTGTAAATTGCAATCACGTATCTCAGGGCACTGCAAATAATGTAAATATATACCGGTGGCCAAACACCCAAATTTAGATTATCAGGTTGTGGGGATGCTGTTATAAATGTGAGTTCTGGTTATAAGTCACTCTTGTAGAACACACATTGTACAAGACAGCAACTTGGCAAAGAGAGTTGATTCTAATATTTAAGTGTTCCTTATCACTTGCTGCTTCTCATCCCCTTTTCTCCTTCTTCTCCTCTATTCCTCCTCCTCCTTCTCTTATATCTATCTGTCTATCTCTATCTGTTTATTATGTCTATCATCTTTCTTTCTTTCTTTCTTTCTTTCTTTCTTTCTTTCTTTCTTTCTTTCTTTCTTTCTTTCTTTCTTTCTTTCTTTCTTGCAATAGCAATAGCATTTGGACTTATATACCATTTCACAGTGTTTTACAGCCCTCTCTAACCGATTTACGGAGTCAGCATATTTGCCCCCAACAATCTGGGTCCTCATTTTACTGACCTTGGAAGAATGGAAGGCTGAGTCCACCTTGAACTGGTCAGGATCGAACTCCTGCCTGGGGGCAGAGTTAGCCTGAAATACTGCATTCTAACCACTGCTCCACCACAGCTGGCTCTGTCTATATCTATCTGTCTGTCTGTCTATCTATCTATTATCTACCTACCTATATGTCTGTCTATCTATTTCTTTACCCATCCATTATCTGTCTGTCTATCTATCTATGTATGTATGTATGTATGTATCTATCTATCTATCTATCTATCTATCTATCTATCTATCTATCTATCTATCTATCTATCTATCTATCTATCTCTCTATCACAGTGGTGGCGAACCTATGGCACGGGTGCCAGAGGTGGCACGCAGAGCCCTCTCTGTGGGCACGTGCGCCGTCGCCCCAATCCTAGGCCTTCAGCTGGGTTTTATAAAACCTTTTCGCTTTAGGCTTCCACCGCTGTGTACAAAAAAAAAAAAAGGTTCAATCAGTCAATTTCAACTTCTCGCGGAAAAAAAAAAGATCTTGCAAAGTTGGAATTGACTGATTGAACTTTTTAGTCCCACCCAGTCTGCCGTTACCACTGCAGCCACACACCCCCAATGGGCCACACACCCCCGGCACCCGACGATGCATAAGTGGGTTTTGGGTTGCAGTTTGGGCACTCGGTCTCTAAAAGGTTCGCCATCACTGATCTATTATCTGTAAATTTGTCTGTCTGTCTGTCTCTTTATCCCCTTTACTTTTTACAACCCAATATATATAATGGTCTCACTCTGTGAAATGGGTTTAGGGCTGAGAGAAAGCGACTGATCCAAAATCACCCCTTCAGGTAAGTCACCAACTTACCTGCTATGGTAATAAACCTGTTGCAATTGATTTGTCACGTATTTATTTTTAAAAAGTAGGACGTTTATTTGGGGTTATATTCTTCTCTTTTAACCTGTTTATTTTTTTCCTCTTTCCTTAGGTTATAGAAGATCTTTTCAAGACCGTGACAGACAGAGTGCTAGCCAAATGCCCTCAGGATGCTGTCCTTTTTCATAAACGTATAGCTCCTGGCCATGAGGTAAATTTTTTCTAATGTATATATAATTTCCTGCTACCTTTCCTGTAACTTAATTACAGCCAGGCTTAAATCAATTTTTTTAGTGTTCTCTCAGACACCAATATTCTTTTCTACCTTTGGATCATCTATGGCTCTTTTGATTCAGGGACGTGATGCCTTCAAAGGGCATCAAATGAAGATACCAAGCAATGGGACCCTGGCTGAACCAGGCCAATGAAGGGGGGGGGGCTATGCAAATACAGATAGCCCTCAACTTACAACAGTTCATTTAGTGACTGTTCAAAGTTACAACGGCACTGAAAAAAGCGATTGATGACCATTTTTCACACTAATGACCATTGCAGCATCCCCATGGTCACGTGATTTACATCCAGATGCTGGGCAACTGGTTCACGCTTACGACGGTTGCAGTGTCCCGGAGTCATGTGATCCCCTTTTGCGATCTTCTGACAAGCAAAGTCAATGGGGAAGCCAGATTCACTTAACAACCGCATTACTAACTTAACAACTTCAGTGGTTCACTTAACAAATACGGCAAAGAAAAGACATAAAATGGGGCAAAACTCACTTAACAAATGTCTCACTTATCAATGTAAATTCTGACCTCAATTGTGGTCCTCGAATTAGGGCCATAATTGAGCCCAGAATTATGGTCCTATGTTATGGTGGTTGTTAAGCAAGCTACCACGTAACTGTGCCTGATTTTACAGTCCTTTGTGGAGGTTATTAAGTGAATGCCCTGATCATTAGGCTGCATTAAAAAAGGGAAAGAATCAAGATCACATGAAGTGTTAATACCACTTTACAAGGCCTTGGTAAGGCCATACTTGGAATACTGCATCCAGTTTTGGTCACCACGAGGTAAAAAGGTTGTTGAGACTCTAGAAAGAGTACAGAGAAGAGCAACAAAGATGATTAGGGGACTGGAGGCTAAAGCATATAAGGAACGGTTGCTGGAATTGGGTATGTCTAGTTTAATGAAGAGAAGGACGAGGGGGGACGGGCTCCCCCAAAGAAGAGGGAGTCAAGCTATTCTCCAAAGCGCCTGAAGGCAGGACAGGAAGCAACGGATGGAAACTCATCAAGGAGAGAAGCAACCTAGAACTAAGGAGAAACTTCCTGACAGTGAGAACAATTAACCAGTGGAACAACCTGCCTCCAGAAGCTGTGAATGCTCCAACACTGGAAGTTTTTAAGAAGAAATTGGACAGCCATTTGTCTGAAATGATATAGGGTTTCCTGCCTGAGCAGGGTGGTTGGACTAGATGACCTCCAAGGTCCCTTCCAGCTTTATTATTATTATTAAGTGAAGTCTGCACTCTTTACACAGGACCATTTTTTCTGATGGGTGGGTTTTGTTTTGTTTTTTTGCTGGGAACCAGAAGTAAATGCTGAGAAACCATAAACAAAAAAAAACCAGTCTCCTGACTGTGGGATGCAACAAAGGCAGATTCGTTGCAAAGCACCCAAATTTTCAATTATGTGACAGTAGGGAAGCTGACATGGTTACACAGGTAGTCTCCGACTTACGACCACAATTGAGCCCCAAAATTGTATTGTTAAGACGTGTGTTAACTGTTTTGCCCCATTTTACGACCGCTGTTGCCCCCATCGTGAAGTGAATCACTGCAACCAATAAGTTAAGTCAACCGATTGTGGAGTGAATCTGGTTTCCGCATTGAGTTTGCTTATCGGAAGGTCGCAAAAAGGGAATCGCGTGACCCCGGGACGCTGCAACCGTCATAAGTATGAGTCAGTTGCCAAGCATCCGAATTTTGATCATGTAGCCGTGGGTTTGCTGCAAAGGCGGTAACCGTGAAAAACAGTTGTAACTCTGAAAAATGGTTGTAACTGTGAAAAAGGTCATAAGTCACATTTTTCAACTTTGAACGGTCACTAAACGAACTGTTGTAAGCCGAGGACTGCCTGTACTTGCAAGGCCCAGTCATAGGTCTAGCGAAACAAATGGTTGTAAAGCTGAGTACGTGGAGAAAAATAAAGCTACTAATGACTATTATTTCTAAGGATCCAAGTTATCATTGATTATCCTGGGACATCATTATTTTGTTCATTTTCTGCGCGTGAGCCTGTTCCGAGCCTCATATAATTGGCTGCCCTGAACACTGAACTAGACAAGCTTTTTGTGTAGATTTGTATGGTTTCTGTAAAAATGCAAGAATGCTTTCCCTTGTTTGAAATAGTTTAGGCCAGGCATAGGCAACCTTGGCTCTTTTATGACTCGTGGACTTCAACTCCCAGAATTCCTGAGCCAGCCATGCTGATGGGAAAGGGAGAGGTTTCCAAGCTGAGCCATGTTGGCTCAGGAATCCTGGGAGTTGAAGTCCCCAAGTCATGAAGGGGCCATAGTTCCTCCATGCTGGCTGAGGAATTCTGGGAGTTGTAGTCCCCAAGTCATGAAGGGGGCATAGTTCCCCCCTGCTGGCTCAGGAGTTCTGGGAGTTGAAGTCCACGAGTCATGAAGGGGCCATAGTTCCCCCATGCTGGCTCAGGAATTCTGGGAGTTGAAGTCCACGAGTGATAAAAGAGCCAAGGTTGTCTATTCCTGGTAGATGCCACATACGGTACTTTATTAATTCAAACCACATTTAAAATGCTTCAGGTGGGCTTATCTTGATGCAAAATTTGCTGTCTTCTGACTCTTTGGATTTCTCCAAAGTTTCTCAGATTTTTCTCAAGTTTTTTTTCCCTCAAATTCTTTAGTTTCTCCTGAAACGGAAATTGTTTGTTTTCAATTTGATGCCTTTGAGCAGCCCAATGACTTCTGAAAAACTTCTCTTTTTTTCAAAACCTTATCTGTTTCTGACACTGTCAATTTTAATTTTTCCTTTCCCTTCTGTTCCCCATCCTCATTAGGCCAAATTAGAAAAAATGTTGAAGAACCGGTTTTTAATGTAAGTATATTGAAAAGAAAAAGGGGTTTGTTGCTGTTGCTGCTTAATTCATAAAGATACAGTAGTGGCCAAAATTGTGTACAGTAGAAATGCCACCTTTGGTTAAGTTTCCACCCATTTTTCTTCTAATTTCTTTATAACTGTAGCCTCGTTCACTTAATAATACTATTTTACATTGCTTTCTGGGCGACCAGTCAGCTCTTTGCACCATGACTTTAATTTTATTACATTTACAAGCTCACTAAATGAAAGAACACAAAAAAAAACCCCAACCAACTGGATAGCGATCACATAACACACTGACCAACGTCCTCCTCTCAGCTTCAATACATGACATCAATCACTGGATCCTACTGTGATCTGATTGGCTCATGGCCAAAACAAGATGACACCCGATTGGCTCTCTAAACACTCATGCTCATTGGCTACAATCAGATGAAGGAAAGCTACCTGAGATCAACTTGAGCAAGTTGTGCTTCCTTTTTCTGGTTATTTGGCTAGAACTTTTCGTACGATACAGTACAGATAATTGAAAAAAAGTGGTGATATTAGCCATCAAACCTCAAAAATACACTTTTCCCAAAAAGGTTTCCACAGTTTTGGCCACTATTGAACACATGTACCTTCTAGCAAATAATTGCCTATACTTACGTTTTGTTTTGTTTTGTTTTGAAGAATGTCCTATACTGAAGCCATTGAAATTTTGGAGAGGTCTCACCAAGAATTCACTTACAAACCAGCCGTGAGTATTTGGGGGAGATGTTTATTGGTTATGGTGGGGGGGAAGGCTAGGTAAAACTCAGGTATTTAGAAGGTTGATAGAAACCTCCTAGAGTAGGCGTTCTCAACCTTGGCAACTTTAAGACTTGTGGACTTCAACTCCCAGAATTCCTCAGCCAGCTTTGCTGGCTGAGGAATTCTGGGAGTTGAAGTCCACAAATCTTAAAGTTGCCAAGGTTGAGAACCCCTGTTCTAGAGTTGCTTCTCAGAGTAATGAAAAGTCATACAGGTAGCCCTCACCTTAAGGGGCCACAGTCAAGCCCAAAATTTAACGTTGCTAAGTCAGACATTTGTTAAGTGAGTTCTGCCCCCCCCCTCCCCGTTTTACGATTTTTCTTTCCACATTGGTGAAGCGGATCACTGCAGTTTGTTAAATTGATAAGCGGGTTGTTAAGTGAATCTGGCTTCCCCCGTTGATTTTGCTTGTCCGAAAGTCGCAAAAGAGAATCACGTGACTCCAGGGGACACTGCAACCGTCATAAATATGAGTCAGTTGCCAAGCGTCTGAATTTTGATCACATGACTACGAGGACACTACAACGGTCATTGTAGCATTGCTGACCCATTTATGTAGATTGTACCGCATCACGGTGATCAGTCTAGATCCAACTTTCACTATTGTGCATTAGAGTCTCCAGATAGGATAGGATAGGATAGGATAGGATAGGATAGGATAGGATAGGATAGGATAGGATAGGATAGGATAGGATAGGATAGGATAGGATAGGATAGGATAGGACAGGACAGGACAGGACAGGACAACAGAGTTAGAAGGGACCTACAGGTCATCTAGTCCAACCTCCTGCTCAGGCAAGAAACCTTATACCATTTGAGACAAATGGTTGTCCAATCTCTTCTTAAAAACCTGGAGTGTTGGAATACCCACAACTTCTGGAGGCAGGCAGTTCCACTGGTTAATTGTTCTGACTGTCAGGAAATTTCTCCTTAGTTCTAGGTTGTTTCTCTCCTTGATTATTTTTCATCCGTTGCTTCTTGTCCTGCTTTAAGGCGCTTTGGAGAATAGCTTGACTCCCTCTTCTTTGTGGCAACCCCTGAGATACTGGAACATTTACATTCTCTTTCACCCTAATATACAAAGTTTACAAAACTGTGCATTCCCTTGGTGATGTTCTCCTTCTGAACTGGACCTCTCTGTATTTTTCTGTTGCTTTCCGTTTTACTATGATTGTAATTACGCAACCATATTTATTTATTTAAACATTTCTACCCTGCTGGAACAAAATAAAACAACATTCCACATCTTACGCACTACATGGCAGAACAATTTAAAACATCCGTGATAAGCCAAAACTGTAGAAGTACACACCATTAAAGCAGTAAGTGAATATAAACCGCAAGTTCAACAGTAACAATGAACATTAAAGATAGACTCCTAAAATCAGGGACAAGCTCCCCCAAACAACTGCCTCTTTAGCAGTTTCCAAAATATAAACACAGAGGCTGTTTCATAGTAGATTGGCCAAAAAGGCCAACACAGTGCTAGGCTGTATTAACAGAGGGATAGAATCAAGATCACATGAAGTGTTGATACCACTTTACAAGGACTTGGTAAGGCCACACTTGGAATACGGCATCCAGTTTTGGTCACCACGATGTAAAAAAGATGCTGAGACTCTAGAAAGAGTGCAGAGAAGAGCAACAAAGATGATCAGGGGACTGGAGGCTAAAACATACGAAGAATGATTACATGCAGAAATTGGGTATGTCTAGTCCAGGGGTAGGCAACCCAAAACACTCAAAGAGCCACTTGGACCCGTTTCCCACCAAAAACAAAACACCGGGAGCCACAAAACCCTTTTGATATCTAAAATGAAGATAACATTGCATATATCCTTTTTTACCTTTTTTTTATTTTTTTTATTTTTTTAATTGAAAATTTTAAAGTTTTTACAAATAAGAAAAAAGAAAAAAAAAGAAAAAAAACAAAAAACAACCCTAACCCACCCACCCCAACCCTCCCTCTCCATCCCCCCCAACCTTCCCAGAGCTGAGTATAGGCTTAGTTAAAATTTTTAAGAATCTTAAAAAAAAAAATTGAAAAAATATAAATCATAAATATATCTAAATACATTACATAAACAACTTATAAAGTAATTAACAATAATATATATATAAGAAAAAAGCATAAATATTAAAAAGAAAAAGTACTTGAAAGAGAAAAAAGTAAGAAAAAAAAGAGAAAGAAGAAAAGAGATATGGAAAAAGTACAATCTATAAAATATTAAAATTTATATATAAGTTATTGAAAAACTAAATAATATTTTTATATCCAATTTATATTGTATAAAATTTATCCATTTTTCCCATACCGCAAAGAATTTCTCTTGCGATTGCTCCTTTAAGAAAGCCGAAATCTTTGCCATTTCCGCCAAATAAGAAACTTTAAAAAACCACTCTTGCAAGGTAGGCAAGGATTCCTTCTTCCAATATTGCCCTACTAACAGCCTTGCGGCTGTAATCAAATTTAACATCAATATAACCTCCTTAGCATCACAATCAGTAACAATACCTAACAAAAACAATTGTGGGGTAAATTTTACCCTCTTTCTAAAAATTCTTTGAATATTCCACCATATCTTAATCCAAAAGGCTTTTATATTTTTACACGACCACCAAATATGATAATAAGTAGCATCCAAACAACCACATCTCCAACATTTAGGCTGTAAGTCAGGATACATACGAGACATTTTTTGTGGATCAAGGTGCCATCTATAAAACATTTTATAGAAATTCTCCCTTAAGTTCTGGGCTTGTGTGAATTTAACATTCCTCACCCAGATAATTTCCCAGGTATCCAGTAGAACTGGTTCACCAAAATGTTGTGCCCATTTAATCATACATTCTTTAATTAGTTCTGATTCTGAATCCAGTTCTACTAGAACCCCATAAATTCTCTTAATATGAGTTCTTTTTTACCTTTATTATAGGTATCCTTTTTTACCTTTATTATGTGTGTGTGTGTGTGTGTATGTGTGTGTATGTATGTATGTATGTCCAATACATATATATATGTACACACACATTAAAAATAAAAGTAAAAATATGACTCTTGGGAATATCCATACTATTAAAACAATGACCACCAAGAGAATGCTTTAAGAGAATAAAATTACATACACACACAGGTAAAAAAAGGATATATGCAGTGTTATCTTCATTTTAGATGTCAAAAGGGTCTCTGTCTCTCTCTCTCCCTCCCTCCCTCTCTATCTGCCCTTGGTCTGCCACTCCTCTTCCCCCACTCTCTCTCTCTCTCTCCCTCCCTCCCTCCCTCCCTCTCTCTCTTTCTCTCCCTCTCTTTCTCCCCCCCCTCCTATCTGCTGCTCACCTGGCAAGCTTCAAGCTGTTGTCCAACAAGCTCAGGGGTAGGCAACCTCGTCTCTTTTATGACTCATGGACTTCAACTCCCAGAATTCCTGAGTCAGCCTAGCTGGGCTATCTAGCTCTCTCCTGCCCTTCCTGCTTCCTGCTTCCTGCAGAGACACAGCAAAGGGAGGAGCTCCGCCCAGTAAGCTTTTCAGCTCCTCGGAGAACACTGTGAGTGCGTTCTCCTTTACACATGCACACAGACACACACACACAAAAACACAAATACACACACACACAGAGAGAGAGAGAGAGAGAGAGAGAGAGAGAGAAGCAGGGAAGCGCAATTGCCTCTCTCTGTCTCTGTCTCTCTCTGCAAAGGCAGAGGAGGCTGGGAGCCACAGGGGAAGGCTCAAAGAGCCGCATGTGGCTCCGGAGCCGCAAG
The DNA here is from genome assembly GCA_039797435.1 of Crotalus adamanteus. Taxonomy (NCBI): domain Eukaryota; kingdom Metazoa; phylum Chordata; class Lepidosauria; order Squamata; family Viperidae; genus Crotalus; species Crotalus adamanteus. The sequence continues at coordinate 121,976,647 of CM077921.1, forward strand.
TTGCCGACCTGTGGTCTAGTCCAATGAAGAGAACGGCGAAGGGTGACATGATAGCAGTCTTACAATATTTGAGGGGCTGCCACAAGGAAGAGGGAGGGTCAACCTCTTCTTCAAAGCACCTGAAGACAGAATAAGAAGCAGTGGATGGAAACTAATCAAGGAGAGGTCAAACCTAGAACTAAGGAGAAATTTCCTGACAGAGAGAACAATTAACCAGTGGAACGACCTGCCTCCGGAGGTTGTGGGTGCTCCAACATTGGAGATTTTTAAGAAGAGATTGGATAACCATTTGTCTGAAATGGTATTGGGTCACTTGCCCGAGCAGGGGGTCGGACTAGAAGACCTCTCTATGTCCCTTCCAACTCTGTTCTGTCTACTTAGAGCAGTGGTTCTCAACCTGTGGATCGGGACCCCATTTGGGGTCGAACGACCATTTCACAGAGGTCGCCAAACAACACAGTCCGCCATTTTTTCCCCCTTTTCCTTAGCTGTGCTACTCCCTTTTATTCTATTGGCTTTTGAAAGCCAATCGAATAGACTCTCTTGAATAGAGTCTAATTCTATTGGCTTTCAAAAGCCAATAGGAATTGTCCAGGCTGTCTCTGCCCTGCTGAGCCCACCAAAAGTCCCATGCTGCAAACGGTGCTGCACCAGTTGAGTAGTCCTCGACTTACGACCGGTTGAGTAGTCCTCGACTTACGACCGGTTGGGGGTCGCGGCATTAAAAAGGTTGAGAACCACTGACTTAGAGCAATGTTTCTCAATCTTAGCAATTTTACACTGTGTGGACTTCAACTCCCAGAATTCCTCAGCCAGCTTCAACATGCTTTTAAGTAGTTTGCAAACCTAAAGCGACTAGATAGTATTAGGGTTTGTTCATTTTACAACCTGCTTTTTTTTTTAATAAAAAAACACTCTTTTCTTAGTGGGGGCAGGATCTCCAGAGCGAGCACGAGAAGTACCTGGTGCGACACTGTGGCGACGTTCCCGTTTTTGTGTACAACTATCCCTATGATCTGAAGCCGTTCTACATGCGAGACAACGAAGATGGACCTCGTAGGACTGTAAGAACTTATTAATTAAAATGCTTTGATCAAGGCAGACATGTCCTCTTGATTTCTTGCTTTGCCCTTTTAAGCTTTTTGGAATGAAATAAATTGTCTTCTGGACTAAATTGGTTTCTGCTGACAGGTGTTTAGATTGCATTTGGGGGCTGCTTAATGCTAGGTTAGAGATGGAAGGAAAGAGAAAAAGTTGATTGACAGTAAGGGTGTCAGCCTTACCAGGTAGACCAGGGGTAGGCAACTTTGGCTCTTTTATGACTCGTAGACTTCAACTCCCAGAATTCCTGAGCTAGTATGGCTCAGCTTGGAAACCTCTCCCTTTTCCCTCAGCATGGCTGGCTCAGGAATTCTGGGAGTTGAAGTCCACAAGTCATGAAGGGGCCATCGTTCCCCCATGCTGGCTGAGGAATTCTGGGAGTTGAAGTCCACAAGTCATGAAGGGGCCATCGTTCCCCCATGCTGGCTGAGGAATCTGGGAGTTGAAGTCCACGAGTCATGAAGGGGCCATAGTTCCCCCATGCTGGCTCAGGAATTCTGGGAGTTGAAGTCCACGAGTCATGAAGGGGCCATAGTTCCCCCATGATGGCTCAGGAATTCTGGGAGTTGAAGTCCACGAGTCATGAAGGGGCCATAGTTCCCCCATGATGGCTCAGGAATTCTGGGAGTTGAAGTCCACGAGTCATGAAGGGGCCATAGTTCCCCCATGATGGCTCAGGAATTCTGGGAGTTGAAGTCCACAGGTCATGAGGGGGCCATAGTTCCCCCATGCTGGCTGAGGAATTCTGGGAGTTGAAGTCCACGAGTCATGAAGGGGCCATAGTTCCCCCATGCTGGCTCAGGAATTCTGGGAGTTGAAGTCCACGAGTCATGAAGGGGCCATAGTTCCCCCATGATGGCTCAGGAATTCTGGGAGTTGAAGTCCACAGGTCATGAGGGGGCCATAGTTCCCCCATGCTGGCTGAGGAATTCTGGGAGTTGAAGTCCACGAGTCATGAAGGGGCCATAGTTCCTCCATGATGGCTCAGGAATTCTGGGAGTTGAAGTCCACAAGTCATAAAGGGGCCATAGTTCTCCCAAGCTGGCTCAGGAATTCTGGGAGTTGAAGTCCACACCTCTTAAAGTACCCAAGGCTGAGAAACAGTGGGCTAGGCCAGGGGTAGGCAACCTTGGCTCTTTTATAACTCGTGGACTTCAACTCCCAGAATTCCTGAGCCAGCATGGCTCAGCTTGGAAACCTCTCCCGTTCCCCTCAGCATGGCGAGTCATGAAGGGGCCATAGATCCCCCATGCTGGCTCAGGAATTCTGGGAATTGAAGTCCACGAGTCATAAAAGAGCCAAGGTTGCCTACCCCCGAGGTAGACCATACAGGAACACACTCAGCTGAGCTAATTCTACTTTATTGTAAAACATCATGGACAGAATTTTGCAACTTAAGAAAGTACAGGTAGTTATAACGGCTCTGAACAAAGTGACCGTTTTTCACCCTTACGACCGTTGCAGCGTCCCCGTGGTCATGTGATCAAAATTCAGATGCTTGGCAACTGACTCATACTTACGACGGTTGCTGTGTTCTGAAGTCGTGTGATTACCTTTTGTATCCTTCCGACAAGCAAAGTCCATTTACCTTTAACCGTTCAGGAATGCCTCTAGAGACTAGCTGGTGCTGGTGTACCTTCACACCAAGAGAGATTTCAGAGACTCTTCTCACCTTCTGTTCCCTACAAGGTAGCAGCGGTTGATCTACTGGTCCCAGAAGTTGGAGAACTTTTCGGTGGGAGTTTGAGAGAAGATCGCGTGGATTTTCTGCAATCTCGCTTACAAAGGTAGCGGGGGATTATTCTGCCCGGCTGTTGGGGAAGGGGCTGGGAACCCCTTAATAAGTAATCGGAGAGTTTTCTGAAAGACATCAAAAATGTGCAGGAGAAAGTCTGCGTTTAGTAATGATATTGGTGTATAGCAGTGTTTCCCAAACTTGACAATTTTAAGGCATGTGGACTTCAACTCCCAGAATTCCACAGCCAGCGTTGCTGGCTGTGGAATTCTGGGAGTTGAAGTCCTCATGCCTTAAAATTGTCAAGTTTGGGAAACACTGGTCTATAGTTTTTTATCTGTGTCAGACCAGTCTCTTCTTTAGGTATTAAAGTAATGTTTAATAGAAGAGGTAGGGGGCTCAGACAGGAGAGGACCTCTGGGAAATCTGTTTGCTAGTGATCCCATCTACTCTTAAGTGATTACAATGCAGGAAGTCCTCGATTTACATCAGTTCATTTAGTGACGGTTCAAAGTTAACAACGGTATTGAAAAATGTGACTTAGAACCACTTTTCACATCGAGGACTATTGCGGCATCCCCTGGGTCACGTGATCAAAATTCAGAGGCTTGGCCACTTGTTCATATTTATGACCATTGCTGTGTCCCCGGGTCACGTGATCCCCTTTTGCGACCTTCTGACAAGCAAAGTCAGTGGGGAAGCCAGATTCACTTAACAACTGGCTTACTAACTTAACAGTCGCAGTGATTCACTTAACAACTCTGGCAAGGAAGGTCGCAAAAGGGGGCAAAACTCCCTTATCATATGTGTCACTTAACAACAGAAATTTTTGGCTCAGCGGTCGTCCGAGGACTCCCTGTATGGTGTCTTTGAGTCTCTTTTTCAAAAGCGATGTTCAGACTTCTGTTTTTGTGCACATCTGAATTTGGATAAGGGAAGGACTTGCAGTTTTGAGATCCTGCCTGTGGGTGTTAGGACAGTGGTTCTCAACCTGTGGGTCGGGACCCCATTTGGGGTTGAACGACCATTTCACGGGGGTCGCCAAACAATGCAGTCCGCCATTTTTTCCCCCTTTTCCTTAGCTGTGCTACTCCCTTTTATTCTATTGGCTTTTGAAAGCCAATAGAATAGACTCTCTGGAATAGAGTCTAATTCTATTGGCTTTCAAAAGCCAATAGGAATTGTCCAGGCTATCTCTGCCCTGGTGAGCCCGCCAAAAATCCCATTCTGCAAACGGTGCTGCACCAGTTGAGTAGTCCCCGACTTACGACCAGTTGAGTAGTCCTCGACTTACGACCGGTTGGGGGTCGCGGCATTAAAAAGGTTGAGAACCACCGTGTTAGGAGAAACAAAGTATTCCGATGCTTTTTTTGGAAGTGGCAAATTCCGATTGGCCTTGCCTTCCTCTTGGAGAGTTTTTCATCTATCCTTTCGTGTCAAACCTACGGGTCACGGATTCTTGTGCAAGATATTTGCAGACATTTCACTATCCAGCTACGTAATATCATCAGGGCTGGTGAGTGCGGAGTTGGCTCCCTGTTTTTGTAGATCTTGTCTTGTCTTAATCCATGCTTATCTGGGTATAGGCTGCCGGAGGTGATACGTGATGGTCTTTTTGTTTCCTTCTTCGTTTTTTCATTGTCTCTTTTGAATGTTGTATATATGTGCTTTATCTCTGTGTGTCCGTTGATGGCTCATTTGTCTGAATGCCAAGTTTCTTTGATTTTTCTAGCATTTGGGGGAATTAGTTTGGAAGAGAAGAGAAGAGAAGAGAAAATGTGGAACAGGATGGGACGGAACAGAACAGAACAGAACAGAACAGAACAGAACAGAACAGAACAGAACAGAACAGAATAGAATAGAATAGAATAGAATAGAATAGAATAGAATAGACGGGACCTTGGAGGTCTTCTAGTTCAGCCTCCTGCTCAAGCAGGAAAACCTATACCATCTCAGACAGGTGACTGTCTAGTCTTTTCTTAAAAATCTCCAATGATGGAGTGCCCACGATTTCTGGTGGCAAGCTGTTCCACTGGTTAATTGTCCTCACTGTCAGGAACTTTCTCCTTAACTCCAGGTTGCTTCTCTCTTTGATCAGTTTCCAACCACTGTTTCTCGTCCTGCCCTCTGGTGCTTTGGAGAATAGTTTGACCCCCTCTTCCTTGTGGCAGCCCCTCAAATACTGCTATCAAGTCATATCATGTCTCCTCAATTCCAGGTTGTTTGTCTCTTTGATCAGTTTCCAACCATTGTTTCTTGTCCTTCCCTCTGGTGCTTTCGTGAACAACCTGGCCCCCTCTTCTTTGTGGCAGCCCCTCAGATACTGGAAGACTGCTATCATGTCTCCCCTATTTCTTCTTTTCTTGAGACTAGCCAAACCCAAGTCCCACAGCCGTTCTTTGTCTAAAGGAGTTTTTTCATCGTGACTTCTGACTGCTAGTTGATGTCCGTGGATGTGCCGTGCTAGTTTTTTTTTTTCTGGGATGGTTGTTCAGCTTTTCTGTCAAGCTATGGGTCAGCGATTCTTCTGCAAAAGGGCTCCACGCCCAGCATCAGCTTTCTGCTGCTGATCAAATACTGTCCTTCTGAAAAAGCCAGATTGAAAGTGTGGTTATTTCTCACACACCTTCCTTTGGGGCTGAGCTGTTGTTTACTTTCTCCTTTATTATCTCTTAATAGTTCTGCTAACAGTTCTTGCCTTCTCTCCTCCAATTTTATCTCTGCAATTCTCTATAATCTTACCTGGTCAATAAGAGTCACTTGATAGTACGTGATCAATCCATTTGTGCTCAGGGCAAGTCCTGCTGTTTTTGTTTTTTTTTTTTAAATCATGTGTTTCATTGAGCCTTATTATAACATAAAATATTACGAAAACAAAGATTAAGGGGGGAAAAAGGAGGAAAGACAGAACTCTTTAAAAAAGAAAAGGAGAAAAGAAAAAAAGTGTTGATTCCAACTCTTTTCCAGACAGAAAGATAATCCTCAACATACGACCAATTTTTTTTTTAATAATTTTTTATTTTTCCAAACTCTCCCCCATACATACACCGTGATATTTATCAGATGTTAACATACATTCTTTTTACATTCATATATAAGATACTTTTAATAAAATGAAATAAATACATACACATGACTTTTGATGTTGCTCGCCCATTTCCCCTTTCACTGTATCCACACTCCTTCTTCTCTACCTTCTTTCTCCCTTTCTTCTCTTCCCTACTTCCCTCTTCTTCCTCTCCTCTCCTCTTTCCTTCCCCACTTCTCTCCACTTCTCTTCTCCTCCAACCTTCCTACTTCCTTCTCCCCTCCTTTACTCTTTTCTCTCTCCTCTCCTTTCTTCCCTCTCATCCCTCTTCAGATACAATTCAGCAGTAATGTCTGAGCAACTCCAACATACGACCAATTTCTGTTGTTTAAGCGAGACGTTTGTTAAGTGAATCTTGCCCCATTTTACGACCTGTCTCGCTACAGTCATTAAGTGAATCACTGCAATTGATAAGTTAGGGACACGGTTGTTAAGCGAATCTGGCTTCCCCATCGACTTGCTTGTCAGAAGGTCGCAAAAAGGGATCACATGACCCCGGGAATACGGCAGCCGCCGTAAGTACGAGACAGTTGCCAAGCGTCTGAATTTTGATCACGTGACCACGGGGATGCTGCCGTGGTCGTAAGTGTGAAAAAGGGTCATAACTCACTTTTTGGAGGGCCACTGTAACTTTGAACAGTCACTAAATGAACTGTTGTAAATCAAGGACTCCCGTAAAATACTAATAGTTACAATCTCAACTTTGTACATTACCTATGCTTATTACAAGCCAGTTCTGCAATTACCTAATTATTAAATCTTCAAAATTCTGAATTTCATTTATTTTTCTCTGTTTTAAGAATAAGGATAAGGCCTCAGGCTAAAAACTGGAATACTGGAGTTTTAGTTTCGCCTTATGCATGAAAACTGACTTTGGGCCAATCACTGCTAGATGGTGAATTCTAGTCCCGCCTTAGGCATGCAAGCCGATTGGGTGACTTTGAGCCAATCACCAGGAGAGGATGAGTTCTAGTCCCGCTTTAGGCATGCAAGCCATTTGGGTGACTTTGGGCCAATCACCAGGAGACAGTGAGTTGTAGTCCCGCCTTAGGCATGAAAGCCCACCAGGTGACTTTGGGCCAATCACCAGGAGATGGTGAATTCTAGTTCCGCCTTAGGCACCAAACCAATTGGGTGACCTTGGGCCAATCACTGTCCCTTGACCCTAAAAAGGAAGCATTGGCAAACCGCTTCTGAAAAACCTTGCCAAGAAAACTGAAGGGACTTCTCCAGACAGTCTCTGACCATCCTACGTGATTGAGCTGAAGGAGAGAGAAAAAGCATTTTGATAAGGCAATGGGTGCGATAGATCAGGGCTTTTCAACCAGTGCAGGGGTAGGCAACCCAAAACACTCAAAGAGCCACTTGGACCCGTTTCCCACCAAAAACAAAACACCGGGAGCCGCAAAACCCTTTTGATATCTAAAATGAAGATAACACTGCATATATCCTTTTTTACCTTTATTATAGGTGTGTGTGTGTGTGTGTATGTATGTATGTATGTATGTATGTATGTGTATGTATACACACACACACACATTAAACATAAAAGTAAAAATATGACTCTTGGGAATATCCATACTATTAAAACAATGATCACCAGGAGAATGCTTTAAGAGAATAAAATTACATACACACACAGGTAAAAAAAGGATATATGCAGTGTTATCTTCATTTTAGATGTCAAAAGGGTCTCTCTCTCTATCTGCCCTTGGTCTGCCACTCCTCTTCTCTCTCTCTCTCTCTCTCTCTCTCCCTCCCTCCCTCCCTCCCTCCCTCCCTCCCTCTCTTTCTCTCCCTCTCTTTCTCCCCCCCTCCTATCTGCTGCTCACCTGGCAAGCTTCAAGCTGTTGTCCAACAAGCTCAGGGGTAGGCAATCTCGTCTCTTTTATGACTCATGGACTTCAACTCCCAGAATTCCTGAGTCAGCCTAGCTGGGCTAGCTAGCTCTCTCCTGCCCTTCCTGCTTCCTGCAGAGACGCAGCAAAGGGAGGAGCTCCGCCCAGTAAGCTTTTCAGCTCCTCAGAGAACACTGTGAGTGCACTCTCTTTTACACATACACACACACACACACAAAACACAAACACACACACACAGAGAGAGAGAGAGAGAGAAAAGCAGGGAAGCGCAATTGCCTCTCTCTGTCTCTGTCTCTCTCTGCAAAGGCAGAGGAGGCTGGGAGCCACAGGGGAAGGCTCAAAGAGCCGCCTGCGGCTCCGGAGCCGCAGGTTGCCGACCTGTGAACCAGTGGTATGGGTACCCCCTGTGGTACATTGGCACCTGGCAGGTGGTACGCAACCATCCTAGAAAAGTGGTAGTGGGGGAGGGGAATGAGCTGAACCGGTGGCAGCACCTTACAAGCCTGAGCGAGAGATGGCTGGAGCTGCAGGGTTGTCAGGGCTCAGCAGAAGCGCCAGGATCAGTGCTGCTTTCCAGCTGATTGGCACTTCTTCGGGACTGTCAAGGCTTAGTAGAAGCGCCAGGATCAGCATCAGGCTCCAGCTGGAGCTCGGTGCTGATCGTGGCGCTTCTGCTGAGCCCAGAAGAAGCACCAATCAGCTGGAATGTTGCCTTATCTCCAGGGTCTTGTGATTTACATTCAGATGCGTGGCAACTGATTCATATTTATGACGGTCACAGTGTCCCAGGGTCATGTGAAGTGACCAAAACCTGCTGCAACCATCCAGCAGACGGGGGGAATAAAAACCAAACACCCCCACCCCATCCCCGCTGCCAGTCCTCAACAGAAATGCTCACAACAATGAAAACCTCGGACAGGAGGAAGAGTGCGGTTGGGCAGGCAGGCAGGTGTCTTGCTCGGCTGTGGCTTGGGGGCACTTTTTTCAGTGCCATTGTAACTTCGAATAGTCACTAAGCGAACTGTTGTAAGTCGAGGACTACCTGTACTTCATCACTTTTTTCCCTTTTTTGGGGGGGGGGGTCATCAAGTTTTTGACACCTTGCTAGGCGACTGGTGGTACTTGGATATTGCTGTATCCTAAAAGTGGTACAATGGGTGAAAAAGTTGAAAAGCCCTGCATCAGCAGTCCCCAACTTTTCCAGTTTGACGGCCCGACAAGGGTGAGGGGGGGAGAGAGAGCATGGTTTTGTGCAAGTGGCAAGTGCCCATATGTGCACACCAAGCACCATTTGTGCAAGTGGAGAGGAGCTGCAAGCACACACAAATGTCCAACGCTTGCAGGAGTGGAAGTGTGCGTGCATGCACACATGCCCAATGCTTTTTGCGGCCCGGTTCTGACCAGGCCATGGCCCAGAGGTTGGGGACCCCTACGATAGATGGTTTCATTTTCTTACATATCCTCTGCGCTCTTCCAATTTCCTGGTTCCACGTTTGATTCTATGATCTGTGTCCATCATTCCTTCCTCCTTGCGAAGACAAGCTTCTGGACTCAGCTGTGACTCATTCATAACACTCGTGATTACGTTCTTCCCTGTTACCCTTCACCAATTTGTCATCAAATCTGCTGGGAGCAAAATTCACAGTTTACAGGCCTGAGAAAAATTATCACCTTTGTCCGTAAATTTTCTCTTTTTAAACTTGCTTAATGTCTGAACACAAAAAAAAGGGGGGGGGGGCTTTTCAATTATTTCAGTGCCTTTGTGTTCAAAGTGAAGCAAAATTCTGTGGCACCGTAAAACTGTGGAAGCCCACTGCAGCTAGCGATGACCCTAGCTGCAATCAGTTGAACATCTTTAAGAAGCTGCAAAACATCAACGTTGATATTAATTTAATTATAATATTATTTATATATGCCATCTCTTCGTTCAGCTCTGGGCAGCATGAAAAATCTGATATTTTTGCCAACGTCCTAGCATTCTTTCCTCTGGCTGAGAAAATATTCTTTTGTTGTTTCTGCAGGTTGAAGCTTGAAGACACCTATCAATGGTAAGATATATTTCCTAGATATTATTTGTCTCTTTCACTGGCCTTTGGAAATCTTCTGACAAAAAACAAATAAATTCTCAATTCAACCAGAAACCAACCTTTATTATGTTAGTGATGGCCCCTTGTAATAAATGTGACAATGTGCCACCAGTTGGGATACAGGAAAGTCCCCCTTTTTTTAATTAGCCAAGGGACCAGCACTGTACAACTAGTCCTTGGGCTTACGACCATAATTAGACAGAAATTAGTCATAACAGCCATTAAGTGGATCACCACATGGCTGTGCCTGATTTTGCAAACTTGTTTGCAGCAGTGAATGTGACTGTTATAAAGCGAACGCCGTGGTCGTTAGGCAAAGCCATTGTCTACAAATGGAATTTTTGCTGGAAAATGGAAGTAAATGCTGATTTCTGGCAAAAACATAAATTGTGGTCAAAAAGCTGTAAAAGTAGGCCTGTTGCCATAAGCTTGGGGTCAGGGGGGCTGGCTGTTGGAATTTTGAATCTGGGTTGTAAGTAGCCCTTAGCGCAGGGCTCTTTTATGACTCGTGGACTTCAACTCTCATAATTCCTGAGCCAGCCATGCTGAGGGGAAAGGGAGAGGTTTCCAAGCTGAGCCATGCTAGCTCAGGAATTCTGGGAGTTGAAGTCCACAAATCATAAAGGGACCATCGTTTCCCCCATGCTGGCTCAGGAATTCTGGGAGTTGAAGTCCCCGAGTCATGAAGGGGCCATAGTTCCCCCATGCTGGCTCAGGAATTCTGGGAGTTGAAGTCCATGAGTCATGAAGGGGCCATAGTTCCCCCACGCTGGCTCAGGAATTCTGGGAGTTGAAGTCCACGAGTCATGAAGGGGCCATCGTTCCCCCATGCTGGCTCAGGAATTCTGGGAGTTGAAGTCCAAAAGTCATAAAGGGGCCATAGTTCCCTCATGCTGGCTCAGGAATTCTGGGAGTTGAAGTCCACGAGTCATGAAGGGGCCATAGTTCCCCCCCATGCTGGCTCAGGAATTCTGGGAGTTGAAGTCCACGAGTCATGAAGGGGCTGTAGTTCCCCCATGCTGGCTCAGGAATTCTGGGAGTTGAAGTCCCCAAGTCATGAAGGAGCCATTGTTCCCCCATGCTGGCTCAGGAATTCTGGGAGTTGAAGTCCACGAGTCATGAAGGGGCCATCGTTCCCCCATGCTGGCTCAGGAATTCTGGGAGTTGAAGTCCAAAAGTCATAAAGGGGCCATAGTTCCCTCATGCTGGCTCAGGAATTCTGGGAGTTGAAGTCCACGAGTCATGAAGGGGCCATAGTTCCCCCCCATGCTGGCTCAGGAATTCTGGGAGTTGAAGTCCACGAGTCATGAAGGGGCTGTAGTTCCCCCATGCTGGCTCAGGAATTCTGGGAGTTGAAGTCCCCAAGTCATGAAGGAGCCATTGTTCCCCCATGCTGGCTCAGGAATTCTGGGAGTTGAAGTCCACGAGTCATGAAGGGGCCATCGTTCCCCCATGCTGGCTCAGGAATTCTGGGAGTTGAAGTCCACGAGTTATGAAGGGGCTGTAGTTCCCCCATGCTGGCTCAGGAATTCTGGGAGTTGAAGTCCCCAAGTCATGAAGGACCCATTGTTCCCCCATGCTGGCTCAGGAATTCTGGGAGTTGAAGTCCACGAGTCATGAAGGGGGCCATCGTTCCCCCATGCTGGCTCAGGAATTCTGGGAGTTGAAGTCCACGAGTTATGAAGGGGCTGTAGTTCCCCCATGCTGGCTCAGGAATTCTGGGAGTTGAAGTCCACGAATTATAAAAGAGCCAAGGTTGCCTACCCCTGCCTTAGCGCATTGGAGGTAGTCCTCGACTTTACAACGGCACTGAAAAAAGTGACTTATGACCGGTTTTCACACTTAACAACCATGTGGTCAAAATTTGAATGCTTGGCAACTGGTTCATATTTATGATGGTCGCAGTGACCCGGGGCCACGTGATCCCCTTTTACAACCTTCTGACAAGCAAAGCCAATGGGGAAAGCCAGGTTCACTTAACGGCCGTGTTACTAATTTAACAACTGCAGGGATTGGCTTAACAACAAAAGATCCCAAAACGGGGGTAAAACTCACTCAACAAGTGGCTCGCTTAGCAGTGGAAATTTTGTGCTCAGCTGTGGTCGTAAGTCGGGGACTATCTGTTCTTGTTAACCTCTGAGTGCAAAAGGCTTCAAGTCCTCTTGAAGGTAAAACTTGAAAACACCATCTGAGTTTCCACTGGAGGCATAAAAACAAGTCAGATGGCGACAGACACCAAATAAAGATATTTTTACATTTGTCACAGTTCCCTTTTTTTCCCCCTATCCTTTATTTCTCTCTCCCTCCCCCAGTTCTGCTCCATGACATCATTTCCTCCTTTCTTTCCAAATTTACAAAACTCTGAAAAGGCAAAAAAAACCCACTGAAGGCTTCTGAGATATTCCCTGGCCGGTGATTCTTAAATTTTCGAGAAGCAGAGAATATCTCAAAGGAGCAAAACCCCAGATAAATAATTGTAGGGTTAGAAAGAAACATAACCACAGAGAGACCACTGTACACTGACTGTGGTTTTCAATAATTTATCTATTTCCCCCCTTTTTTTTGTAAAGAGATCCACCTTGGAGTAGTGGTTAAGGTGCTGGACTAGAAATTGGGAGTTCTAGTCACCCTTTAAACGTGAAAGCCAGTTGGGTGACTTTGGGCCAATCACCAGGAGATAGGGAGTTCTAGTCCAGTGGTGGTGAACCTGTGGCACGCGTGCCAGAGGCGGCACTCAGAGCTCTCTCTGTGGGCATGCGCGCTGTCGCCCCAGCCCCTCCTCTCCCCACGGCCCCCTCACCAGCAGCCCCCCCCCAAAGGAGAGTCACCCCCTGGGCACGGCCCGCGTGGAGCAGCACTGCCAAGGACATTGCAGCTCGGCAGACTTTTACAAGACTCCACCCTCGTGCCCCATCGCGCCCAGATGATGTGGGGCGTGGGCGGAGGTCATAGCCCCCCTGGTGCTGCTGGACCGCCATGGCAATCTACGGTGGGCCATGGAGGCAATGGGTGACCCTGCAGGCAGTTGGGGGCGGTTTTTGGGCACTTGGTCTCTGAAAGGTTCACCATCACTGTTCTAGTCCTTTCTCTGAAAGCCGGCTGGGCGACTTGAGGCCAGTTACCAGGAGACAGTGAGTTCTAGTTCTTTCTCAGGCCTGAAAGCCGGCTGGGTGACTTGAGGCCAATCACCAGGAGACAGTGAGTTCTAGTCCTGCCTCAGGGATGAAAGTTAGCTGGGTGACTTGGGGCCAATTACCAGGAGACAGTAGTTCTAGTGCTGCCTCAGGCCTGAAAGCCAGCTGGGTGACTTGGGGCCAATCACCAGGAGACAGTGAGTTCTAGTCCTGCCTCAGGGATGAACGCCAGCTGGGTGACTTGAGGCTAATCACCAGGAGACAGTGAGTTCTAGTCCTGCCTCAGGCATGAAAGCTAGCTGGGTGACTTGGGGCCAGTTACCAGGAGACAGCGAGTTCTAGTTCTTTCTCAGGCCTGAAAGCTGGCTGGGTGACTTGAGGCCAATCACCAGGAGACAGTGAGTTCTAGTCCTGCCTCAGGGATGAAAGCCGGCTGGGTGACTTGAGGCCAATCACCAGGAGACAGTGAGTTCTAGTCCTGCCTCAGGCATGAAAGCTAGCTGGGTGACTTGGGCCCAATTACCAGGAGACAGTAGTTCTAGTGCTGCCTCAGGGATGAACACCAGCTGGGTGACTTGAGGCTAATCACCCAGAGACAGTGAGTTCTAGTCCTGCCTCAGGCATGAAAGCTAGCTGGGTGACTTGGGGCCAGTTACCAGGAGACAGTAGTTCTAGTGCTGCCTCAGGGATGAACACCAGCTGGGTGACTTGGGGCCAATCACCAGGAGACAGTGAGTTCTAGTTCTGTCTCAGGCCTGAAAGCCAGCTGGGTGACTTTGTGTCAGCCCCTCTCTCTGAGCCCAAGCCACGTCACAGGATTGTTGTGAGAAAAATTGGAAGAAGGCATACTATATATGTTCGCTTCCTTGAGTTATTTATCAAAACAAACAAATAAATAAATAAAGGCAGGATAAAAATCTTATAAATATATAAATAGAAAATCATATTGAGAAATTGGAAATGTGATATTTCAAATATCAAGATGTTGGAAATGGGTGATCTACCCTGTCTTGCCAAATATTTCCTGCAAATCAAAAGATACAGCAATATGTATGACTGTGGTGGAGGTTTTGTGGTATATGGCAATACCTTTACCGATCACATTATAGAGCAGTGTTTTTCAAGCATGGCAGCTTAAAGGTGGGTGGACTACAACTCCCAGAATTCCCTTGCTGGCTGGGGAATTCTGGGAAATGAAGTCCACCCATCTTAAAGTTGCCAGGGTTGACAGACACTGAATTAGGGGAACGTATTCATTAGTAAATTGGCAATGTTGCTAAGTATAAAATATAAGGTATTGCAGATTTATTTTTATTTTATTTTTTCCTGAGTTGGTGTTTTTAATTCAGGGGTCTTCAAACTTGGCCCTTTTATGACTTATGGTGGACTTCAACTCCCAGAATTCCTCCAGCCAGTATGCTGTCATAAAAGGGCCAAGTTTGAAGACCCCTCTTTTAATTTTTCTCCTTTCAAGTTTTTCTTAGGGTTGTTTTTTTTTTTTAATTTAAAATTTTGTTAACTTTTTTTTTTTTTTTAAAGAGAGTTTTTAAAAAAATGTCTGGTGCTTCAGCAGCACTATAGTAAACAGGAAGCTCTGATTGCAGATAAGTGATTAAACTGATTGGGAAAGAAATCCAAGGCTAAATTATCTCATTTCTTTGCTGCGCAGGTACGTAGAGCTGCGCCAATTTGGATCAGCCCCCCATGGGGGATTCGGAATGGGGTTCGAGCGGTACCTGCAGTGTATCCTGGGAGTTCAGAATATTAAGGATGTCATTCCGTTCCCGCGATTTCCTCACTCGTGCGTTTTATAACTCTTTGTCCCAGCTTCTGTTTTCCTTCTGTTGTAAATTTACGGCCTGCATAAATGACTCTATGCAACATTCAGAGAGAAAAAAATAAGAGACTTCAGTTTTTTTCTGCCTCTTTTTTTTTGTATTTTTCCTTTTTCCCTTCTCAGTTTTCCACTAAAGGGAGGGTAAAACTCAGATCTGAAGGCCTCTCCTGTCTGCAGAAGTATGTATTTGTGTATATCAGGGGTCTTCAGACGTGGCCCTTGTATGACTTGTGGACTTCAACTCCCAGAATTCCTCAGCTAGCTTACCTGGCTGAGGAATTCTGGGAGTTGAAGTCCACAAGTCATAAAAGGGCCAAGCCTGAAGGCCCCTGACATAATGTGAGGGGGAAATAATGCTAACTCAGAAAGAGCTAAACTGGTGTTTCTCGACCTCGGCCATTTTAAGAGGTGTACACTTCAACTCCCAGAATTCCTCAGCCAGCAAGCCTGGCTGAGGAATTCTGGGAGTTGAAGTCCACAAGCCATAAAAGGGCCAAGTTTGAAGGCCCCTGACTTAAATCTAACAAACAAAATGGTGGCTGGCTGAGGAATTCTGGGAGTTGAAGTCCACAAGTGATAAAAGGGCCAAGTTTGAAGACCCCTGGTGTATATATTCCATTTTCTTCAAATCAGTTTTTAAAAAACTTTCTGACACCTGCCTGGATGTAGTCCATTTATACAGGTCATCTTCGAGTTACGACTATTCATTTAGTGGCCGTTCGAAGCTACAGTGGGGCTGAAAAAAACAAGTCCTCACACTTATGACCAAAGCAGCATCCCCGCCACCATGTGATCACAATTCAAGGAGCTTGGCAACTGGCATGTATTTACGATGTTTGAAGCCTCTCGGGATCATGGGATCGCCATTGGCAACCTTGCCAGCCAGCTTTTGACAAGCAGAGCCAATGGGGGAATCTGGATTTGCTTACCGACCTTGTGATTCAGTTAACAACTGCAATGAATCACTTACCAACTGTGACAAAAAGGTTGTAAAAATCAGGCGTGACTTTCTTAACAACCGTTTTGTTTATAATAATAATAATAAAGTTGGAAGGGACCTTGGAGGTCTTCTAGTCCAACCCCCTGCTCAGGCAGGAAACCCTATACCATTTCAGACAAATGGCTGTCCAGTCTCTTCTTAAAAACTTCCAGTATTGGAGCGTTCACAGTTTCTGGAGGCAGGTTGTTCCACTGATTAATTGTTCTAACTGTCAGAAAAATTTCTCCTTAGTTCTAGGTTGCTTCTCTCTTTAGTAACTAAAATTCTGCCCTGTGATTGTTAAGTCAAGGACTGTCTGGATTGAATATATTCAAACTTTCCTAGATCTTCATCTACCAGCTAAGATAATTTCAGCACAGCTCAGATCTCAGCACCTGGAAAAGCAAGAATTTTAATTAGTTTGTGACTGGATGAAGTGAAGATTAAAGCAGCGACAAAATTGTTAAGCGCCACGGCTTTGAACTTGTAAAAGCATCTGAGCTTTTGACTCAGTTTTATCAAGATAAGAAGATGAAAAAGCTCCTTCAAGATGCGTTTGATTCTTAGGGACTTCAGAAACAAGACTGCGCAGCTTTCTTAGCCACAAAGCTGATTTCCCATCGTCTTGTTCCAATGTTACATTTGGTTTTGTTTTTCAACGTTCCACTTGAGCGTTGGGATTTCCCTAATTAACATTTCAAATTATATTCTGATTTGGTAAGTTTGAAAACAATATATGCTAAAAACTAGTATACCAGAGACCGTGAGTCCTAATCCCACCTTATGCATGAAAGCCAGCTGGTGACTTTGGGCCAATCACCAGGCGACTGTGAGTTCTAGTCCCATTTTAGGCATGAAAGCCGGTTGGGTGACTTTGGGCCAATCACCAGGGGGCTGTGAGTTCTAGTCCCATCTTAGGCCTGAAAGCCGGCTGGGTGACTTTGGGCCAATCACCAGGCGACTGTGAGTTCTAGTCCCATTTTAGGCATGAAAGCCGGCTGGGTGACTTTGGGCCAATCACCAGGCGATTGTGAGTTCTAGTCCATTTTAGGCCTGAAAGCCGGCTGGGTGACTTTGGGCCAATCATCAGGTGACTGTGAGTTCTAGTCCCATCTTAGGCCTGAAAGCTGGCTGGGTGATTTTGGGCCAATCACCAGGTGCTTGTGAGTTCTAGTCCCATGTTAGGCCTGAAAGCTGGCTGGGTGACTTTGGGCCAATCACCAGGTGACTGTGAATTCTAGTGCCGCCTTAGGCATGAAAGGCCAATTATCAGGAGAGGGTAAGTTTTAGTCCTGCCTTAGGCATGAAAGCCAGCTGGGTAACTTTGGGCCAATCACCAGGTGACACTGAGTTCTAGTGCTGCCTTTGGCATGAAAACCAGCTGGGTGACTTTGGGCCAATCACCAGGCAATACTGAATTCTAGTGCCACCTTAGGCATGAAAGCCGGCTGGGTGCAGAGAAGAGCAACTAGGATGGCTAAGGGGAGCAATTTTGGCTCTGCTTCAGATTAATAGATTTTGACCGTGGCTTGTTGGATAGGAAGCTGGTTTGGTTGCGGAAGGTGCATTGGATTACAGGAAGCTACCTGTACAGGTAGTCCTCAACTTACGACCACAACTGAGCCCAAAATTTATGTTGCTAAGTGAGACGTTAAGTAAGTTTTGCTACATTTTAGACCTTTCTCGCCACAGTCGTTAAGCGTATCGCTGCCGTTGTTAAATTAGTAACACGGTTGTTAAGCAAAACTGGCTTCTCCCCCCCTCCCCCATTGACTTTGCTTGCCAGCAGGTCGCAAAAGGGGATCACATGACCCCGGGACACTGGAACCGTCATAAGTATGAGTCGGTGGCCAAGCCTCTGAACTTTGATCACGTGACCCATGGGGATGCTGCTACGGTCGTAAGTATGAACAATGGTCATAAGTCACTTTTTTCAGGGATGTTGTAACTTTTGAACGGTCACTAAATGAACTGTTGTTGAGGACTACCTGTACGATCACATGAAAAGGCCTAAATGTGGCCAAAGTGTGGTCACTCAACCAAGGAGGTAACCATCAGAACGTCGGAACCTGTAGTATGTCAAGTGTAAGAGGAGGGAAGTCAATAAACAGGACAATGGCACCAAGAACAGCCTATTTTTCTGCTTGCAGTTTGCGCCAACAGATGGCAGCACTGAGCTGACTTTGGCTGATCTTGAAACGCCTAAAAAAAAACAAACCAAAAAACGCTGGAACTGGTTCTGGAGGGATAGGAGACCACCAGGAAATCCTCTAGCTACAGTCTAGGCTGGGAAGTTAGAAGAACCCAAGAGAAGAACGGTGGCAATGCTTTGTATTACAACACGCTCGCCCCAAGTTGGACTTGCCTCACAGGAGACTAAATTTGAACATTGTGTGAATCCAGCACGTTGTGTGATCCAAGCTGTTAAGCCATAGGGGTAGTCCTCGACCTACGACCACAACTGAGCCCAAAATTTCTGCTGCTAAGCAAGACAGTCTTTTCAATGAGTTTTGCCCCATTTTGTGATCTTTCTTGCCCCGGTTATTAAACGAATCACTACAGTTGTTAAGTGAGTAGCACGGTGATAAAATAAATCTGGCTCTCCCCATTGACTTTGCTTGTCCGAAGGCCACAAAAGGGGGTCACATGACCCCGGGGGACACTGCAACCGTCGTAAGTACATGCCAGCTGCCAAGCCTCTGAATTTTGATGACATGACCATGTGTGGAAAAACAGTGCTAAGTCACTTTTTTCAGTGCTATTGTAACTTCAAACCGTCACTAAATGGATTATTGTACCTCAAGGTCTGTCTGTAATCCACTTTCTTTGTCTGGGTGTAGTGTGATCTATGAATATAGCATTTGCATGCTGTTAAAGCAGTTTAGGGTTAAGAGTCTTAACTCAGTTTATAAGTAGCTCTGGTGATATGGATCCCAATTGATGGAGGATAGTTAAGCTCTAGTTACAATGCAGCATTTATGTCCAAGGACATACAGTAAATGAGATGTGATCTAGAAGAGGGAGTTGGCCGAAAAATTAGAAAACCTGGAAAAAGGCCAAATCTTAAATGCTTCCCCACCCCCCAATAATATAGAGCTTCTTTATAAGGCCTTTAAAATTAATGTGACGGTTGTGTGTCGATGATTGTTTGTTAACAGCAATAAAGTAAAATAGATGTGGTGTAAATCAGAAGCAGGCCATTACTGCTGAATTACAGTTACTAGCATCCCTCATTATTGGATGTAGTGAATGAGGGTTCTGGAAATTTTAGCTTGCCAAATCTGGAATGCAAATAGATCCGTGTTTAACAGAATAATGGAGTTGGAAGGGACCTTGGAAGGTCTTCTAGTCCACCCCCCCTGCTCAGCCAGGAAGCCTTATAGTACCATTTCAGACAAATGGTTGTCCAATCTCTTCTTCAAAGCCTCCAGTGGTGGAACACCCACAACTTCTGAAGGCAAGCCGTTCCACTGATGAATTGTTCCCACTGTCAATAATAACAGAATATCTGTTGGAAGGGACCTTGTAGGTCATCTAGTCCAACCCCCTGCTCAAGCAGGAGATCTTATACCATTTCTGACAAGCCTCCAGTGATGAAGCATCCACCACCTCTGAGGGCAAGCTCTTCTGTTGGTTGATTGTTCTCACTGTCAGAAAAATATATTCCTTATTTCCAGGTTGCTTCTCTCCTTGATCGGTTCCCATCTGTTGCTTCTTGTTTTGCCTTCAGGTGCTTTGGAGAATAGCTTGACTCCCTCTTCTTTGGGGCAGCCCCTGAGATACTGGAACACTGCTATCATGTCCCCCCTCCTCCTCCTCTTCATTAAACTAGCCATACCCAATTCCAGCAACCGTTCCTTATATGTTTTAGCCTCCAGTCCTCCGATCATCTTTGTTGCTCTTCTCTGCACTCTTTCTAGAGTCTCAACATTTTTTATATAGCGTGGTAATCAAAACTGGATGCAGTATTCCAGGTGTCACCTTACTAAGGCTTTATGGAGCAGTACCAACACCTTGCATGATCTTCATTCTATCCCTCTGTTAAGGCAAGTTAAGATTGCACTGGCTATTTTGACCATCGTCGCTGGAGGTTTTGAAGAATTGACTGGACAACTGTTTGACCAGGATGGAATAAGGTCTTCTGCCTTGAACAGGGGGGGTTGGACTAGAAGACCTCCAAGGTCCCTGGGATTCTATATTCTGATAATGATCTCCTTGCCTTGAAGCGGGTGGAAGGAAGCTGCGCCCCATGGCGTGAAAATTTCTCTCCTAAATACAGCTAGTCCTTGACTTAACAACCGTTAGTTTAGTCACTGTTTCAAAGTTACGACGACACTGGGGGAAAAATGACAGGACTGTTTTTCACACTTACGACCGTCGCAGCATCGCTGTGGTCAGATAATCAAAATTCTGACGCTTGGCAACTGATTCACATTTATGATGGGTTGCATCCACGTGATCCGCTTTTGCGACCGGCAAAGTCCATGGGGAAGCCAGATTCACTTAACAACGGTGTTACTAACTGAACCACCGCGGTGATTTACTTAACCACCGTGGCCAAAAAAGAAAACGGGGCACAACTCACTAAACAAATGTTTCCCTTAGCAACCTAAATTTGGGGCTAAAGTTGCGGTCGTTAAGTCGCGGACTACTTGAAATATTTGGGGAAGCGGGAACTGCGGGAGAAAATTTCTCTGCCGACACAAAATTGTTTTCCCGGCTCGTTTGCCTGCTTGCACCGAAACTGCAAAGAGCGACATCATCTTGTGATGCCATTGTGGGTGGTGGTGCTTTGACTCACGGATGACACAACACCGGTGAGCAGATCAGGGCTTATTTTTCTCACCCAGCAGACATGAAGGAACTCTTGGTTAAGTTACTTCATCACCCTCTCTGCTTCCTGGTTTGCCTTGGAAAGGTGAAGCCGCCAATATTTAGCAGTAGGAGGGGATTTTGGCAAGCAGAGAGAACCGAGAACCGTATTTCACAGGAAAAACAACCTCCCTGGCTTTTGTAATGCAGCGGTGCCTGGCAATGCCTGTAAAAACACTTGTGTAACCCTTCCAGTTCATTCCTTCCCAGTGAGGAAGAATGCTAATCAGATCACCGTCATTTCCAAGGCATGTTTTTTCTGCCTTCGTGAGGAGAAGCCGTCGTTAGGGTGTGCGTGTTTGAGATACGGATTCCCCCATTTCATGCAAAAGATGGTTACGTTACAAGTCTTATTTTCCACTCCCTGCATTTTCCCACAAGAGCATAACAGGCAGCTGGTGTAGACGAGAAGGACTAGAATCTTGATCTCTTTACTGCTGGTCCAGCATCTTCTCCATCAGACCACACCGGTTTGTGGACTGAAGAGGCAGAGACTCACCCAAGGCATTTGTCTGTCCATTCATCCATCTATCCAGCCAGCCAGCCAGCCAGCCAGCCAGTTTTGGTCACCACAGTGTGAAAAAGATGTTGAGACTCTAGAAAGAGTGCAGAGAAGAGCAACAAAGATGATCAGGGGACAGGAGGCTAAAACATAGAAGGGACGGCTGCTGGAATTGGGTATGTCTAGTTCAGTGATTCTCAACCTTTTTAATGCCGCGACCCCCCAACCGGTCGTAAGTCGAGGACTACTCAACCGATCGTAAGTCGAGGACTACTCAACGGGTGCAGCACTGTTTGCAGAATGGCATTTTTGGCGGGCTCAGCAGGGCAGAGACAGCCTGGACAATTCCTATTGGATTTTGAAAGCCAATAGAATTAGACTCTATTCAAGAGAGTCTATTCTATTGGCTTTCAAAAGCCAATAGAATAAAAGGGAGTAGCACAGCTAAGGAAAAGGGGGGAAAAAATGGCGGACTGCGTTATTTGGCGACCCCCATGAAATGGTCGTTCGACCCCAAATGGGGTCCCGACCCACAGGTTGAGAACCACTGGTCTAGTTTAATGAAGAGCAGGATGAGGGGGGACATGATAGCAGCCTTCCAATATCTCAGGGGCTGCCCCAAAGAAGAGGGAGTCAAGCTATTCCCCAAAGCCCCTGAAGGCAGGACAAGAAGCAACAGGTGGAAACTAATCAAGGAGAGAAGCAACTTAGAACTATGGAGAAATTTCCTGACAGAACAATTAATCAGTTGAACAACCTGCCTCCAGAAGTTGGGAGTGCTCCAACACTGGAAGTTTTTAAGAAGAGATTGGACAGCCATTTGTCTGAAATGGTATAGGGTTTCCTGGCTGAGCAGAGGGTTGGACTAGATGACCTCCAGGGTCCCTTCCAATTGTATTATTCTATTCTATTCTATTCTGTTCTATTCTATTCTATTCTTCCATATCAGTTATTTTGTTGCTTGCTTTTGAGAACAAAATGTCTTGTCTTTAGCTGTCCAGACCTGACTGCCAAGAATGGAAATTTTCTTAGGTAATTGTGAAGAAAAGAAGTGGTGTGCAATTCAGTCATTACAATTTAATAATTCAAAGTGGTTATTTATCGATGAGATGGTGCGAGATCTTAGCGCGGCTGCTTAGTGTTGTTCCATTGGAAGGGCTTTAGGTAAAAGACGAGCTGCTGTATGAATAGTCCTCAACGTACGACCACAACTGACCCCAAAGTTTCCATTGCTAAGGAAGATAGTTGTTAAGTGAGGTTTGCCCCATTTTATGACCTTTGCTTGCCACAATTGTTAAGTGAATCTGGCTTTCTCATTGACTTTGCTTGTCAGAAGGGTGCAAAAGGCGATCACGTGACCCCGGGACACTGCAACTGTCATAAATACAGGCCAGTTGCCAAGCCTCTGAATTGTGATTACCTGACCACGGCGAGGCTTCAACGGTCATAAGTGTGAAAAATGGTCGTTAAGTCACTTTTTTTCAGTGCCGTTCCAACTTGAAACATTCAGTAAATGAATGTAATTTGAGGATCGCTTGTGTGTGGCCTGCGATGATCTAGATCGCCATTAGAGGGCGGCAAAAAGTAAGTAGCTTCTGTTGTTCTTTGCTGCTCTCTAGTGGCCAGCTAGAATTTTGCGGGGCTCTATGCAAGAATGAATTGTTTATCCAGCTAATCCGGCAGCTTTTTCTAAGGAAGTTGGCCTGTGGGATAATTCCATCCCCTTTATGACCTGGAAGTATGAAGCACAAAGAAGGAAACAAGAGGTTCAGAAAAATATGTGTCACCTGAAAGAAAGGTGGCCGTGGTTGACAAAGTTTTCTCCCTGGGGTACGAGGTTTTCATGCTACAGAAAATGAACGTGATTAGATCATGTTACCTGCGTTTTATTTAATTTCAATTTAATGATATTGAAATGGGAGTGGGGCCTGGCCCTGCCAACTTTTTAAGATAATAATAATAATAATAGTATTAGTAGTAGTAGTAGTAATAATAATAATAATAATCAAAAAGTTGGAAGGTACCCTGGAGGTCATCTAGTCCAACCCCCTGCTCAGGCAGGAAACCCAATACCATTTTAGACAAATGGCTGTCCAGTCTCTTCTTAAAAACTTCCACTGTTGGAGCATTCACCACTTCTGGAGGCAGGAGTGGAGGCAGGAGCGATGGAGTCATCGCTCATGTATCTAGTCCTCAACAATTTGTTTAGTGGCCATTCAAAGTTACAACAGCAATGGATGGAAACTAATCAAGGAGAGAAGCAACCTAGAATTAAGGAGAGATTTCCTAACAGTTAGAACAATTAACCAGTGGAACAACCTGCCTCCAAATGCGGTGAATGCTCCAACACTGGAAGTTTTTAAGAAGAGACTGGACAGCCATTTGTCTGAAATGGTATAAGGTTTCCTGCCTGAGCAGGGGGTTGGACTAGATGACCTCCAAGATCCCTTCCAACATTATTATCATTATTATAGCACTGAAAAAAGTATGAGGTGTTGGTTGCTTGTGTGATTTCTTGACAATGAAGAAATCCTGCGGTGCACATCAGGAAGTGACACTGCAAGGGGGCAGAAGCTGGCGGTGAGGAAAAGCATTATGAACTTCCTCTGCAGACGCCACGGGTTGTTGTTTGTGGCAGGCTGTTTAGTGGGAAAACAACTGAGGGTTTTATCCTAGCATCGGCCCTTGCTTCCAGCCGTGGCCAATCCTGGAAGTCCTCGACTTAGCGACCACAATTGTTGCAGAGCAAGGCAGTCGTGAAGTGAGTTTTGCCCCATTTTATGACCTTTCTTCCCACTGTTGTTAAGTGAATCACCGCAGTTAAGTTAGTGACGGGGTTGTTAAGTGAATCTGGCTTCCCCACTGACCTTGGTGGTCAGGTGGTCGTAAAAGAGGGATCACGTGACCCCCTGGGACACCGCAACTGTCATAAATATGAGTCAATTGCCAAGCATCTCACTTTTGATCACGTGACTGACCACGGAGATGCTGCAGTGGTCAGTTAGTGTGAAAAAAGTCACTTTTTCCAGTGCTGTTGTAGTACCTGTACCCCCTTATCTTCTGTTCTGGCTTAACAGCCACGAGCAAAGTTTCCCTCCCTCTCATCATACAGGAACTAAGGAAAGACAATAATCAACACACATCCAACCAATTGGTTGAAAACAAACAAAGGGAATATTAAGAAATGAAATAAACGGGGGGGGGGGGGAAGCCAGCCAGTTTGGCCTAGTAGTTAAGGCGCTGGCCTAGAAACGGAAAGAAAATGAGTTCTAGTTCGGCCTTAGGCATGAAAGCCGGCTGGGTAACAGGGCCATTCACTAGGAGATGGTGAGTTCTAGTTCGGCCTTAGTTAGGAATGAAAGCTGGCTGGGTGACTGGACCATTCACTAGGAGACGGTGAGTTCTAGTCCTGCCTTAGGCATGAAAGCCTGCTGGGTGACTTTGGGTCAATCACCAGGAGATGATGAGTTCTAGTTCTGCCCTAGGTGTGAAAGCCAGCTGGGTGACTTTGGGCCAATCACCAGGAGACGGAGAGTTCTAGTTCCACCTTAGGCAGGAAAGCTGGCTGGGTGACTTTAGGCAAATCACCAGGAGATGGAGAGTTCTAGTTCAGCCTTAGGCATGAAAGCTGGCTGGGTGACTTTGGGCCAATCACCAGGAGACGGTGAGTTCTAGTTCCGCCCAAGGCATGAAAGCTAGCTAGATGACTTTAGGCCAATCACCAAGAGATGGTGAGTTCTAGTTCTGCCCTAGGCATGAAAGCTGGCTGGGTGACTTTGGGCCAATCACCAGGAGATGGAGAGTTCTAGTTCCACCTTAGGCATGAAAGCTGGCTGGGTGACTTTAGGCCAATCACCAGGAGACGGTGAGTTCTAGTTCCGCCCTAGGGATGAAAGCCGGTTGGGTAACTTTGGGCCAATCACCAGGAGACAGTGAGTTCTAGTTCTGCCTTAGGCATGAAAGCCGGTTGGGTGACTTTAGGCCAATCATCAGGAGACGGTGAATTCTAGTTCCGCCCTAGGCATGAAAGCCGGTTGGGTAACTTTGGGCCAATCACCAGGAGACGGTGAGTTCTAGTTCTGCCTTAGGCATGAAAGCCGGTTGGGTGACTTTAGGCCAATCACCAGTAGACGTTGAGTTCTAGTTCCACCCTAGGCATGAAAGCTAGGTGACTTTAGGCCAATCACCAGGAGACGGTGAGTTCTAGTTCCACCTTAGGCGTGAAAGCCGGCTGGGTGAGTTTGGAGGAGGAGAGGAGGAAGAGAAGGAGAAGGAAGGAAGGAGGAGAGGAAGGGAAGGACAAGGGAAGACAAGGGGGAAAGGAGAGGAGAAAAAGAGGGGGGATATGAGATTGTTGAACGCCTCTTGCCATACCCCAAATTCGTCTGGAGAACAGAATGAACTTTTTTCTGATTCAATTTGAATTGAGGGAATCAACCCCAAACCTGCTTGTCACTTAAATCGGGGCGCGACTTTGGAGCCAAACTACCAAGGGTGTCAGCCAGGAAAAGGAGGCACGGGACGTACCCCAGAGAAGGTCTGTTCTCTCCCGAGGCTTCAGCACCACTTGCCAAAATGATAAGCTAAGCAGGGCCAGCTCTGGTTACTGGCTGAATGGGAGAGCACCAGAAAAAGTTGGGACAAAAAGGAGTGAATTTTGTTTTTGTTTTTGCTAGTGACGCAAATAGAGAGATACATAGCAAGTTGCAAGCCTGGCGCCACTACGATTCCCATTTCAGGCATGGCTCTTGATTATTGGGAGTCACGGGCACCTTCTCCGTTTGAAAAGTGCCATTTTTTGGAACTAGGCAGCTGGTCTTAAGTTCTGCTGAGGTTTTTAATTGCATAGATTTTCTTTTTAAGACATTGCTGTGTAAGCCTCTTCAACGCAGGCTTTTCCTGCAGCCTGGGGAGAAACGATGTAAGGTTTTTAAAAACATCCGTATGTAGCCCTTCCTCCAAATTCAAAATAGGATTTCTGAACCTTCGCCCCCCCCCCCTAGCCATTTTTCCCCTCTGAATTCCCCCATGAGAACTCAGGAGTCTGTGAAGGTGAGGGTATTTTGCTGATGAGCCCACCCACTTGTGGGTCTGCAAGCGTGTGTAGCTCAGGGGTGGTTCCTTTTGTGTTAGTTAGGCTGTTTTTTCAATATTGGCCGTCTATTTTATCTATCTATTTAATCTACCTGTCTGCCTGTCTATCATTTCTCCTCTGTGTGTCTCTGCTCTTTCTATTTATTCTCTCATTTGACTATTCTCTCTCCTATCTATCTGTCAGTCTATAATCCATTCTCTCTCTCTCTCTCCATCCATGCATGCATCCATCTATCCATCCATCTCTCTCTCATCCCGCTATTCTCTCTCCTATCAGTCTATAATCTATTATCTTTTTCTCCATCTGTGCGTCCATCCATGCGCGCATCTATCTATTCATCCATCCATCTCTAATCTTTATTTTTTTCCTTTCTTTTCTCTGCCTGCCTGCCCCTCCCTCCGTCTATTTTTCTCTTTCTTTTTTCTTTCTTTTTCTTTCTTTCTTTTTCTATCTATCTATCTATCTAACCATCCTATCTGTGTATATATATGTATATATCTATGTTTTCTGAGGTTTTCACGGGTGTTTGTATGTAGGTCTTTGGTTATTCGGGTTTTCTCCCGCGTCAAATTGGAAGTATCTTGGCGACGTTTCGACAAAGTCCCATTCGTCATCTTCAGGCTGGTGTTTTCGGCTTCGTGCTTCTAGGAGCAATGTGTGATCGTAGCTGTTTCTTCCTTTTAACAGGAAAAAACAGGAAGAAACAGCTACGATCACACATTGCTCCTAAAAGCACGAAGCCGAAAACACCAGCCTGAAGATGACGAATAGGACTTCGTCGAAACGTCACCAAGACACTTCCAATTTTACGCGGGAGAAAACCTGAATAACCAAAGACCTACGTATATATCTATATGTATATATCTACAGTATATATATCTATATGTATCTCTATCTCTATCTCTCTATATATCTCTATCTCTGTCTGTCTGTCTGTCTATCTATCTATCTATCTATCTATCTATCTATCTATCTATCTATCTATCTATCTCTCTATCTAGATATATATATAGATATAATTAATAATAATAATAATTGTGTGATGATCCATAATAATAATAATAATAGAAAGACTGTGGCAAAGGCAAGCAAGGGTAGTACCAATAGTAATAGGCTCCTTGAGTGCAATCCCAAAACAACTGGAGCACCACTTGAACACCATTGGCATTGACAAATTCGCTATTAGTCAATTGCAAAAGGCGGCCTTACTAGGAACTGCTTCCATCGTGCGACGATATCTGTAATACCATCAAACATCCACATCTGCCTATCCCAGGTCCTGGGTAAGGACTCAATAGGTAGACAAAATGCCAAATCCAATCTGAACATCTGGCTGACTGTGCGATGATCAATAATAATAATAATAATAATAATAATAATAATAATAATAATAATGTTGGAAGGGATCTTGGAGGTCATCTAGTCCAACCCCCCCCCCACTCATGCAGGAAACCCTATACCATTTCGGACAAATGGCGGTCCAGTCTCTTCTTAAAAACCTCCAGTGTTGGAGCATTCACCGCTTCAGGAGGCAGGTTGTTCCACTGGTTAATTGTTCTAACTGTCAGGAAGTTTTTCCTTAGTTCTAGGTTGCTTCTCTCCTTGATTAGTTTCCATCTAAAATCCATATAAATCCATATAAAATCTGTCATACCCATCCATCCCCGATTACAGCAATTTCTAATAGAATTGGTGACTTGGGGGAGGTTTTCATTTCATTTCATTTTTTTTTTTTTTCTTCCCCGAACACCAAAGACTCGGACCTACTTTTGGGAGATCCTCGGAGCGAGCAATTCACACGTACAAAAGTTCTCCACCCCCCCCCCCTCGCCCCAACGTTTAACCCCACGGCTCTAAGTGCCCCCCCCCCAACCCCATCCTCGAAGTCAACTCGGCGGAAGACGCGTGTAGAACACCCCCTCCCGTCGATAACGCTTCTCCAGCTCAGCCAGGTCGTGTGAACTCGGGCCGGGAGCGACGCCAGAGGGAGTCGCTAGAGGCAAGCGGACTCCTAGGCTAGGAAGGGTCCGGGGTCCCGCGGGATGCGGCCTGGGTGGGGTGGGGGGGCAAGGCGGGCAGGCGGACCAGCGAAGCCCCCGGAGTCGGCAGCGTCCCGCCTCCCGCCCCGAACAATGCCGCCGGCCAGCCAGCTCGCCTCGCTGCAAGCCGAGCGGGGAGGCGTGGTGTGGCCGGGCGGGGTGGCGGCGGCGGCGAGGCGCGGGAGGGGGGGCGCGTCTTGCTTCCCGGGGAAGTGCGAGTCGGCGGAGCGATCCGGCGCGCTGCCTGTGGCCGGAGGGGAGGACGAGGAGGAGGGATCGCCAGCCGGAGGAAAAGCCCCGGAGGAGCATGGAGGCGGCGCCCCGGGGAGGCGGCCGGCCGGCCGGGCGCGGGCGATGGCGAGCGCCGCTGACCGCCCAGCCTTATTATTAGCCCGGCAAGGCGGCCGCCTCCAGGATGAGCAGCGGCGGCAGCGGCGGAGGAGGCGGAGGCGGCGGCGAAGTGGTTTGCTCCGGCTGGCTCCGCAAATCCCCGCCGGAGAAGAAGTTAAGGAGATACGTAAGTGTCCGGGGCTGCTGCGCTCCCGGGGTGGCGGGCGCAAGAGCGGGCTTTTCCCGAACGGTGAGGGTCGCCCGGCCCGGCTCTTCTGCGCGCCCCTTCGCTCCTCTTCTGGCCGGCCTTGACTTCCAGGCTCCCCCCGGCGGGGAGGGGCACCGGCGATCGGGGGAAGGGAAGAGAAGGCGGGCGGGGGGCGTCCCTCGGTCTGCTTTGAAGCCGATCGCTGGTGCCCATCCCCGCCGGGGAGCCTGGAAGTCAAGGCCGGCCAGAGGAGGGGGCGGCAGGCAGGCAGGCGGCAGGGAGGGAGGGAAGCCCGGCCGCTCCCCTCCCCTCCGCTTGTCCGGACCCCCGCCCGGCGTGACCCTCCCCAGCCCCGATCGGCCTCTCTTCCTCGATCTGGCCCCGAAAGGGCTCGGGGCTGGGGGGCGAGGAGAGCAGGTGCAGCCGCCGCGCCTCCTGCCCTTCCGAGGGAGGCAGAGCTTCCCCGCCCCCGGCGATCGGGGTTACCGGGGAGAGAGGCCCCTTCCCCGCGGACCCCCCTCCGCTGCAAAGAGGCCGGCGATCCGGAGAGCGAGCCGAGCGGAGATCGCACAGCCGAGAGCGGGAAGGGGGGGGGGCGGTTGCTGTCCGGGGAGCCGGGCTGGCGATGCGCCCTCTCCGATCCAGCTGGGGAAGGGGGGGCGGCGGCCATCGGGCCCCCTTCCCGGCCCTCCCGGAGCGGCCCCGGCGCTGCAGCCGGCCAGCAGGGTGGAGCCGCGTGGGGCGTCGTGCAGCTGACCGCCGCCGCGTCCTGGGCGGAGCGGGGCTCTCCCCTTCCCGCGGCGGGGGTGAGCCGGGCGGCTGCTACAGGTGGCGGCGGCGGCTGCGTTGTTTGGGTTGGGGGGTGTTCGGCTTTGCATGGCGGCAGCCCGCCCCCTAGCGGCGCCGGGGGGAAAAACGGCCTCTCGGGCCCGGAAAGATCTTTCGGAGACCTTGGTCGGGTTCCCACGAGCGCGACCCGGGTCGGGTTCTCAGGACCGTGACCCGGGTCGGGTTCTCAGAACCGCGACCCGGGTCGGGTTCCCAGGACCGCGAAGGCGCGGCTCTTCCCGGATGACCCGCGCGGTCCTGGGTCGGGTGCCCAGGACCGCGACCCGAGTCGGGTTCCCACGACCGCGCGGGTCATCCGGGAAGAGCCGCGCCGTGGCCTTCGCGCTCTGGACTGAGCTGAGCTGAGCTGGCTGCTGCAACTGGATCGGATTAGCGTGTACGGCGCTAAACCCGGAAAGGGGGTTTGCTAACTGGCTAACCAGGTTCGGCGTGTTGTGCACCTGCGGTGGGGCGAGGCCCTGGGGCGGAACGCGCGTTGGACTCGCCTCTTGATTTATGGCATTTGCTCTTTCTGCATTGTGAGCAGGTTGCCTGCTGAAGTTATTGTTTAACCGCCGCGTTTGCATGCCTAGAAAGTAAAAATGACCTGGTCTCGGTTCAGATGTTGGGCTGCGTTTTGTAGGCTCCCATACAGACAGCAATAGCCCTTAGACTTATATGCCGCTGTACAATGCTTTCCAGCCCTCTCTGAACTGTTTAGGGTTAGCATATTTGCCCCCAACAATCTGAGCCCTCGTTTAACTGACCTAGGAAGGGGGGAGGGAGGGAGGGAGGGAGAGAAAGAGAGAGAGAGAGAGAGAAATAGCAATAGCACTTATATACCACTCCATAGTGCTTTACAGCCCCCTCTCTAAGTAGTTTACAGAGTCAGCAGCATATTTGCCCCCCATCAATCTGGGTCATCATTCTACCGACCAAGGAAGGAAGGAGAAAAGAAAGAAACAAAGAAAGAGAGAGAAAGAGAAAGAAAGAAAGAAAGAGAAAGAAAGAAAGAGCACTGATATCCTGCTTCACAGTACTTTACAGCCCCCTCTCTAAGCAGTTTACAGAGTCAGCAGCATATTTGCCCCCCATCAATCTGGGTCATCATTCTACCGACCAAGGAAGGAAGGAAGGAAGGAAAGAGCAAAAGAAAGGAAAGAAAGAAAGAAATAGCAATAGCACTTATATCCTGCTTCACAGTGCTTTACAGCTCTCTCTCTCTCTCTCTCTCTCTCTCTCTCTCTAAGCAGTTTACAGAATCAGCATATTTGCCCCCAACAATCTGGGTTCTCATTTTGCTGAACTTAAGGAAGGAAGGAGGGAAGGAAGAAAAAAGAAAGATAGAAAGATAGATAGATAAAGAAAGAAAGGAAAGAGAAAGAAAGAAAGAAAGAAAGAAAAAGAAAGAAAGAAAGCACTTTTATACCACTTCATAGTGCTTTTACAGCCCTCTGTAAGCGGTTTACAGAGTCATCATATTGACTCCCCAACAATCTGGGTCCTACTGACCTTGGAAAGATGGAAGGCTGAGTCAACCTTGTGTCAAAATAGGCAAAATGGAAGCCCCGCCCCTGCCATCAAAGCCCTGCCCCCTTTTTTATGTGCATTGCAGGGTGCAGGGCTTTGAGGATGCAGCCGCATCTGCCATTTTGACAGCTTTGACCTGCTTTGCATTTTCACTTCTTACTCCTTCCTTCAAATCAAAATACAGGGAGCCCACTTGTTTAGTGACTGTTCAAAGTTACAACAGCCCTGAAAAAAAGTGACTTATGACCGTTCATATTTACGACCGTGGCAGCATCCTCAGGATCACGTAATCAAAATTCCGATGCTTGGCAACTGGCTTGTATTTATGACGGTCGCAGTGTCCCCTTTTGCGACCATCTGACAAGCAAAGCCAATGAGGAACCCAGATTGACTTAACAACTGCAATGGTTCACTTAATATCTATGGCAAGAATGGACGTAAAATGAGCCATCGCGGAACAATGGTCTTGCTTAGCAACAGGAATTCGGGACTCCACTGTGGTCGTAAGTCAAGGACAACCTGTATAAAGGCTGTTGAGTCAAACTCTGCTCCAGGCATCTTTCTGAGTGGATTTGGGAGACCTTTGAGGATCCTGGTCAAATGTTGGCTTGTTTCACCTTCAAGCCTGGGGTTCTTGGTTTCTCTCCCTCTCAGCTCTGATCCAGCTTAGCTTTTCAAGATCCACCAGGGTCCAGATCTAGAACTAAGGAGAAATGTCTTGATAGTGAGAGCAATTAATCAGTGGATCAGTTTGCCTTTAGAAGTTGTGGGTGCTCCAACATTGTAGGTTTTCAAGAAGAGACTGGACAAGCATTAGTCTGGAATGAGCCTGGGGTTGGACTAGAAGACCTCCAGGGTCCCTTTCGACACTGTTACCCTGTGATTCTGCATGGAAGGACTTTGCCCCTTTGGATAGGCAGCTGCAATCTGAACCCCCTTTTCCTCCATTCGGTTCCCACCTCTGTTTCTGTAACTCATAAAACAATATCCGTAAAAATTCCGTATAAATTTGCTGTTGGCTCAAAAGGGAGTGATTAAAAAAATTGACGTCTCTTTGGAGCTGAGCCCAGAAACAAAAGCCTGTGGTTTTCTTGACGAGAGAGAAGCGGTTTCTTATGATGGGGAATTATTGTTTCAAGTTTCCGGTCTAGTCTATGACTCTGGCATTTCCTGGTGGTCTCTACTCCTTTCTGCTGAGGGAGGTACTTTCTCTTTAAGCGAGGCCTCAACTGGACCATCCTTCCAATTCAACTTTTTCTTTTTCCAGGGAATGCCTGGGAGTGGGTACTTGGCCAGGAACACAGGTGCATTCATTTAGTGACCATTGGAAGTTACAACGGCACTGAAAAAAGTGATTTATGACCATTTTCACATTTAACGGCCATTGTAACAACCCCATGACCAGCGGATCAAAATTCAGACCCTTGGTGATTGGCTCATATTTATGACGATTGCAGTTCTGGGAATTAAAAGAATAACAAGTCGGAAGGGACCTTGGAGGTCTTCTAGTCCAGCCCCCTGGTCGAGTAGCAAAACCCTACACCAGGTCAGAAAAATGGTTTTCCAATCTCTTCTTAAAAATGTCCACTGTTTTTAAAGCAAGTTGCTCCACTGATTGAATTGTTCTCACTGTCAAAAAAAAATAAAATTCTCCTTTGTTCTAGGTTGCTTCTCTCCTTGATTAGTTTCCATCCATTCTTGTCTTCAGATGCTTTGGAGAATAGTTTGACCCGCTCCTCTTTGTGGCAGCCCCTCAAATATTGGAACACTGCTATCCTGTCACTCCTCGTCCTTCTTTTCATTAAAGTAGACGTACCCAATTCCTGCAACCATTCTTCGTTTGTAATAGCCTCTAATTTAACCCTCTTTGTTGCTCTTCTCGGCACTCTTTCCAGAGTCGCAACATCTTTTTTATAATATGGTGACCGAAACTGGATGCAGCATTCCAAGTGTGGCCTTACAAAGGCCTTGTAAAGTGGTACTAACACTTCACACGATCTTGATTCTATTCCTCTGTTGAAGTCCACCAGTCTTTTTTTTTTTTAATTAAAAAGTTTTACAAAAATTACAAAATATACCCCAAAATATACCCCATTTCTGCTAAATTTGACACTTTAAGTGTCCATTCTTCTATAGTTGGCAAACAATCCTTCTTCCAATATTGCCCTACCAACAGCCTTGCTGCTGTTATTAAATTCAACATCAAATTAGTTTCCTTAACATCAAAATCTACAATTATACCCAACAAAAATAGTTGAGGAGTAAACTTTATCTTTCTTTTAAAAAATATTTTGAATGTTCCACCAAATTTTAATCCAAAAAGCTTTTATATATCTACAAGTCCACCAAATATGAAAGTAAGTTGCATCAGAAGTCCACCAGTCTTAAAGCTGGCAAAGTTTTGAGAAACATCCCCTAATATTGGAGGTAATCAATTCAGAACCAACTTTAGGTCAATAACAAACTCATGCAGGTCTATTCAGACAACCTGCATTCAGAGGGACGGATTTATTGGGCACAAATTTTGCAGACTAAATAAGGTATTATGAATCAGCAAACTCCTGAGTTTGATTTGGCAAGATTCTCCTGCCAGGAGTGAAGTGATGGATGTGGCTTGGCCACTGTTAGTCAGAACGCAGAGACGTTGGGACTGTGCGTTCCTAATCCTGGGAGAATCTAGATTTGAGGGGCTCTAAAATATCCCAGCGCCCTTAAAATGACTTTTAAGTTAAGAGCAGGGCGGAAGATTGAGGCTTCTGTCTTGCAGTGAAATGAAGAGATGGGTGCGTGGGCTTGCCAAATTTAGCACTGTGCTAAGAAAGTGAAAAGGAAAACATTTTTAAATTCTCACTGTGAGAATCTCCTTTAGAAGCGGATATTGGTAACTCAGGGTTGAACTGTAGGGTCCTTGTTGCCCTCTGAGCTTGGCTGTTTTTTGCAGACGTTTCATGACCCAACTAAGTAACATCATCAGTGCTACAATGGAGAGGGTTTGTGGAGAGGAGGAGGAGGAGGACGACGACGACGACGACAACTATAGGGTCTGTGATGCCCTCTGAGCTTGGCTGTTTTTTGCAGACATTTTTTGCAGATGTTTCATGACCCAACTAGGTAACATCAGAGCTACAAGGGAGAGGGGTTTGTGGGGTGGAAGAGGAGGAGGAGGAGGACAACTGTAGGGTCCCTGGTGCCCTTTGAGCTTGGTAGTTTTATTGCAGACCTTTTATGACCCTATTAGGTAACAGCCTCAGTGCTACAAGGGAGAAAGGTTTGATCTCTGAAGAGTAGAGAGAGCAAAACCCTTTTTAACACTGATGATGTTCCCTAGCTGGGTCATGAGACGCCTGTAAGAAAACAACCCAGCTGAGAGAGCACCAAAAAAGACCTTACAATCTCTTCAGGATACGCTGAATATATCTTGCAAGCCGCTTAGGAGCTGTTGATGGCAATTGTCGTTTTTTTGGAGGTTTTTTTTTGGTCTTTGAAACCAGCAAATAGGACATCATGCAAGAGGTTCTCAACTTAACCACCATTCATTTAGCAAATATTTGAAGTTAAAAGGCACTGAAAAAGTGTGACTTGTAACCGGTCCTTGCGCTTAACAACCAACGGCAATAGGATCAAAATTCGGCTGCTTGTCCAAATATATATATATTTACAGCAGTTGCAGCATCACGTGATCATAATAATAATAATAATAGTAAAGTAGGAAGGGACCTTGGAGGTCATCTAGTCCAACCCCCTGCTCGGGCAGGAAACCCTACACCATTTCGGACAAATGGCTGTCCAGTCTCTTCTTAAAAACTTCCAGTGTTGGAGCATTTACTGTTCCACTGATTAATTGTTCTAACTGTCAGGAAGTTTCTCCTTAGTTCTAGGTTGCTTCTCTCCTTGATTAGTTTCCACCCGTTGCTTCTTGTCCTGCCTTCAGGTGCTTTGGAGAATAGCTTAATTCCCTCTTCTTTATGGCAGCCCCTGAGATATTGGAACACTGCTATCATGTCCCCCCTTGTCCTTCTCTTCGTTAAACTAGACATACCCAATTCTAGCAACCGTTCCTTATATGTTTTAGCCTCCAGTCCCCTAATCATCTTTGTTGCTCTTCTCTGTACTCTTTCTAGAGTCTCAACATCTTTTTTACATCGTGGTGACCAAAACTGGATGCAGTATTCCAAGTGTGGCCTTTCCAAGGCATTAAAGAGTGGTATTAATACTTCACGTGATCTTGATTCTATCCCTCTGTTAATGCAGCCTAGCACTGTGTTGGCCTTTTTGGCAGCTGCAGCACACTGCTGGCTCATATTTAAGTGATTGTCTACTAGGACTCCGAGATCCCTCTCACAGTTACTACTATTGAGCATGGTGCCACCTATGCTGTACTTGTGCATTTGGTTTTTCTTGCCTAAATGTAGAACCTTGCTTTTTTCACCATTGAATTTCATTTTGTTAGTTAGTGCCCAGTGTTCAAGTCTGTCCAGATCCTTCTGTATCTGAAGCCTGTCTTCTGGAGTGTTGGCTATTCCTGCCAGCTTGGTGTCGTCTGCAAATTTGATGAGTTCCCCATCTATCCCTTCATCCAAGTCATTGATGAAGATGTTGAAGAGTACTGGGCCCAGAACAGAGCCCTGGGGCACCCCACTACACACTTCCCTCCATATAGATGCAGTTCCATTGAGGACCACTCGCTGAGTACGGTCGGTCAGCCAGCTACGGATCCATCTGGTGGTGGTTCTGTCTACCCCACATTTTTCTATCTTGTCAAGTAGTAGGTTGTGATCTACTTTATCAAATGCCTTACTGAAGTCCAAGTAAATTATGTCCACAGCATTCCTCTGATCCACTAATTTTGTCACTTGGTCAAAGAATGCAATAAGATTTGTCTGGCATGATCTATTTTTGACAAACCCATGTTGGCTTTTAGTAATGACTTTGTTTGCCTCTAGGTGTTCGTTGATTCGTTGTTTGATTATCTTTTCCAGGATCTTCCCAGGTATTGAGGTCAGGCTGATAGGTCTGTAATTCCCTGGATCCATTTTTTTTTCCTTTTTTGAGGATGGGAACTACATCAGCTCTTTTCCAGTCCTCTGGTAGTTCCCCTGTGTTCCAGGATCTTTGAAAAATATAGTTCAGTGGCTCCGATATTACATCTGCCAGTTCCTTGAGAACTCTGGGGTGTAATCCATCTGGTCCTGGCGATTTGAACTCATCTAGGCTGGACAGGTGCTCCCTAACCATTTTCTTGCCTATCTTAACTTGTGTTTCTGTTTTGTTTTTTATGGCACTATTTTTGATAGGTTGGTCTGTTTTTTCCCTTTGTGTAAAGACAGATGCAAAACACGAGTTAAATAGTTCTGCTTTCTCCCTGTTGTTTGTCACCTTCTTGCCACTTCCACCCACTAATGGACCAATCGTTTCCTTCACTTTTTTCTTGTTTTTTACATGTTGAAAGAAGCTTTTTTTGTTATTTTTGACTTTGGTCCCAAGCCTTAGTTCATTTTGAGCCTTGGCTTTCTTCACTTCATCTTTGCAGGCTCGGGCTATTTGCTGATATTCTGACTTAGTTATGTTCCCCTCTTTCCACTTTCTATACTTGTCCTTTTTATCTTTCAATTTGTCAGAGAGTTCTTTATGCAGCCATGCTGGTTTCTTTTGAGAGCTGTTGTTTTTCCTCTTTGTTGGTATTGTGCTAGACTGTGCTTTTATTATCTCATTTTTCAAAATTTCCCAAGCTTCTTGAGTTGTTTTCCCCTTGAGGATTCTCATCCATGGAATCCTTCCCAAGCCCTCTCTAAATTTATTGAAATTAGCTCTCTTGAAGTCCAAGACTCTAGTTTGACTGTGTTCTATTGGTTGTGCTTCTATAATGTTGAATTCTAATATTGCATGATCACTTCCTCCCAGGGTTCCTATGGCTTCAACACCGTCTATCATTTCATCTCTGTTAGTGAGAATTAGATCCAAGATGGCTAATCCCCTAGTTCCCTTCTCTACTTTTTGGGAGACAAAGTTGTCTGCTAGGTTTGCCAGGAACCTGTTTGATCTTCCACTTGGTGCGGAGTTTGTCTCCCAGTTGATGTCAGGGTAGTTAAATGTCAGGGTAGTTAAATGTCAGGGTAGTTAAATCATGTCACGTGATCACCGTTTGCTCTCTTCCAATCGGCTCCCAACAAGGAAAGTCAATGGGGGGGGGGAATGGATTCTCTTAACAACCACATGATTCACTTAACAACTGAAAAGATTTGCTTATAAACATGCAAAGCAAAAAAAGGTTGCAAAACTGGGTTTGACTCCTTAACAATTGCTTTGCTTAGCAGTGAAAATTCCTGGCAACGTTTAAATATTTTCCCACTGCTTTGCAGGGGCAAAGTTTAAATATCCTGGTTTTAGCAACAGCTTTGAGAGCTGTCAGTGAGGGCTGATGAGAGAGGCTGAAATTACTGGGAATTTTGTGGGTTGAGTCGAGGACAGCTGCGTGTAAAAACGATGTTGAGACTCTGGAAAGAGTGCAGAGAAGAGCAACAAAGACGATCGGGACTGGAGGCTAAAACATATCAAGAACGGTTGCAGGAATTGTGTATTTCTAGTTTAATGAAAAAAAGGACATGATAGCAGGGTTCCAATATCTCAGGGGTTGCCCCAAAGAAGAGGGAGTCAAGCTATTCTCCAAAGCACCAGAAGGCAGAAGTTACGTTCAAAGTTACAATGACACTGAAAACAGTGAGTTATATTCGTTTTTCACACTTAGGACTGTTATAGCATCCCTACGGGCACATAATCTGGGTAATTGGTTCATATTTATGATAGTTGCGGTGTCCTGGGATCAAGTGATACCCTTTTGTGACCTTTTTGACCAGAAAAGTCAATGGGGAAAACCAGGTTCACTTAAAAACTATGTGATTATCTTAACTGGACAGCTGTGGCAAGACACTCCGTAAAACGGGGCAAAGTTGACTTAATAACTATCTCCTTTGGCAGTTGTGGGCTCATGTGTGACAGTAATTCGAGGACTACCTGTATTTTGATCATCGTTCTAGACAGGTTGACCCACATCCTGGCAAAGGGCTGACTTATCATCACCCCAACTTCTATTTTTAAGAATTCCTCAGGGCATTTTCTAGGCCTCTGAAATGGTCTAGTCCAGGGGTAGGCAACCTTGGCTCTTTTATCGCTTCAACTCCCAGAATTCCTGAGCCAGCCATGTTGAGGGGAAAGGGAGAGGTTTCCAAGCTGAGCCATGATGGCACAGGAATTCTGGGAGTTGAAGTCCACAAGTCATGAAGGGGCCATAGTTCCCCCATGATGGTTCAGAAATTCTGGAAGTTGAAGTCCACAAGTCATGAAGGAGCCAAAGTTCCCCCATGCTGGATCAGGAATTCTGGGAGTTGAAGTCCACAAGTCATAAAGAGGCCATAGTTCCCCCATGCTGGTTAAGGAATTCTGGGAGTTGAAGTCCAAAAGTCATGAAGGAGCCAAAGTTCCCCCATGCTGCCTCAGGAATTCTGGGAGTTGAAATCCACGAGTCATAAAAGAGCCAAGGTTGCCTACTCCTGGTCTAGTCAATATAAGCAAAGCGGGAAAGGTGCCATCTGCTCCTCTAATTTTTGTTTAAAATTAAAATTAAATTTTACCAAAAGCCCATCGGCGAAGGAGTCTGGTAACGATCAAGTCTGTGGCACATTCAGGGCCGAAAGGGATATTTCAGGCGCAAAGGATATTCTGGGATAATAAAAAAAACGGGTTGCAATAATCCACCGCAAAGAAGAAAGGCAGTTGAAAGGAATTGGCTTAATATGAAAGGCTGTTTTATCTTGCTTGTAGCTCTGACAGATCAAGCAGAATCTTTGTCACACTTATCCAGGGACACGCTTGACTCTCCCTCAGTCTGTTTACATTTTGTTAAGCACGTCACACCCGCAAGGAGCGGCGCTCTTGGTACTGAGGGAGTCCCACGCTGATTTATGGCTTAGCATTTTTTTTAAAAAAAAAGGTCTTGAAATCAGCTTCGTGGGCCTGCTGGTAGTCCTCAACTTACAACCATTCATTTAGTGACCATTTCAGAGTTACAACGGCACTGAAAAAAGTGGCTTAGGACCGTTTTTCACACTTATGACCGTGGCAGCCAGGGTCACATGATCAAAATTCGGCCGCTTGGCAACTGGTTCATATTTATGACGGTTACAGTGTCCTGAGATCACGTGATCCCCTTTTGCAACCTTCTGGCAAGCAGTCAATGGGGAAGCCAGGTTCACTTAACAACCGTGTTACAAACTTAACAACTGCAGTGATTCACTTAACAACTGTGGCAAGAAAGGTCACAAAATGGGGCAAGATTCACTTAACGATCGCCTTGCTTAGCAACAGAAATCTTGGGCTCAATTGTGGTCGTAAGTCGAGGACTACCTGCACAGAATTATAAAATGACAAGAGTTGGAAGGGACCTTGGAGGTCTTCTAGTCCAACCCCCTGCTCAAGCAGGAGACCCTCTACCATTTCAGACAAATGGTTGTCCAATCTCTCCTTAAAAACCTCCAGTGATGAAGCACCCACAACTTCTGGTGGCAAGTTGTTCCACTGGTTAATTGTTCTGTCAGAAAAATTTCTCCTTAGTTCCAGGTTACTTCTCTCCTTGATTAGTTTCCATCCGTTGCTTCTTGTCCTGTCTTCAGATGCTTTGGAGAATAGCTTGACCCCCTCTTCTTTCTGGCAGCCCCTCAAATATTGGTACAATGCAAGCCTTAATTTTCAGCCATGTTTGTTATACAGAAGTCCCATTCTTATCCAGGTGTTTCCAGACAGACAAATGTGTTCCCCCCCCCCACTGTACTTTAGTTGCAAACTATTTTGCAGAAAAGATTTTCTATCTTACACACACACACACACACACACACCCCTCCTCTTTTATCTTTCCATCTCTTCCTTATCTCGCTCTTTTTCCTTTTTATCAAGCCCTATTGCCCCAAAGCTGTGGCAGCCACAAAACAAACTTAAAACATGGTAAGTGTCTATGTAGATAGCGTTCTCCTTTGTGCTTATCAATTTAAAGAGTATTTCTGAAGATGAAAAGGGCTGTTTTGTAAAAAGAATAGATGGGAGAAAAATCAGTCAGCAACCAGAAACTAGCAAGGCAGGGCTGCTTTTTAAGTCAGTATTGAAAGTGTGGCTTTGGTGTGTGTGTGTGCATGCTTTTGGGACTGCTAGTTGGAAGATGGGGTCTGTATTTTGCAAATACTGAAAGGGTGGTCTTAATTTATTTGGCCTCATCAAAAGAAGATCTGGGCTGGGAGGCAACTTTAAGACCTGTGGACTTCAACTCCCAGAATTCCAGCTGGGGAATTCACCCCTGGCCTAGGTCTAGGACAGGGGTAGACAACCTTGGATCCTTTATGACTCGTGGAGTTCAACTCCCAGAATTCCTGAGCCAGCATGGCTCAGCTTAGAAACTTCTCCCTTTCTCCTCAGCATGGCTGGCTCAGGAATTCTGGGAGTTGAAGTCCACATCTCTTAAAGTACCAAGGCTGAGAAACAGTGGGTTAGGACAGGGGTAGGCAACCTTGGCTCTTTTATGACTCGTGAACTTCAACTCCCAGAATTCCTGAGCCAGCCATGCTGAGGGGAAAGGGAGAGGTTTCCAAGCTGAGCCATGCTGGCTCAGGGATTCTGGGAGTTGAAGTCCACACCTCTTAAAGTACCCAAGGCTGAGAAACAGTGGGCTAAGCCAGGGGTAGGCAACCTTGGCTCTTTTATAACTCGTGGACTTCAACTCCCAGAATTCCTGAGCCAGCATGGCTCAGCTTGGAAAGCTCTCCCTTTCCCCTCAGCATGGCTGGCTCAGGAATTCTGGGAGTTGAAGTCCACGAGTCATAAAAGAGCCAAGGTTGCCTACCCCTGGTCTAGGAGAACAGATTGCGGAAAGGGAAAGAAACGAAATAAAATAATGGCTTTTTTTCCTCTGGCATTATATTTTTTTTTCAATTTTAGTTCTGCCAGAGCTTTGAAAGCAAAGATGGAAGAACCCAAAAGGTCTTTGCAGAATTGCGGCAAATTTGGCAGTCTGCTGCAATGTTTTCAACCTTGTTATGTTGAAGATGGGTGGACTTCATCTCCCAGGATTCCCCAGCCAGCTTGAATTCCCCAATGAGGGGTTAACCAACTGCATTGTAAGCAAATGACCAATTCCAGCTATGTGCTGGATTTAGGGAGGCGTGCAGGCGGTCGTGTAAAATTGCACAGTGGTGCAAATGGTTGAAAGGAGGCTCATCCTTCAGTTATGTGGATTTCCACACCCTGAGTTCCCAGCTGTGGGATTTGAAGTCTTCCAAACATCGGGAGGATCATTTGGGGAAGGACAGGCTAATGTTATCTCAAGAATGTAAGAAATCCCTCCTTTTTACAGTCTTAGCTTAGAGCGTGTCTCTCAAGCTTGGCAACTCAGCTAGTTGAGGGACTGTGGTTTAGAGTCAGGAGAGAAGAATAGAATAGAATAGAATAGAATAGAATAGAATAGAATAGAATAGAATAGAATAGAATAGAATAGAATAGAATATAGAATATAGAATATGTAGAATATAGAATATAACAGTGGTGGCGGACCTATGGCACGCGTGCCAGAGGCAGCACTCAGAGCTCCCTCTGTGGGCACATGTGCTGTTGCCCCAGCCTCGCCTTCCCCCATGACCACCTCACCAGCAGACCCCCTGGAGGAGTTGCCCCTGAGCGTGGCCCACGCGGAGCAGCACAGCCAAGGTCATGGCAGCCAGGCAGTGTAAACAAGAATCTGCCCTCACACCCCATCGCGCACAATTGATGCTGTGGGGCGCGGGCAGAGGGCATGGCCGCCATGGTGCTGCTGGGCTGCCTGGGCAATCTGTGGCGGGCCCTGGAGGCAGTGAGTGGCCCTGCGGGCGGGCGGGGTGGGGGACAGTGTGGGGGCGGAGCATGGGCTGGGGTGGAACGGGCGGGGCCAGAATTTGGGCACTCGGTCTCTAAAAGGTTCGCCATCACTGATATAGAATATAGAAAAGAATAGAGCTGAGTAGAGTAGAGTAGAGTAGAATTTTTGTATTGGCCAAGTGTGATTGGACACACAAGGAATTTGTCTCCGCTGCTCGATTGTGCATGCAAGCATAAGCTCTGATTATGCATGCAAGCAACAAGTGAGAAATCATAAAATACATATCATCATAAACCTTAAGATACAATACTCAGTGATCGTCGTGGGATACTAAATAAAAGCAATCGACATAAATCTTAAGATACAAACAACAAAGTGACAGTCCTCGGATGCTAAAGGAAAAGGTAATAGGAGAGATGAGAAGGATAATAGTAATAAAGCCTTACTATGTGGTTTGACAACCCAGAGGCACGAGACAGTGTAGTGGGAATTCGTTGTTTAGCAGAGTGATGGCATGGGGGGGGGGGAACCGTCTCTTTGTCTAGTTGTGCAATGCCCCATAGCGTCATCTTGAGGGAAGGAGTTGAAGACCACTTGCCATGTATCTCACAAGCACAGGTAGTCCTCGACTTACAACCATTCATTTAGTGACTGTTTGAAGATACAACGATGCTGAAAA
The DNA here is from genome assembly GCA_039797435.1 of Crotalus adamanteus. NCBI lineage: Eukaryota > Metazoa > Chordata > Lepidosauria > Squamata > Viperidae > Crotalus > Crotalus adamanteus. Next base: position 122,019,441 of record CM077921.1, read on the forward strand.
AAAGTGACAGGTCTTCGCACTTTTGATGGTTTGCAGCATCCCCACAAAAGTTGGGCGTTTGGCAACCGACGTGTATTTACAACAGTCACAACATGCCAGAGTCACGTAACTGCCATTTGCGACCTTCCCAGCTGGTGTCAGACAAGCACAAGTCAATAGGGGTGCCCTGGGTTTGCTTAATGACCACATGACTCACTTAACAACGGTGGTTAAAAAAAGTCATCAAATCAGACGCAAATCACTTAATGGGAATCATTTAATAACAGAATAATGACCGCACGATTCCGTTAACAACTGCAGCGATTTAGCTTAGGAACCATGGGAAAAAAAAGTTTCTAAAATCAAGTGTGACTCACTTAATGACTATCTTGCTTAGCAATGGAAATTCAGGTGATAAGCCACAATTGCTTTCTGTAAATTCGGAATATTTCCAGAAAGGATCAGTTACAGAGACTACCTGAGCAGGGGGTTGGACTAGATGACCTCCAAGGTCCCTTCCAACTTTATTGTTATTATTGTTATATTTTATTCATTAGACATGAATCTCAGTCAACTGAACATTCAAATTGGCTGGCGCTGATGGTTGACACAGGTTGCTACCAGCATCCTAGGTGTCAACCAGGTACCTCCTTAAAATGTAAGATGTTCCAAGTCGCGCAGTTTTTTGTAACATTGCTGGAGTTATTGCAGGAAGCTGCAGTTTCTTGATGTGTTTTGCAAAGTTTTTGGACATAGTTCCCAGTGCCCCGATGAGAAAGAAAGAAAGAAAGAAAGAAAGAAAGAAAGAAAGAAAGAAAGAAAGAAAGAAAGAAAGAAAGAAAGAAAGAAAGAAAGAAAGAAAGAAAGAAAGAAAAGTGTTTTGTAGCACCTCCAGTCCCTAGTTACCTTTCCCTGTGTTTTGAAACAGCTTGACCCACTGTTGTGTAAATATTTTGCCAAAGATGGATTTACAGGAGGTGGGGAGGGGCTTTCTTTTGGCCACCATCCAAAATTAAAGTGTCAGATATTTGCAGAGTGGGCTTTCTGAAATAAGCAACACACACAGCTGAATCTGTTTTTCTACTTTAGAATCTGAAAGAGACACTTGGTGGGTCGGGAGACCACAATATTTAAATTTCCCCGACGATATTTTTTTCCTGCTTAACATACTAGCCCATTTGCAGAGACCCATAGTAAATATTTGCTTAAAGACATGAATGAGTAACAGTTGTCCTCACTTGTGCAGGTCACAACCTCTGGAACGGGGTTGTGTTGTATTTTTATTTTATGGATCGATCAGATTTTTACCCTGCCATTCTTGCTTTATAAGTAACTCAAGATGGCAAATATACACGTAATCCTCAACTTATAACCAATCACTTAGTGGCCATTCGTAAGATGACAATGAAAAGGAGGACACAAATAAATTGAAGAAAAAAATATTGTAAATAAAAGAAACATTTTATTCATTGCAACAATAATACAGAATACACTATAATATGATAAATGCATAATAAAAAACATTTGTAACAATAACATTTTATATTGTAATTATGCTTACATGTCGCGCCCCCGCCCGCAGCCACCCCGCCAACACTGCTGCTCCGCCGTGTAGAGCGGGCCCCATGGTTCCCAAAGCACCAGCTGTGCCGGTTCTGGCCCCGGGGGGCAGCCCACCATCAACACACCTCACCTGCAGCCACCCGACCAGCACCACTGCCCACCCTGCACAGCCCCATGTAGAGCAGGCCCCGTGGCTCCCACAGCACGTGGGGCAGCCGGCCACCACCACCCCTCACACCCCCACCCACAGCAGCCCCGCCACCCCTGCCTCTTGCGCCCGCAGCCATTATTGCCCTAGCAGGGCCGAAGATCAAGAGAAAGTTATCGTGGCATTGCCGCTCCAGTCTCCATGTATCTTCGGGACTAACTAGGAGATGGTGCAGTTGGGTAGCAGAGAGGGGTGCAAAGTTCCTGCCAATTCGCCTTTGCTGCAGACCACTTACATGTGCAAAGTTTGCCGGCCGGGTGTTTTGGCACGCTCAGCAGCAATTCAAATTGGCTTTCAAAAGCCAATAGGGGGAGTAGCACAGCTCATGCAGAAAGTTGAAAAAAAAAAACATCCAAAAAAGGTGCCGGAACGCCGTTCTGAGCGTTCTATGAGGGAAAAAGAAAGCCCTGCAGATTAGTCTTCAAATATCGAAAAGGAGGACATGTAGGACAGTGGTTCTCAACCTTTTTAATGCCGCGACCCCCCAACCGGTCATAAGTCGAGGGCTACTCAACCAGTTGTAAGTCGAGGACTACTCAACTGGTGCAGCACCGTTTGCAGAATGGGACTTTGGGCGGGCTCAGCAGGGCAGAGACAGCCTGGACAATTCCTATTGGCTTTTGAAAGCCAATAGAATTAGACTCTATTCAAGAGAGTCTATTCTATTGGCTTTCAAAAGCCAATAGAATAAAAGGGAGTAGCACAGTTAGGGAAAAGGGGGGGAAAAATGGCGGATTGCATTGTTTGGCGACCCCCGTGAAATGGTCGTTCGACCCCAAATGGGGTCCCGACCCCCAGGTTGAGAACCACTGATGTAGGAGGATACTTTTTGAGGGAGGACAGAACTTACAAAAGGAGGACTATCCTCCCTAAAGGAGGATGGTTGGTCACCTTATCATTCAGACTTATGATGGACCAGTTAAGTAGCTGTTCACAATCCTGCAGAGCTTCTCCCTTAAGCCAGCAATAACACACCCCAATTTCAAGGTGTATAAAATCAGGCACAGTTCATTGACTAGCCCAGGGCTCCCCAACCGCAGGCCGTAGTCCACTACCGGGCTGTGGCCTATATGGAACCGGGCCACGCAAGAAGTGAGCTAGTCTGCACACACATATCCATACAGCTCCACTTGCAGTCGAACTATGTGGCATATGAACGCACGCCAGCCCCTGCTGGCTTGAGTTGAGTTGTGCATATATGCCAGCCCGCCATTTGCACAATCCAGTTCCCCTCCCCCCCCCAGCCAGGCCACCAAGCTGCAAAAAGTTGGGGACCACTGGACTAGCCTGCACTATCCTGGTTGGCTAACGACATTCAGAAAGAAAAGGAGTGTTGGAAGAAAAATCAGGTCCAGTTCCAAGCTGGGAATAAAATGGAGGCTGCTTAAGAAAGATAGTCTGTTTATTCAGGAGCAGAACCAGCAACAGCCTGCAGTTCTGGGACAGCTGACCACTTGATTTGATGAGTACAAGATTTTTTATACAGTTTTACAGCATTTCGTAATTTGGAGGCTTGCTTTGTGTGCTTTTCTTATTAGATATGTTTAGCTTGTTTCACGAAGGCTAGTAATGGATCTAGAATACTGACTTCCTTGGGTTTTAATCCTATCAAACAAATGTAATTCATTTTGCCCCCTTATCTTTAGTCTGTCTATTACCTCCATTGAGCCCTCTTTGTGAATCAACAGGCCTGATTCAATGTTTCCGCTTTTCACAATAGCCAGAGGTTTTGTGAGTGAAAGATTGCTTCTGTATTTCTTTTCCTGGGTTTTAGTCTTGTGATTTGGGAAGGCATAGTAAAAATGATTGGGGTGTCTGTAAGGGGTTCTTACCATATGAGAATACAGGCAAACGAGAGCATTTAGTACCGCCTCATTCCATACTTATTCACCTTACTTGGGGTACTACTTCCAGTTTTGGTTGCCACGATGTAAAAAAGATGTTGAGACTCTGGAAAGAGTGCAGAGAAGAGCAACAAGGATGATCAGGGAAGTGGAGGCTAAAACATAGGAAGAATGGTTGCAGGAATTGGATATGTCTAGTTCAGTGGTGGCGAACCTATGGCATGCGTGCCAGAGGCGGCACTCAGAGCCCTCTCTGTGGGCACACGCGCCATGCTCCAGAGATGGCAACTGTCCCTCTTCAACCAGCTGCCCGCTAATTCACCGAGGTTCCACGTGGCTGGATGCATCCCAGCACCCATGCGTTCGCTGGCCTCTGTGAGCGGGGGCCGATGGTGTCAGGCAACAGCAGCCCTGGCCCCTGCCTCGCTTTGCCCTGTGAAAATGGCACCCCCGCCCTGCCTCACCTTGCCTCGCCTCGTCCTGCAGGACGAGCCTCCTGCCCACCGTCCCGCCTGCCACAGACCCCCTGGATCTCCCCCAACTCTGCCCGGCCCCCATAGGTGTCCCTCCCCACGAGCAACATTGAGGTGATCATGCCCACCTTGGCTACACCCACCCAATCTGCCATGACCACCACAGCCACACCCACCCAGTGGGCTACGCCCACCCAGCACCCGGTGATAAATAAGTGGATCTTGGATTGCAGTTTGGGCACTCGGTCTCTAAAAGGTCGCCATCACTGGTCTAGTCTAATGAAAAGAAGGACTAAGGGTGACATGTTAGCAGGGTTCCAATATCTCAGGGATTGCCCCAAAGCCACCTGAAGGCAGGACAAGAAGCAACGGATGGAAACTAATCAAAGAGAGAAGCAACCTAGAACTAAGGAGAAACTTCCTGACAGAACAATTACAGTGGAACAAGCTGCCTCCAAAAGTTGTGAACGTTCCAACACTGGAAGTTTTCAAGAAGAGATTGGACAACCATTTGTCTGAAATGATAGGGTCTTCTGCCTGAGCAGGGGGTTGGACTAGATGACCTCCAAGGTCCCTTCCAACTCTGTCCATTCCAGTGGTTCTCAACCTTTTTAATGCCGCGACCCCCAACCAGTCGTAAGTCGAGGACTACTCAACCGGTCGTAAGTCGAGACTACTCAACTGGTGCAGCACCGTTTGCAGAATGGGACTTTTGGCGGGCTCAGCAGGGCAGAGACAGCCTGGACAATTCCTATTGGCTTTTGAAAGCCAATAGAATTAGACTCTATTCAAGAGAGTCTATTCTATTGGCTTTCAAAAGCCAATAGAATAAAAGGGAGTAGCACAGCTAAGGAAAAGGGGGGGGGAAAATGGCGGACTGCGTTGTTTGGCGACCCCGTGAAATGGTCGTTCGACCCCAAATGGGGTCCCGACCCACAGGTTGAGAACCACTGGTCTATTCTATTCTATTCTATTCTATTCTATTCTATTCTATTCTATTCTATTCTATTCCATTCCATTCCATTCCATTCCATTCCATTTTCATCACATTCTACTCTACTCTACTCACTCCACTCCACTCCATTCTCATCACACTCTACTCTACTCTACTCTACTCTACTCTACTCTACTCTACTCTACTCTACTCTACTCTACTCTACTCTACTCTACCCTACCCTACTCCACTCCACTCCACTCCACTCCACTCTCATCACACTCCACTCCACTCTTCTAAACAGCAAAGTCTCAGTGAATCATATCTTAGCAGCTACCTGCAGTGGATTTGCATTCAATTACATTGTCCCGCAAGTCAAATCAATTAAATGTTTTCTCTGCTTCCAGGTGGATTTTCGTCCTCCTGGGTTTCAGAAAGGGGCTGTCAGTGGTTCACAGTGTAAAGTGGAAGCACCAGCTTGGAAGCTGTTAATAACAAGATGCTGTGGCTGACAAGGGGCGTGCATCCATTCCAGATGTTGTATAGATGCAGAGTTTTAGGCCCTCCCCGTGCAAAGCAGCTGGTCACTTGAGTGGGAGGATTTAGCTCTGGAGGGGGAGAAAAAAAGGATGCTAATGCAGACGTTAAACCCTAGATCATATCCTGTGAAACAATGCACTTCTTGCTTTTACTATCAATCCACCTTTCTCCCCATTGGAAATTCAAATCTGATGCTCTGTGTGCGGTAGACAGAAAAATTCAGGAGGAACCGGAGCGGAGAGAAGTTGGGAAAAAAAACCCTGCAGCATAATTAAACAGAGGATGCAAAACAAGCCATGTTTTCCCTGGTGACTTCCTGCCATTGGGTTGCTTTTTAGGAGCAATGATATCTGCCAAGTAGCAGCTCAGAAAAATGTTTTGGAATTAAAAAAAAAAAAAAAGCAGGAACGTAGGAAAATGTCAGCCGTGCCTTGACGGATTCTAATCGTATCTCATCGTGCAAGATCATTTTTAGGTTGTTGTTTTTTTTCCTTTTCAAAATTGAATTTGGTGGGAAAAGGCCCTGTGGAAATGGGAACTTTTGGGGATTTTTTTTAAATCCACGGGATTTTTTTAGGAGAGGGGGAAAAAAAAATAATCACCAGGATTATGATGCTCGTGCCTGCTGGGGAAAAAGGGAAAAGCAGACCTGAAAATTAGAATTACAGTATGATAGATCTTCTTGATGGCCACAAATACCAGCAGTCTCTACCCTGGTGTACGGTTAATTATGCAATTAAAATTCAGTGAATACGGAGCAAATAGTATCTTTGGGAAATGGGGAAGCTTTTAATCAGGAAAGGGATAAACTTTAAATTGCTCTCCTGGTGTCCTTATTGTCACTTTACAACGTGGAAACATATTGCCTGTCCTTTAGCCAAAAAAAGCTTAAAAACGTAAAATCCTTGGCCAAACTACAGGTAGTCCTTGATCAAGGGTACGCAACTTTGGGCCCTTCATGACTCGTGGACTTCAACTCCCAGAATTCCTGAGCCAGCATGGCTCAGCTTAGAAACCTCTCCATTTTCCCTCAGCGTGGCTGGCTCAGGAATTCTGGGAGTTGAAGTCCACAAGTCATGAAGGGGCCACAGTTCCCCCATGCTGGCTCAGGAATTCTGGGAGTTGAAGTCCACAAGTCATAAAAGAGCCAAGGTTGCCTAACCCTGCCCTTGATTTACAACCTTTCATTGAGGGATGACTCAAAATTACAATAACACTGAAAAAACGCATTTATGACCGTTTTTCACACTTACGACCATTGCAGCATCCCCAGGGTCACGCGATCGAAATTTGGACTCTTGGCAACTGACTCATATTTATGACGGTCGCAATATCCCTGGATCACGTGACCAACATTTGAGGCCTTCTGACGAGCAAAGTCCATGGGGAAGCCGGATTCACTTAACAACCAGGTTCCTAACTTAACAACTGCAGTGATTCGCTTAACAACCGCGCCAAGAAAAGTTATACAACGGGGCAAAATAACATTTAACAAATGTTTTGCTTGGCTGCCAAAATTTTGGGCTCAATTGGGTTTATAAGTTGAGCTCCACCTGTAATGTTTGCATGGGGATAACCTACAAATGCTTGTGCAGAAGAACTAGCTTTACAGTTGGATGGGCCTCGGTAGTCCTTGAGTTATAACTTGTGTTCTGACCGATGCCCGTCCCCTTGACAGTTAAAAGGATTAACCAGTGGAACAACCTGCCTCCAGAAGCTGTGAATGGAAGTTTTTAAGAAGAAACTGGACAGCCATTTGTCCGAAATGGTATAGGGTTTCCTGTCTGAGCAGGGGGTTGGACTAGATGACCTCCAAGGTCCTTTCCAACATCATCATCATCATCATCATCATCATCATTATTATTATTATTATTATTATTAATCATCGCACAGTCAGCCAGATGTTCAGACTGGATTTAGCATTTTGTCTACCTATCGAGTCCTTACCCAGGACCTGGGATAGGCAGATGTGGATGTTTGATGCTATTACAGATATCGTCGCAGGATGGAAGCAGTTCCTAGTAAAGCCGTCTTTTGCAATTGACTAATAGCGAATTTGTCAATGCCAATGGTGTTCAAGTGGTGCTCCAGTTGTTTTGGGATTGCACCCAAGGCGCCAATTACTATTGGTACTACCCTTGCTTGCTTTTGCCACAGTCTTTCTATTTCTATTTGTAGGTCTTTGTATTTTGTTATCTTCTCCAGTTCTTTCTCATCTATTCTACTGTCTCCAGGCACTGCCATGTCCACTATCCAGATCTTTTTGTCTTTCTTATCGACAATTGTTAGGTCCGGGGTGTTATGTTGCAAGTGCCTGTCTGTTTGAATTCTGAAGTCCCAGAGCAGTTTAATTCTATCATTTTCTATGACTTTATTTTATGACCCCATCAGTTCTTGCTTACAGGCAAATGATATTTCTTGCAGATTTTCCAATGCACCATTGTTGCTACTTTGTCATGCTGCTGCTTGTAGTCAGTCTGTGGGATCTCCTTGCAGCAGATTACCAGGCTGCTATTATTGTTATTATTGTTATTGTTGAAATTGATATTGATATTGATATTATTGCCCTTTGTAGCATCTCATAGTTATGTGACCACATTTTACATCGGTTTTGCCAAAAATCAGCACTGACTTCCAGTTTGTGCCCAAACAATTTTCCGAAAACCGGCGTTTCCTTCCGCTTTCCTAAAAAAAAAAAAAATATGCTCCATAGCAAACAATGGGCTTGCTTAATGGCCATCGCATTCACTTAACGACTGTGGCCTTTGCATAACGACCGCCACAAAAACAGTTGTAAAGTCAAGAGTCCAGTTATGTGATGGTCTGCTTTACAACCATCACAACTTCCGAATGTAAATTGGCAGGCGCAATGACAGTTGTAACCCGAGGACTGCCCGGGGTATGTGTAACTCCTATGGTCGACGGAGCCGAGACTCAGTTGAACAGACAAAACAACTTGACGATTTACTCTGTTGCGCCGTGAGGACTTGAAGGCCATCGCCGTCGGTCGCGGCGTACGAGAGCAGTTGAGCGTAACATTTTCATCGCCCAGCGCAACAAGGCTTAAGTGGGTTTTGCCCCGTTTTATGACTTTTCACGCCACAGTTGTTAAGCAAATCGCTGCATTTGTTAAGTTAGTCACCTGAACCTGGCTTCCCCGTGGATTTTGCTTGTCAGAAGTTTGCAAAAGGGGATCACGTGACCCCCCTAGGGCAGTGATGGCGAACCTTTTAGAGACCAAGTGCCAACCTTTTAGAGACCAAACTGGCCCCGCTCCTGCCCCGCCCCATCCCCTGCTCCGCCTCCACCCCGCCTGCCCGCAGGGCCACTCACCGCCTCCAGGGCCCACTGCAGATCACCCAGGCAGCCCAGCAGCGCCACGGCAGCCATGCCCTCTGCATCATCTGTGCGGGATGGGGCGTGAGGGCAGAGTCTTGTCTACACTGCCAGGCTGCCATGTCCTTGGCTGCGCTGCTCCACGTGGGCCACGCTCAGGGGCGACTCTCCTCCAGGGGGGCTGCTGGAGAGGAGGGGATCGTGGGGGAGGTGAGGCTTGGGCAACAGCACGTGTGCCCACAGAGAGGGCTCCGAGTGCCGCCTCTGGCACGCGTGCCATAGGTTTGCCACCACTTCCCTAGGGACATGGCAACCGTCATGAATACGAGCCGGTTGCTAAGCGTCTGAATTTCGATCACATGATCACGGGGAGGCTGCAAAGGTCGTAAGTGTGAAAATCGGTCATAACGCTCTTTTTCCAGGGCCGTCATAACTTGGAACAGTCACTAAATGTACGGTTGTAAATCCAGCGTAGCAAACATCCAAGAGGGGGAGAGTAAGGGAAGGAGGTTCAAAGAAATACAGGTAGCTTGTATTCCTTTGAACCTCCTTCCCTTCTCTCCCCCCTCCCCCTTGAACGTGTGTGCCCAGTTAGTTGTGTGGCTGTTTTAAGTCTAGCTACCCATTAGGGCTGTGCATGATGGGCTTTGGAGAAGGAGAGACTCCTTGTCCTTAAATGTCCACCCGGGGAGGAGAACTGCAAAGGCAAATCCGTCCTTCAATCCTTTTTTTTTTTTAGCTGCATTTGCAGCTAAAAAAAAAAAAAAACTGGGCCTGCACTTCCACAAGGATAAACGGCTGCTCAGGGATGGCCGTGGAGCGACACACACAGCTGGGTGATTGTCGCAGGGGGCTGAAAATCAACACCCAACTATGCTTCATTGCATTGGGCATGTCAGCAAAACGCTTCTTAATGAGTCCCGGTGCACCGAAGAACGACTTATTCGCAGGACTCAGCAGCAATTTTGGCTCCGCTTGGAAATTAATAGATTTTTGACCTTGGCTTAGATGGGTAAAGAAGCTGGTTTGGTCGCAGAAGGTGCATTGGGTGGTGGAAGACTATCTTTCCTGCAGACTTGACCCTGGAACAGAAAACCCTATTTATTTTGTTTTTGTAAAAAAAAGAAAGATTGAAAAAAGGAAAATACTCAGGAAAGGGGAAAAAAAACAATAGCAAGAGCACTCGGGCTTATACAGGCTGTCCTCAACTTACAACAGTTCATTTAGTGACCAAAGTTTCAACGGCACTGAAAAAAAAAGGGATTTAGGACCATTTTTCACAGTTGCGACCGACCGTTTGCAGCATCCCCAGGGTCGCATGATCAAAATTCGGACGCTTGACAACTGACTCACATTTATGACGGTCGCAGCGTCCCCGGGGTCACGCGATCCCCTTTTGCGACCTTCTGACAAGCAAAGTCAAGGGGGGGGGGTAAGCCGGATTCACTTAACAAGCGTGTGGCTAACTTAACAACTGCAGTGATTGGTTTAATAACTGTGGCAAGAATGGTTGTACAGTAAAATGGGGCAAAACACACTTAACAAATGTCTCGCTTAGCAACCGAAATTTTGGGCTCCGTTGTGGTCGAGGACTACCTGTATACTGCTTCACAGTGCTCTACAGCCCTCTCTCAGTGATTTACAGAGTCAGCATGTCGCAGTCCCCCCAACAATCTGGGTCCTCATTTTATCCATTTCGGAAGGATGGAAGGCTGAGTCAACCTTGAGCTGGTCAGGATCGAACTCCTGGCTGTGGGCAGAGTTTGCCTGCAATGCTGCATTTTAACCACTGGGCCACCACGGCTCCTTCCTTCCTTCCTTCCTTCCTTCCTTCCTTCCTTCCTTCCTTCCTTCCTTCCTTCCTTCCTTCCTTCCTTCCTTCCCACTTAGCAATAGCACTTAGACTTATATACCACTTCACAGTCTTTACAGCCCTCTCTAAGCAGTTTACAGAGTCAGCATCTTGTCCACCAATAATCTTGGTCCTTATTTTACTGAGCTAGGAAGGAAGGAAGGAAGGAAGGAAGGAAGGAGGAGGAGGAGGAGGAGAAGAAGAAGAAGAGGAAGAAGAAGAAGAAGAAGGAAGAAGGAAGAAGGAAGAAGAAGAAGAAGAAGAAGAGGAGGAGGAGGAGGAGGAGGAGGAGGAGGAGGAGTTGGAAGGGACCTTGGAAGTCATTTAGTCATCTAGATACAGAATATTTTCAAACATAGAACTTATTTTATCAATGGCTGGAAAAACGGGATAGAGAATAAGAACATAACTCGTATTACTAAGCAAAACAAATCGACCCAGACAACACGTCATTCATTAAGCATGAATGAATTGTAATAATAGAAAATTAATACAATACTATAAAAAAAAAACCCTGCAGCAATTCACTTAACAATCGTGGCAAAAAGTTTGCAAAAGGGGGCACAACTCACTCCGCAGCTGCAAATTCTGGACCCAACTGCGGTCGTAAGCCAAGGTCCCATCTGTAGGTAATTTCCCCCACCCCCCCACCCCCCAGCAACGTTTTTTGCACCAACAGACAATTATCCTTGTCTTCTGCTCCTGTATTTCATGTCTCCGCCGTTCTCATTCCACCGAGCAGGCGTGAAAATGGCTTTTTCTCTTTTGAAATAACAAGCCATCATTTGCTGGAACCGGGAAGCGTTATGATAGCTTTGTCAGCCTGATCGAAATGACCCAGAAGGGCGTGGGCAGTCAGGTGGAAAACGCGTCCACTTTACAACCTGATTTTCCTCCGCAGGCTGAAAGAAGCCGTCAAATCATCCCAAGTATCGGAATCCTGCAGCGAGAGACAAAACTTGGTTTGCAAAGCAAAACATCGGCCGTTGCCGAAGACGCTTCCTGGCCCCGAATGCTTTGATCAGAATTTATTTATTTATTTATTAATAAAATTTATATGCTGCCCAAACCCTAGGGACTCAGGGCATTTAATTTTTACAAAATTAAAACAATAAATATAACAATAAAAATGAGTGCATTCATACAACGTCCCAATCGTGTCCCAGCCCCCCCGGGGACATCAACCCCAGGCCTGCCGGAACAGGAGAGTTTTAACGGCTTTCTTGAAGGCCGGCAAGGTGGGAGTAGTTCGAATTTCGGGGGGGAAGTTGATTCCACCACGTCGGAGCCACCACAGAAAAGGCCCTTCCCCGAGGGCCCGCCAGCTGACATTGTCTGGCCGACGGGACCTGAAGGAGGCCCAATCTGTGGGACCTCACCGATCTCTGGGAACTATGCGGCAGTATGCGGTCCTGTAAGTAACCTGGTCCTAAGCCATGAAGGGCTTTAAAGGTGATAACCAACACCTTGAATTGCATCCGGAGACCCACAGGAAGCCAGTGCAGCTCGCGGAGGATAGGTGACACATGGGTGCACCTTGGTGCACCCACAATCGCTCTCGTGGCTGCATTCTGAACTAACTGCAGCCTCCGAACGCTCTTCAAGGGTAGCCCCATGTAGAGCGCGTTACAGTAATCCAGTCTTGAGGTGACAAGGGCATGAGTAACCGTGAGTAGAGCCTCCCGGGTCCAAATAAGGCCGCAACTGGTGCACCAGGCGAATAACAGAGCAAAGGAAGTGAGGGTTTTTTGGTAAATCAGGTCTGAAATAACTAACCTTTTGCAGGTGGTCAGAATCAATACAGGTAAGTCCTTGACTTACAACCATACATTTAGTGACTGTTCAAATTTGCAGCGCCACTGGGGGGGAAAAGGTGACTTATGATGACTGCAGCATCCTGGTGGTTCACGTGATCAAAGTTTGGAAACTGGCAGGGATTCATGACAGTTGCAGTGTCCCGAATTTACATGATTCCCCTTTTGTGACATTCTGACAATATTCCAGAGCAATGAGGAAGCCCGATGCGCTTAACAACTGCATAATTCGCTTAATAACTGCAGTGACTCCCTTAACAGGAAAAGGTGTAAAATGGGGCAACGCTCACTTAACAACTGTCTCGCTTAGCGACGAAAACGGGCTCAATTCTGGCTGTAAGAGTGAGGGCTACATGTAGGTCAGATTGACTGGTGGAGACCCAGGTGCATCAATTTATTCTCCCAGGCAGAAATAAAATAAACCAGTTCTGTTTTGCAAGAGCCGTTTTGCCTCACATTGTCGCTGTTTACCTGTGGTTAACAGAATGGTGGAATAACAGCTGGAAGGGACCTTGGAGGTCTTCTAGTCCAGCCCCTATACCATTTCAGACAAACGGCTGTCCAGTCTCTTCTTGAAAACCTCCAGTGTTGGAGCATTCACAATTTCTGGAGGCAGGTTGTTCCACAGGTTAATTGTTCTCGCTGTCAGGAAATTTCTCCTTGGTTCTAGGCTGGTCCTCTTCTTGATTAGTTTCCATTCGTTGCTTCTTGTCCTGCCCTCTGGTGCTTTGGAGAATAACAGTTGGAAGAGACCTTGGAGGTCTTCTAGTCCAACCTTCTGCCCAAGCAAGAGATCTATTCAGGGGTCTGCAAGCTTGACAACTTTAAGACTTGTGGACTTCAGCTTCCAGCCAGCCAGCCAGCTATGCTGGTTGAGGAATTCTGGAAGCTGAAGTCCACAAGTCTTAAAGTTGTCAAGCTTGATGCTGGCTGAGGAATTCTGGAAGCTGAAGTCCACAAGTCTTAAAGTTGTCAAGCTTGCAGACCCCTGCCTTATACCATTTCAAATAAAGAGCTGTCCAATCTCTTATTAAACTTCTGGTAGCAAGTCGTTCCATGGATTTATTGCTCCAAGTGTGGGTAAGGCTGAGGACTGCAGAATCAGGGTTGAGATACAGCAGAATGATGTCACAATTTTCTCAAAATCGGTCCTTCGATGTTCACCTCTTAATGGCAGTAGGCGTGAGCTCTCCGAGTCTTTTTCCCGAGCTATAAATATCACTTCCTGGGTTGATTAAAAAAGCACAATCCACTGTGTTTCTTGCAAGGCCTTTTTTTTTTTTTTTTCCCTCCCCAGAGCGTCTTTCCTGGGTGTCTGTTTTGTCTCAGCCCTGTGATGCAAGCAAAACGGCATTTCTTGTTGGTGCGTTTTGGCCTTTTGGAAACGGTTCCTGAGAAAGGAGGAATAAAAATTTGAGAACAAATAAATGGCATAACAGCGCAGCGTTGAACCTGGTCTGCTGTGCCAGCTCTGCAAATGGAGGAAGGAATAAAGTGATTGGGATTCAGGGTGATTCTTTCTTTCTTTCTTTCTTCTTCCTTCCTTCTTTCTTTCTCTTTCCTTCTTTCTTTCCTTCTTTCTTTCCTTCCTTCCTTCCTTCTTTCCTTCTTTCTTTCCTTTTTTCTCTTTCCTTTCTTTCCTTCCTTTCCCTTTCCTTTCTTCCTTCCTTCCTTCCTTCCTTCCTTCCTTCCTTCCTTCCTTCCTTCCTTCCTTTCTTTCTTTCTTTTTTTCTTTCTTTCTTTTTTCTTTCTTGCCAGCTCAGTTAGGAACATGTCTGCACCACGGAAGGAGAAGCTGCTCGGCCTTAATTAAGGATGCCCACAGTGAGGTTTAATGCAATTTTGATAATGGGCTTTGAATCAAACCACATGTCTCTCTCTTCCTCTCTATCTTCGTGAGCCCGTGCCAAGAGAACGGATGTCACTGGGAAGACACACAGGGGTTTCGGGCAACACTGCTCATTTGGGGAGGGGGAAAGTTAGCTCAACTTCCCTTTGCACTGATCAGCCCTTTTTTTTTTCCTAGCTTGATGTCTAAACCAAAAATAAATGAATCATCCATTTATCTAAGTGATGCCTTAGTAAATCAATTAATGGCCAATAATCCCACAGTTATGAAAAGATTTCCCAGTGTAGAAAATATGTATGCATATATGTATGTATGTATGTATGTATGTATGTATGTATGTATGTATGTATATCAAGAGCTTTAGCGTCTTTTCAAATTAGCCCAATTAAATGATCACAATAAATCAGTGGTTCTCAACCTTTTTAATGCCGCGACCCCCAACCGGTCGTAAGTCAAGGACTACTCAACTGGTGCAGCATCGTTTGCAGAATGGGACTTTTGGCGGGCTCAGCAGGGCAGAATCAGCCTGGACAATTCCTACTGGCTTTTGAAAGCCAATAGAATTAGACTCTATTCAAGAGAGTCTATTCTATTGGCTTTCAAAAGCCAATAGAATAAAAGGGAATAGCACAGCTAAGGAAAAAGGGAAAAAAATGGCGGACTGCGTTGTTTGGCGACCCCGTGAAATGGTCGTTCGACCCCAAATGGGGTCCCGACCCACAGGTTGAGAACCACTGCAATAAATGAACTATAATAAAGGAACAATTATTTTTCAATATGAAATGGTGCTAACAATCCTTCAGATTTGGTCTTACACACAACTTCTGCTGTGCAGAAAACATAGTGAGAGAAATAGCAAGGGTAAAATAGGAATTAAAATAATAGGCTACAAAAGAGTGAAAAATTTACGTTCCACATTCAGAATAACACAGAGAAAGATGCACTGGGTTCCTTTTCATCTCCTGTTTTTTTATATGACGGGGACCAAGAATAACAGATTTGGAAAGGAATAGAATAGAAATTAGAATAGAATAGAATAGAATAGAATAGAATAGAATAGAATAGACCTCAGAGATCTTCTAATCTAGTCCAACCCCCAGCTCAAGCAGGAAACCTATAAAAGTAATCCTTGACTTACAATAGTTCATTTAGTGACCACTCAAAGTTACAACTGCAGTGAAAAACGTGACTTATGACCGTTTTTCACAGTTACAACCTTTGCAGCATCCCCGAGGTCACGTGATCAAAATTCGGATGCTTGGCAACTAGTTCGTATTTATGACCGTTACAGAGTCCCCGACCTTCTGACAAAGTCCATGGGGAAGCCAGATTCACTTAACAACCGTCTTACTAACTTAACAGCTGCAGGGATTCACTTAACAACTGCTGTAAGAAAGGTCATAAAATGGGGCAAAACTCACTTAACGACAGAAAATTTGGGCTCAGCTGTGATCATAAGTTGAGGACTACCTGTACCATTTCAGGCAACTGGTTGTCCAATCTCTTCTTTAAAAACTCCCGGTGTTGGAGCATTCACAACTTCTGGAGGCAGGTGGTTCCACTGATTAATTATTGTAACTATCAGGAAATTTCTCCTTATTTCTAAGGTTGCGGCTCTCCTTGATTACTTTCCATCCGTTGCTTCTCATCCAGCCTTCAGGTGCTTTGGAGAATAGCTTGACTCCCTCTTTTTGAAGTTCTCTTGGTCAAGGACATTCCCTGAGACAGCTTGGCTGGCTTTTTATATTTTTATTCATCAATCATCCTTTGATCTTCTTTTGATCTTGGGCGCATAATTGTTAGTGCACCTGGCCTGTGATTGG
This sequence comes from Crotalus adamanteus, assembly GCA_039797435.1. Classification (NCBI taxonomy): domain Eukaryota; kingdom Metazoa; phylum Chordata; class Lepidosauria; order Squamata; family Viperidae; genus Crotalus; species Crotalus adamanteus. The sequence continues at coordinate 122,035,656 of CM077921.1, forward strand.
ATTTTCACGCCCCTGTGCGCTCAGATGGATTGTATGTACTCAGCCACCCATCACATATTTCATGACGCTCAGTACATGATCCATCACAGAAGACGTTTACTCACTGAGTAAGCCTGTAGGAAGTTAGATTCCTTGTTTCATGACATTGCCCATCGTTGATCTTTTATTCACTTTATGATCATTTCTTTGATTGTTGCAAGGCAGACAGTTGTTCAGTCAGGTGGGCATACAAGTTGGATAAATAATAATTGTTATTATTAAACCTCCACGAATCCTCGTGGCAAGTTATTCCACCGATTCATTGTTCTCACTGTCGGGAAATTTCTCCTTAGCTCTAGGTCAGTGGTTCTCAACCTGTGGGTCGGGACCCCATTTGGGGTCGAACGACCATTTCACGGGGGTCACCAAACAACGCAGTCCACCATTTTTTTCCCCTTTTCCTTAGCTGTGCTACTCCCTTTTATTGGTGGCCACACCCACTTGGGGGTCACCACAACATGGGGAACTGTATTATGGGGTCACGGCATTAGAAAGGTTGAGAACCACTGTTCTAGAATCTCAGCATCTTTTTTACATCATGGTGACCAAAACTGGATGCAGTATTTCAAGTGTGGCTTTATAAAATGGTATTAACACTTTACGTGATCTTGATTCTATCCCTGTCTCTTTCTCTAACTTCTTCTTTTGCTTTCTGTGTTTCCCAACATCTGGGTCTTTCCCAAGGAGTCCTCTTTTTTTTTTTTTGGTGTCCAAAATATTTGAGCTTCAGTTTTAGTTTCTGTCCTTCCAAAGAACAGTCTGGGTTGGTTTCCTTTAGACTTTCTTTTTTCTTTTTTAACCATCCTACTTTTGCATAATTTGCAACTCTTCCAACCTTGCAAGGAACCAACGTTTGGCTGCAAACGTTCAGCATTTGTAGCTTTTAAAATGCCTTTAAAAGCCAGCCTGCCTGGAGCTAAAAAGTCTTTCTTGGGAAAGACAGATGATGCCTAAGAAATTGGCACTTGCTCTGCAGCTTCCTGTTAATGTTTTAAATGGGAGGATTGCAACTCTCTCTCTCTCTCCCTGGAGCTGGCCTTGAAAAGCCTCCAGAAACTTCAGCTGGTCCAGCATACAGCTGTTTGGGTAGATGTAGGAGTTGCCACATTCTCTCACGTAAGCTGGAATGCAGAATTGGTGAACGCTCCAAGGCTGGAAGTTTTTAAGAAGAGAATGGACAATCGTTTGTCTGAAATGGCATAGAGTTTTCTACCGGTTGGACTAGATGACCTCCAAGGTCCCTTCCAATGCTGTTATTCTATTCTATTCTGTTCTGTTCTGTTCTATCCTGTTCTATCCTGTTCTATTCTATTCCTTAATTCTATTCTATTCTATATTATTCTATTCTATTCTATTTTCTGTTCTGTTCTGTTTTGTTCTGCTTTATTCTCCTTTCCTTCTTCTCTTCTCCATCCATCCTTCCTTATTCTATTCTATTCTGTTCTGTTCTATTCTGTTCTGTTCTGTTCTATTCTGTTCTATCCTGTTCTATCCTATTCTATTCTATTCCTTAATTCTATTCTATTCTATATTATTCTATTCTATTCTATTTTCTGTTCTGTTCTGCTTTATTCTCCTTTCCTTCTTCTCTTCTCCATCCATCCATCCTTTCTTATTCTATTCTATTCTAATTCTATTCTATCCTATCCTATCCTATCCTACTCTATTCTGTTCTGCTCTGTTCTATTCTATTCCTTAATTCTATTCTATTCTACATTATTCTATTATATTCTATTTTCTGTTTTGTTCTGCTTTATTCTCCTTTCCTTCTTCTCTTCTCCATCCATCCTTCCTTTTTCTATTCTATTCTATTCTATTCTATTCTATTCTATTCTATTCTATTCTATTCTATTCTATTCTATTCTATTCTTTTCTTACTAAGACCTTCCAACTCTGTTATTCTGTTCTGTTCTGTTTAAGCTCCCTGGCTGCAAGGTCCCTTGGCTTCCAGGTGCAATTTTCTGCAAAGATACAGAGTGTAATTTCCAGTTTTGTTTGCCCCCACCTCACTCCTAGCCAACCCCTTTATCCAGATCCAGATTACACCCACCTGTTCAGTTCAGCTTGCAACAGCAAAGCTTGATGGTCGTCTATTGAATCTCAGCAAACATAAAAAAAAGAATAAAACCGGATAAAAAGCAAGCAAAAATAAGGAAAAAGGGGGAAATATTAAGTACAGGCAAGAATTTACATCTATGTACCACTAAAACTCTAGTTCCTGTAGAACAGTGAAAGGGTGCATTGTGGGGCAAACCTTTTTTAATCAAATTACCCAAAATGGACCAACTTAGAATCAGAATAGAACTGGAAGAGACCTTTGAGATCTTCTAGTCCAGCCCCCTGCTCAAGTAGGAGACCCTATACCAGGGGTAGGCAACCTTGGCTCTTTTATGACTTGTGGACTTCAACTCCCAGAATTCCTGAGCCAGCCATGCTGAGGGGAAAGGGAGAGGTTTCCAAGCTGAGACATGCTGGCTCAGGAATTCTAGGAGTTGAAGTCCACCAGTCCTAAAAGAGCCAAGGTTGCCTACCCCTGTCCTAAGATGCCACTGAAGGACCTAATGTTGGGTTTAGACCAGGGGTAGGCCACCTTGGCTCTTTTATGACTCGTGGACTTCAACTCCCAGAATTCCTGAGCCAGCCATGCTGAGGGGAAAGGGAGAGGTTTCCAAGCTGAGCCATGCTGGCTCAGGAATTCTGGGAGTTGAAGTCCACGAGTCATGAAGGGGCCATAGTTCCCCCATGCTGGCTCAGGAATTCTGGGAGTTGAAGTCCATAAGTCATGAAGGGGCCATAGTTCCCCCATGATGGCTCAGGAATTCTGGGAGTTGAAGTCCACAAGTCATGAAGGGGCCAAAGTTTCCCTCATGCTGGCTCAGGAATTCTGGGAGTTGAAGTCCACAAGTCATAAAAGAGCCAAGGTTGCCTACCTCTGCCCTATACCATTTCAGATAGGTGGCTGCCCAGTCTCTTCTTAAAAACCTCCACTGATGGGGCACCCACAACTTCTGGAGGCAAGCAGTTCCATTGGTTAATTGTCCTCGCTCTTAGGAGGTTTCTCCTTAATTCCAGGTTGCTTCTCTCCTGAATTAGTTCCCATCCATTGTTTCTTGTCGTCCTTCAGGTGCTTTGGAAAACATCCAAAATCCAGGACTTGTGACTCCCGGGGAATTGAAATTTGGCAAATTTTATAAAATGTTTTATGATATACAGATAGTACGACCACAGTTGTGCCCAAGGTTTCTGTTGCTAAGCAAGACAGTTGTGAAGTGTGTGCTTTGCCCCGTTCTACAACCTTGCTTGCCACAGTCGTTAAAGTGAAACATTGCAGTCGTTGATAATCATAATCAAGTTGGAAGGTACCTTGGAGGTCATCTAGTCCAGGAGTAGGCAACCTTGGCTTTTTTATGACTCGTGGACTTCAACTCCCAGAATTCCTGAGCCAGCCATGCTGAGGGGAAAGGGAGAGTCTCCAAGTTGAGCTATGCTGGCTCAGGAATTCTGGGAGTTGAAGTCTACAAGTCATGAAGGGGCCATAATTTCCCCATGCTGGTTGAGGAATTCTGGAAATTGAAGTCCACGAGTCATGAAGGGGCCATAATTTCCCCATGCTGGTTGAGGAATTCTGGGAGTTGAAGTCCACCAGTCATGAAGGGGCCATAGTTCCCCCATGCTGGCTCTGGAATTCTGGGAATTGAAGTCCACGAGTCATAAAGGGGCCATAGTTTTCCCATGCTGGCTGAGGAATTCTGGGAGTTGAAGTCCACAAGTCATAAAAGGGCCAAGGTTGCCTACCTCTGATCTAGTCCAACCCCCTGCTCAGGCAGGAAACCCTATATAAGTTAGTGACGCAGTTGTTAAGTGAAATCAGCTTTCCCATTGTGCTTGTCAGAAGGTCACAAGAAGGGATCACATGACTCCCAGGAACACTGCAGCCGTTATAAATATGAGTCAGTTGCCAAGCACTCGAATTGGATCCAGTGACCATGGGGGATACTGCGACAGTTGTGTGAAAAATGGTCACAAGTCACTTTTGGCAGTGCTGTTGTCTCTTCCAATGGCCATTAAACAAACTGTGGTAAGTCAAAGACTACCTGTAAACATGATCATAAAAGCTATGGAGATTCCCCATCGTCCAGGTCAGGGTTGTCCCAAAGGTGCTTTTTCATGAGGCAAGTGGACTTTCTTTTTCCCTCTTTGAAGACGTTTCGCTTCTCATCCCAGAAGCTTCTGTGACTGAATGGTGAAGAAGGGAAGGATTTATACTCCTTGCAGACAGCTGGTCATTTGCATTCTTTAAAGGGTCATTGAGGCCACCTGGAGATTTGTCTGTGTCCTCAGGGTCACCTCAGTGATGCAAATGGGTGTGGAGCCTTCTTGGAACTGCAGAAAGGACTATTATAGACTAGAGGTGGATGATGTCGTTTATATTCTTTGCAAACAGCTGGTCATTTGCATTCTTTAAAGGGTCATTGAGGCCACCTGGAAGTTTATCTGTGTCCTCAGGGTCACCTGAGTGGTGCAAATGAGTGTGGAGCCCTCTTGGAACTGCGGAAAGGACTGTGTTATAGACTGGAGATGGATGATGTCGTTTATATTTATATTCCTTGCAGACAGCTGGTCATTTGTATTCTTTTAGAGAGTCGTTGAGGCCACCTGGAGATTTGTCTGTGTCCTCAGGGTCACCTCAGTGGTGCAAATGGGTGTGGAGCCTTCTTGGGACTGCGGAAAGGAGTGTGTTGTAGACTGGAGATCGATGGTGTCGTATCCCTCCCCCTCTGTTGAGAGAGGGCTGTTCAGTTTGGACCTAGATGGCCTCTTTGACCCCTCTTTCAAACCAGCGGTCCTCTCTGTCCAAAATGTGGACTTTGCTGTCTTCGAAAGAACGGCCTCTGTCTTTTAAATGGAGATGGACTGTTGAATCTTGTCCTGATGGGTTTGTTCTCCTATGTTGCGCCATGCACTTATGAAGTGGCTGTTTTGTTTCCCCAGTGTACAGATCTGAACTGCATTGTGCTGCACAGGCCACATTGTTCAGTTTGTGTCTGGGTGTTTTGTCCTTGGGGTGGACAAGCTTCTGCCTCAGTGTATTCGTAGGTTTGAAGTTGCACGTATGTTGTGTTGGCTGAAGATCCTCCTGAGTTTTTTTTATTAAAAGTTTTATAAATTTATTACAATATTAACCCCCCCACACCCCTTCCCCCCTTCCCCCACTTCCCAGAGCTGATTACAGGGTAAAACAAAATAATAAACAAATATAATCCAACTAACATAAACCAACTATACTATCAATCAAAACCATAAGACACTTTAACTCCTCAATACAAATGTTAACAAATTAAGTCAAAAATAATAATATAATTAAAACTATTAATAATTATCTAAAATCTACTCAAAAGCAAGGTAATACTTTTCAACTTCATATTTCTTCTGAATATAATCAATCCATCTTCTCCAAACCATAATATATCCTTCTGAGTTTTTCAGATATTCCTGCAACGTACGGAACGACTACGTTGCTTCGTTTATTGTTTTCCTCTTTGTCTGTTATGGATGAGCTCCTGATGGGTCTTTTTGGGGATTTGATGAAGGCCCACTTGAGATGGCCACAAATTCTGACGGCTTCCTTGGTATGTCTGAGTTCTTTTCCATGACCACAAAGCAGTTTATGACATAATGCAAAATGTCACAAAACATTTCTCGTGCGGATGTTTGACCGTGCTATTGTAAATCACATCCCGGCCCCGCTTTACGACCATCATGACTTACCACCGTAATTGCCAGGCTTCCGTGAGGTCATAAGTCAAGGATTATTTGCAATGCTTTGGATTGCATGATGAGCCGAGGTGGCGCAGCAGTTAGAGTGCAGTACTTCAGGCCACTTTAGCTGACTGTGTTCAGCAGGTCAGCGGTTCAAATCTCACCGGCTCAAGGTTGACTCAGCCTTCCATCCTTCCGGGGTAGGTAAACTGAGGACCCAGATTGTTGGGGGCAATGTAAATATATACATACATTGCTTACTGGTGTACACCGCTTAGAGAGTGCTTGCACTTAAAGCGGTATATAAGTCTCATAAATAAATAAATAAATAAATTTGAAGGCAAAAGCCTGTTTCGAGGAATATCATGAAAGGGGTGCAGGGACCCCTTGCCTTCGGCATGCGTTCTGCAGCTCAGGAGATGAATAGAGTTTGAAGGACTCGTGTTCTCATTTTGTCAAAGTCCCCTTTCTGGATGGTGGTTTGTTTTGTCCTCTCTGCTCCCCCAATCTCTCTTTATCTCTCTCACACACACAGAAGATCCCCTCGTTTGTTTTGTAGCCCTATCAGAGGAAACGAGGATGCGTTTACGGGGATTTTGGGGAGGGCATTCCCCTAACCCGCCCAGTTCATCTGTAATCTGAAATCAGGGGTGTCCAGACTTGGCCACTTTAAGACTTGAGGAGTTCAACTCCCAGAATTCCGCAGCCAGCCACACTGGCTGGGGGAATTCTGGGAGTTGAAGTCCACAAGTCTTAAAATAGCCAAGGTTGGACACCCTTGTCTTAGATCTGGGGGGTCTTTAAACTTGGCCCTTTTATGACTTGTGGACTTCAACTCCCAGAATTCCTCAGCCAGGCACATGTGCCTGGCTGAGGAATTCTGGGAGTTGAAGTCCACAAGTCATAAAAGGGCCAAGTTTGAAGACCCCTGTCTTAGATGAAAGACAAGTGAGACGTGAGGATAAGGCAGACGTGCTCTGAAGGTGAGAGGCCTTGGCAGCATGGATCTTGCCTGCCGCTTCGTGGCTTGGAGTCTGTTGAGGGGTGGGGGCAAAGTCTCTGCCCTGACAAGAGGAAGGAAGGAAGGAAGGAAGGAAGGAAGGAAGGAAGGAAGGAAGGAAGGAAGGAAGGAAGGAAGGAAGGAAGGAAGGAAGATTGACACTTTGGAAGGAATAACCTCAACCATAGAGAGGCTCTGAAAAAGCCAAGACAAGACAGGTCATTTTGAGATGGCCAATCGGGGACTTGTTAAAGTGGACAGTCAAAGTGATTTTTTTTTTTTTAATATGGCAGCATTTTTGGGACTCCCACATTAAAAAAAAATTATCCTACCTATCTACTTTAACATGGCCCCCTGATTGGCCACCTCAAAATGACCTGTCTTGTCTTGTCTTTTTCAGAGCCTCTCTATGGTTGAGGTTATTCCTTCCAAAATGTCAGGCCTCAACCTTCCTTCCTTCCTTCCTTCCTCCCTCCCTCCCTCCCTCCTTCTCTCCCCCTTTCTCTTCTTCCTTTCCTCCTCTTTCTCTTCGTTTCCTCCTTCCCACACTCGCTCCCTCCCTCCTTCTTTCTCTCCATTCCTTTCCTCCTTTCTCTTCTTCCTTCCCTCCCTCCCTCCCTCCCTTCCCCTTCCTTCCTTCCTTTCTCCCTCCTCTCTTCCTTCCTTCCTCCTTCTCTCCCTTCCCCTTTCTCTACTTCCTCTTCCCTCCCTCCCTCCCTTCCTTCCTCCCTTCCCCTTTCTCTCCTCCCTCCCTCCCCCTTCCTTCCTTCTTTCCTTCCTTTCTCCCTCCCTCCTCCCTCCCTCCCTCCCTCCCTTCCTCCCTCCCTTCCCCTTTCTCCCCTTCCTCCCTCCCTCCCCCTTCCTTCCTTCTTTCCTTCCTTTCTCCCTCCCTCCTTCCTTCTTTCCTCCTTCCCTCCCTCCCTCCCTCCCTTCCCCTTTCTCTCCTTCCTCCTCCTTTGCAAAGCAACTCTGCCCATCTCCTCCCCCGTGAAAGTTTGACATTGTAGCTCCACCTTGGTGGAGAAACTTACAAGGGGACACAAAGGGGCATAGATCACCCAAAAACCGCCACAGGTAGAGAAGAATCCCACCAGTGGAATCAACTCAGCTATAGTGCAGAAGATGAAAGTTGCTGACTTCCCAGTGTAGCTCATAATCCTGGGATCTCCTGGTGGTCTCTTTTCCCAAGTCCTAACCAGGTACAACTAATTTTTTTTACTCTTTTAAGATTGGATAAGGTTGACAGGAAGTTGCTAATGAATACCATATGATACTGCAAGCTTTCTGTATATTGGAAAAGGAAAAACGGATAGCTAAAAATAAGTAATCAAGTCCACCGCAATTACATTTAGCTCTAATTACCTGTAAATCGTACGTCTCTTTCTGCAATTTAAACATCGCTGAATGTCAGTATGCTAAAAAGAAGCAGATGTCAACTCTTAACAACCAGGTAATGAATTAAATTGAGAATTACTAGCATCAAAATGTACCTGCAGAGAACTGATCTAGTATAGTATGATCAAAAAAACCATGTCTTAATAATAATAATAATAATAAAGTGGGAAGGGACCTTGGAGGTCATCTAGTCCAACCCCTGCTTAGGCAGGAAACCCTATACCATTTCAGACAAATGGTTGTCCAGTCTCTTCTTGAAAACGTCCAGTGTTGGAGCATTCACTGCTTCTGGAGGCAGGTTGTTCCACTGGTTAATTGTTCTGTCAGGAAGTTTCTCCTTAGTTCTAGGTTGCTTCTCTCCTTGATTCGTTTCCACCCGTTGCTTCTTGTCCTGCCTTCAGGCGCTTTGGAAAATAGCTTGACTCCCTCTTCTTTGGGGCAGTCCCTGAGATACTGGAACACTGCTATCATGTCACCCCGCATCCTTCTCTTCATTAAACTAGACATACCCAATTCCAGCAACCGTTCCTTATATATTTTAGCCTCCAGGCCCCTAATCATCTTTGTTGCTCTTCTCTGTACTCTTTCTAGAGTCTCAGCATCTTTTTTACATCGCCGTGACCAAACTGGATGCAGTATTCCAAGTATGGCCTTACCAAGGCATTGTAAAGTGGTATTAACACTTCACCTGATCTTGATTCTATCCCTCTGTTATTGCAGCAGGAGGACCTGTCTGATGGATGACATGTGGTTCCAGTTAAAAGGTTCTTGTAGATCCAATAAAATGACTTTGCAGATAGTTCTCGACTTACGATCACAACTGAGCCCAAAATTTCCGTTGCTAAACAAGTTACGTGAGTTTTGCCCCATTTTACAACCTTTCCTGCTACAGTTGTGAAGTGAATCATTGCAGGTGTTAAATCAGTAACACGATCGTTAAGGGAATCTGGCTTCTCCATCGATTCGCTTGTCAGAAGGTCGCAAAAGGGAATCACGTGATCCCAGAACATAGCAACCGTCATAAATGTGAGTCGGTTGCCAAGCATCCAAATTTTGATCAGGATGCTGCAATGGTCGTAAATGTGAAAAAAGGTCATAAGTCGCTTTTTTCAGTACTATTGTAACTTCAAATGGACACTAACTGAATTGTTGTAAGTCGAGGACCACCTGTATATATGCTGGGAGCTCTTGAACGAAAGACGGGAGATAAATCTTAAGAAATATGGTGCTAATGTGCAAGTGGAGAGTCAGTTGGCCTGGCAGTGGGGAGACATGGGTTCAAATCCATGTCCAGGCATGGAAGCCACCTGGATGGCTTTCAACCAGTTGTTCTCTCTGCATCTCGCCCACCTCACCGCTTTGTTTGTATTTCACTGTGTCACGCTGAATTTCTTCTCCACAAATCACTGCTAAATCACAGCTAATGAGAGACAGTTTGGTCTAGTGCAGGGGTAGGCAACCTTGGCTCTTTTATGACTTGTGGACTTCAACTCCCAGAATTCCTCAGCCAGCATGGGGGAACTATGGCCCCTTCATGACTTGTGGACTTCAACTCCCAGAATTCCTCAGCCAGCAAGGGGGAACTATGGCCCCCTCATGACTCGTGGACTTCAACTCCCAGAATTCCTGAGCCAGCATGGAGGAACGATGGCCCCTTCATGACTTGTGGACTTCAACTCCCAGAATTCCTCAGCCAGCATGGGGGAACTATGGCCCCTTCATGACTCAGGGACTTCAACTCCCAGAATTCCTCAGCCAGCATGAGGGAACTATGGCCCCTTCATGACTCCTGGACTTCAACTCCCAGAATTCCTCAGCCAGTGTGGCTCAGCATGGAAACTTCTCCCTTTCCCCCTCAGCATGGCTGGCTCAGGAATTCTGGGAGTTGAAGTCCACGAGTCATAAAAGAGCCAAGGTTGACTACCCCTGGTCTAGTGGTTCAGGCAGCACACTAGAAACTGGGAGACTGTGAGTTCTGGTTCTGCCTTAGGCATGAAAGTTGGCTGGGTTACTTTGGACCAATCACCAGGAGATGCTGAGTTCTAGTCCCGCCTTGGCATGAAAACCAACTGGGTGACTTTGGGTCAATCACCAGGAGACAGTGAGTTCTAGTTTCACCTTAGGCATGAAAACTGGGTGTGCGACCTTGGCCCAATCACCAGGAGACAATGAGTTCTAGTCCCGCCTTAGGCATGAAAGCCAACTGGGTGACTTTGGGTCAATCACCAGCCCAGTCTACCTCACAGGGTTGTTGTTGTGGTGAAAATAGGAGGAGGAAGGTATGTTAGATATGTTCACCGCCTTATTTGTAAAAATAATAAAGAAAGAAAGGATCCAAATAAACAAATCTATTCCCCTGTCCTGTGCCACGATTTTTGCATCTTTCTGGGAACGAGGAAACGTTTATTTCCCAATCCAACAGTTGTCTTTCCATTTTTCCACAAGAGGAAAAGAAAAAAAAGCTGCTGCGGGTGATTGCCTGTATCCACACCTTCAACCTTCAAAGCCGCGCTCCGCTTAGTGCCACGGGAGAGCCGGAGGCCACCCGTTGCAGCTGCGAGACAGAATGAAACATTGCACTGAAAGCCAGCATCATGCTAAATCTCCTCCACGGTAGGAATAAACCGGCATAATAAACTAAATCCCCAGGCCCGTTTGACATTTACTCAACCCCTCAAATTGTCAGCTGGGGTCCCTCTGCTTTAATGCACACGTCTCTCCTCGACTTACTCATTTACAATTCTCACAGGCCATCAGTTCCCAATGCAGGGCAGGTTGCAAACAGAATTCATAAGGACAGGACACTTTAAAGCAACGTTTCCAAAGCCCGGCCGTTTTAAGATGGACGGACGTCAACTCCCAGAATTCCCCAACCAACAGGGTCAAAGACTTTGTTATTTATATGAATAAAGCAAGGCAGTAAACATACATAATGCTCCTATTTTCCCCACAACAACAACAATTCTGTGAGGTGGGTTGGGCTGAGAGAGAGGGACTGGCCCAAAGTCACCCAGCTGGCTTTCATGCCCAAGGCAGGACTAACAGTCACCTGGTATTTGGCCCACCCCTAAACTTTCATGCCTAAGATGGAATTAGAACTCACCGTCTCCCAGTGATTGGCCCAAAGTCACTCAGCCGGCTTTCATACCTAAGGTGAAACTAGAATTCACCGTCTCCTGGTGATTGGCCCAAAGTCACCCAGCTGGTTTTCATGCTTAAGATGGAACTAGAATTCACCGGCTCCTAGTGATTGGCCCAAAGTCACCCAGCTGGCTTTCATACCTAAGGTGGAACTAGAATTCACTGTCTCCTGGTGATTGGCTCAAAGTCACCCAGCTGGCTTTCATGCCTAAGGTGGAACTAGAATTCACTGTCTCCTGGTGATTGGCTCAAAGTCACCCAGTTGGCTTTCATGCCTAAGGTGGAACTAGAATTCACCGTCTCCTGGTGATTGGCCCAAAGCCACCCAGTAGGCTTTCATACCTAAGATGGAACTAGAATTCACTGTCTCCTAGTGATTGGCCCAAAGTCACCCAGCCGGCTTTCATGCCTAAGACAGGACTAGAACTCACTGTCTCCTGGAGATTAGCCCAAAGCCACCCAGTCGGCTTTCATGCCTAAGATGGAACTAGAATTCACCGTCTCCTAGTGATTGGCCCAAAGTCACCAAGTCAGCTTTAATGCCTAAGCCAGGACTAGAACTCACTGCCTCCAGGTTTAGACCACACTGGCTCTCAAACTTTCACCACCATGTTGAAACTTTTCACTCCTCCGAAGTTGGGGGCTTCATTCTGGCCCTTGTGGAAAGAGTGGGTGAAGAAGACAAACTTGGGGTGATGAAACAGAAAAAAATGAAAACAGCACCGGCATGGTTTCATTTATTCGATGAGTTTTCTAATGAAATAACAGCCTTGGGGAGATGGGGGGAAAAAATGAAAAACAGCAGCTAAAACGTGCCATCTCTAGAACAAGAATTATCCACAAGCTTTTTTTTTTTTCCCTCCTTGGGGAGAGATCGGTCAATTAGCTAATTGGTTTGGGGGGTTCAAATAATTTGCCCTTGGGACAGCTGAAAGCAGCCCCCCCTTAAAACTTTAATGTTTAATGCATGTAATAATGGCAGGAGGAGAGCAAGGGAGAAGAAGTTAAGAAAATATTGGGAAAACACCAAAACGGTGTCAGGTGCGAAATATTTCTCAGCTAACTGCTATTGCTGCCTTCCATGTTGGATGCTTTAGGGCAGGGGTCTTCAAACTTGACCACTTCATGACTTGCGGACTTCAACTCCCAGAATTCCTAGCCAGCATGGGGGAACTATGGCCCCTTCATGACTTGTGGACTTCAACTCCCAGAATTCCTCAGCCAGCATGGGGGAACTATGGCCCCTTCATGACTTGCGGACTTCAACTCCCAGAATTCCTCAGCCAGCATGGGGGAACTATGGCCCCTTCATGACTTGCAAACTTCAATTCCCAGAATTGCTTAGCCAGCATGGGGGAACTATGGCCCCTTCATGACTTGCGGACTTCAACTCCCAGAATTCCTCAGCCAGGCACGCTGGCTGGGGAATTCTGGGAGTTGAAGTCCACAAGTCATAAAAGGGCCAAGTTTGAAGACCCCTGCTTTAGGAAGTTCTTTTGGGTACAGGAAGTCCTTGACTTATGATCACAATTGAGTCCAAAACTTCCATTGCTAAGCAAGACAGTTGTTAAGTGAATCTTGCCCCGTTTTGCCACCCTTTTTCGCCCCAGTTGCTGAGTGAATCGCTGCAGTTGTTAAATTAGCAACCCGGTTGTTAAGTGAATCGGGCTTTCCCCATAGACTTGCTGGTCAGAAGCTTGCCAAAGGGGATCACGTGACCCCGGGACACTGCAACCGTCCTAAATATGAATCCTCTGAATCAAGCCTCTGAATCTTGATCACGTGACCCTGGGGATGCTGCAACAGTCATAAGTGTGAAAAACAGTCATAAGTCACTTTTTTTCAGTGCCAGTGTAACTACAGTCACTAAACGAACTGTTGTAAGTTGAGGGCTACTTGTAATTCCCAGCTGGGCTAGGATGGGGTTTGGCGTCCAAGATGCCTGCAAAAAAATTGGATTTTACCTTCCATGTATAATTTACCTTCCGGTGTCGGTAAAATGAGGACCCAGGGGTCAACATGATGACTCTCTAATCCGCTCAGAGAAGGCTGTGAAGCACTATGGGCTGGTATAACAGAATAACAGAGTTGGAAGGGACCTTGGAGGTCATCTAGTCCAACCCCCTGCTCCGGCAGGAAACCCTACACCATTGCAGACAAATGGTTGTCCAGTCTCTTCTTAAGAACTTCCAGTGATGGAGCATTCACCGCTTCTGGAGACAATTACTTGTCCTCACTGTTCAGAAGTTTCTCCTTATTTCCAGGTTGCTTCTCTCCTTGATCGGTTTCCATCCGTTGCTTCTTGTCCTGCCTTCAGGCGCTTCGGAGAATAAGTGGACTCCCCCCCCCTCTTCTTTGTGGCAGCCGCTCAAATATTGGAAGATGCTGTCATGGCACCCCAGTCCTTCTTTTCACTAGACTAGACATGCTCTATTCCTGCAACTGTTAACAGAATAACAGGATGGGAAGGGACCTTGGAGGTCATCTGCTCCAACCCGCTGCTCCAGCAGGAAACTTTATACCATTTCAGACAAATGGCTGTCCAATCTCTTCTTAAAAATCTCCAATGATGGAGCATTCACAGCTTCTGGAGGCAATTAATTGTCCTCACTGTTCAGAAATTTCTCCTTAGTTCCAGGTTGCTTCTCTCCTTGATCAGTTTCCATCCGTTGCTTCTTGTCCTGCCTTCAGGCGCTTTGGAGAATAGCTTGACTTCCTCTTCTTTGGGGCAGCCCCTGAGATATTGGAACACTGCTATCCTATCCCCCCTCGTCCTTCTGTTCATTAAACTAGACATACCCAATTACCCACAATTTCAGCAACCATATATAAATCAAAGTCCTATTGCTATTCCTATCTCTTCCCTCTGTCAGGAAACTCATCACTGTGATTCTATAGGACAGGAAATGTTTCCTTTCCCCATCAGGATGTTTACCATAAAGCAGCTCTAAGGTTGCATGTGTTTGTGTGTGTGTCTTTGTGTTTCCTCCCCACAGAGGCTGTTGCGAAAGGAAAACAAGTGGCAAGCTATAGTATTTTTTTTTTCACACCAAGCCACATGATGCTTGTTTTTCACTTTCCCCCTTATAACGCTGATAAAAATCAGCCGTGCCGATAGTTTATTCCTATGTGGCTGAAGTTCACATGGCTTTGAAGTTCCAAAAAAGTACCACGAAAATAGCTTTCTATAGAATAGAATTCCTTTTTTTCTACCGTGAGGTTTCTCACGAGTACAATTCAGCTGTCATGAATGGAATGGAATGGAATGGAATGGAATAGAATAGAATGGAATGGAATGGAATAGAATAGAATAGAATAGAATAGAATAGAATAGAATAGAATAGAATAGAATAGAATAGAATAGAATAGAATAGAATAGAATAGAATAGAATAGAACAGAATAGAATTAAGGAATAGAATGGAATGGAATGGAATGGAATAGAATAGAATTAAGGAATAGAATAGAATAGAATAGAATAGAATAGAATAGAATAGAATAGAATAGAATAGAATAGAATAGAATAGAATTAAGGAATAGAATTAAGGAATAGAACAGAACAGAATAGAATAGAATTAAGGAATAGAATAGAATAGAATAGAATAGAATAGAATAGAATAGAATAGAATAGAATAGAATAGAATAGAATAGAATAGAATAGAATAGAATAGAATAGAATTAAGGAATGGAGTGGAGTGGAGTGGAGTGGAGTGGAGTGGAGTAGAGTAGAGTAGAGTAGAGTAGAGTAGAGTAGAGTAGAGTAGAGTAGAGTAGAGTAGAGTAGAGTAGAGTAGAGTAGAGTAGAGTAGAATAGAATAGCTGGAAGGGACCTTGGAGGTCTTCTAGTCCAGCCCCCTGCTTAAGCAGGAGAACCTATATCATCTCCAACAGGTGACTGTCGAGTCTCTTCTTAAAAATCTCCAGTGATGGCGCGCCCATGATTTCTGGAGGCAACTTCTGTTCCACTGGTTGATTGTCCTCACTGTCAGGAAGTTTCTCCTTAATTCTAAGTCGCTTCTCTCTTTGATCACGTGACCATGGGCATGATGCAACCGAAGTTGCTACCGAAGCGATCGAAGTTACAACTGCCCCGGAAAAAGTGGCTTATGACCGTTTTTCACATTTACGACCATTGGAGCATTCTCCTACGGTCATGTGATCAAAATTCCAATGCTTGGCATCTGTTTCATATTTATGATGGTTGCAGTGTCCCCTGGGATCATGCGATCACTTTTTGTGACTTTCTGACAAGCAAAGTCAATGGGGGAAGCCAGATTCACTTAACAACCGTGTTACACAACTTAACAACTGTAGTGATTCATTTAACAGCTGTGGCCAGAAAGGTCATAAAATGGGGCAAGATTCACTGAACAACCCTCTTGTTTAGCAACAGAAATGTTGGGCTCAATTTTTAAGAAGTGACTGGACAGCCATTTGTCTGAAATGGTATAGGGTTTCCTACCTGAGCAGGGGGTTGGACTAGATGACCTCCAAGGTCCCTTCTGACATCATTATCATCATCATCGTTGTTGTTGTCGTTATTGTCGTAAGTCGAAGACAACCTGCATATTTTTTTAAAAAATGGCATAATGTAAAGCAGTCTGGAATTTGCCACCAAGGTGACTTCCCCCGCAAAAAAACAAGAACTTCAGATAAATTAAGATTTACTTAAGACAGAAAGAAACAGCTGCTATTATTCAAGCACATCCCTTAATACAGAAATAATGTTCGACCTCTTTGACACCTATTTTGTTGCCCCACCTGTCATAACAGACTCCTTCTCAAACTCCATCTGTCTTTTGTTTTTGTGCCAGTCAGATCTGCAATTGTTGGTTTGGACTATGTGAGAACAAAACTTTCACAAAAGGGTTTTGTTTAAACCGCTCGCGCGGCACCGCATATGGGAGGCAGCATTACGTAAGACACAGAAAACAGTGTTTCTCAACCTTAGCCATTTTAAACAGTGTGGACTTCAATTCCCAGAATTCCTCAGCCAGCAAAAGTAAGAAGGAACCAGCCCCCCCCCCAATAAAGAGCAGATAGGACCAAAAAAGAAGAAAGGAGATTATAATAACTTTAAGCCAGCATCTTTTATGATATCTCTCCATATCTTTCTATATATGGCCTCCTTGGCGCTCTCTGAGCTTGGCTGTTTCCTTGCAGATGTTTCATTACCCAACTAGGTAACATCATCAGTGCTAGAAGGGAATGGGGTTTGTGAAGAGGAGGAAGAGGAAGAGGAGGAGACAAACCAAGAATAAATGGATCTAAAATGCCCTCCTTCTATTCTAAAACCCATCAAGAGGCTAAGAGAAGAGGTTAGCATTTGCCCAACAATAAATCACAAATTAATGGAATTATTCCTGGAATAGTCCATGGCATTTCTAAGTTTTAAAAGCTACAGGTCGCCATCGTAACCTGTAGAGAAAAATTAAAGCCACAATTAGACAGAGGTGGCTGTTTTGTTTTTTGTTTTTAATTCCTTTAAGTTTGCCACGAGTAAATAGACAACACACAGCATAATGAAGTGTTTCTTACTGTGGCTTCATCCATTTGATTTACAGGCTGCTAAAATGTTTGGCCTTGAGATTTGAGTCCGGAGCAAGAGCAGGTTTATTAGACTTCACTTCCCTGCCGTTTTAATTAAGATGAATTTGCAGAAGGGGAACGGGAGGCAAGCAGAGATCCAGGGATTTACCTGCTAATCTTGCAGGGAACGTTTGCACAACAAAAATACGGGAGGAAATTTATGCCTTTTAAAGCCCCATAAATGGTGCAGTTAAGGCTGACAGCCCTGTAGTTTTATTTTTAGTAAGTCTTGTCTTTAGTAAGCCACCAAAGCACCAGAAGGAAGGACGAGAAAACAATGGTTGGAAACTGACCAAAGAGAGAAGCAACCTGGAATTTATTTATTTATTTATTTATGAGACTTATATACCGCACTCTCTAAGCGGTGTATATACACACACACACACATTGCCCCCAACAATCTGGGTCCTCATTTTACCTACCCCGTTGAGCCGGTGAGATTTGAACCGCTGACCTGCTGAACGCAGTCAGCTAAAGTGGCCTGCAGTACTGCACTCTAACTGCTGCGCCACCTTGGCTCTTTTAAGGAGAAAGTTCCTAATAGTGAGGACAATTAACCAGTGGAACAGCTGGGCTCCAGAAATCGTGGGCGCTCCACCGCTGGAGATTTTTAAGAAGAGGCTAGAGCAGTGGTGGCGAACCTGTGGCACGCGTGCCAGAGGCGGCACTCAGAGCCCTCTCTGTGGGCACATGCACCATGCCCCGGAGAGGGCAATCGTCCCTCTTCAACCAGCCACCTGCTAACTTGCTGAGGTCCCACATAGCCAGATGCATCCCAGCACCCATGCGCTCGCTGGCCTTTGTGTGCAGGGGGCAATGACGTCAGGCAGCAGCTGCCCCATCTCACCTTGCCCTGCAGCAATGGCACCCCTGCCTTACCTCGCCTCACCCTGCAGGACGAGCCTCCTGCCCACCGCCCCACCTGCCAGAGACCCCCTGGATCTCCCCCAACCCTGCCCGGCCCCCACAGGCATCCCTCCCCACGAGCAACATCAAGGTGATCACGCCCACCGTGGCCACACCCACCCAATCTGCCATGACCACCACAGCCACGCCCACCCAGTGGGCCACGCCCACCCGGTGATAAATAAGGGGAGTTTTGGGTTGCAGTTTGGGCACTCGGTCTCTAAAAGGTTTGCCATCACTGGGCTAGACAGTCACTTGTCTGAGAGGGTATAGGTTCTCCTGCTTGAGCAGGGGGCTGGACTAGAAGACCTCCAAGGACCCTTCCAGCTCTATTCTATTCTTCTTCTATTCTTGTTGGAGAGAGTGGGGATTACTTTGAAGTGAAGGCACCACGAAATCGGACCGCAAATACAGGGAGTCCTCAACTTTCGACACTTTGTTTAGTGACCGTTTGAAGTTACGACAGAACTGGAGAAAAAAATGACAGGACCATTTTCACACATACGGCCTTTGCAGCTTCCCCATGTTCATGGGATTAAAATTCAGATGCTGAGAGTTTCTTGCAGTTGTTCGATTAGCCGGGCGGTTGTTAAGCGAATCCGGCTTCCCCCATTAACTTTGCTTGTCAGAAGGTCACAAAAGGGGATCGCGTGACCCCCCCCAGGACACAACAACCGTCGTAAGTACATGTCAGTCGCCAAGCCTCTGAATTTTGATCACTTAACCACGGGGAGGCTGCAACGATCGTAAATGTGGAAAAAAAATGGTCCTAAGTCACTTGTTTCAATGCCGTTGTAATTTTGAGTGGTCACTAAATGAATTGCTGTAAGTCGAGGATGACCTGTACAGTAGTGGCCAAAATTGTGGAAACCTTTTTGGGAAAAGTGTATTTTTGAGGTTTGATGGTTAATAACACCACTTTTTTGGGGGGGGGAGTAGTACCATAAAGTTATATATCAATGGAAAGATAATTTAATCGAGAATGTAATGCAACAAAGTTTGTTCAATTATCTGTATTGTGTTCTATTAAAAGCTATAGCCAAATAACCAGAAAAAGGAAGCACAACTTGCTTAGGTTGATCTCAGGTAGCTTTCCTTCATCTGATTGTAGCCAATGAGCATGAGTGTTTAGAGAGCCAATCAGGTGTCATCTTGTTTTGGCCATGAGCCAATGAGATCACAGTAGGATCCAGTTATTGATGTCATGTATTGAAGATGAGAGGAGGACATTTGTCAGTGTGTTATGTGATCGCTATCCAGTGGGTTGGGGGGGGGTTGTGTTCTTTTGTTTAGTGAGCTTGTAAAACGTCATAAAATTAAAGTCATGGTGCAAAGAGCTGACTGGTCGCCCAGAAAGCGATGTAAAATACGTATTATTAAGTGAACAAGGCCACACTTATAAAGAAATTAGAAGAAAAATAGGTGGAAATTTAACCAAAGGTGGCATTTCTACTGTACACTTTTCCCAAAAGGTTTCCACAATTTTGGCCACTCCTGTATATATGGAACCCCAACAGGATATCCCAGCCTTGTAGGCCAGTCTGGAAAGTCAAAAAACATCTGGAAAAAGGCAGTAACAAACCCCTTCCCTGTTGGTATAAAATCAACTGCCCGTTCCTGAATATGTCTCCTCAATTCAAGTTATTCTGCATTATCTTTATCAACTGCTGTGCTGAATATCCACTTCAATGCAGCACATTTTCTGGTCCTGTCAGGCTAATTGAGCCAATAACCAGAGCTTGGGGCTGTGTGGATTAATTTTTACAACTTTCAGGCTAAATCCTC
The DNA here is from genome assembly GCA_039797435.1 of Crotalus adamanteus. Taxonomy (NCBI): domain Eukaryota; kingdom Metazoa; phylum Chordata; class Lepidosauria; order Squamata; family Viperidae; genus Crotalus; species Crotalus adamanteus. Next base: position 122,055,269 of record CM077921.1, read on the forward strand.
ATAATCCCCCCGCCTTCATTTTCTGATAGCATCACATTCTTTTAGCTGCTAAATAGGACCGCCGATACTAAATTCTTTGGCAGGGCCCTTTCATAAACCAGTTGGAATGCTAATGAGGAAGCATTAAATATAATCAGCGATTAATGCAAGTAAAAAAACCACTTGCTGAACGTTCAAGAGTGGGGAATACAGTATTTCAGGAAGTTTTAAATTTCATTTATATATAGAATAGAAATAGACTAGACTAGACTAGACTAGACTAGACTAGACTAGACTAGAATAGAATAGAATAGAATAGAATAGAATAGAATAGAATAGAATAGAATAGTCCTCAAATTAGGACCACAATGGAGCCCAACATTTCTGTTGCTAAGCAAGACCATTAAGTGAGTTTTGGCCCATTTTACGACCTTTCCTGGCTCAGTTGTTAAATGAATTTCTGCAGTTGATAAGTTAGTAACCAGGTTGTTCAGTGAATCAGCCTTCCCCCGTTGATTTTGCTTGTCAGAAGATCGCAAAACGGGATCACGTGACCCCCGGGGACACTGCAACCGTCATAAATATGGGCCAGTTGCCAAGTGTCATAATTCTGATCAGATTACTGTGACGATGATCACATTATCATGGGGAGGCTGCGATGGTCGTAAGTGCGAAAAACAGTCCTTTTTTCAGTGCCATTGTAACTTTGAATGGTCACTAAATGAACTGTTTTAAGTCAAGGATTAGAATAGAATAAAGCTGGAAGGGACCTTGGAGGTCTTCTAGTCCAGCCCCCTGCTCAAGCAGGAGAACCTATACCATTTCAGACAGGTGAATGTCCAGTCTCCTCTTAAAAATCTCCAATGATGGAGCGCCCACGATTCCTGGTGGCAAGCAGTTCCACTGGTTGATTGTCCTCACTGTCAGGAAGTTTCTCCTCAATTCCAGGTTGCTTCTCTCTTTGATCAGCTTCCAACCATTTTTTTCTTGTCCTTCCCTCTGGTGTTCTGGTGAACAACCTGGCCCATCTTCTTTGTGGCAGCCCCCCCAAATACTGGAACATTGCTATCATGTCTCCCCTCTTTCTTCTTTTCTTTAGACTAACCAAACCCAAGTCCCACAGCCGTTCTTCGTATGTTTTAGTCTCCAGGCCTTTGATCATCTTAGTTGCTCTTCTCTGAACTTTTTCCAAACTCTCAACATCTTTTTTGTGATATGGTGACCAAAATTGGCTGCAGTATTCCAGGTATGGTCTCACTACGGTTTTATAAAGCGGTACTAATACCTCGCGTGATCTTGATTCTATGCCTCTGTTTATACAACTCAGGATTGTTTTAGCTTTTTGGGCTGCTACTGCACACTGCTAGATAGAAATATTTATGTTTTATTCCTGGCTAATTAAGCAGGAGGGGTTAATTTTAAGTGAAGAGAGAGATTATACAATAGTCCTGGATTTACAGCCATTCGTTTAGTGACCGTTCGAAATTAGAATAGCACTGAAAAAAAGTGGCATGACTGTTTTTCACCCTCACAACCGTTGCAGCATCCCTGTGGTCACGTGATCAAAATTTGGACGCTTAGCAACTGACATGTCTTTATGACAGTTGCAGTGTCCTGGGGCCACGTGATCCCCTTTTGTGGCCTTCTGACAAGCAAAGTCAATGGGGAAGCCGGATTCACTTAACAACCGTCTTATTGATTCGACAACTGCAGTGATTCCTTTAACAACTGTGGCAAGAAAAATCGTAAAATGGGGCAAAACTCACTTAACAACTTGCTTAGCAACAGAAATTTTGGGCTCAATTGCCCAAAAATTGTTGTAGATCGAGGACTATCGCAAAGCCACTATTTTGACTTCTTTTTCACACACAAACACCCACACACTCATGGAAAACATTTCTCTTCCTCTCTCTATATGATCCAGCAAGGCAGGCGTAGGCAACCTTGGCTCATTTATGACTGGTGGGACTTCAACTCCCACAATTCCTGAGCCAGCGTGGCTCAACTTGGAAACCTCCATTTCCCCTCAGCATGGTTGGCTCAGGAATTCTGGGAGTTGAAGTCCACGAGTCATAAAAGAGCCAAGGTTGCCTCACTCTGGGCTAGGCCTAGGCTGCTTTATGACTCATGGACTTCAACTCCCAGAATTCCTGAGCTAGCATGGCTCAGCTTGGAAACCTTTCCCTTTCCCCTCAGCATGGTTGGCTCAGGAATTCTGGGAGTTGAAGTCCACGAGTCATAAAAGAGCCAAGGTTGCCTACCCCGGAGCTAGGGCAATGGGTCTTGCTGCAGCTTAAAAATTAACACATTTATCTTCCCATAAATGTTCAAGTTTTGTAGACTTTCTTCATCTTATGCCCGGATTGTAACAGTAAATTTGTTGGCCTCTTTAAGACATTTCTCCGGGAAAAGACCAAATGGATTTTTTCTCTCTGGATGTAATCAAGGGTGAATTTGTAGGATTGCAGAGTTTAGTGTTCCAATATATCAGAGGTTGCCACAGAGAAGAGGGAGTCAAGCTATTCTCCAAGGCAGAAGAAGCAACAGATGGAAACTAATCAAGGAGAGAACTAACCTAGAATGAAGGAGAAATTTCCTGACAGTAAGAACAATTAACCTGTGGAACAACCTGCCTCCAGAAGTTGTAGGTGCTCCATCCCTGGAGATTTTTAAGAAGAGATTGGACAGCCATTTGTCTGAAATGGTATAGGGCAGGGGTAGGCAACCCAAAACACTCAAAGAGCCACTTGGACCCGTTTCCCACCAAAAACAAAACACTGGGAGCCGCAAAACCCTTTTGATATCTAAAATGAAGATAACACTGCATATATCCTTTTTTACCTTTATTATAGGTGTGTGTATGTGTGTGTGTGTGTGTGTGTGTGTGTGTGTATGTATGTATGTGTGTATACACACACACATACACATATACACATTAAACATAAAAGTAAAAATATGACTCTTGGGAATATCCATACTATTAAAACAATGATCACCAAGAGAATGCTTTAAGAGAATAAAATTACATACACACAAAGGTAAAAAAAGGATATATGCAGTGTTATCTTCATTTTAGATGTCAAAAGGGTCCCTCCCTCTCTATCTGCCCTTGGTCTGCCACTCCTCTTCCCCCACTCTCTCTCTCTCTCTCCCTCTCTCTCTCTTTCTCCCCCCCCTCCTATCTGCTGCTCACCTGGCAAGCTTCAAGCTGTTGTCCAACAACCTCCGGGGTAGGCAACCTCGTCTCTTTTATGACTCATGGACTTCAACTCCCAGAATTCCTGAGTCAGCCTAGCTGGGCTAGCTAGCTCTCTCCTGCCCTTCCTGCTTCCTTCAGAGACGCAGCAAAGGGAGGAGCTCACACACACACACACACACACACACACACACACACAACACACACACCCAGACACACACACAGAGAGAGAGAGAGAGAGAAGCAGGGAAGTGCAATTGCCTCTCTCTGTCTCTGTCTCTCTTTGCAAAGGCAGAGGAGGCTGGGAGCCACAGGGGGAGGCTCAAAGAGCCGCATGCGGCTCCGGAGCCGCAGGTTGCCGACCTGTGGTATAGGGTTTCCTGCCTGAGCAGGGGGTTGGACTAGAAGACCTCCAAGGTCCCTTCCAACTCTGTTATTCTGTTATTAAGAATGCCATGCCATAAGTACTTAGCTTAAAAATATTCTTAATTAAACTGATCCTGGAGACCCTTGGCTGAAGTCATCTCCATTCAACCTCAGCTAGAGAAATGGGACAAACCTATGGTGTTATGTGCAATTTGTAACCATGCAAACTCTGTTTACGTCAATGTTTCTCAATCTACTTTAAAATATGTAGACTTCAACTCCCAGAATTCCCCAGCCAGCATTTTGTTTGCTGGGAATTCTGGGAGCTAAGTCCACAAATTTTAAAGTTGTCTAGGTCGAGAAACATAGGCCTACATCCATGTTTTCACAGGCCAGTCCTTATTTCTCCAAAATGCTGTTCAGTTTAACAATGACTTTTTTTTTTTTAAATTCCTATCTCCTTTTTTGGAAACATGTTATATTCATCAAGATTTTTCTTTTTTTAGATAGAGCATATACTCACTCTGGCCAATTATAGATCAGAACTCAGTCTGCTGACAAGCTGTATCCAAATGCATTCAGCAGTTGAGTTGGAAAGAAACCAGAGACTGCAAGATTGTAAGAAGAAAGCCTGTTTTTTTAAAATCTTTTTTTCCCCTTTGTTTCTTTTATTAACTGAACACAAAAAACAATAAGGAAAAACAGAATGTGCGTAACTATGTATGTATATTGTTTTGTGTTGGGTTTTTTGGTCTATTTTATTTTTGGGGAATTTTGTATTTTATATTTTAACTTTGTCTTGAATAACGTGTGTGTTTGTGTATGTGTGTATGTGTGTGTGTGTGTGTATATATACTTTGTCTTGAATAATATGTGTGTGTGTGTGTGTGTGTGTATTATTCAAGACAAAGCTAGAATGTAAAATAAAAACTCCCCCAAAATAAAATAGACCAAAAAAACCAACACAAAACAATAGAAACATTAAAAAAGGAATAGGTGCATCAAAAAAGAAAAAAAAATCCAGTACATATGCATATTATTCCCCTTAATTGAATCCCGATTAATACGTTACTACAACATTGGTTTCCATCCCTTGCCCCCCCCAAATTCTTAAATAATAAATCCACACACAAGTTATTGATCTGTCTTCTATCGATTATATTAGCAATGAAATAGTTAAATAGGAAGAATGATAATACTAAAAATAGAAAGTTACAGAGAAAGAGAAAAAACAAAACAAAAAACAGACAGGGCATATATGTACATTAAAATTCTACGCAAACATTATAACCAGTAGCTAGGTTTCGCTGCAATTATCCACACTAAAGTATGTTAACTGACTCATTTGTAGGTTGCTAATACCATCAACTCTGGCGGTGCGTGGAAGAATTGAATCTGTATATTTATCTTTCCAGGATGAAAAATACTGTATTCTTTTAACATTAAGTGGCAAATGGAAAATCCATTTTCTTTATCCAATTTCCAGGCAAGAGGTGTGTGGTTCAGGAGAATAAGAACATCTGAGAACATTAGACTGTATCTCAGAATTAATACACATCATAACTTCTTCTTCTCCAAGTGAACCATTGTAGTATTACAGATGGATCTCTAATTATGATGACCAGTAATCCCAAAATTTCTGTTGGTAAGCAGGACAGCTGTTAAGGGAATTTTGTGATTTTTCTTACCAAAATTTCTGTTGGTAAGCAGGACAGCTGTTAAGCCCCATTTTGTGATTTTTCTTGCCTGTGCTGTACTACCTGTACTGTTTATGTCTGTTCCTTCCCATAATATTTGCTGCAAGGTTATTTTTTGGGTTTGGGTTTTAAGCATCCAGCTTGTTTTTGAATATCTGCAGAGTCAGCGTGGAATGAGGCAGCCTTATAAAACCAAATTATAAATAAATAAATAAGTCTGGTGACTTGCACACATCTTAGGAACATTAGTCATTCGCTTTCCAAATGGGCTGGAGTTTCAAGTAAGAATTTCTAGGGATGGTTTGAAATTCTCTGGATTTTACTTCTGGAGGGCGTACATCCAATTGAATAGAAGGTTTCCAGTAGATTCTACCCTGAATTTAATTTTACTTCTGGGATGTGGGATGTGGGGTGTGACCTCCAGATTTTGCTCAGATTAGTGCTAAGTTAAGGACTTATTATAACTATAGTTCGTTGAACAAGCTGTCAGTTATGGTTGAGGATCTCTCCGTGGCTTCACGGGACATGTTTTAGCAGAAGGGTCTTCAGACTTGGGAACTTTAAGGCTGGTGAACTTCAACTCACAGAATTCCTTAGTCAGACATGACTGTCACTGCACGGCTAGCTGAGGAATTCTGGGAGTTGAAGTCCACCAGTCTTAAAGTTGCCAAGTTTGGGAATACCGGTTCTAGCAAAGCAGGGGCCATTGGGTTTTGAAACCCTAACCTTGATTGGAAACTAGGGTTATGGGAACATAGCCACTTGGAGCTTAGTCAACAAACCATGGCTTAAATCCACATCTAATCTTGGTCTAAGGGTATGTTAGTCACTAACATACTCTTAGACCAGGGGTAGGCAACCTTGGCTCTTTTATGACTCGTGGACTTCAACTCCCAGAATTCCTGAGCCGGCCATGCTGAGGGGAAAGGGAGAGGTTTCCATGCCGAGCCATGCTGGCTCAGGAATTCTGGGAGTTGAAGTCCACGAGGCATAAAAGAGCCAAGGTTGCCTAGCCCTGTCTTAGAACAAACATTAGGTGCGACATTTAACAGTTAGTGACCTTCTTCCTCGTCAGAAAGTTTTCAAAAGGGGATCACCTGCCACCGTCATAAATATGAGTCAGTTGCCAAGCATCTGAATTTTGATCACATGACCGATGGGGGATGCTGCAACGGTAGTAAGTATGAAAAACGGTCATAAGTCACTTTTTTTCAGTGCTGTTGTAACTTTGAACGGTCACTAAACAAATTGTTGTAAGTCCAGGACTGAGGACCACCTGTATATGGAAATTATGGAGCCTTTCACCTACTTCTACCTTCCTTGATAGGTATAAAGGAAACTTATTTGTTACTTGAGAAAATAAACCCCTTTCCAGCCTGCAGATTGTTTTGCAGATGGTCTTCTGAACGCTCCCTGTAGCATTATTTTAGATTTTTTTTTTTTAACCATAATTATTTGGACTGAATCCTTTTTCCAATCCAGGAGGCTGGGAAGTGGGGAAAAAAATAACCAGTCAGGTTTAATTAAATGGATCTCTTTTCAGCGTGCAGATTCTTATAATTTCTTTTAAAACAGGTTTTTTTTCTCATGTGTACAGAGTTATATATATATATATATATATTTTAAAAAACAAATGCTGTTGGGAAGAATTCTGTCCACCCCCATCCTTATTTATTTTGGCCAGCAGTGGCGTTCCATATTTCTCCCAAAAAACAACAACAAAAAAAAAACACCTCTTGTAGACTTTAAAAATTCAGCAAAAACATAGTAGTTGCTAAGTTACCATTTGGGCGGCCTGTAGTTTTTCTTCCTTGACTGCAGCTACTTTCAAGATCAGAGAAAATATGTTCAAGGTCATTTAAGATTAAGGAATCCCAAATTTCCTCTTACTTTATTATTGTTTCTCTCTAAAGATAAAGAGTTTTAAGCTTTTTTTTTTCCTGCTTTAAGGTTAAAAAAAAATTAAGTCTCCTTTAGGTCGATCTCAACTTGCAGTTTTCTTAGCCAAAGTGCAAAAATGCCCTTTTCTAAAACCCTAACCCAGGGATCTTTCAAACTTGGCAACTTTAAGACTTGTGGACTTCAGCTCCCAGAATTCCTCAGCCGGTGGGCCTGCAACCTTGACAACTTTAAGACTTGTGGATTTCAGCTCCCAGAATTCCTCAGCCGGCGGGCCTGCAACCTTGACAACTTTAAGACTTGTGGATTTCAGCTCCCAGAATTCCTCAGCCGGCGGGCCTGCAACCTTGACAACTTTAAGACTTGTGGATTTCAGCTCCCAGAATTCCTCAGCCGGCGGGCCTGCAACCTTGACAACTTTAAGACTTGTGGATTTCAGCTCCCAGAATTCAGCCGGCGGGCCTGCAACCTTGACAACTTTAAGACTTGTGGATTTCAGCTCCCAGAATTCCTCAGCCGGTGGGCCTGCAACCTTGACAACTTTAAGACTTGTGGATTTCAGCTCCCAGAATTCAGCCGGCGGGCCTGCAACCTTGACAACTTTAAGACTTGTGGATTTCAGCTCCCAGAATTCCTCAGCCGGTGGGCCTGCAACCTTGACAACTTTAAGACTTGTGGATTTCAGCTCCCAGAATTCCTCAGCCGGCGGGCCTGCAACCTTGACAACTTTAAGACTTGTGGATTTCAGCTCCCAGAATTCCTCAGCCAGCATAGCTGGCTGAGGAATTCTGGAAGCTGAAGTCCACAAGTCTTAAAGTTGTCAAGGTTGCAGGCCCCTGGTCTAGAATAGATGATCTCTGAGGGACTGAGCTAAGCTGTGCTGGCTGAGGAATTCTGGGAGTTGAAGTCCACAAGTCTTAAAGTTGCCAAGTTTGAAGATCCCTGCCCTAACCCCACATCCCAGTTCCCAGAAGGTCAGCCAGCTCTTTGAAGCGTCCTGAAAACTTACAGGTAGTTCTCGACTTACGACCACAACTGAGCCCCAAATTTCCGCTGCTAAGCACGGCAGTTGTTAAGTGAGTTTTCCCCGTTTTACAACTTTTTTAGCCACAGTGGTTAAGCGAATCACTCCAGTAGTTGAGTGAACCTTGCGGTCGTTAAGCAAATCTGGCTTTCCCCATTGACTTTGCTTGTTCGGAAGCCGGCTGGGAAAGTTACAAATGGCGATCATGTGACCCTTGGACACTGCAACTGTCATAAGTATATGCCAGTTGCCAAGCATCAGAATTTTGATCATGTGACCGTGGGGGGACGCTGCAAAGGTTGTAAGTGTGAAAACTGGTTGTAAGTCACTTTTTTATACTTACGACCCTTGCAGCATCCCCCCATGGTCACGCGATCAAAATTTTCCAGTGCTGTTGTAACTTTCGAGGGTCACTAAAGGAATGGTTGTAAGTCGAGGACTACCTGTAGGGCTGGACTTGCAGTGACCTTCTCCGCTTTTCAAAGAGAGCTCATTTTGGACACAGCAGGAAGAAGCTGGATTTGTAGCCTGACAATTATGTGTCTAGAGGGCTTCGTATGTAACGGAGGGGTTACAGGACAAAGTGGTCCCAGGTCTTTTTTGAGACAAAGACTTGTTGAGATGGGTCATAAGTGGAAGGAAGGAAGGGAGGGAGGGAGGAAGTGAGAGAGGGAGGGAGGGAGGGAGGGAGGAAAACAGGGAGGAAGGAAGTTAGGGAGAGAGGGAGGAAGGAAGGAAGGAAGGACGGAAGGAAGGAAGGAGGGAAGGAAGAAAGTAAGTGAGGCAGGGAGGGAGGGAGGAAGGAAAGAAAACGGAGGGAGGAAGGAAGTGAGGGAGGCAGGGAGGAAGGAAGGAAGGAGAGATAGGAAGGAAAGAAGGAGAGATAGGAAGAAAGGAAGGAAGGAAGGAAAACGGAGGGAGGAAGGGAGGGAGGAAGGAGAGATAGGAAGGAAAGAAGGAGAGATAGGAAGGAAGGAAGGAAAATGGAGGGGGGAAGAAAGAGGGAGGGAGGAGGAATTTGAGGAAGGAAGGAGAGAGGAAGGGATATAGGAAGGAAGGAAGGAGAGATAGGAAGGAAGGAAGAAGGACATAGGAAGGGAGGAGAGGGAGGGAGGAAGGAAGGAAGGCGAGATAGGAAGGAAGGAGAGGAAGGAAGGAAGGAAGAAAGAAAGGAAGGAGAGATAGGAAGGAAGGAGAGAAGGAAGGAAGGAAAGATAAGGATGGATGGATGGATGAACGGAAGGACTTTGATTTTGTGGTTATGAAACTGGACTAATAGTCTTTATTTAGGAACAGCAGCCTATTGTAAATTAGGATCAAATGATGCTTTTTCCTTATACATCGTGGGTTCAAGCTGACCAAATATAATTATTAATCCTCAGCTGATTTGCTTCCGTTCTTCTTGATGCCAAGTATTTAGTTCCACTGCAATGGAGGCCAAATATTTAATTCTACCCTAAGACGTCAATGGAATCACCGTATCCTTACTATAGCTAAAAGATTGATATTGCAACATTTGAAAGAGAAATATATGGCTCCCATTTACCGAAAGGATGGAAGAATAGATTAGAGAGAGTGATTTTGGGCCAGTCCCTATCTCTCAGTTCAACCCACCTCACCGGGTTGTTGCTGAGGGAAAAGTAGGCAGAGGGAAAGTGTGCTGGATACGTTTGCCGCTTTGAGTTATTTATAAAAATAATAATGCTGAAGTACAAATAAAAAAATATACTTGCTACTTATGAGAAGAGCTGCCCTATAGACATAGTCTTTTTAGGGATAAATATAATAAAATATAGGATTCATTTCTACAGAATCCAGTTGGCTAAAAAAGGGCTGGCTGAGGAATTCTGGGAGTTGAAGTCCACAAGTCTTCAAGTTGCCAAGTTTGAAGACCCCTGCTTTATAACGTCAAACGGTCACTAAGTGAATGTTGTAAACTGAGGACCACCTGTACAATATCGCTTGGGGGCCGTTTGAAATTACGACGGATTTCCCGGGGCTACTTCAGGCCCAGATTCGAAGTACTGATGGCCAGGCCTTCTCCATTGGGTTGCTTGGCAACTGGCTCACATTTACAGTCATTTGAGTGTCCACATGACCACAATTTAAGACTTTTTTTTTTGCAGAAACCTGCCTTTACTTCTGATTTCTGGCAAAAAAAAAAAAAAAAAAGATCTACTGCTGACAATGGAGTCAGTTAACAATTGCTACCTTCACTTAACAACCGACACAAAAAAGGTTTTAAATTTGGATGCAGTCAAGTGGTGACCTGCTTAACGATCAAAACAACTTAAGACAAATTCCGGACTCCGTTACGGTTATAACGGCTTGTGTGCCTCCGTACCCTTGCAAAATGTTTGCGTTAGATAATTATACCCAGAATTATATTTTTTTACTGTAACGACATATCATACTTTATATTTTGTTTTTTCCTGTGGTATGTTTTCACTTATTTTTAAACATTTTTTTAATGTATTTTCTTATTGTGTGCTTGGGCTTTGTATCTTTTTTTTTTCTTTTTCTAGTATTATTTTAGAAAGGAATAAAATCTTTTTTAAAAACAAAAAACAAAAATAATTCCACCCTAAGAGGCAGCAGCGTTTATAACCTGTGAGGGCTCAAGGAATTTGCAGTGTTATTTTCAACCCCGCAAACTATTAATATGCTAGCAGCAAACCGCAAATGTCAGAATGTAGACTTTTCTTTCTACAAACACAGGGGGATAATATTATGGTTAGGTGGTTTCAGAGGGTGGAGAGGGAAAAGAGCAAAGGGATTGGAGTGTTTTTGCAAATCAAGGTGAATCAGGTCTGAAGTAACCCATTGCAGGTGGTCAGAATCAATACAGATAATCCTTCACTTAATAATAACAATAACAATAATAAAGTTGGAAGGGACCTTATAGGTCATCTAGTCCAACCCCCTGCTCAGGCAGGAAACCCTATACCATTTCAGACAAATGGCTGTCCAGTCTCTTACAACAACAACAACAACAACAACAACAACAACAACAACAACAACAACATAATAATAATAATAATAATAATAATAATAATAATAATAATAATAATAATAATAATAATAATAATAATAATTGGAAGGGAGGTCATCTAGTCCAACCCCCTGCTCAGGCAGGAAACCCTATACCATTTCAGACAAATGGCTGTCCAATCTCTTCTTAAAAACTTCCAGTGTTGGAGCATTCACCGCTTCTGGAGGCAGGTTGTTCCACTGGTTAATTGTTCTAACTGTCAGGAAGTTTCTCCTTAGTTCTAGGTTGCTTCTCTCCTTGATCAGTTTCCATCCGTTGCTTCTTGTCCTGCCTTCTGGTGCTTTGGAGAATAGCCTGACTCCCTCTTCTTTGGGGCAGCCCCTGAGATATCGGAACACTGCTATCCTGTCTCCCCTCATCCTTCTCTTCACTAAACTAGATATACCCAATTTCGGCAACCGTTCCTCATATGTTTTAGCCTCCAGTCTCCTGATCATCTTTGTTGCTCTTCTCTGTACTCTTTCTAGAGTCTCAACATCTTTTTTACATCGTGGTGACCAAAACTGGATGCAGTATTCCAAGTGTGGCCTTACCAAGGCATTGTAAAGTGGTATTAATACTTCACGTGATCTTGATTCTATCCCTTTGTTAATGCAGCCTAGCACTGTGTTGGCCTTTTTGGCAGCTGCAGCACAACCATACATTTAGTGACCGTTCAAATTTTCAACGGCACTGAAAAAAAAAGTGACTTAAGATGGTTGCAACCTCCTTGTGGTCACGTGATCAAAATTTGGACGCCTGGAAACATTCATGACAATTGCAGTGTCCCAAATTCACCTGATCTCCTTTTGCGACTTTCTGACAAGCCAAGTCAATGGGGAAGCCCGATGCGCTTAACAGCTGCACAATTCGCTTACTAACTGCAGTGACTCCCTTAACAAGAAAAGTTGTAAAATGGGGCAACGCTCACTTAACAACTGTCTCGCTTAGCGACGAAAATGTTGGGCTCAATTCTGGCTGTAAGGTGAGGGTTACATGTAGGTCAGGTTGGCTGGTGGGAACTCAGGTGCATCCGTTTATTCTCCCAGGCCGAAATAAAGTAAACAGTTTTGTTTTGCCAGAGCCGTTTTGCATCACATTGTCCCCGTTTACCTGTGGTTAACAGAATGGTGGAATAACAGTTGGGAGGGACCGTGGCAATCCCAAAGGTGCTTTTTTATCACCTTTTTCAACTGGACATCCTTGTTTTTTCTTTGAAGATCTTTCGCTTCTCATCCAAGAAGCTTCTTCAGTTTTGACTGAATGGTGGGGGAATGGAAGGATTTATATTCCTTGCAGAGAGCTGGTCATTTGCCTGGTTTTTTTTAGAGCAAGGGTCTTCAAATTTGGCCCTTTTATGACTTGTGGACTTCAACTCCCAGAATTCCTCAGCCAGGCTGAGGAATTCTGGGAGTTGAAGTCCACAAGTCATAAAAGGGCCTAGTTTGAAGACCCCTGTTTTAGAGAGTCGTTGAGGCCACTTGATCTGTGTCCTCAAGTTCACTTGAGTGATGCAAACGGGTGTGGAGCCTTCTTGGGACTGCGGAAAGGAGTGTGTTGTAGACTGGAGATCGATGGTGTCGTATCCCTCCCCCTCTGTTGAGAGAGGGCTGTTCAGTTTGGACCTAGATGGCCTCTTTGACCCCTCTTTCAAACCAGCGGTCCTCTCTGTCCAAAATGTGTACTTTGCTGTCTTCAAAAGAGCGACCTGTGTCTTTTAAATGCAGATGGACTGCTGAATCTTGTCCTGATGGGTTTGTTCTCCTATGTTTGATCCCGCATGGGAGAGAAAAATCTGAATTATTCTTTCTTACTTTGAGAACAGTTTCCTGAATAAGAAAGCAGAGCATTTTGTCACAGAGCACACAAAATGATTTTTGAAGTCAGTTTCAGCATTTCTCAATGTTGAGTCCGTGGCGGGAAAACAGACACGAGAAGCAGCTGGAGTTCTCAGTTTCTTTTATTCAGCGTTCAGCTTACAGGAAGATGGCTTCAGCCTCGCCCAAACGCCTCGCAGCCTCTTATATAGGCAACTCCCGGGTAAATGGGTTACTTTTCCCGCGCCAGCACCCGCGCATGCGCACGGCGCTGGCGACAAAGGCTCGGGACATAACACTCAATGCTAGCTACCACCTGCCTGGAGGAACAAGTATTGACCGATGTAACCTATCAGGTATACCAGGGGTCTTCTAACTTGGCCCTTTTATGACTTGTGGACTTCAACTCCCAGAATTTCTCAGCCGGTATGCATGGCTGAGGAATTCTGGGAGTTGAAGTCCACAAGTCATAAAAGGGCCAAGTTTGAAGACCCCTGAGGTATACTATCTGCCAGTGCCAGCTCCTGGACCCAATTCCCAGCCTTTTTAATAGTTGTTATTTTGCCAAACACATGTTACCCACATGGTAATGGTCTCTGTGAAAGCATTTTTTGATTATTACTTTTTTTTAATGCAACTAAGATTAGAAGCTCCTTTGGAAAATTAGCTGAAGCATTTGCTGCAGGTAGAGAGGCCTGTATACGAAAATAGAATTCAATCTCTCTCTCTCTCTTGTGATAGTATCCAAAATCAATATCTTCAAGAAATAATAAGTGGGGCTATTTTGAATCATCACCAGACTCTGATCTAATTTGCAGCGGGGGAAAAACCTGCCAGGATGACTTCAGCTCTCTTCAATTGCTTGGATGTTTGTTTGTTTTTTTAATTTGGATCTAGGAGCAAATGCAATAAATACATTTGTTAACATCTTGCAGTAGCTTTCATCAGGTGTTGTTTGGATGCCTTTTTTGGTTTTAATTGAGGAGCACATGAATAAATACATTTACATATTGCAGTACAATTAATCCTCGACTTAAACTGTTATTGAGACCAGAAAATTCATTGTTAAGTGGTGTGGCTGCTAAGTGAGACATCATGAGTTCATACCTGAGGTTATGACCTTTTATTAGTGTGGTTGTTAAGCCGGACATCACATGATTGCCGTTTGTGTGACCTTCATTGTTGGCTTCCCCTTTGACTGTGCTTGTCAGAAGCCAGCTTCATCCATTTACATTAAACCTGGTTTGCTGGCTGGATAATATTGCAATAATTTCAATCAGTCAATCAGAATAGAGCTGGAAGGGATCTTGGAGGTCTTCTAGTCCAGCCCCCTGCTCAAGCAGGAGTCCCTATATCATTTCAGACAAGTGGCTCTCCAGTCTCTTCTTAAAAACCTCCAGAGATGGAGCGCCCACAACACCTGGAGGCAAGCTGTTCCACGGGTTAATTGTCCTCACTGTGAGGAAGTTTCTCCTTAGACAATGGACAAATCTCCAATAGACAAATCACTTCTTCAATCAATCAGAATAGAGCTGGAAGGGACCTTGGAGGTCTTCTAGTCCAGCCCCCTGCTCCAGCAGGAGACCCTATACCAGACCTGTCAAACACAAGGCCCGAGGGCCGGATGTGGCCCGTGAAGTGGTTTCGTGTGTCCCGCGAAGCCATCCTGGAAACAGTGAGGGAACGGCCCCTGCTGCCTTGGCCCTGGCCCAGGCCGGCCAGGAGCCAATGTACAATTTTGTGGTGGCCATCTATGCTGAAACGCATTCGGTCTTAGCTCCTCAAGGCCGTCTGGAAACAGCAAGGAGCCAGCCCCTGCCGTGTCGGCCCCACTCCCTGGGGGCATGCTGGGGAGATGTCCTCCTTTGTGAGGCATGAAGAAATGCACCATCGCCTGGAAGTGGCCAGCAAATGGCCCTCGCCTACTTCACATATCCGGCTTGATGGGCTCTGGGGGAGGGTTTCGGCAGGCAGCGGGGCGCTCTCCCCACAGCGCCAAGAGGCTGAGCAGGGCGGCGCAAATCCAAAAAGAAACGCGAGGCCGCCCAGCTCCCAACCTGCCCGGTTTCAGCAGGCAGCGGGGCGCTCTCCTCACAGCGCCAAGAGCTGAGCTGGGTGGCGCGAATCTGATGAGAAGTGCAATGCTGCCTAGCCCCCAGCCTGCCCAGTTTCAGCAGGCAGCAAAGTGCAAAGTTGGCGAGCTTCGCACCGCCCGGCTCAACCTCTCGGTGCTGTGAGGAGAGCGCCCCGCGGCCTGCTGAAACCACGCCCACCCAGTAGGCCACACCCACTCTATCCACGCCCACCCAGTAGGCCACACCCACCCTGGCCACACCCATCCGGTCCCCCCAAGGGCAACCGCAATGCTGATGCGGCCCTCAATGAAATTGAGTTTGACACCCCTGCCCTATACCATTTCAGACAAATGGACGTCCAATCTCTTCTTAAAAACCTCCAGGGATGGAGCACCCACAATTTCTGGAGGCAAGCCGTTCCACTGGTTAATTGTTCCAACTATCAGGAAATTTCTCCTTAGTTCTAGGTTGCTTCTCTCCTTGATTAGTTTCCATCCATTTTAACCCCACTCTCCCTCCCTATCCCCACCCCACTGGTGGATTCCTCCGCGATGTGTTCCTTCCAGCCCTAGCCCCTCCTTTGCTATTGTGTTTGTTGGAAACTTTTGCTGTAGCTTTTCTCCATTCCTGACGGTTGGCTGGCTATCTTGATTTTTCCAGATGTTAATCTTCTCTACCACCTCATCTCCGAGGAGATGGTGCATTTCAGCAAAAAACACACCCCAGACAGTGATGTCACCGGCTCTTGCATTCCTTCCATCCTGTAGCCTTGCCAGGGCCTGATTTGTGATACGACCCAGACGAGGCCAAAACATGACGTTCCTTGTAGCCTAGATGAGAAAACACTGGCCACCAACCAAGCTATGATTCAAAGATCTTTGTGGGCGTAACCAGAGTTTATACTGACCTTTGCAGACAGAGCTGGAAGGCTTGTATAGACGAGCTGGCCAGCTTTGGGATTGAACACTGGTTCTTGACATGGCTTGAAAAATGGAATTTATTTATTTATTTATTTATGAGACTTATATACCGCTTTAAGTGCAAGCACTCTCTAAGCGGTGTACACCAGTAAGCAATGTATATATATATTTACATTGCCCCCAACAATCTGGGTCATCATTTTACCTACCTCAGAAGGATGGAAGGCTGAGTCAACCTTGAGCCGGTGAGATTTGAACCGCTGACCTGCTGAACACAGTCAGCTAAAGTGACCTGAAAGGAAAACCAAAGCTGGATTACTGCAAAGGAAAAGAGAATGTAGGATGTTTTTGCTGGGATGGGAGGCTGCAAAATGAGATTCAAACAGAGGCTGGGTTCCTAAAATTTGCTCAGCTAGGTGTAGGAGAAATCTAGAGACTGTAGTGAGGACAATTAACCATTGGAACGGCTTGCCTTCAAAAGTCGTGGGTGCTTCATCACTGGAGGTTTTTAAGAAGAGACTGGACATTCACCTGTCTGAAACAGTATAGGTTCTCCTGCTTGAGCAGGGGGCTGGACTAGAAGACCTCCAAGGTCCTTTCCAACTCTGTGATTCCCTAAGTAGCAGTGTTAAAAGCAGCTAAAATGGGCACCTTTTTCAGCCATACTCAGGTGTAAATGGGAAAAGGCTTCAGGTGCGGTTAATTTAAAAGCCCAGAAGCAGGTAAACAATAGAGGAAGTAGGTTAAAAAGATCCACCAAGGGTTGAACTCTGTTTCCTTAGAGGAAGAGAAAGTCATCCAGTCCTCCTTCTAAACAAGGGGGTCTTCAAACTGGGCCCTTTTATGACTTGTGGACTTCAACACCCAGAATTCCTCAGCCAGCGTGCCTGGCTGAGGAATTCTGGGAGTTGAAGTCCACAAGTCATAAAAGGGCTGAGTTTGAAGACCCCTGCTCTAGACTGATCCAATTCATGCAAACTTTCAACAACAATCCAACCAGCCCCAAACATCCTCTATACCAAAAAAAAAAAAAAAAAGCCTCAAATCCTATTTAATTTGTCATTGTCGTTTCTGAGACAAGGCCCAAGCCTTGCTGGATTTTCAGCCCACATTAACTTGGGAGATCAGCAGAGTTCTTTAAGAAGAGCCAGCAAAAATTCACAGGGCGTTAAGTTAGGGATAAACTTGCGGCATCTACACAGTCCTACGAAGTATACAATTAATCAGTGGAACGGATTTCCTTCAGACATTGTGGGTGGTCCATCAGTGGAAGTTTTTAAGAAGAGACTGGACAGCCATTTGTCTGATGGTAATAGGGTCTCCTGCTTGAGCAGGGGGTTGGACTAGAAGACCTCCAAGGTCCTTTCCATCTCTATTCTGATTGACTAAACCAGGGGTAGGCAACCTTGGCTCTTTTATGACTCGTGGACTTCAACTCCCAGAATTCCTGAGCCAGCATGGGGGAACTATGACCCCTTCATGACTGTGGACTTCAACTCCCACAATTCCTGAGCCAGCATGGGGGAACTATGGCCCCTTCATGACTCGTGGACTTCAACTCCCAGAATTCTTGAGCCAGCATGGGGGAATCTTTGGCCCCTTCGTGACTTGTGGACTTCAACTCCCAGAATTCCTCAGCCAGCATGGCTCATCTTGGAAACTTCTCCCTTTCCCTTCAGCATGGCTGGCTCAGGAATTCTGGGAGTTAAAGTCCACGAGTCATAAAAGAGCCAAGGTTGCCTATCCCTGGACTAAACAATGTGATAATTTGATTCCTGGAATACTTTAAAAAACAAAAACAAGCAGAAGATGCCCCCCCCCCAAAGAGTTCATTATTTTTTGCTGAAGTTACAAGGGCACTGAAAAAAGGGACTTATGACCATTTTTCACACTTAACAATTCTTGCAGCATCCCCATGATCACGTGATCAAAATTTGGCCCCTTAGCAACTGACTCATATTTATGACGGTCACAGAGTCCCAGGGTCAAGTGTGATCCCCTTTTGTGACCCTCTGACCATCAAAGTCAATGGTGGAAGTCAGATTCGTTTAACAACCGGGTTATTAACTTAACTGCAGCGATTTACTTAACAACTGTGGCAAGAAAGGTCATAAATGGGGAAAAAACTCCCTAAACAACTGTCTCGCTTAGCAGTGAAAATTTTGAGCTCAGTTGTGGTCGTAAGCCGAGGACCACCTGTATAATATTGGCTCCCTATACAATGGATTCACCTGCCTGATGTCCCTTGGGCATATCATTCGTTTACTGACTGTTCGAAGTACAGCGGTACAAACTTAGCAACTGCAATGCTTCGCTTAACGACGGGGAGCAAGCAAGGGCATAAAACGGGGCCAAACTCACTTAGCCATTGTCCTGCTTAACAACAGAAATTTTAGACCCAATTGGTGGTCTGTAAATCGAGGACTACCTATATTCACCAAGTGATTCTGTTCGCTTGCTGCTGACAGAGGCTATATTTACATGCTTTGGCATGTGGCTTTCCTCTGTTTTATTGTCTTCCTCTGCACACAGACACACAAACACACTCCCACAGCTCCTCCCTCCCTGATGAAGCCCCTTTCTTTCTCTGCCTTGCATAAAGGCATAAATATTTAAGAAGCTAAAGGGGAGCTTTTTCCTTCATCCATTATTCAGCCGAACAGCCTTGCTTTTTAATGCGCCAAAGAAGAGGCGCTTAGCCACGTTAAAAGGCTCCCGCTTTGTGGACCCCACTAAGCCACGGGGTCAGACGTGCCAAAGAGTAGGAGGAAGGGATGGGGGTGGGGAGGAGCATTTGTCCGAGGAACAGATCTAAAAAGCCATCACCCCGTTTGTCAGCCGTGGAGACAAGAAAACAAAACTTTGTAAAAACTTTAGTCAGGCCACATCTGGAATGCTGCGTCCAGTTTTGGACACCACATTACAAAAAAGGGATAGAATCAAGATCACATGAAGTGTTAGTACCACTTTACAAGGCCTTGGTAAGGCCACACTTGGAATACTGCATCCACTTTTGGTCACCACCAGAGCTTTTTTTCCTCATAGAACCCCCAGAACGGAGTTCCGGCACCTTTTTTGGATGGAACTTTGTAGGGTAAGCAAGGCGGGTTGTATGATGTGTGCGAGTTTTGGCACCTTTTTTTTCTTTTTAGAAAAAAAGCACTGGTCACCACGATGTAAAAAAGATGTTGAGACTCTAGAAAAGGTACAGAGAAGAGCAACAAAGATGATCAGGGGACTGGAGGCTAAATAATATAAGGAATGGTTGCTGGAATTGGGTATGTCTAGTTTAATGAAGAGAAGGACCAGGGGTGACATGATAGCAGTCTTCCAGTATCTCAGAGGCTACCCCAAAGAAGAGGGAGTCAAGCTATTTTCCAAGGCACCTGAAGGCAGGACAAGAAGCAACAGGTGGAAACTAATCAAGGAGAGAAGCAACCTAGAACTAAGGACAAACTTCCTGACAGAACAATTAACAAGTGGAACAACCTGCCTCCAGAAGCAGTGAATGCTCCAACACTGGAAGTTTTTAACAAGAGACTGGATCGCCATTTGTCTGAAATGGTATAGGGCAGTGGTGGCGAGGTTGTTGCACTGATTAATTGTCCTAACTGTCAGGAAGTTTCTCCTTAATTCTAGGTTGCTTCTCTCCTTGATCAGTTTCCATCCGTTGCTTCTTGTCCTGCCTTCAGGCGCCCTGGATAATAGCTTGACTCCCTCTTCTTTGTGGCAGCCCCTGAGATATTGGAACACTGCTATCCTGTCCCCCCTCATCCTTCTCTTCATTAAACTAGACATACCCGATTCCAGCAGCCGTTCCTTATATGCTTTAGCTTCCAGTCCCCTAATCATCTTTGTTGCTCTTCTCTGCACTCTTTCCAGAGTATCAACATCTTTTTTACATTGTGGTGATCAAAACTGGATGCAGTATTCCAAGTGTGGCCTTACCAAGGCATTGTAAAGTGGTATTAACACTTCACGTGATCTTGATTCTATCCATCTGTTAATGCAGCCTATTATCCCTCTGTTAATCTTACCTAGGTAGTCCTTGACTTACAACCATTTTTTTAGTGACCGTCCAAAGTTACAACAGCACTGAAGAAAGTGATTTATGACCGCTTTTCACACCTACGACCATTGCAGCATCCCCGTGGTCACATGATCAAAATTCAGAGGCTTGGCAACTGGCATGTACTTATGACAGTTGCGGTGTCCCGGAGTCACGTGATCCCTTTTTGCAACCTTTTGGGAAGCAAAGTCAATGGGGGAAGCCAGATTCACTTAATCACACCACGTTGCTTAACAACTGTGGCAACAAAAATTATAAAAGGGGACAAAACTCACTTAACAACGGTCTCGCTTAGCAATGGAAATTTTGGACTCTATCATGGTCATAAGTCGAAGACATGCTCGCTGGGAGTTTCTGGCAATTGAAGTCCAACCATTTTCAAGTCGCCAAGGTTGAGAAACGTGGCTTTAATATATATAATTGCAGCACATTTGACTTCTGGAGTGTCGGAAAGGAATTGTATATGTATAAAAATTTAATTCCTTCACCAGTAAAACTGATTTTGGGAGTTTGGCCCCAGCCTCCTTTTTGTGTGTGTGCGTTATGTGTGTGTGCAATTTTTGACAAGCTTTGGCCTTTGAATTCCCACTGTTCTGCTTAGGAACAATTATGCAACTGATTGGGAGTATGCTGAGTTGAGAAGGACATTTAAAAATGTGTTTTTTTCCCCCTTCTTTTGGAAAAAGACCCGTGAACTGGTTTCCTGTCACAACAAATAACTTAATTGACTTAAAGATTGCTGTGTGTAGTAAAATATATTCAAAAGCCTGCCAGAGGAGTTCTATGAAGGCAAAAACTGATGAAATTACCAATGGCAATGCGTTGGAATGACACAAAGCTCATACAGCTTTGACAGATGAGCACAGTTCAAAGCGTCCTGAAGGTGTCTGCCGGAATGGAGATGAAACGTTTTGCAGCCAAATCGCCAAGCTCAGAGATCAAATCAAACACCCCAACAATCATAAGTCACTTTTCTAAGGGCCATTGTAACTTCAAACGGTCACTAAGTGAACTGTTGTAAGCCAAGGACTCCTTGTAGGTTGACCCCCCCTCCTGTTTGTGGCAGCCGTTCAGATATTGGAAGGCTTCTGTTGTGTCACCCCTAATCCTTCTTTCCACTAAACCAGGAGTAGGCAACCTTGGTTCTTTTATGACTCGTGGATTTCAACTCCCAGAATTCCTAAGCCAGCATGGGGGAACTATGGCCCCTTCATGACTTGCAGACTTCAACTCCCAGAATTCCTGAGCCAGCATGGGGGAACTATGGCCCCTTCATGACTTGTGGACTTCGACTCCCAGAATTCTTCAGCCAGCATGAGGGAAACTTGGGCCCCTTCATGACTTGTGGACTTCAACTCCCAGAATTCCTGAGCCAGCATGGAGAAATTATGGCCCCTTCATGACTTGTGGACTTCAACTCCCAGAATTCCTTAGCCAGCATGAGGGAAACTTGGGCCCCTTCATGACTTGTGGACTTCAACTCCCAGAATTCCTCAGCCAGCATGGCTGGCTCAGGAATTCTGGGAGTTGAAATCCACGAGTCGTAAAAGAGCCAAGGTTGCCTACCCCTGCACTAAACTAGATATACCCAATTCCATTTTCCTACAACTTAATTGTGCCGTCTGCCTCGTTTGTCTCCAAGCATCTTTGAACATTCAGGCGCACGCTTGCCGCCGTTTTCCTCCAAAATAGCATCGCATGGGAAATCGCCTCAGTCATGCCAGTCTCGGGATCATGTGCTTCAGCTTTGAAGCCTGGAGAACAAACCAGGTTGGTGTGGGCCTCTTGCGAACCCGCTGACGTTCTCGCTCGTGTGGGCCTCTTCTCTGGGGCATGTGGTAATGACTACGATCACTTGACTTCCATATGTCCTGCTTCTTCCTCCACCCCCCTGCAATATTTTTTCATCACCTTATTTTTCATTCACCTCATCAAGCTCTTTAATGTGGAATGCTCAGTCCTTGAGCAAGCGGTCGTTTCTTGAGGACTGTCTGTATTTTTTCCCTTCTTTTTCTCTCTCTCTTTCTGTCTCTTCTCTGTCTCTCTTTCTCCTCTCTCTCTCTCTCTCTCTCTTTTCTCTCTCTCTCTCTTTCTCTTTTTCCCTCTCTTTCTCTCCTCTCTCTTTTCTCTCTCTTTCTCTTTCTCTTTCCCTCTTTCTTTTTTCTTTCTCTCTCTTTCTCTCTTTCTCCTCTCTTTTTTCTCTTTCTCTTTTCCTCTTTCTCCTTTCTCTTTTTCTCTTTTTTTCTCTGTCTTTTTCTTAATCTATCTCCTCTCTCTCTCCTCTCCCCTCTTTCTCTTTTTTCCTTCTTTCCTTCCTTCCTTCCTTCCCTCCCTCCCTCCCTCTCTCTCTCCCTTCCCCTTCTCCTTCCCCTCCCCTTCCCCTTCCCCAGAATTTTCCCAAGTGAGGCCCTCTTTTTAGCTTAGTGTGCCTTTTACTGACAAAGTTATTTCCCCCAACACCAATTTTGCTCCAGTTCTGATCAATTTGTGGAACATTTCTCATGCTGATGGATAGTCCCAGGTGCCTCTCCCCTCATTATTTTGCAATATTCCATTAAGTTTTTATCCTTTCTGAATAAAAAATAGGCGAGGGCTACACCGTAATAATTGTAAGCCACAATACCACAGCAATGGTGTCAACTTTAAGCTCCGATGCAATATAAGAAGAGTTAATGCCAAAAAGATTAGCTGACTCAAAGGTAATATTTTAACAAAAGAATGCGGCCTGAGAAATGATAATTAAGTGGCAGGCTTGCTACATTTGAGGAAAGTGTTTCTGAAGAGAGGAAAACTGCACTGCAAAAAAGAATTTGCACCTAGTACTGCGGTTCTCAACCTGTGGGTCGGGACCCCATTTGGGGTCGAATGACCATTTCACGGGGGTCGCCAAACAACGCAGTCCGCCATTTTTCCCCCTTTTCCTTAGCTGTGCTACTCCCTTTTATTCTATTGGCTTTTGAAAGCCAATAGAATTAGACTCTCTTGAATAGAGTCTAATTCTATTGGCTTTCAAAAGCCAATAGGAATTGTCCAGGCTGTCTCTGCCCTGCTGAGCCCACCAAAAGTCCCATTCTGCAAACGGTGCTGCAAGTTGTCTGCAGCGAAGGCGAGCTGTCTGGAAGCTTCCACCCCTCCCTGCTGTGCAACTACTAAAAATGTAAGGAAAAGAGGGCCAGGGGTGGGAGGTGGGAGGCCGGCGGGCGCAGGGAGGATTGCTGGCGCGTGTGGGGCCCGGCGGGTGCCTTACCTCCCTTGGGCTGGGCCAGCTGGTGGCCCAGCCGGTGGTCGGCCTGTGCCGTCTCTGCCGCTTGCCAGCTACACCTCAGCTGATGCAGGGGGTGGCACCACGCATGCACGGTGCTCCCGGGCAGGGAAAGTCCTTGACTTACGACCAGTTGGGTAGTCCTCGACTTACGACCTGTTGGGGGGTCGCGGCATTAAAAAGGTTGAGAACCACTGACCTAGTAGGACATAGGCCAGTGGTGGTGAAGCTATGGCAGGTGTGCCAGAGGGGGCACTCGGAGCCCTTTCTGTGGGCACGTGTACCTCACTCTTTGGCTAGGTTTTCACAGAAAAAAGCCATTTCTCAAGCCCTTTCTTAGCCAAAACAAGCGAGCACGCTGTTTTCAGCTTTGAATTATATCAAATCTGACACCAGAAACAGACTAACAGATGACCTGAGTGCTGCATGTATTGCTCTCAAACTTACAAAGTATAAGCCAAGGTTAGACAAGTTATCAGCCTGCATACAACAGCAAAAATCACATTAATTGTTCAAAAGCATGCCAAATGCAAACTTCTACCTTTCAGTAAAATGTTGTTTGTATCATTGAAAGCTTTGTTACTGTGTTTTTCTTTTAAGACAAAAGATGTTAAATGTACGAGTTGGTTTTTTCTAAATTAAAACCTCAGTATTCAGATTAAATTGCCGTGTTGGCACTTTGCGATAAATAAGTGGGTTGTCTACTCTAGCCTCTTCTTAAAAATCTCCAGTCTGTTTTGTGGGCTGTCCATGAAGACAGGGCTTCCTTCCTTCCTCCCCCCCCCCCACAACAAAATGGACCCTTGTCTATATTTAGCTCTTCTATTAGCTGAGATGTCAAAGAGGAAATTGCATTTCGTCCCTGCTAAATTGAAATTGGCAATTTAGCTTGAGGGGTTTTTTTTTTTTTTCAAAACGAATGTCTCCTTTGTAGGTTTCGCTACCATCAGGTCCATATCAGGGAAAGCACAGCTGGACAGATGTGGAAAATAAAGTTTATTAGGTCGCAAATCTTGGCCCGGTAAGGCGGAAGGACGTTTTAGGAAAATTGCCTTTGAAGAGGAAAAAGATCCTTTTTTTTTCCACTGTGGAAACCATCTTAACTTCCATTCTTCTAAAGCTCCCCCCCTAAGCATATTTGGTTGGATAAATTCTCCATGAAAATTGATTTACTGGTAGTCCTCGGCTTACGACCACAACGGACCCCAATTTTTCCGTTGCTAAGCGAGTTCGGCGAATTTTGCCCCCATTTTACGATCTTCCTTACCTGCAGTTGTCAGTAACACAGTTGTTAAGAGAATCTGGCTTCCCCATTGACTTTGCTTATCAGGAGGGTGCAAAAGGGAGTCACATGACCCCGGGACACAGCGACCGTCATAAGTATGAACCAGTTGCCAAGCGTCCGGATTTTGATCACATGACCCTGAGAATGCTGTAACGGTCGTAAGTGCAAAAAGGGGTCATAATTCATTTTTTTCAGCGTGTTATAACTTCGAACGTTCACTAAACAAACTGTTGTAAGTGGAGGACCAGCTTTATTGCAGATTGCAGGAATGTGCAGACTGACACACATAAAAAAAGGCCAGACACTTTTATTTGTCCTGAATTTGTGCAAAAAAGTATGGCTGCGTCCAGACAACATTCTTAACAGTGATTTATTGATGTATTAATTTTCTGGGTTTGCAAAGTACCTCGAATTATAAATTGCCTAAATTCACTGAGTTTGCACAAGGTAGTAAAGAAGAAACAGTCTAACCAAACTTGACAACAGCTAAATTTCACATGTTGTAGAAATGCAGCTCTGAAGTCTTTATCTGATTGGGTTAAGCATGCTGTGTGAGCCCAGTTAATCTAGAAGAGGGGTGGGGAAACTTGGCTCTTTTATGACTTGTGGACTTCAACTCCCAGAATTCCTGAGCCAGCATGGGGGAACTATGGCCCCTTCATGACTTGTGGACTTCAACTCCCAGAATTCCTGAGCCAGCATGGGGGAACTATGGCCCCTTCATGACTTGTAGACTTCAACTCCCAGAATTCCTGAGCCAGCATGGGGGAATTATGGCCCCTTCATGACTTGTAGACTTCAACTCCCAGAATTCCTGCTCCAGCAATGAAGGAACTAGCAAGCCAACTGTTTGTCCCTGCATTAAACAGGGACAAGGCTACAAAAAGGCAGCTGTCATCTTAATTATTTTTAAAATATCTCCCTTCCGCAGATGGCTCCATGTGCCTAAACTAAGGGTAGGCAACCTTGCTTCTTTTCTTCGTGGACTTCAACTCCCAGAATTCCTGAGCCAACGTGGCTCAGCTTGGAAACCTCTCCTTTTCCCCTCAGCATGGCTGGCTCAGGAATTCTGGGAGTTGAAGTCTGCAAGTCATGAAGGGGCCATATTTCCCCCTGCTGGCTCAGGAATTCTGGGAGTTGAAGTCCACAAGTTATGAAGAGGCCATAGTTCCCCCATGCTGGCTGAGGAATTCTGGGAGTTGAAGTCCACGAGTCATGAAGGGGCCATAGTGCCCCCATATTGGCTGAGGAATTCTGGGAGTTGAAGTCCACAAGTCATGAAGGGGCCATAGTTCCCCCATGCTGGTTCAGGAATTCTGGGAGTTGAAGTCCACGAGCCATAAAAGAGACAAGGTTGCCTATCCCTGGCCCAAACCAAACATTAAAAACAATAACACTCTTAGGTCCTTGGTTAGGACTTGAACTATTAAGTTCTTACCAGTGCTAGATTGTGAATTTAATTGAAAATTAACCAATAATAATAATAATGTGGTGATAACCGAAGGCTTCTGTGGTCCTTGATACCTAGAAGCCAACTTCAGATCAAAAGCAGCCACTGGTGACTTCGAAACACCTAACCATTGTCTTGGCCCCAGCATGGAAGAGGTGGGCCAATCTCTATCTTCTGGAGGGGGTTTTAGATTTCCCAGTTTAACTGGACCTTCAGTCCTGGGAGGCTATGAGTGAAAATAAGTGAATTAGCATTCAGGGCTGTGCACAGATATCCCAAGGGAGACATCACTGGGGTGGAAAAATGACCCTCTGCCATCCAGAGGTCACCGTTTTTTGTGATGTCTGTAATTTTCAATTAATTTAATGGCTTTGTTCTCTCAAGCACACGAGGACAAAAGGGAGGGAGGAAAGAGTGGATGGAGAGACAGAAGGAGAGGGAGGGAGGGAGGGAGGGAGGGAGGAAGGAGGGAGGGAGGGAGGGAGAGGAGTGGAGGACAGTCAGGAGAGAAAGGAAGTAGGAAGGAAGGAGGAAAGGAGAGGAATGGAAGACGGAGGGAGGAGGGAGGAAGGAAGGAAGGAGGAGTGGAGGAAAAGAGGAGTGGAGGACAGTCAGGAGAGAAAGGAAGGAAAAAGTAAAAGGAAAGAGGAAGGGAAAGAGGAATGGAAGACAGAAAGAAAGGAAGGAAAAGGGGGAAGGGAGGGTGGGAGGAGGAGTGAAGGAGGGGAGAGAGGAGTGGACAGTCAGGAGACAAAGGAAGGAAAAAGGGTGAAAGGAAGGAGGAAGGGAGAAAGGAATGGAAGACAGAAAGAAAGGAAGGAAAAGGGAAGGAAGGAAGGAAGGAAGGAAGGAAGGAAGGAAGGAAGGAAGGAAGGAAGGAAGGAAGGAAGGAAGGAAGGAAGGAAGAGAGGAGTGGAGGACTCAAAAGGAGAAAAAAGGAAAAAGGGGAAAGAAAGGAAGAGAGGGAGGGAAAGAAAGAAAGCAAGAAAAAGAAAGAAAGAGAAAAAAGGAAGGAAGGAAGGAAGGAAGGAAGGAAGAAAGGAAAGAAAGAAAGAAAGAAAGAAAGAAAGAAAGAAAGAAGGATTGGGGAGAGCAAGCTAGGCTGTTTGGCAAACAGCCAGCCAGTTAATTGAGGCTCAAACCATCCATCAAGGTCTTCTTCTAAGCACAGCCAAGCGTGAGGCTGCATTCGCTTTTTTGGCAAGCTGACGTCTTTCTCCTCCTGCGTGTGACCCAGCACGCAGCTTTTTTTAGGCACAGCTGTTGGAGAAGGGAGAACCAATATTTGCACAAGCACGGAGAAGGCTCTAAATTTAAGGCTCTGTCTAGCTACACATAGGCCGGGTTAATGCTAAATGCCTGCTCCATTTCTAAAACACTTAATAAGCCGGCCGTAATGCCCATTTCCTTGTCTTGGTTAAAGTAATGCTGAGATGGGCCCGTGTGTGAAGGCTGAAGGAACACAGGTAGTCCTCGACTTACAACCGCTTGTTTCGCGACCGTTCAAAGCTACAACGGCTCTGAAAAAAAGGGACTTAACGATCATTTTCCACACTTACGACCGTTGCCGTCTCCCCCCACGGTCATGTGATCAAAATTCCAACCCCTGGCAACCGGCTCATATTTACAACAGCTACTAGTGGCCCCCGGATCCTGTGATTTAGCAACCTTCTGGCAAACAAAGTCAACGGGGGAAGCCAGGTTGACTTTACAACTGGCTTACAACCGCAGGGATTCCCTTAACAAACGGTAGCAAGAAAGGTCGTAAAATGGGGCAAAATTCACAACTGTCTCACTTAGCGACAAAAGTGTCAGGCTCAGTTGCAGTCGCAAGGTGAGGACTGTACATTTATAGTCAAGGGCAGCAAGATACTACGCGGATCCAGCGCTGTATTTTAACTTGAATCATCTTTTAAAATTGGGGGGTGGGAGGAATGAAACAGGAAGCAAATCTGCCCCCAAAGAATAAAGCTTATTGTCAAGCTTTATCTTTGATTACAAGGACTCCCTGGCTGGGAGTTCAAGTCTAGGAGTTGAAGTCCACAAGTCATAAAAGGGGCCAAGTTTGAAGACCCCTGTGTTAAACCCCTGTGTTTGGTCACCACAATGTAAAAAAGATGTTGAGACTCTAGAAAGAGTGCAGAGAAGAACAACAAAGAGGATAAGGGGACTGGAGGCTAAAACATATAAGGAACGGTTGCTGGAATTGGGTCTGTCTAGTTCAGGGGTAGGCAACCTCAGCTCTTTTATGACTCGTGGACTTCAACTCCCAGAATTCCTGAGCCAGCATGGGGGAAACTTTGGCCCCTTCATGACTCGTGGACTTCAATTCCCAGAATTCCTGAGCCAGTATGGTTCAGCATGGAAACCTCTCCATTTCTCCTCAGCATGGCTGGCTCAGGAATTCTGGGAGTTGAAGTCCACAAGTCATAAAAGAGCCAAGGTTGCCTACCCCTGGTCTAGTGTAAAGAAGAGAAGGACAAGGGGGGACATGATAGCTGGGTTCCAATATCTCAGGGGCTGCCACAAAGAAGAGGGAGTCAAGCTATTTTCCAAAGCGCCTGAAGGCAGGACAAGAAGCCACGGGTGGAAACTAACCAAAGAGAGAAGCAACCTAGAACTAAGGAGAAACTTCCTGACAGTTAGAACAATTAATCAATGGAGCAACATGCCTCCAGAAGCGGTGAATGCTCCAACACTGGAACTTTTTAAGAAGAGACTGGACAGCCATTTGTCCGAAATAGTATAGGATTTCCTGCCTGAGCAGGGGGTTGGACTAGATGACCTCCAAGGTTCCTTCCAACTTTACTATTATTATTATTATTATTATTGATCATCGCACAGTCAGCCAGATGTTCAGACTGGATTTGGCATTTTGTCTACCTATCGAGTCCTTACCCAGGACCTGGGATAGGCAGATGTGGATGTTTGATGGTATTACACATATCGTCGCAGGATGGAAGCAGTTCCTAATAAGGCCGCCTTTTGCAATTGACTAATAGCGAATTCGTCAATGCCAATGGTGTTCAAGTGGGTGCTCCAGTTGTTTTGGGATTGCACCTAAGGAGCCTATTACTATTGGTACTACCCTTGCTTGCTTTTGCCACAGTCTTTCTATTTCTATTTGTAGGTCTCTGTATTTTGTTATCTTCTCCAGTTCTTTCTCTTCTATTCTGCTATCTCCAGGCACTGCCACGTCCACTATCCAGACTTTTTTGTCTTTCTTATCGACAATTGTTAAGTCTGGGGTGTTATGTTGCAAGTGCTTGTCTGTTTGAATTCTGAAGTCCCAGAGCAGTTTAATTTTATCATTTTCTATGACTTTCTCTATTTTATGATCCCACCAGTTTTTTGCTTACAGGCAAATGATATTTTTTGCAGATCTTCCAATGCACCATTATTATTATTATTATGGATCATCGCACAGTCAGCCAGATGTTCAGACTGGATTTGGCATTTTGTTTACCTATCGAGTCCTTACCCAGGACCTGGGATAGGCAGATGTGGATGTTTGATGGTCTTACAGGCATCGTCGCAGGATGGAAGCAGTTCCTAGTAAGGCCGCCTTTTGCAATTGACTAATAGCGAATTTGTCAATGCCAATGGTGTTCAAGTGGGTGCTCCAGTTGTTTTGGGATTGCACCTAAGGAGCCTATCACTATTGGTACTACCCTTGCTTGCTTTTGCCACAGTCTTTCTATTTCTATTTGTAGGTCTTTGTATTTTGTTATCTTCTCCAGTTCTTTCTCATCTATTCTGCTGTCTCCAGGCACTGCCACGTCCACTATCCAGACTTTTTTGTCATCATCATCATCATCATCATCATTATTATTATTATTATTATTATTATTATTATTATTATTATTATCTGCTCATTTTGGTGTTGATTGCTGGTGAGGCGGTGTTTTCGCCTTTTGCTTTCCTTTTGGGTTTTTGAATTGTCTCTTTTGAAGGGTATGTAGACGTTGTTTATCTCTAGGTGTCTGTGGATGGCCCGTTTTTCTCAGGGCCTCCATGCACTCTCCAGTATTTTTGGACTTGGCTTGGTCTATTTAGGATGCTCAGAGTTTTCCAGCTGAAACTGTGGTTACATCTGTCCATGTGCTGGGCAATTAACGAGTTTTCAGCTTGTCCCCTGACTGCTAGTTGGTGTTCATGGATGCACTTGGCTAATCTTCTGTCTGTTTAAGCACTTGAGCACTTGAAGCATCACACATCTTGATGTAAGCACTGTTAGATCCCTGCTTGAACCGTCCTCTTTAGGCAACGATTTTTTAACTAACTGTGGTTATTCTGGGTTGTTGAGAGGCACTGTGGAATCCATGGGTGAAGAAAAGGGGCAGACAAATCTTGCAAGCAGAGAGGAAGACATGGAAAAGGGGAATGAATGCATGATAAATACAGTTAGTCCTCAACTTATGACTCAAAATTTCTGTTGCTAAGTCAGAGATCTGACTTAGAAACACATCATTTTGCTCCGGGTTACAACCTTCCTTGCCACCGTTGTTAAACGAATCACTGCAATTCTTAAGTTAGTAGCAGGGTTGTTAAGTGAATCTAGCTTCCCCGTTGACTTTACGTGTCAGAAGGTCCCAAAAGAGGATCACATGATTCCGGGACCCTGCAACCGTCATAAATGTGAGTCAGTTGCCAAGAATCTGAATTCTGATCGTGGGACCACAGGGATGCTGCAATGGTTATAAAGGTGAAAACTGGTCATGTCGTTATTTCTCAGTGCTGTTGTGACTTTGAACGGTCACTAAGCAAACTGCTGTAAGTTGAGGACTACCCGTACTTGGAAGCTAGAGTATGGCAGGGAAGAAAGGGAAGTGTTTAAACCAGGGGTAGGCAACCTTGGCGCTCTTATGACCATGCTGGCTGAGGAATTCTGGGAGTTGAAGTCCACAAGTCATGAAGGGGGCTATAGATCCTCATGTTGGCTCAGGAATTCTGGGAGTTGAAGTCCATAGGTCATGAAGGGGGCCATAGATCCTCATGCTGGCTCAGGAATTCTGTGAGTTGAAGTCCATGAGTCATGAAGGGGCCATAGTTCCTCCATGCTGGCTCAGGAATTCTGGGAGTTGAAGTCCATGAATCATAAAAGGGCCATGGTTCCCCCATGCTGGCTCAGGAATTCTGGGAGTTGAAGTCCACAAGTCATGAAGGGGCCATAGTTTCCCCATGCTGGCTCAGGAATTCTGGGAGTTGAAGTCCCTGAGTCATGAAGGGGCCAAAGTTCCCCATGCTGGCTCAGGAATTCTGGGAGTTGAAGTCCACGAGTCATGAAGGGGCCATAGTTTCCCCATGCTGGCTCAGGAATTCTGGGAGTTGAAGTCCATGAGTCATAAAAGAACCAAGGTTGCCTACCCCTGGTTTAAACGATAGTTTCCCAACCTGGGCAAATTGAAGGTGAGTGGACTTCAACCCCCAGAATTCTCAGCAATGACTATGGTAGCTATGGAATTGTGGAAGTTGTAGTCCTCTACAGGGAGTGCTTGACTGACGCTCACAGCTGAGCCCAAAATTCCTCTTGCTAAGCAAGATAGTTCTTAAGTGAGTTTTGTCCCATTTTGCAACTTTTCCTGCCACTGTTGTTAAGCGAATTATTGCAGTTGGGAAGTTACTAACACAATTGTTAAGCTTTCCCATTGACTTTGCTAATCAGAAACTGATCACATGACCCCGGAACACTGCAACGGTCATAAATACGAGCCCGTTTCCAAGCAACCGAATTCATATAACCACGGGGATGCTGCAACAGTCGCAAGTGTGAAAAACGGTCGTAAGTCACTTTTTTCAATGCCGGTGTCACTTTGCCTAGTCCAGGGGTAGTCAACCTTGGCTCTTTTATGACTCGTGGACTTCAGCTCCCAGAATTCCTGAGCCAGCCATGCTGAGGGGAAAGGGAGAGGTTTCCAAGCAGAGCCATGCTGGCTCAGGAATTCTGGGAGTTGAAGTCCATGAATCATAAAAGGGCCATGGTTCCCCCATGCTGGCTCAGGAATTCTGGGAGTTGAAGTCCACAAGTCATGAAGGGGCCATAGTTTCCCCATGCTGGCTCAGGAATTCTGGGAGTTGAAGTCCCTGAGTCATGAAGGGGCCAAAGTTCCCCATGCTGGCTCAGGAATTCTGGGAGTTGAAGTCCACGATCATGAAGGGGCCAAAGTTCCCCCATGCTGGCTCAGGAATTCTGGGAGTTGAGGTCCACGAGGCATAAAAGAGCCAAGGTTGCCTACCCCTGGCCTAGTCCCACCAAGCGAATGGTTGTTAAATCGAGGATTACGTGTAAATAAAAGAAAAAAAACAAAGTGATGCCCTCAAGAAGTGCGCAGATCCCATCCACAGCTCGCTGACAGCCTGTGATTAAAGATTACCATTCTTTCCTGCTTTTAAAATTCTAATCCCAGGCCTCCACTGTCTTTTCTTGGCATCCCTTCTGAAATGGATTTGACAAGTACATGCTCTTCTTGGCGAAGAGGCGCATGATGTGAGAAACAGATCTTAAAGTCAGCGTGCCCCAGTGTGCTCTTTCCCACATATAAAACAGATGTTTGCTTAGGAGAGGAAGATTGTAAGGTCATCAAGCTCTTGGCATCTGGCCTTGTAAAGTTGCCCTAGAGCAGTGTTTCTCAACCTTGACAATTTTAAGGCATGTGGACTTGAACTCCCAGAATTCCACAGCCAGCAATGCTGGCTGTGGAATTCTGGGAGTTGAAGTCCACATGCCTTAAAATTGTCAAGGTTGAGAAACACTGCCCTAGAGCAGTGTTTCTCAACCTGGGTGACTTTTAAAATGTGTGGACTTCATCTCCCAGAGTTCCCCAGAAGCCCACAAATCTTTTTTTATTATTATTATTAAAAGTTTTAAAGATTTTATACAATATATACCCCAAATCCCTCCCATCCCTCCCACCCCTCCCTCACTTCCCAGAGCTGATTACAGGGTTACAAATAAACAATCATAATCTAACTAACATTACCCAACTATACAAACAATCAAATCCATAACATACTTTAACTCCTTTTCAAAATAAATATTAACAAATTAAATACGAAAATAATAATATAATTAAACCATAAAACTAAAACTAATATAAATTCTACCATATTAAACTATTAATAATAATCTAAAATTTACTCATAAGCTAGAAATCAGTGTTTCTCAACCTTGACAATTTTAAGGCATGTGGACTTCAACTCCCAGAATTCCACAGCCAGCATTGCTGGCTGTGGAATTCTGGGAGTTGAAGTCCACATGCCTTAAAATTGTCAAGGTTGAGAAACACTGCTAGATAATACTTTTTAGTCTCATATTTATTCTGAATATAATCTATCCATCTTCTCCAAACCGAGATATATCTTTCTTGTGAATAGAAGCTCACAAATCTTGAAGCAATATTGACTGTGGGATTTTGGGAGTTGAAGCCCACACATCTTGAGGCAGGCTGGCTGGGGATTTCTGGGAGTTGAAATCCACATATTTTGAAGCATGCTGGCTGGGGAATTCTGGGAGTTGAAGTCTGCATCTTGAAGTAATATTGACTGTGGGATTCTGGGTGTTGTCCACACATCTTGGAGCATGCTGACTGGGGAATTCTGGGAGTGAAGTTTACACATCTTGAAACATGCTAGCTGGGGAATTCTGGGAGTTGAAGTCCACAATCTTGAAGCATATTGTCTGGGGAATTCTGGGAATTGACATCCATGCATCTTGAAGCATGCTAGCTAGGAAATTCTGGGAGTTGAAGCCCACACAACCTAGAATTGTCAAGCACGAGAAACAAGGCCTTAGACAAACTTAACCTTGGCGCATTGCAACTTTAAGCCACTGCTAAAGCCTGTACTGTATAGTGTTTTTCCACTCTTCTTTCGCCAGGCACCTTGGATCCAACCCTTAAAATTTTTCCGCACTGCCTGAATCGATGCTCTACAAGGACAATCTGTGAAATCCGAAGAGGCAAATCATCTTCAAATTTCACTTGCTGTCCGTGAAAAGCACAAACAGATTCAGGAGACAATGCCAGTGTCAGAGACTGTTCCAATCTGGGTGAAACATCAGGGTTTATTTGCTCAATGTGATAATGAAGGGCTTGGCAGGATGGCTGAGATGCTTGATAAAAGGAAATGCTTGTAATTAAAGTTCGGAACTGACTGGCATCTATGTGATGATTGCTAATTTAAGATGGTTTTAAAAGCGAATTGGACAAATTCAAACAGATCCGTCTCTCAGAGGCCTCTCATCGTAATGACCATTTATTACCTTGTGAGTCAAAATAATCCTTAAATCTGAACTGTGGATAAGAAATACATGTAGTCCTCGACGTTACGACCACAACTGAGCCTACAATTTTCTGTTGCTGAGTGAAACGTGTGTTAAGTGAGTTTTGCCCCCATTTTGCCTCTTTTCTGGCGACAGCTGTTCAGTGAATCAATGCAGCTGATAAATTAGGAACACGGTTGTTAAGTGAATCTGGTTTCCCCATTGACTTTGCTTGTCAGAAGGTCACAAAAAGTGACCCCGGGAGGTTGCAATTGTCATAAATATAATGAGTCAATTGCCAAGGGCAGGGATAGGCAACCTTCGCTCTTTTATGACTCGTTTAACACTGATCTTAGTTGATGGTTAAAGATCACATCTGATGGATGTGGTCTGTGTGTGCTTGTTTGCATTTCATTGTATTGAATAATTCATCATAAATAAAAACTGCAGAACTTAATTACAGTAATTACAGTAGAGTAATTGGTTGGTTTTCACTTTAAAATCTACTTTTCCATTTTTATTAGTGCTCTAAAATTGATTTACTTCGTATGTTCCACCTGCCCCTTGAATTCCCATTGTAGCAACTTTAGTGTAGTCTGGCTTGACCAACTTGGAAAGCCTTGTAACATACAAACATGCTAAATAAATGTTTCTCCAGACTGAGCTTCCACAAACCTACTAACTCAGCCGTTTGTCATCTAGGATCAGAGTGTACTGACAATACTCCTCAATCACAGCTCTGCATTCATTGCCCATTCGAGGTTATTTCCAGCCAATTCGAGATCTTTCCAAGAGGTTTTTTGGGGTCGGGCAGAAAAAAATCATTTACAGATATTGTGTAGGACATGTTCTGTCTTCTTTCTGACAAAAACAACATTGTTTAGTAAACTGGGCTCTGGGTTTTGGAACTTCTGGTCTCTCACTTAGCAGCCCTACCTAAAAGCCAAAAATATCATGGTTAATAGGGGCTTGCTATCTTGCAAAAATCTAACAGATGGGAAGGATAAATCCCTAACTCCAGCTACCATAAAACTAAAGCTGAATGATTCAGAAGGAATGCCTCAGACTTTATGCGAGCATAGCACCTCCCAGCTGCTTCTGAAAGCAACCATCTCTTCTTTTTTTAAGCTTTCCGAAAGCAACTCTGAAAAAAGATGGGCTGCCTGAAGAGTTGTTTTCAACAGCTGACTCATTAAAACAGCCCCATCCCTTTGTTTAAGTTGATGTAGAAGTCTGAAAAGAGACGGGGCTGCTTAAAGAGCTGTTTTCACGAGCTGACTCATTAAAGCAACCCCATCGCTTTGTTTACGCTCAGGTGCAAGTCTGAAAAACAGACAGGGCGGCTAGAAGAGTTGTTTTCATGAGCCGACTCATTAAAGCAGCACTATCTCTTTGTTTAAAATCATGTGGAGGTCTGAAAAAAAAAGGGGATAGGGCTGTGTTAATCGGCAAGCCCAAAGCAGCTCAGGCGCAAGTCTGGGAAAAAAATGGGGCTGCTTGAAGAGCTGTTTTCATTAGCTGACTCATTAAAGCAGCCCCATCTTCTTGTTTTAGCTGATGTGGCGGTGTGAAAAAAGATGGAGCTGCTTAAAGAGCTGTTTCCAATGAGACGACTCTTTAAAGCAGCCCCATCTCTTTGTTTAAACCAGTGGTTCTCAACCTGTGGGTCGGGACCCCATTTGGGGTCGAACGACCATTTCACGGGGGTCGCCAAACAAGGCTGTCCGCCATTTTTTCCCCCTTTTCTTTGGCCACGCCCCTGGCACCCGGTGATGTATAAGTGGTTGGGGGTCACCACAACATGGGGAACTGTATTATGGGGTCGCGGCATTAGAAAGGTTGAGAACCACTGGTTTAAACTCATGTGGAAGTCTGGGGGCTGGGGGAAAGAGATGGGGCTGTATTAATTAGTAGCAAGTCCAAAGCAGCTCTTTTGAATCATTCCCAGGCGCGCGCAGCTCCCGCATAAACCCATAATGTGTTTTGACAATCCCCGCTGTATTAGGACACACAAATGAATTAGCATGCATCTCTTGACACACATTTCAGCCAACAGGCTTCAAAACAAATCCTCTGGATGTTTTCTCCCCTGCTGTGATTTATTTGTCTCCGAAATTGCAGCCGATGCGACCGACAGTTTCATCCCCTCCTCTGCTGAAGTACAAATCACTCAAAACTGGGTGGATTTGTCACCTGTGCCTCTTGAAGTTGCAATGATGCCCTAATGATAATGTTGAATGTCAGAATTAGCCATTGGAGAAGGACAACTACAGGAACTCCTCAACTTACGACCAGAACGAACCCCCAGATTTCTGTGGCTAAGTGAAACTTGTGAAGTGAGTTTTGCCCCATTTTAAGACTTTTTTTGACACCGTAGTTAGGTGAATCACTGCAGTTGTTAGTAATATGGTTGTTAAGTGAATCTGACTCCCTCCCATTGACTTTGCTCATCAGAAGGTCGCAAAAGGGGATCACATGACCCCAGGAGACTGCAACCGTCACAAGTACGTGTCAATTGCCAAGCGTCTGAATTTCGATCATGCTGCAACGGTCGTCAATGTGAAAAACAGTGGTAAGTCAGTTTTTTCAGTACCGTTGTAACTTAGAGCAGTCACTAAATGAACTGTTGTAAGTTGAGGACTACCTCTGTTGACCCGGGGAAGCGTCTGTTCCCCTTCCTCTTCCTCGTTTACCGAAAGAGACCCTGAGTTTCTCTCCAAGAGGAAGAAATAGCAGGAGGAAAATTGCAAAATTTGGGCGTAGCGCTCCGGCCTCAAGTGTTGGCCAGCTTATTGATTTATTTAAGAAGTTAATAAACTGCCCCAATCTGTTTATACCTCTGGGTGGTTTCCAGAATACCAAAATTAAAAAAAAAACCAATAAAAACAAAGAATGACGACATCCGAAAGGAAGAGAAAAAATTCCGACAATGGACAAGTAATGCGGAAACACAAAATGGTTTTTTGACAACATTAGAGAAGAGACAGGATTTTTTAAAAACAAGAAGAAGACCTCCCTTTACAGTTTTATGCAAATGAGAATGGATGCGATTGGGTGCAGCTGCCCGGCATTTCATTGGGTAATGACAAGAGCAATGTAGATCGTCCTCGAGTTACAGTCATTCATTTAGTGACTGTTCAAAGTTACAACGAAAAAAGGGACTTATTGTTTTTCACACATATGACCGTTGCACCGTTCCCCAGGGGTCATGTGATCAAAATTCAGACGCTTGGCAACTGACAGGTGTTTATGACGGTTGCGCCGTCCTGGGGTCTTGTGATCACCATTTGTAATCTTCCCAGCTCGATTCTGCCAAAGAAAAGTCAATGGGGGAAGCCAGATTCACTTAACAACGGGAGTGATTCACTTAAAAACTGTGGCAGAAACGATCATAAAGTCAGGTGCAAGTCACTCAACAACCGCTTCGCTTAACAACGGAAAAATTTGGCTCAATCTGGGTCGTAAATGGAGGATTTATGATTAAAGACCTGAAGACTAAAACATACTAAGAACGTCTATGGCAGTGTTTCTCAACCTTGACAATTTTAAGGCATGTGGACTTCAACTCCCAGAATGCCACAGCCAGCATTGCTGGCTGTGGAATTCTGGGAGTTGAAGTCCACATGCCTTAAAATTGTCAAGGTTGAGAAACACTGGTCTATGGAGACTCTACATCATCCAGATGAGGGGTGTCAAACTCAATTTCATTGAGGGCCGCATCAGTATTGCGGTTGCCCTTGGGGGGCCGGGTGGGTGTGGCCAGGGTGGGCGTGGATGGAGTGGGTGTGGCCTACTGGGTGGGCATGGCCAGCTCTACATCCTTCGCGTCAAGGGTGCCTGTGGGGGCCTGGGCAGGAGTGGGACAGAAATGAGGGTCTCTGGCAGAAGGGGGTGGGACCGGGGCAAGCGCCAAGGCATGGTCCATTTCTTCACTCCTCACAAAGGGGGGCACCTCCCTAACATGCACCCAGGGGGTGGGGCTGACGCGGCAGGGGCTGGTTCCTCGCTGTTTCCAGACGGCCTTGTGGAGCTAAGACTGAATGCATTGTACAAAATTGTACATTGGCTCCCGGCCGGCCTGGGCCAGGGCCAAGGCAGCAGGGGCTGTTCCCTCACTGTTTCCAGGATGGCTTCGCGGGCCACATGAAACCACTTCGCGGGCCACATCCGGCCCCCCAGCCTTGTGTTTGACATGTCTGGTATAGGGTCTCCTGCTGGAGCAGGGGGCTGGACTAGAAGACCTCCAAGGTCCCTTCCAGCTCTATTCTGATTGAATGAAGAAGTGATTTGTCTGTTGGAGATTTGTCTATTGTCTAAGGGCCTTGTGTTTGACATGTCTGATCCAGATCATGGTTGTCCCAAAGGTGCTTTTTTTCAGGAGGCAACTGGACTTCCTTGTTTTTCTTTGAAGACATTTTGCTTCTCATCCCAAGAAGCTTCTTCAGGTTCTGATTGAATGGTGGGGGAAATGGAAGGATTTATACTCCTTGCAGACAGCTGGTCATTTGTATTCTTTTAGAGCAAGGGTCTTCAAACCTGGCCTCTTTTATGACTGGTGGACTTCAACTCCCAGAATTCCTCAGCCAGCGTGCCTAGCTGAGGAATTCCAGGAGTTGAAGTCCACGAGTCATAAAAGAACCAAGCTTGCCTATCCCTGGCCTAGCCCACTGTTTCTCAGCTTTGGGTACTTTAAGAGGTGTGGACTTCAACTCCCAGAATTCCTGAGCCAGTGTGGCTCAGCTTGGAAACCTCTCCCTTTCCCCTCAGCGTGGCTGGCTCAGAAATTCTAGGAGTTGAAGTCCATGAGTCATAAAAGAGCCAAGCTTGCCTACCCCTGGACTGAGACAGTTGCTTCTGTTTCCAAGAATTCAAATTCAAATTCAATTCTCTTTTTTTTCTGTGTCTTCCAGGCCTGGAAGAAACGATGGTTTATCCTTCGCAGCGGCCGGATGAGCGGCGATCCTGACGTCCTGGAGTACTACAAAAACAATCACTCCAAGAAGCCTCTGCGTGTGATCAACCTCAGCTTTTGTGAACAGGTGGACGCCGGGTTGACCTTCAACAAGAAGGAGCTGCAGGACAGTTTCGTCTTTGACATCAAGACCAGCGAGAGGACTTTCTACCTGGTGGCCGAAACGGAGGACGAAATGAACAAATGGGTGAGGAGCATCTGCCAAATCTGCGGGTTCAACCAGTCTGAAGACCATTCAGGTGAGTTCCGTGTTTCGCGTCGGGGGAGGGAGGGATCAAACCTAGTTGTACTAGATGACCTCCAAGGTCCCCTCCAACTTTATTATTATTATTATTAAATATTTCGGGCAGAGGAGGCGGGCGACAAACCGGGAAGCGGAGGTAGGAAGGTTGGACATCAACACAGCAGCACAACAAAATAACAGAGCGGGAAGGGACCTTGGAGGTCATCTAGTCCAACCCCCTGCTCAAGGAGAAAACCTTATAGCAGTGGTGGCGAACCTATGGCACGCGTGCCAGAGGCAGCACTCAGAGCCCTCTCTGTGGGCACGCGCACCATGCCCCAAAGATGGCAACTGTCCCTCTTCAACCAGCTGCCTGCTAACTCGCCGAGGTCCCACGTGGCCGGATGCATCCCAGCATGGCTTGTTTCCCTCCCCCCCCCATCCCATCCCTCCTGGCCTCGCATGCTCTTCTTTTCCCAGGCACGACCCACTGCATCGCCTCCTCAGCTGTTGGCCAGCCGTCCACCTCAGAGTCGGCTTCTCTGAACTGCTGGGGACGGGCTGTGGAGCCACAGAGTGCGCCAGTCGACGGGCCGGCAGGCTGTGGCTGCTGACGGACACTGTCGGCCCCCATGCGCTCGCTGGCCTCTGTGTGCGGGGGCCGATGATGTCAGGCAGCAGCAGCCCCGGCCCTTGCCTCACCTTGCCCTGCGACATTGGCACCCCCGCCCTGCCTCGCCTCACCCCTCAGGATGAGTCTCCTGCCCACCGCCCACCTGCCAGAGACCCCCTGGATCTCCCCCAACCCTGCCCAGCCCCCATAGGAATCCCTCCCCACGAGCAACATCGAGGTAACCACACCCACCTTGGCCATACCCACTCAATCTGCCATGACCACCACAGCCACGCCTACCCAGTGGGCCACGCCCACCTGGGACCGGCGATAAATAAGTGGGTTTTGGGTTGCAGTTTGGGCACTCGGTCTCTAAAAGGTTTGCCATCGCTGCCTTATAGGGTTTCCTTCTTGAGCAGGAGGTTGGACTAGAAGACCTCCAAGGTCCCTTCCATTATTCTGTGTTCTGTACATCAGGCCTTTACAACCTTTTCACCCATTGTGCCACTTTTAGGATATGGCAATATCCGAGGACCACCAGTCGCCTAGCAAGGTGTCAAAAACTTGATGACAAAAAAAGAAAGGAAAAAAGTGAGAAAGTACAGGTAGTCCTCGACTTACAATGGTTCACTTAATGACTGTTCGAAGTTGCAATGGCACTGAAAAAAGTGCCCCCCAAGCCACAGCCGAGCAAGGCACCTGCCTGCCCATCCAGTGGCGCTCTTCCTCCTGTCCGAGGTTTTCATTGTTGTGAGCATTTCTATTGAGGATTGGCAGCGGGGGTGGGGTGGGGTGGGGGGGGTGTTTGATTTTTATTCCCCCCCATCTGCTGGGTGGTTGCAGCAGGTTTTGGTCACTTCACATAACCTGGGACACTGTGACCGTTATAAATATGAA
This sequence comes from Crotalus adamanteus, assembly GCA_039797435.1. Lineage (NCBI taxonomy): Eukaryota > Metazoa > Chordata > Lepidosauria > Squamata > Viperidae > Crotalus > Crotalus adamanteus. Next base: position 122,096,304 of record CM077921.1, read on the forward strand.
TCAGTTGCCAAGCATCTGAAGGTAAATCACAAGACCTTGAAGATGCTACAACATTCCAGCTGATTGGTGCTTCTTCAGGGCTCAGCAGAAGCGCCAGGATCAGCGCTGAGCTCCAGCTGGAGCCTGACGCCGATCCTGGCGCTTCCGCTGAGCCCTGACAGCCCTGCAGCTCCAGCCGTCTCTCAGTCAGGCTTGTGCGGTGCTGCCACCGGTTCAGCTCATTCCCCTTCCCCGCTACCACTTTTCTAGGATGGTTGCGTACCACCTGCCAGGTGCCAATGTACCACAGGTGGTACCCGTACCCCTGGTTGAAAAGACCTGCTGTACATCATAGTTAAAAACCGGAGATGTTTCTTCTGAGTTGAAAATGTGTTGTGTTTGAGGATGTTTGAATGGTGTGCATTTGCTTTCCTTTGCTCTGTGGGCGATAGCAGTTTTCCCCCAACAACTATCAGATGTCCCCGGAATGAAATGTTTAATCCAGATGTTGGTGTAATGAAATGTTTAATCCAGATGTTGGTGTTCATGGAGGGTTTTAAAGGTGGGAACGAGACTGTAAGTCCTTTGGAGAGCAAGCGGCTCCAAGTCTTACATTTGCCAACTCACTCAAACTCCAAAACCACGTGACCCAAAAAGCGGTTTTGCTCCTGACGTTTAATTGCACAATTCAGCTTTTTTATTTTTGTTTTCGGGGAGAGGGGGGGGCAGAGGCAGGAAATGGGGTGAGATGGTGTCCCAGGCAGAGGCCTCATGCTAACTACTCTTAGCAATAGCACATAGGCTTCTATACTGCTTCCCAGTGCTTTACAGCCTTCTCTAAGTGGTTTACAAATGTCAGCCTATTTGCCCCCAACAATCTGGGTCCTCGTTTTACTGACCTTGGAAGGATGGAAAGCTGAGTCAACCCTTGAGCCGGTCAGGATCGAACTCCTAACTATGGGCAGAGTTTGCCTTCTAAACACCAGGGCTCTTAGAAACAGGTGATCCATTTGCTCTAACTCAGTGATGGCGAACCTTTTAGAGACCGAGTGCCCAAACTGCAACCCAAAACCCACTTATGCATCGTCGGGTGCCGGGTGGGTGTGGCCCATTGGCTGGGTGTGGCCAATTGGATGGGCGTGGCCAATTGGGTGGGCGTGGCTGCGGTGGTAACGGCAGACTGGGTGGGACTAAAAAGTTCAATCAATCAATTCCAACTTTGCAAGATCTTTTTTTTTCCCTGCAAGAAGTTGAAATTGACTGATTGATTGAACTTTTTTTTTTTGTTTTTTTGCACATCGCAGCAGAGGCCTAAAGTGAAAAGGTTTTATAAAACCCAGCTGAAGGCCTAGGACTGGGGCGACGGCACGTGTGCCATCAGAGAGGAGTCTGAATGCCGCCTCTGGCACCCATGCCATAGGTTCGCCACCATTGCTCTAACTCTATTTTTGTTTGTTTTTATTCCTTGTCCTTTGCCCCTCCCCACACATTGCTGGAATATAGTTATTTTGCCTCCAAGTTCCAGCGGTAAGGCCTCAAGAGATGGCCAAAATTATTTATTTGTTTTTGTCAAATCCTACAGCCCCCAACTCAACCAAGCAAAATTGTAAAACATTCTAAACAATTTAAAAGGCATTAAAACAATAAAAACAGCCACAAAATAAATATGTATAAACAACAGCTGTGATGATTAATCAGCTACGGTTGCAGGAATTGGGTATGTGTGATTTAATGAAGAGAAGGATGATAGCAGTGTTCCAGTATCTCAGGGACTGCCCCAAAGAAGAGGGAGTCAAGCTATTCTCCAAAGTGCCTGAAGGCAGGACAAGAAGCAAGGGACGGAAACTTATCAAGGAGAGAAGCAACCTAGAACTAAGGAGAAATTTCCTGACAGTGAGAACAATTAATCAGTGGAACAACTTGCCTTATAGCCACAATGAGAAATTTGTTAAATGAGCTTTGCCCCATTTTGTGACTTTTCTTGTTGAGTCATTGAAGTTGTTGCGGACTTGCGGACTTCAGCTCTCAGAATTCCTCAGCCAGCATGGGGGAACTATGGCCCCTTCATGACTTGCGGACTTCAACTCTCAGAATTCCTCAGCCAGCATGGGGGAACTATGGCCCCTTCATGACTTGCGGACTTCAACTCCCAGAATTCCTCAGCCAGCATGGAGGAACTATGGCCCCTTCATGACTTGTGGACTTCAACTCCCAGAATTCCTCAGCCAGCATGGAGGAACTAAGGTCGCTTCATGACTTGTGGACTTCAACTCCCAGAATTCCTCAGCCAGGCATGTTGAGTTGAAGTCCACAAGTTATAAAAGGGCCAAATTTGAAGACCCCCTGTTATAGGATTTTCTCCTTGAGCAGGGGGTTGGAATAGATGACCTCCAAGGTCTCTTGCAGTCCTATGATTCTAGGATCCACCCATCTTAAAGCATGCTGGCTGGGGAATTCTGGGAGTGGAAGTCAGAGGGAGATTCGACTAGTAATATGGAATTTTTGGACAGGGAACAATTACGTAATCAGTGGAACAGCTTGCCTCTAGACCAGTGGTTCTCGACCTGTGGGTCGGGACCCCATTTGGGGTCGAACGACCATTTCACGGGGGGTCGCCAAACAAGGCTGTCCGCCATTTTTTCCCCCTTTTCTTTGGTCACGCCCCTGGTGATGTATAAGTGGTTGGGGGTCACCACAACATGGGAAACTGTATTATGGGGTCGCGGCATTAGAAAGGTTGAGAACCACTGCTCTAGACATTGTGGATGCTCCATCATTGGAGGTTCTTAAGAAGAGACTGGACAACTGTTTGTCCAGAATAGTGCAGAATCTCCTGCTTGAGCCCGGGGTTGGATTAGAAGACCTCCAAGGTCCCTTCCAGCTCTGTTGTATCTATATTATTCTGTAAATCAGCTTGTAAAGGCAGGTCCAGTGGTGGGATTCAGTCGGTTCGCACCAAATCAGTAGCTAATTTTTTGTTGCCCAGGCCCAGAATGGACTTCCGGAAGCAGCATCCACACAGAGAACCGGTCGTTCACCTATTTGAATCCCACCACTGGGCAGGTCCTTACCAAAGCCTCCATCTTGGGCAGCCAGGCATACGGGCATCTGCTGTGGCATTTGCTTTGATGCGCAACTGTTTGCCACAGCCTCGTGACTTTGCAGGCCGGAAAGCATTACACATGGCAGCAAAGCCCAAGTGCTTCCTTTCCATTGTGTTCAGCACACTCTGGTTTCCTTCCCTGGTGCAGCCTCCTCACAGGGGGGGGGGGGTGGGCTGAGCAGGGGAAGGAAGTGAAAAGATCAGACAACAAACACAACTTGGAGGCCGGTTCTTTGCCCAGGCTGATTTCAATGGTTCTTGGCTTCCTAGAGATAGTAAGTCCTCTGGACCAAGAACCACGGGACCCCGTCTGAAGCCCAACAGACGTGAAAAGGAGGGTGTATATTTTAAGGTTTGCCCTTTATCTACGAGGAACCAATGGAAGAGAATATTTGTAGCTCAAGGTTGAATTGTGGTGGGGTCCTTGGTGCTTCCCAAGTTGGGTTATTTTCTTGCAGACGTTTCCTTACCTAACTAGGTAACATCATCAGTGCTAGAAAGAAGTGGGTTTGAGAGGGGATGGAGGAGGAGGAGGAGGAGGAGGAGGACTGTGGGGTCCTTCGTGCTCTCTGACTTTGGTTGAATTTTTGCAGATCTTTCCTTACCTATCTAGGTAACATTATCAGTGCTAGAAGGGAGAGGAGGAGGAGGAGGACGACTGTGGGGTCCTTCGTGCTCTCTGACTTTGGCTGAATTCTTGCAGACCTTTCCTTACCTAACTAGGTAACATTATCAGTGCTAGAGGGGGGTGGGGGTTTACAGAGAGGAGGAGGAGGAGGAGGAGAAGGAGGAGGAGGATTGAACTCCGTGGCGCTCTCTGAACTTGCAAAGTATTCCTGCAGACATTTCATTACCCAACTCGGTAACATCATCAGTGCTAGAAGGGAGTAGGGATTGCTTTCTGTTTCTATGCACGTGGCTCGCCCTGTCAGTGTTGGTGAGAGTGGTCTTGGAGCTTTCCGTTGTTTACTGTGAGGTTGTTTGTCTGCATTGAGGGGTCCTTGATTGGGGCATGGCTTAATTCTTGATTGTTTGTCTAGTGCAGCGATTCTCAATCTTCGTGTGACGGTGACCCCGTCACACGGACGTGCCGCGCATGCGCGGCGCCGCCCCCTGGGGGGGGAAATGGCGGATCGCGTTGTTTCGCGACCCCCGTAAAATGGTCGATCGACCCCAAATGGGGTCACGACCCATAGGTTGAGAACCGCTGGTCTAGTGTTAACTTGGTGTTACAATCTCTGCTCCGCTGGGTGTTGATTTGCTGAAGAAGAGGTGTCTGGGGCTTTTGAATTCTCCCTTTTGGGCGGCATGTAACGCACCCCCATTATCCATGGGGATCATTTGCACCTGGAAAATTCCCAGCGCCCAAGATTTACAGCCAGTCCTGGACTTACGACCGTAATGGAGCCTGCCCATCATGCTCCTCAGTCGTGGCAGTTGTAAAATTGGTTGTAAATGACCACGGTGTTCATTTAGCAACTATACAGCCTCTGGGTTTACTTAACTGCTATCACACACACAAAAAAGTTTAAAATCGAGTTGTGGCATTGCATAGCTTTGTTTCCTGAGACTGGATCAGAAAGTTATTTTAAGATTCTTGGGCTGTTTGACTTTCGCTTTTAAAGCATCAACAGTCTCCAGAGAAGGAAGCACTTACCAAATGATGATTGAGCCTGCCCTGTTTTTCCCAGTTCTTTCTGTCAAAATGCCGGCTAAAAACCAGGTGATTTCTCTCTAGCCACCTGCGAGCGCATTTAGAAAATCTAAAAAAGCATTTTTGGTCTCCATCACAATTGTTAAGTGGTTGTTAAGTTAGCAAAACGGTCGTTAAGTGAATCTGGCTTCCCCCGTTGACTTTGCTGGTCAGTAGTTTGCAAAAGGGGATCACTTGACCCCGGGACACTGCAGCCGTCATAAATCCGAGTCAGTTGCCAAGAGTCTGAATTTTGAGCACACGGCTGTGTGGATGCTGCAATGGTTGTTAAGTGTGACAACTGGTCATAAGTCGCTTTTTTCAGTGCCGGTGTAACCTTGAACCCTCACTAAACAAGTGGTTGTAAGTTGACAATTACCTGTACAGCTAGTCCAGGGGAAGGCAACCTTGGCTCTGTTATGACTCGTGGACTTCAACTCCCAGAATTCCTGAGCCAGCCATGCTGAGGGGAAAGGGAGAGGTTTCCATGCTGAGCCATGCTGGCTCAGGAATTCTGGGAGTTGAAGTCCACGAGTCATAAAAGAGCTAAGGTTGCCTAGCCCTGAACTAGTCCTTCACTTACAACTATAATGGAGTCTGCCTATTGTGGTCATATGTTGTGATAAGGGGCTTATCACACAACTGACCTGATTTTATGACCTTTTTGTGACACCTAAAAGTGGCAAAGGCTGAGAAACATGGTTTTAATTGATTTCCAGGTAGCTATTCGCATTTCTGGAAGCGCTTTCTTTCCTAATTTGAACTAATACAAATAAGGCCTCAACTTACAACTGTTCATTTAGCGACTGTTCAAAATTAACAGCGGCACTGCAAAAAGTGATTTATGAGCATTTTTCACCCTTACGACCATTGCAATATCCCCATGGTCATGAGATTTACATTCGGAGGCTTGACAACTGACTCACATTTATGACAGTTGCAGTGTCCTGGGGACATATAAATCCCCCTTTTCAACCTTCTGAGAAGCAAATTAGGGAAAGCCAGTTTCGCTTAACAACAAATTAGCAGGAGCAGTGATTTGCTTAACAACTGCGGCGAGGAAAATGTACAATATAAAATGGGGCAAAACTCACTTAGCAAATGTCTCACTTAGCAAGATAAACTTCGGGCTCGGTTGTAGTCATAAATTGAGAACTGCCCATATAAAAATGAGAGTTAGGAGGAAAATTAGGGGCGTGCAAGGTTTTTCCTACATGTCTTGCCAGAAAATTATAATAATAATAATAATAACAACAACAGCAACAGCAATAATAATAAAGTTGGAAGGGACCTTGGAGGTCATCTAATCCAACCCCTTCCATCCTGTGACAATATCTGTAATACCATCAAACATCCACATCTGCCTATCCGAGGTCCTTGGTAAGGACTCAATAGGTAGACAAAAATGCCAAATCCAGTCTAAACATCTGGCTGACTGTATGATGATGATGATGATGATAATGATGATGATAATAATAATAATAATAATAATAAAGTTGGAAGGGACCTTGGAGGTCATCTAGTCCAACCCCCTGCTCAGGCAGGAAACCCCTATACCATTTCGTTTCATTCTTTTCAAAAAAGAATCGAAATCACCTCTGCCTAGGAGGGGAATAGAATAGAACATAGAGTTATACATATAGTTGGAAGGGACCTTAGAGGTCTTCTAGTCCAACCCCTCATGTCATCTCAGGCGGCAATTGGCAGCTTTGGAAATGAAGCCGAAATTTAAAATCTCTTAATGGTGGGGGAGTGGGAGTGGGGGTTGAAAGGAGGACAAGGGAGGAAAGGAAGGACATGGTTACAATGGGTAAGAAAAAAAACACACACCCCCAAACATAAAAAAATAGTATGTTTTTTTAAGTATTTTTTTTTTAAATAATACTAGTGTCATTTGGCCTTTTCATAAGACAAGAGAGTGACGTCTTTGCATCCGCCTTGCTAAAAACATCCAGCAGGGGAAAAAAAACAAAAACAAAAAAAAAATTCCAAGTAGGAAAGTTTGTATTTATAAATCAAGTGAAAGCATTCCACAGCTGTGTTCCTTTTATCCCGGTCCAGATTACATTTTGGCCAAAATTGGAGTCTCACAGTTTTCTGTCAAAGTGATACAGATGTTTTCGTACCCGCTGAGTCCTGCTCCCCCCAATCCTTCCACCTGCCCCCCTCCCCCCCCCCCCCCCCCCCCCGTTTAGCAAACAGAGCTAAAATCCATCTGGGGATCTTTTCTCTTGAATGGGGATTTTCCCTCTGACGGTCAAAGCTGCCGAAAAACTCACCCTTTCTCAGAGTGAATTGCAACTTTTTTTTTTCCAGCTGTTCTTCTGCTCCCCTTTTCACTTACTGTATACAATTCTATTTTTATTGCTTTTGGAAATAGTTCCCTTTTAGCGATTTCTTGCTTTTAATGCTATTAAGCCACCGAGAGGCCCTTTGAAGTGAGATGGGTGGCAAAAACATTTTTATAGAGAAGCAATACAATGTAAAACATGAAGCTTCCTCATTTTGACCATTTTGCATGGGGTAAAAGCAGGAAGTAAAACAGCAACGCCCCTGGGGCGATTATACAAAGGTTTTAGAGCTTCCCTCAGGACAATACGGATGCCATTTTGACATGTTTTGACCGATATCCCTCTGGTGGGCCATATTAGGGTAGAAGACCCAACGTCGCTCCCATTATTTTACTATACAAAGGTTTTAGAGCTTTCCTCAGGATGGTACGGACACCATTTTGACTTTTTTGACTGATATCCCCCTGGTGGGTTATATTATGGTAGAAGACCCAATGTCCCTCCCATTATTTTATTATACAAAGGTTTTAGAGCTTCCCTCAGGATGATATGGACGCCATTTTGACTTTTTTGACTGATATCCCCCTGGTGGGTTATATTATGGTAGAAGACCCAATGTCCCTCCCATTATTTTATTATACAAAGGTTTTAGAGCTTCCCTCAGGATGGTACAGATGCCATTTTGACTTTTTTGACTGATATCCCCCTGGTGGGTTATATTATGGTAGAAGACCCAATGTCCCTCCCATTATTTTATTATACAAAGGTTTTAGAGCTTCCCTCAGGATGATACGGACGCCATTTTGACTTTTTTGACTGATATCCCCCTGGTGGGTTATATTATGGTAGAAGACCCAATGTCCCTCCCATTATTTTATTATACAAAGCTTTTAGAGCTTCCCTCAGGATGGTACAGATGCCATTTTGACTTTTTTGACCAATATTTTATTTATTTATTTATTTTATTTTTAAAATTTATAAGCTGCCCCACTCCCGAAGGACTCTGGGCGGCTAACAATAAAAAACACATAAAACATAACAAACAACAATATAAAAACAATCATCCAGGGGTAAGGTTTTATAAACCCCAGGCCTGCCGGAAAAGCCAGGTCTTAAGTAGCTTACGGAAGACCAACAGGGTGGGAGTGGTCCTAATCTCCGGGGGGAGCTGATTCCAAAGCGTGGGCGCCATCACAGAGAAGGCCCTCCTCCGCGGCCCCGCCAAATGGCACTGCTTGGCCGACGGGGCCCGAAGGAGGCCCAGCCTGTGGGATCTAACCGGACGTAGGGAACTATGAGGTACCGTATATGCCGGCGTATAAGACGACTTCCGAAAGCGCTAAACTTGGCGCCAAAGACGGGGGTCATCTTATACGCCGAGTCGTCTTATACGCCGGAAATACTGGTAGTTTCCGGCGTATAAGACGACATTCTAGGAATGCGGCTCGGCGACAAAGACGGGGGTCGTCTTATACGCCGGGTCGCCTAATACGCCGGCATATACGGTAGTAGGCGGTCTCGCAAATAGCCTGGCCCTGAGCCATATAGGGCTTTCAAGGTAATGACCAACACCTTGAATTGGACCCGGAGACCAATAGGCAACCGGTGCAGCTCACGGAGGATAGGTGTAATGTGGGTGTATCGAGGAGCACCCACTATCACTCACGCGGCTGCATTCTGGACCAACTGTAGTCTCCGAATACTTTTCAAGGGTAGCCCCATGTAGAGCGCGTTGCAGTAGTCCAAACGTGAGGTGACAAGGGCGTGAGTGACTGTAAGGAGAGCCTCCCGGTCCAGGTAGGGTCGCAACTGGTGCAACAGTCGAACTTGTGCAAAGGTCCTCCCAGCCACAGCTGTCAATTGATGTTCCAAATTCAGCTGTGGATCAAGGAGGACACCCAAGTTGCGAACCCGCTCCAAAGGGGTTATATTTTTCCCCGCAAGAGTCAACACTGGACAGTCGACATGATCCTTGGGAGGCAACATCCAAAGCCACTCGGTCTTGTCAGGATTGAGCCTGAGTCTGTTAACCCCCATCCAGACCCTCAGGGCTTCGAGGCAACGGCCCATCACATCGGCCGCTTCACTGAGAGAGCTCGGGGAGGAGATATATAACTGGTATCATCAGCATACTGATGAAACCTCACCCCGTGCTGTCTGATGATCTCACCCTGGTGAGTCATATTAAGGCAGAGGACCCAATGTCCCTCCCATTATTTTATTATAGAAAAGTTTTAGAGCTTCCCTCAGGATGGTACAGATGCCATTTTGACTTTTTTGACTAATATCCCCCTGGTGAGTTATATTATGGTAGAAGACCCAATGTCCCTCCCATTATTTTATTATACAAAAGTTTTAGAGCTTCCCTCAGGACGGTACAATGCCATTTTGACTTTTTTGACCAATATCCCCCTGATGAGTCATATTAGGACAGAGGACCCAACTTCCCTCCCATTATTTTATTCCTGACAGCAAGAAAAATAAAATGATACAACAATATGGTGGAAATTGTGGGCGCTCCATCATTGGAGATTTTTAAGAAGAGATTAGACATTCACCTGTCTGAGACGGTGTAGGTTCTCCTGCTTGAGCAGGGGGCTGGACTAGAAGACCTCCAAGGTCCCTTCCAGCTCTATTCTATTCTATTCTATTCTATTCTATTCTATTCTATTCTATTCTATTCTATTCTATTCTAAAACTAATCAAAGAGAGAAGCAAGCTGGAATTAAGGAGAAAGTTCCTAACAGTGAGGACAATTAACCAGCGGAACAGCTTGCCTCCAGAAGTTGTGGGTGCTTCATTACTGGAGGTTTTTAAGAAAAGACTGGACAGCCAAATGGTATAGGGTCTCCTGCGTGAGCAGGGGTTGGCCTGGAGGACCTCCAAGGTCCCTTCCATCTGTATTCTGATTGATTGATTGATTGGTTGATTGACACATTTAAAGCATCAGCTAAAAAAACCCTGATGCCTTTGAATCAAAGGTGTGAGTTGGAACAGGCACAACAAAGAGAACGGAGAGGTAAGGTGAATGAAATTCCAGATGATTAGAGTAATGAAATTAAAGCATACTTAATTTGTGTAATTGACTGAAGCCAGACAGTTCTTCATTACCTGTTGTTGCTTTTGCTTTGAAGCTCAGATCAGTGTGTGGGAGTGTTACATCTTCTCGGTGTGACATCTGTCTCCTTTGTAGAACAGACACTCCATGTTTCAACCTGTTTTTTTTTCCCTTCAAGAATCTATCAAAATCCCCCTCGGCTGTTGTTATAAGGAATCTTTGAAGACGTTGTGGCTTTCGTGAATTGCCGAGGGGAGCGTGCTTCAAAATGGTGGCTGTGCTTTTGCTTTTTCTTATATAGGATGTGGCTGTGGGAAAGAGTGTAAAGGTAATCCTCAACTTACGACCACCGTTGAGCCCCCAAATTCCCAATGCTAAGACAGGGAGTTGTTAAGTGAGTTTTTCCATATTTTATGACCTTGCTTGCCATAATTCTTAAATGAATTGCTAATGGTTGTTGTGAATCTGGCTTCTCCATTGCCTTTGCTTGACGCAAAGGTGACCTTATGACTCCAGGAACATTACTCGGTCACAAAATAAAGGATGGACAGGTACAAGTAGTTCTCAACTTGCAACCACAACTAGTATCAGAATTTCTGCTGCGCTAAGCAAGGTGGTTAAATAAGTCGCACACTATTTTATGACCTTTTTGCCATGGTTGATAAGCAAATCACTTGTCTGAGATGGTATAGGTTCTCCTGCTTGAACAGGGGGCTGGACTAGAAGACCTCCAAAGTCCCTTCCAGCTCTATTCTATTCTACTCTACTCTACTCTACTCCACTCCACTCCACTCCACTCCACTCCATTCCATTCCATTCCATATTCTATTCTATTCTATTTTATTCTATTCTATTCTATTCCTATTCTATTCTATATTCTATTCTATATTCTATTCTATTCTATATTCTATTCTATTTTACTCTACTCTCTGAAATGGTATAGGTTCTCCTGCTTGAGCAGGGAGTGGACTAGAAGACCTCCAAGGTCCCTTCCAGCTCTATTCTATTCTATTCTATTCTATTCTATTCTATTCTATTCTATTCTATTCTATTCTATTCTATTCTATTCTATTCTATTCCATTCCATTCCATTCCATTCTCTATTCTATTCTATTCTATTCTATTCTATTCTATTCTATTCTATTCTATTCTATTCTATTCTATCCTATCCTATCCCATCCCATTCCATTCCATTCCATATATTCTATTCTATTCTATTCTATTCTATTCTATTCTATTCTATTCTATTCTATTCTATTCTATCCTATCCTATCCTATCCTATCCTATCCCATCCCATTCCATTCCATTCCATTCCATATATTCTATTCTATTCTATTCTATTCTATTCTATTCTATTCTATTCTATTCTATTCTATTCTATTCTATTCTATTCTACTCTAGATTCTCAAGCACCCTGAGAATATGATAAAAAACCAGAGACCTCTTTCCCAAGAGAAGGGAAGAAAAAATTCAGTAGGGCATTGCAGTCCTGCCTGAACTGATTTATGGAAATGATGTAGGCAAACCGTGGCTGTTTTACACGTTGGATTTATTGCGGAGATCTTGACGCAAATTGTTCGTGACCAGATTGTGATCTAGAGAAAGATAGGGGCCGGAACGTTGTGTTGAAAAACAGTAACAGCACACGCTGTGCCGCACTGCCAAAAGGGCCTCGTGCATTTAGATGAAGTGGCCTAAAGCGGCTAAGGACCTCTCCTTGTTATCGGCAGTCCTCGACTTACGACCACAGCTGAGGCTTTCCATTGCTAAGTGAGGGCGGTCGTTTTTAGTTGAATTTTTCTGCGTGTTGCAATCTTCATGGCCACGGCTGTTACGGGAATCATTGCAGCCACTAATTTAATATAGGGACTCCTCAATTCATGACCACAACTAAGCGAGACATATGTTACGTGAGTTTTTTTCCCCATTTTACGACCTTTCTTGCCACAGTTATTAAGTGAATCACTGCACGGTTAGTTTAGTAACACCGTTATTAAGGCGTATGTGGCTTCCCGGTTGACTTTGCTTTGTCAGAAGTTTGCAAAAGGTGATTACAGGATGCAACCGTCATAAATAGGAACTAGTTGCCAAGCATTTGAGTTTTGTTTTGTTTTTTAAATATCTTTTGTTGATTTTTAATACAATCACCTTAATATTTGGTAAACAGCACGTTGTAATAATAATAATAATAATAATAATAATAATAATAATAAAATTTGGAAGACAAATGGCTGTCCAGTGTCTTCTTAAAAACTTCCAGTGTTGGAGCATTCACCGCTTCTGGAGGCAGGTTGTTCCACTGGTTAATTATCTTCACTGTTAGGAAGTTTCTCCTTAGTTCTAGATTGCTTCTCTCCTTGATTAGTTTCCATCCGTTGCTTCTTGTCCTGCCTTCAGGCGCTTTGGAGAATAGCTTGACTCCCTCTTCTTTGGGGCAGCCCCTGAGATATTGAAACACTGCTATCATGTCACCCCTCGTCCTTCTCTTCATTAAACTAGACATACCCAATTCCTGCAACCGTTCCTCATATGTTTTAGGCTCCAGTCTCCTGATCATCTTTGTTGCTCTTCTCTGCACTCTTTCTAGAGTCTCAACATCTTTTTTACATCATGGTACATTGTGTCTGGGTTAGTATTTAAAAAACAATCAATAGCAATTAATTTCTATAATTCTATAGTCCATAGAATTGTTTTGCTTGATTTTCACTTCTTCCAATAATATTCTTAAATTAATACCGTTCTTATTATTTGACTAAATGACAATTCAATAGAGACATTTTTCTAATGTTTCTGCAAATTAGCATTTGCCAAGCATCTGAATTTTGATGACATGACTGTGGGGATGCTGCAGTGGCCGTAAGTGTGAAAAACGGTCATAAGTCATTTTTTTCAGTGCTGTTGTAACTTCAAAAAGTCACTAAACAAATTGTCATAAGTCGAGGACTACCTGTACATCCCAGGTTGCCTCCCTGGTTTTGTGGCGAGACAAACGGATTCCTCAAACACTTAGTGAACTGGGGAAAGACTTGGAAGCAGAGCAGGAACCCTGTTCAGCCACCAAGTTGCAAGTTTTTTTGTGTCTTGATGTATCCTTTGAGCACAGGCAAGAATACCAGTAGTCCTCTACTTATGACCGCAACCGAGCCCACACCTTCTGTTGCTAAGTGAGACAGTTATTGGGTTTTGCCCCATTTTACGACCTTTCTCGCCACAGTTGTTAAGGGAATCACCCCAGTTAAGTTAATCACCTGGTTGTAAAGTGAACCTGACTTCCCCATTGTCTTTGTTTGTCAGAGGATCCCAAAAAGTGATCACACGATCCCAGGACACTGCAGCCCTCATAAATAAAACCCAGTATCTGATCAAGTGACCATGGGGATGCAGTCATTTGTTGTAAATGCGAAAACCAGTCATAAGTCACTTTTATAATAATAATAATAACAACAATAACAATAACAATCATAATCATAATAAAAACTTCCACATCTGCCTATGCCAGGTCCTTGGGAAGGACTCGATAGGTAGACAAAAATGCCAAATCCAGTCTGAACATCTGGCTGATTATGCAATGATCAATAATAATAATAATAATAATAAAATAAATAAAGTTGGGAGGGACTTTGGAGGTCACCTAGTCCAACCCCCTACTCAGGCAGGAAACCCTATACCATTTCAGACAAATGGCTGTCCAGTCTCTTCTTAAAAACTTTCAATGTTGGAGCATTCACAGCTTTTGGAGGCAGGTTGTTCCACTGGTTAATTGTTCTAATTTTTTCTCGTTGTAACTTGGAACGGTCACTCAGTGAAAAGTTGTAAGTCGAAATCAGTTCTGCAGCAAGGGGAAAAAAAATGAATAGTTCTTTGCCCTTTTGCTGAAGATTGTCAAAGTCAAGAAATCTTTTCCTGCAGTCTAATGCAAGATAAATAGCTGGCAGTGGTATTAATTACAGCAAAGTGACATTGTCGGACGGAAACATTTAATCATCAGCTTCCCTGCTGCATGCTTTGTCATTAAGCAAAGATGATCTTTTGATTAATAAAGATGGCAACCTTGCCTCTTTTTTTTTTTTTTTTTTGCTATTCTGTTTTCTTCCGAATCAGCCTGGTGAAACTTCCTCAGCTCTTTTTAAGACAAGAATGGGGCGTTTGAGACTTTTGCAGGACTTGAGCAAGCTCCACAGGATCAGATCTGGTAAATAATAAGGATGGGAGACCTCTAGGAGATCTCCAGGCTGTAAACGAGACTAGGAAGTTGAAAAACATGGCTGGAATGTGACTGACAAGAGACAGTCGTAGGATTGTGGCCATATTTTTTTAAAAATTGAAGCTCATATAAACTCTCTTGTAACTGCTGGTGTGATCCCTCTTCAGAGTCTCATACGTGGCAGTGTCCCTCAGAAGATTTTGATTCTCACCACCCACTGGAGCACAAAATGGGAGGCATCCAGAACTCAACACCACCAAGCTGAAGGCCTGCCTACTAGCAAAGATGGAAAAATAAACTAAAACGCATAAAGGAAGCCCTCCGAACTTGTGGCTCTCCCAAGTGGGCCTTCATCAAATCCCCAAAAAGACCCATCAGCAGCTCCTCCATAACAGAAGAAGAAGAAAACATTAAACGAAGCAACGTAGTCGTTCCATACGTTGCAGGAATAGCCTTCTGGCAGAACGGTTCAATTTCCCAACTCTTCCCTAGACCTCTGAGATTTCCTGGTGGTCTCCCATCCAAGGGAGAAATAGACTAGCCTACAATCCAGAGATTTCCTGTGAGTCTCCCAGGCAAATACTAATCCTGTTTAGCTATTGGGAACCAGCCAAAGTGAGCTGCAGACTGAAGTTGCTAGGACAGTGGTGGCGAACCTATGGCACGGATGCCAGAGGCAGCACTCAGAGCCCTCTCTGGGGGCACGTGCGCCATCGCCCCAGTCCTAGGCCTTCAGCTGGATTTTATAAAACCTTTTCGCTTTAGGCCTCCGCCGCCGTGTGCAAAAAAAAAAAAAAAGGTTCAATCCATCAGTCAATTTCAACTTTTTGTGGGAAAAAAAAAAATCTTGCAAAGTTGGAATTGATTGATTGAACTTTTTAGTCCCACCCAGTCTGCCATTACCACTGCAGCCACGCCCAGCCAATGGGCCACACCCACCCGGCACCCGACAATGGATAAGTGGGTTTTGGGTTGCAGTTTGGGCACTCGGTCTCTAAAAGGTTCGCCATCACTGTGCTAGGACGATCTACTGTATATGCTACTCAAACTTTCTTGTCTGTTTGTAACCTTCAATTGGGCGAAATGCTGCATCAGAGAGTCACCATTTCTGCATCAGCGTAACCTCAGTTGGGCTAACTTAAAAAATGCGTCCAAAATTTGGCATCCATCACTCCCATGGGATTTACATTTGATATCTTCAGAGTCTATGGAGATTCTCAGTCATCCAGATTACAGTTGTCCCAAAGATGCTTTTTCACATACGTGCAGACTTCAAACCCAAGAATACACGGAGGCAGAAGCGTGTCCACCCCAAGGACAAAACACCCAGACTACAAACTGAGCAACGTGGTATATGCAGCACAATGCAGATCTATACATTGGGGAAACAAAACAGCCACTTCATAAGCGCATGGCGCAACATAGGAGAACAAACCCATCATGACAAGATTCAGTAGTCCATCTGCATTTGAAAGACAAAGCCGCTCTTTCGAAGACAGCAAAGTCCACATTTTGGACAGAGAGGACCGCTGGCGTGAAAGAGGGGTCAAAGAGGCCATCTGTGTCCAAATTGAACAGCCCTCTCTCAACAGAGTGGGAAAGATACAAAACCATCTATCTCCAGTCTACAACACAGTCCTTTTGGGGAGTTCCAAGAAGGCTCCACATCCATTTCCACCACTCAGGTGACCCTGAGGGCACAGGTAAGCCTCCAGGTGGCCTCAATGACTCTTGAAAAGAATGCAAATGACCAGCTGTCTGCAATCCCTCCATTCCCCCACCATGCAGTCAGAGCTGAAGAAGCTTCTTGGATGAGAAGCGAAACATCTTTAAAGAGAAAAAAAATTAAGTCCAGTTGCCTCCTGAAAATACACTTTTGGGATACCCTGATGCTGAGAAAAGTGGAAAGAAAGAGGAGAGGATACCCACCAGCACAGTGAAGAGACTCAGTTATAGCTGTGATGGAGGCACTGCTGGGAGATCTGAAGGACCTGGTTAGGGCCAGATCATACTGGAAAAGTTCTAGCTATGTGGTGACTAATAGGAGTTGACAGCAATTTGATGGCACCTAATCACTCATCAATCAATCAAAGCAAAGACCCAGCTCCCTTGAGAAAATGACTTGATGACACATAATCAATTAATGTTATTTGTCTACCTTTGTAGCTTCTAGATGGGAAGCTGTGATTTTAGCTCCCAGTGTTTCTGGATAGCGTGGGCATCCTAAATAATCGATGATCATCAATCAATCAATGCAAAGAGCCAACTCCTGGAAGGAGAACAAACCCTCCTTTACTGACACTGATGGTGTTACCTAGTTTGGTAATGAAACACCTGCAAGAAAACAACCAAGCTCAGAGAGCACCAAGGACTTCATCTTCCTTCTCCTTCTTGTACTGATGATGTTACCTAGTTGGGGGACGAAAGGTCTGCAGGAAAACAACCAAAGCTCAGAGAGAACCAAGGACCCCATATTAGTCATCCTCCTCCACCTTCCCACACTGATGATGTTACCTAGTTGGGTGATGAAAGGTCTGCAAGAAAACAACCAAAACTCAGAGAGAACCAAGGACTCCATATTAGTCATCCTCCTCCACCTTCGCACACTGATGATGTTACCTAGTTGGGTGATGAAAGATTTGTAAGAAAACAACCAAGGACCCTACAACTCCTTATAATTCTGGAAACGGTGGAAGGAAGGAGAAGCAAAAGATGACCAGCAACTCAGGTGGATGGACTCAGTTACTCTTCCCTTGACCTTTGAGATTTCCTGATGGTCCCCCATCCAAGGGAGAAATAGACTAGCCTACAATCCAGAGATTTCCTGCGAGTCTCCCAGGCAAATACTAATCCTGTTTAGCCTTTGGGAACCAGCCAAAGTGAGCTGCAGACTGAAATTGCTAGGACGATCTACTGCGTGTGCTACTCAAACTTTCTTGTCTGTTTGTAACCTTCAGTTGGGTGAAATGGTGCATCGGAGAGTCACCATTTCTGCATCAGCGTAACCTCAGTTGGACCAGCTTAAAGAATACATCCAAAATTTGGCATCCATCACTCCCGTGGGATTTACATTTGATATCTTCTGAGTCTATGGAGATTCTCAGTCATCCAGGTGATGGTTGTCCTAAAGATGCTTTTTTTCACATACGTGCAGACTTCAAACCTAAGAATACATGAAGGCAGAAGCGTGTCCACCCCAAGGACAAAACACCCAGACTACAAACTGAGCAACGTGGCCTATGCAGTACAATGCAATCAGCCCTGTGCAGAGATGCAGAGTGGGGAAACGAAACAGCCACTTCATAAGCGCATGGCACAACATAGAAAAACAAACCATCAGGACTAGATTCAGCCGTCCATCTGCATTTAAAAGACAAAGGCTACTCTTTCAAAGACAGCAAAGTCCACATTTTGGACAGAGGCGGCTCTGTTTTGAAAGAAGGGTTAAAGAGGAATTAAATAAAAGCCCTCTCCCAACAGAGGGGGAGGGATACAACACCACTGATCTCCAGTCTACAACACACTCCTTTTAGGCACTTCCAAGAAGGCTCCAGACCCCTTTGCACCACTCAGGTGACCCTGAGGACACAGATAACCTCCAGGTGGCCTCAATGACTCTCTAAAACAGTGGTTCTCAACCTGTGGGTCGGGACCCCATTTGGGGTCGAACGACCATTTCACGGGGGTCGCCAAACAATGCAGTCCACCATTTCTTCCCCTTTTCCTTAGCTGTGCTACTCCCTTTTATTCTATTGGCTTTTGAAAGCCAATAGAATAGACTCTCTTGAATAGAGTCTAATTCTATTGGCTTTCAAAAGCCAATAGGAATTGTCCAGGCTGTCTCTGCCCAGCTGAGCCCGCCAAAAGTCCCATTCCGCAAACGGTGCTGCATTAGTGAGTAGTCCTCGACTTACGACCAGTTGAGTAGTCCTCGACTTACGACCGGTTGGGGGTTGTGGCATTAAAAAGGTTGAGAACCACTGCTCTAAAAGAAGGCAAATGATCAGCTGTCTGCAAGGAGTATAAATCTTGCCATTCCCCACGATCCAGTCAGAGCTGAAGAAGCTTCTTGGATGAGAAGCGAAACGTCTTCAAAGAAAAACAAGAAAGTCCAGTTGCCTCCTGAAAAAGCACCTTTGGGATACCTTCAGAGCCACTACACCTTCCAACTACACTTCCCAGAAACCCATAGTTCCGTGGAGCAAGGCAAGATGGCAGGGGTGTATTCCTGCCCTTTTCCCCACCTCCCTCTGGCCCCTGCATCCAATCAGCTTGTGGCAAAGTATGACAGGTGAGCAGCGATTGGCTGCTTTGGTAACCAAGGCTGAAATTTGAAATCTCTTAACGGCAATGGGGGACCAGAGAGTGACTCAGATGAGGAGGCAGTGGGGGCTTCACTGAGGCTCAGTTGAGAGTCGCGAGGGGAGGGGAAACCGTGTCAGTCTATATCAGGGGTCTTCAAACTTGGCCCTTTTATGACTTGCAGACTTCAACTCCCAGAATTCCTCAGCCAGCATGGGGGAACTAAGGTCGCTTCACGACTTGCGGACTTCAACTCCCAGAATTCCTCAGCCAGCATGGAGGAACTAAGGTCGCTTCACAACTTGCGGACTTCAACTCCCAGAATTCCTCAGCCAGCATGGGGGAACTAAGGTCGCTTCACGACTTGTGGACTTCAACTCCCAGAATTCCTCAGCCAGCATGGAGGAACTAAGGTCACTTCATGACTTGTGGACTTCAACTCCCAGAATTCCTCAGCCAGCATGGAGGAACTAAGGTCACTTCACGACTTGTGGAATTCAACTCCCAGAATTCCTCAGCCAGCATGGGGGAACTAAGGTCGCTTCACGACTTGTGGACTTCAACTCCCAGAATTCCTCAGCCAGCATGGAGGAACTAAGGTCACTTCATGACTTGTGGACTTCAACTCCCAGAATTCCTCAGCCAGCATGGAGGAACTAAGGTCACTTCATGACTTGCGGACTTCAACTCCCAGAATTCCTCAGCCAGGCATGCTGGCTGAGGAATTCTGGGAGTTGAAGTCCACAAGTCATAAAAGGGCCACGTTTGAAGACCCCTGGTCTATATTATACATGGAAAGAAGGATGACCCAATGGTCATGGGTTGTCTCCTCTTTCATTAAAAGTAAAGACCACCCTCTTGAGTTGACCTTGACCTCTGCTGACTTCGTGGACATTTTCCAGGCAACGATATGAAAATAGTTTGCCACTGTAATTTTCTAGTCTAGCCTACATACAGTACATATTGATGTATTGTTCTTGTTGTGTTCCTTTTTCATTGTTTATTTTATTTTTCTGTTAATTTTATCTCAGTTCCGTTTACACACCTTTCCTTTTCTTTCTTTCTGTTATTGCAAGCTGCAAATTTAACAAATAAATAAGTTAAATAACTAAGATTTCCTGGTGGTCTGCCATCCAGTAGTAGACAAACTATCCTACAGCCCTGAGATTTCTTGGTGGTCTCCCATCCAGCCAGGAATTGACAGATCTTGCATGAAGCATTGATTTGGTGACTCTGTTCTTCTCCAATCCCTTTGAGCTTTCTGTTCCCAGCAAATCACTTTTTGTTCCTACCTACTTTCCCTTCCTCAAAACCCAACCTCTTTTGGATCAATTGATCATTTTTAGACACAGATTTAAAGTTCAACCAATCGAGGACTGCGTGTAGGGACTTTGACTTTCTTCATGCTGGCTGGGGAATTCTGGGAATTGAAGTCCATACACCTTACAGTTAGCTATTGAGCAGGTCATATATCAGCTGCTAAACTGCATCTTCCTCCCCTTTTTCACAATATTATCCTGTTCGTAGCAATTGCCCCATCTAGTGACTGCTTTTTCCTTAAGATGACTAGGCGTTGTAAAAATAAATCTTTTCTTTTCTCTTGTTCTAATGACAGTTTGTTTTATTTCCTGGGTGCGACAATCATAGAATTATGATGTATGGTTCTGGATGGTTGCGTTATTTTCTCCAGGGATTAAGCATGTCTCTTTAAAATAAGCTAATTGTTTGCTCAGGTTGATCCTTGCACAAAATCTTAGTTGTCCTAAGAGGTAGTCAGGCTTTATTTATCTATTTATTAGATGTTCACCCCAACTCAAGGAGGTGAACATATTTAATATTTCATCTTCCCCCTATTTTCCTCACAATAACAGCTCTGTGAGGTGGGTTGGGCTGAGAGAGAGGGACTGGTCCAAAGTCACCAAGCCAAGCCGAGATTAGAACTCACCATCTCCTGGTGATTGATTGGCTCAAAGTCACCCAGTTGGCTTTCATGCCTAAGGCGGGACTAGAATTCCCCTCTCCTGGTAATTGGCCCAAAGTCATCCAATCGGCTTTCATGTCTCAGGCGGGACTAGAACTCATCGTCTCCTGGTGATTGGCTCAAAGTCACCCAATCGGCTTTCATGCCCAAGGCGGGACTAGGACTCATCATCCCCTGGTGATTGGCTCAAAGTCACCCAGTTGGCTTTCCTGCCTAAGGCGGGACTAGAATTCCCCATCTCCTGGTAATTGGCCCAAAGTCACCCAATCGGCTTTCATGCCTAGGGCGGGACAAGAATTCCCCATCTCCTGGTAATTGGCCCAAAGTCACCCAATCAGCTTTCATGCCTAAGGCGGGACTAGAACTCATCGTCTCCTGGTAATTGGCTCAAAGTCAACCAATTGGCTTTCATGCCTAAGGCGGGACTAGGACTCATTGTCTCCTGGTGATTGGCCCAAAGTCACCCAGTTAGCTTTCCTGCCTAAGGCGGGACTAGAATTCCCCATCTCCTGGTAATTGGCCCAAAGTCACCCAATCGGCTTTCATGCCTAAGGTGGGACTAGAACTCATCGTCTCCTGGTGATTGGCCCAAAGTCACCCAATCGGCTTTCATCGTCTCCTGGTAATTGACCCAAAGTCACCCAGTTAGCTTTCATGCCTAAGGTGAGACTAGAACTCACCATCTCCAGGTGATTGGCCCAAAGTCACCCAGTCGGCTTTCCTGCCTAAGGCGGGACTAGAACTCCCCATCTCCAGGTGATTGGTGCACAGTCACTCAACCAGCTTTCATGCCTAAAGTGGGACTAGAATTCACCAACTCCTAGTTCCTAGGCTATCATCATCATCATCATCATCATCATCAAGTTGGAAGGGATCTTGGAGGTCATCTAGTCCAACCCCTGCTCAGGCCTATACCATTTTGGACAAATGGCCGTCCAGTCTCTTCTTAAAGACTTCCAGTGTTGGAGCATTCACCGCTTCTGGAGGCAGGTTGTTCCACTGGTTAATTGTTCTAACAAACTGGATCTCTTTGCTGCATAAATAGCAGCAGAATTATATGGAGGCTCTTACAATCTCTGATTTTGTTTGAGGATTAAAGGAATGTTTCTTCTCTTAGACAGGCAGCCAATAATGAGCCGAGGTGGCGCAGCAGTTAGAGTGCAGTACTGCAGGCCACTTTAGCTGACTGTTCAGCAGGTCAGCGGTTCAAATCTCACCGGCTCAAGGTTGACTCAGCCTTCCATCCTTCCGGGATAGGTAAAATGAGGACCCAGATTGTTGGGGGCAATGTAAATATATATATACATTGCTTACTGGTGTACACCGCTTAGAGAGTGCTTGCACTTAAAGCGGTATATAAGTCTCATAAAATAAATAAGCTATGACAATCATGTTTCGTTGAGAGCGAATGTCTAGGACGGTGACCTCTGGGGATAAGATACTCTGTCAACTAGTTGGCCATCTTAAGCTAGAGTTCCTCTTCATTTTTCCCTGTCGAAGTTTACTATTTTTCTGACCAGGTTGTCTTCCAGAAACCCACTAGTTTTCCAACCTGATTCAGAGATATAGATTGGTCCAATTTAGTAGCCAACTTGGGAGATGTCTTGAACTCGCAGCTTCTGCTGAAACAACAGAAGCACCTGTGGCCAAGAAGACTTTCATCCAAATTCATCTGGAAATGTTCCCATTTCTAGACCAGGAAGTCCTCCAGTTGCTTATTTGTTCCCTAGCTAGACTGTTGCAAGGTGCTGTACGTGGGGCTCCCCTTGAAGATTGCTTGGAAACAGGTTTCCCGACCTTGACAACTTTAAGACCCGGGGACTTCAACTCCCAGAATTCCCCAGCCAGCATTGTCAAAGTCCACGGGTCTTAAAGTTGCCAAGGTTGGAAAACCCTCGGTTAGAAGCTGCATCACCGATCCAGTGATGAGCATCCTGTGAGTTATTGCTCTGGATACCCCTAGGCGCCTGGTTGCAATTTAAGTTCTGATTGCTGTTAATAAGGCTCCTTGCGGCATAGTTACTTGAAGGGCTGTCTATCTTCCATAATTTCTGCCCTGTCAATAAAATGTCTAGTTTAATTAAAAGAAGGACTGGGGTGACATGATAGCAGTCTTCCAATATTTGAGGGGCTGCCCCAAAAAAGAGGGGGGTCCAACTTATTCTCCAAAGCACCAGAAGGCAGGAAAAAAAAAAAAGCAATGGATGGAAACTAATCAAGGAGAGAAGCAACCTAGAAATAAGGAGAAATTTCCTGACAGTGAGAACAATTAACCGGTGGAACCACTTGCCTCCAGAAGTTGTGGATGCTCCATCATTGGAGGTTTTTAAGAAGAGATTGGACACCCATTTGTCTGAAATGGTGTAGGGTTTCCTGCCTGAGCAGGGGGTTGGACTAGATGACCTCCAAGGTCCCTTCCAACTCTGTTATTGTGTTAAAATTGGGCAGAGCTGACATTCTCCAGATGGTTTTCATTTAAACCATTTTAGCCCTTGGATTGGTGCAGCTCAGATACAGCAATGTAACTAAATATTGTGCGCAGGGCCAGGCAGCAAACAGGAAATTCAAGCCATTTTTTTTTCAATTATTGATTGATTCATTCATCTATTATTGAACTTATATCTCCTCTTTCGGTTTACGCTAACCTCCCCGCCCTCAAGAATGGCTTACCGCAATTTTTGAGAAATGAGGAATATAAAACGTAAGCTAAAAAAACAGTACAAATGAAAGTCAAACTGAAAAGCTAAAATTAGAAACCCAAGATCGTTATCACTTCGGGCTGATCTTGTTTAGATCTCCTCCGCTGATCAAGGCAAGACCAGATCTCTTCGCTGCATCAAATGAAGTAAATACACTACACAATTTTTTTAAAAAAATATATATATATAGAAGGAGGATTAATTTATTCCAGTAATCAGAGGGAATTGATGCAAAAACAGAGACGTGCAAAGGCTCCTTGCAAAGCAATTAGAATTTTTTCAGAGGGATGGAAAAAGCCATCTAAAAAAAGATTTTAGAATATCAGACTTTTAGTATACCTCAGTGCCAAACATGAATGCAGATGTAAGCAAGCATCCTTTATTATAATAATAATAATAGTAAAGTTGGAAGGGACCTTGGAGGTCATCTAGTCCAACCCCCTACTCAGGCAGGAAACCCTACACCAGTGGTTCTCAACCTTTCTAATGCCGCGACCCCATAATACAGTTCCCCATGTTGTGGTGACCCCCAACCACTTATACATCACCGGGTGCCAGGGGCGTGGCCAAAGAAAAAGGGGAAAAAATGGCAGACAGCCTTGTTTGGCGACCCCCGTGAAATGGTCGTTTGACCCCAAATGGGGTCCCGACCCACAGGTTGAGAACCACTGCCCTACACCATTTTGGACAAATGGCTGTCCAGTCTCTGCTTAAAAACTTCCAGTGTTGGAGCATTTACCGCTTCTGGAGGCAGGTTGTTCCACTGGTTGATTGTTCTGACTGTCAGGAAATTTCTCCTTAGTTCTGGGTTGCTTCTCTCCTTGATCAGTTTCCACCCATTGCTTCTTGTCCTGCCTTCAGGCGCTTTGGAAAATAGCTTGACTCCCTCTTCTTTGTGGCAGCCCCTGAAATATTGGAACACTGTTATCATGTCCCCCCTCGTCCTTCTCTTCATTAAACTAGACATACCCAATTCCAGCAGCCGTTCCTTATATGTTTTAGCCTCCAGTCCCCTGATCATCTTTGTTGCTCTTCTCTGTACTCTTTCTAGAGTCTCAACATCTTTTTTATGTCGTGGTGACCAAAACTGGATGCAGTATTCCAAGTGTGGCCTTAGCAAGGCATTGTAAAGTGGTATTAACACTTCACGTGATCTTGATTCTATGCTAAAGTCAAGTTTTGTTAAATACGCTGCAGTTAGCCAGCTTCTTATACAGGTAGTCCTCGACTTACAGCAATTCTTTTAGTGACCATTCAAAGCTACAACGGCACTGAAAAAGTGACTTAGGACTATTTTTCACACTTCACGACCGTCGCAGCATCCCCACGGTCACATGATCGAAATTTGGATGCTTGGCGACTGATTCGTATTTATGACGGTTTGTAGTGTCCCCGGGATCACGGAATCCCCTTTTGTGACCGTCTGACAATCAAAGTCAATGGGGGAAGCCAGATTCACTTAACAACCGTGTGGCTAATTTAACAACTGCCGTGATTCACTTAACAACGGTGGCAAAGAAAGGTGGAACGAAACACACTTAACAAATGTCTCTCTTAGCAACGTAAATTCCGGGCTCAGTTGTGGTCGTAAATCGAGGATGACTTGTACCGTGTTATTTTCTCCCTCTGCGTTCACAGGTTTTGTGGGCTTTTTGGAGAATAACAACAAGAACAACATGCGTCTCTCCCCCCCCCCATTTCAGAAAGAAGTGTCTGCTCAATGCTAATCGCAGATAATTCTCTTCTCTTTATTTGCTCCATTTCACGAATTATGATGTTAATATTCTGTGAAATCCTTGCTTTTCCTCTTTTCAAGTGAGTTTGAATGTGTTCTCATCCAGAAAGTGTGAGGGCCAGTCTCTTGAGCTGAATCAGCCTTACAGCTGCTTTGAGAATTTCTTCTTTTTTAAAAAAAACTATGTTGCCTTAAAGACATTCAATGCCTTATCTCTCTGGGCCCACCAGGAGAGTAAATAAATTTACCACCGCTAAACCGTTTCCACTACTTTGCAGTAATCTAATTGTTTTCTGGTGGAATTAATTGACACTAGCCTCAAGTGTGTCTAAAGCCAAGAGAAGGCGTAATATTTTACCAGGAAAGGAAAATCAGTGCTGTAACATCTAAATATTAACTAGGTTTTTCACCCTGCTTAGATTTTTTTTAAAAAATCAATCAGTTAGTTCAGTGGTCCCCAACCTTTCCAGTTTTCTGGACCAGTGTGGGGGGAGAGGAAATAGTTTTATGTGAGCGGTGGGCACTCACAGGTACCTGTGAAGCTCCATTTGAACGAGCGGTGGGCACTCACACGCACCTGTGAAGTTCCGTTTGTGCAAGCAGCGGGCACTCACGCACACCTGTGAAGCTCCATTTGTGCAAGTGGCGGGCACTCACGCACACATGAAGCTCCATTTGTACAAGTGGCGGGCACTCAAGTGCACGTGTGAAGCCCCATTTGAGCGAGCGGCGGGCATTCTACGCGCATGTGTGAAGCTCCATTTGTGCAAGCGGCAGGCACTCGCGCATGTGTGAAGCTCCATTTGATCGTGTAGTGGGCACTCATGCACACGTGAAGCTCCATTTGTGCAAGCGGCAGGCAGTCACGCGCATCTGTAAAGCTCCATTTGTGCAAGTGGCGGGCACTCATGCACACCTGTGAAGCCCCATTTGTGCAAGTGGTGGGCACTCACACGCACCTGTGAAGCTCCATTTGTGCAAATGGCAGGCACTCACGCACACATGAAGCTCCATTTGTGCAAGTGGCGGGCACTCAAGTGCACTTGTGAAGCTCTATTTGAGTGAGCGGCGGGCATTCTACACGCACGTGTGAAGCTCCATTTGTGCAAGCGGCGGGCACTCACATGCATGTGTGAAGCTTCATTTGTGCGAGCAGCGGGCACTCGCGCACGTCTGAAGCTCCATTTGATCGTGCAGTGGGCACTCACACACACCTGTGAAGCTCCATTTGTACAAGCGGCGGGCACTCACACACACCTGTGAAGCTCCATTTGTGCAAGTGGCGGGCACTCATGCACACCTGTGAAGCCCTATTTGTGCAAGTGGTGGGCACTCACACACCTGTGAAGCTCCCTTTGTGCAAGTGGTGGGCACTCACGCACACATGAAGCTCCATTTGTGCAAGTGGCGGGCACTCAAGTGCACGTGTGAAGCTCTGTTTGAGTGAGCAGCGGGCATTCTACGCGCACGTGTGAAGCTCCATTTGTGCAAGCGACGGGCACTCATGTGCATGTGTGAAGCTCCATTTGTGCAAGCGGCGGGCACTCGCGCACATGTGAAGCTCCATTTGATCGTGCAGTGGGCACTCATGCACACGTGAAGCTCCATTTGTGCAAGCGGCGGGCACTCACGTGTACCTGTAAAGCTCCATTTGTGCGAGCGGTGGGCACGCCATCTCCTCGCAAAAAATGGAGCTTCATGCCTAAGTGAGTGTGCCCATTGCTCACTCAAATGGAGCTGCGTGCGCAAGCAAGTGGGCCTGCTGCTTTTGAAACCCGGTTTCAAACGGGCCACAGCCCAGTACCGGGCTCCAGCCCCGGGGTTGGAGACCCCTGAGTTAGTTGCTTCCCTTTAACTGGGTGAGTAGAGAAGAGACAGGATTTGAATCTGCTAAATAACTACAGGTAGTCTTTGGCTTTGTTTAGTAATCAAAGTTACAACAGCACTGAAAAAAGGAGCTTGGGTGGTTAGGATGCTGCGTTGCAGGTTAGCAAGTCCTTGTTCGAGACCTGAATGTTGCCCGGGGGGCGGGGTTGAGCTCCTATCCTTCGCTCCAGCTCATGCTGGATATATGAAAGGAGCCCCCAACTGGGCACAACCAGGGTCATGGTGATGTCACTATTTAATCCTTTCAACCCAGAAGCATCTGGATGCCTCTGACATGAGTGCATAATATATAGAGATATATGTAAAAAAGATGTTGAGACTCTGGGAAGAGCACAAAGAAGAGCAACAAAGATGATTAGAGGTCTGGGGGCTAAAACATATGAGTAAAGGTTGCTGGGTAGGAATTGGGTAGGTCTAGTTTAATGAAGAGAAGGATGAGTGGGGACATGATAGCAGCCTTCCAATATCTCAGGGGCTGCCACAAAGAAGAGGGAGTCAAGCTATTCTCCAAAGCACCTGAAGGCAGGACAAGAAGCGACAGATGGAAACTAACCAAGGAGAGAAGCAACCGAGAACTAAGGAGAAACTTCCTGACAGTTAGAACAATTAACCAGTGGAACAACCTGCCTCCAGAATCAGTGAATGCTCCATCACTGGAAGTTTTTAAGAAGAGACTGGACAGCCATTTGTCTGAAATGGTATAGGGCAGTGATGGCGAACCTTTTAGAGACCGAGTGCCCAAACTGCAACCCAAAACCCACTTATGTATTGTCGGGTGCGGGGTGGGCGTGGCCCATTGGGTGAGCGTGGCTGCAGTGGAAACAGCAGACTGGGTGGGAATTAAAAAGTTCAATCAATCAATTCCAACTTTGCGAGATCTTTTTTTTCCTGCGAGAAGTTGAAATTGATTGATTGAACTTTTTTTTTTTTTGCACACGGCGGCGGAGGCCTAAAGCGAAAAGATTTTATAAAACCCAGCTGAAGGCCTAGGACTGGGGCGACGGCACGTGTGCCCACAGAGAGGGCTCTGCATGCCACCTGTGGCATGCGTGCCATAGGTTCGCCACCACCGATATAGAGTTTCCTGCCTGAGCAGGGGGTTGGAGTAGTTTAGAGCAGGGGTAGGCAACCTTGGCTCTTTTATGTCTCGTGGACTTCTACTCCCAGAATTCTGGGAGTTGAAATCCACCAGTCATAAAAGAGCCAAGGTTGCCTAACCTGGTATAACTGCTTTGCAACAATTGCTTGAAAGATACATTATAATCCTATAGCAGTGGTTCTCAACCTTTCTAATGCTGCGACCCCATAATACAGTTCCCCATGTTGTGGTGACCCCCAACCACTTATACATCACTGGGTGCCAGGGGCGTGGCCAAAGAAAAGGGGAAAAAATGGCGGACAGCCTTGTTTGGCGACCCCCGTGAAATGGTCGTTCGACCCCAAATGGGGTCCCGACCCACAGGTTGAGAACCACTGTCCTATAGTAAAATGGTTACTAGTAAGAGAATATCATTTAGCTGAGATTTGGATTAATAAATTGTGGGAAGCAATGATGAAATAATAGAGAATTAAATAAAAAATTCCAGCACTTGTTATAAACTATCTGGTTAGTTCCAAAAAGTATTTTAATTCACATTTTTTAAAGTGCTCTGAAAATTACTATTTACTTATTACTATAGTCTACTCTGATGAAAATAATTTCATTATTATTATTTTGTGTTTTCCAGGTGAGTTACAAAAGTGCATAAAACATGTTTAACAACTCATAATAAAATAAAAATATTAATCTTGATGCCAGATACAGAGTTAATGACTCTGCCAAATGGTGTGTAATCCCAATATACAAAAATGAGAAATGCTGGCTCAGGAATTCTGGGAGTTGAAGTCCACGAGTCATAAAAGAACTAAGGTTGCCTACCCCTGGTTTAGAGGAAATGTAATATTCTGCCCTTTTAATATTTCCTTCTCTGGAGGTGGGGGGGCTGTCTTCCCCCAGCCTCTAGGATTAGAACCCCGGAGAAGCGTATTTAAGTGTTCCAAACCATTTTCACATCTGCCATGCTCAAAAATGTATTGAAATAACAGTTTTATCAGGACAGAGTAATAAACATAGGAATAAAATGAGGCTATTCAAATTCTTACCGCATAACTCACTCGCTTTAGTTTTCGGAAAGCAGAAACTTGAAGCCTCTGTGTGTTTCTTACCATGAGCTATGGAAACAGAATATAATTCCCCCCCCCTTTAATCTCCCGCTGACATCATAAAAGCTAAAGTTGAATATTGATTGGAGGTGCAGCTAGGCAGAAATCAGTCAGCAAGGTTTATTAATATCCCTTTCTCAGTTTAATAGAAATAGCGGGGGGGGGAGAGGCGTGGATTCCAGGAAGCACACTTGACATTAGATTTTGCATCATAGCTGAATCCCAGATGCTGTTGAGTCGTGTCCCTTAATGGAACGAGCCCAGTTGGATAAAAACAGACAATCCACTCGGCTGACAGCAACTCTCTGGCAGTTTTTCATATTTCCTGCTGACTAATGTCGCTTTAATTGGAGATGGTTGCAGGAATTGGGTATGTCTAGTTTAATGAAGAGAAGGACTGGGGGGGGGGGACATGATAGCAGTGGTCTAATATTTGATGATGATGATGATGATAATAATAACAATAATAATAATAATAATAATAATATCATTTGCCTGTAAGCAAGAACTGGTGGGATCATAAAATAGAGAAAGTCATAAGCAGATGATAAAATTAAACTACCATATTTTCCGGCGCATAAGGCGACCGGCGTATAAGACGATCCCCGACTTCAGCGCCGATTTCCACGCCTAGAAAGTCGTCTTATACGCTGGAAACTACCGTAATTTTCGGCGTATAAGACGCCCCCCGACTTCAGCGCTGATTTCTGCGCTTTAGAAAGACGTCTTATATACCGGAAAATACAGTACTTTGGGACTTCAGAATTCAAACAGACAAACACCTGCAACATAACACCCCTGACTTAACAATTGTTAAGAAAGACAAAAAAGGCTGGATAGTGGACGTGGCAGTGTCTGGAGACAGCAGAATAGACGAGAAAGAACTGGAAAAAATAATAAAATACAAAGACTTACAAATAGAAATAGAAAGACTGTGGCGTGCTGGAAAAATGAGAATATACCATCAGAGGAAGAAGTAATAAGAAAAATCCTGGACTGTGCTGAGATGGACAAATTAACAAAAGAGATAAAAGAAAAGGAAGACACAGAGTATTATATAGTATGGAACAAGGTGTATGTCTGGTTGGAGACTAGAAATAATAGAGGAGAATAAATATGGAAAGGTCAAAAGTGACAATATGTGTACAATAATGTATAATAATAATAATATGAATTATTCTTAGTAAGAAATAGAACATGAAGGAAGAAAAATGTAAATAAGAAATAATGGGGCTATAAGGACAAATATTTAAAGAAGAATAAGGGGGAAGTGTAAATATTAGATTACTGTTACGTAATTGCTGTAAAAAAAGGAGTATATATTGTGTGTGTATGTGTGTTATGTTTTGCTTTGTTTTGTTTTGTCTTGTTGGTTAAGAATAAAAATTTATAAAAATCAAAAAAAAAAGAAAGAAAGACTGTGGCAAAGGCAAGCAAGGGTAGTACCAATAGTAATAGGCGCCTTGGGTGCAATCCCAAAACAATTGGAGCACCACTTGAAAACCACTATTGGCATTGACAAATTCGCCATTAGTCAATTGCAAAAGGCAGCCTTACTAGGAACTGCTTCTATCCTGCGACGATATCTGTAATACCATCAAACATCCATATCTGCCTATCCCAGGTCCTTGGGAAGGACTCGATAGGTAGACAAAAATGCCAAATCCAGTCTGAACATCTGGCTGACTGTGCGATGATCCATAATAATAATAAAGTTGGAAGGGATCTTGGAGGTCATCTAGTCCAACCCCCTGCTCAGGCAGGAAACCCTGTACCCTTTCAGACAAACGGCTGTCCAGTCTCTTCTTAAAAACTTCCGGTGTTGGACCACTTAAAGAGACACTCAATAAAATCTCAGCCTTAGGAAAGGACAGACCCAAATAAACCGCAACTTAGTCGTGTTAACGATGGTAGCAACTTCTCTGTTGTTGTTTTTTTTCCCCCTCCTGGGCAGATTCCTTACGAAACGTCCCTCCAGTGAGTCACGGCCCCCGCTCGTCCCCGGCCGAGCTCAGCGGCTCCAACCCACGGCTGCTGCGGGAACGAAAGACGTCTGCTCCTTCGCACTCAAGCCAGCCCACCCTTTTCACTTTTGAGTCACCGTCTAGCCATATCCGGACCACGCTTTCCACCAGTGCTCCTCAGGACTATCTCTTTCTACACCAATGCATGAGCCAGAAATCAGAAAATACCAGGTAACTCTGGGTTCATCCAATCATTCTTTTTAATCTATAGCAAGGGTCCCTGACTTCCTGGTCCACGGGCTGTTAGGAAGCGGGCTGCACAAGCAGCGGGTGAGCGCACAAGCGCATGAAGCTCCGCTTGCACCAGCAGCGGTGCGTATGTGAAACTCTCGCCTCTCCATCACCAGTACCTAACCCTAAACGTAATCCTAACCCCTAAACCCTAACACTAAAGCTAAACCCTAGCCCTTACAGAGGGGTAGGCAACCTTGGCTCTTTCATGACTCGTGGACTTCAACTCCCAGAATTCCTGAGCCGGCTATGCTGGGAGTTGAAGTCCACGAGTCATGAAAGACCCAAGGTTGCCTACCCCTGCCCTAACCCTAACTCTAAACCACAGTGGTTCTCAACCTGTGGGTCGGGACCCCATTTGGGGTCGAACGACCATTTCACGGGGGTCGCCAAACAACGCAGTCCAACATTTTTTTCCCCCTTTTCCTTAGCTGTGCTACTCCCTTTTATTCTCTTGGCTTTTGAAAGCCAATAGAATGGACTCTCTTGAATAGAGTCTAATTCTATTGGCTTTCAAAAGCCAGTAGGAATTGTCCAGACTGTCTCTGCCCTGCTGAGCCTGCCAAAAGTCCCATTCTGCAAACGGTGCTGCACCAGTTGAGTAGTCCTCGACTTACGACCAGTTGAGTAGTCCTCGACTTACGACCGGTTGGCGAGTCGCAGCATTAAAAAGGTTGAGAACCACTGCTCTAAACCCTAACCCTAATCCCTAACCGTAATCATCCTCGGGAATCACCTGGTGATTTGTCCAAAGTCATCCACCTATCTTTCATGCCTAAGGCAGAACTAGAATTCATCATCTCCTGGTGATTGGCCCGGTTGGTTTTCATGCCTAAGGCGGGACTAGAATTCATCGTCTCCTGGTGATTGGCCCAAAATCACCCAGCTGGCTTTCATGCCTAAGTTAGGACTACAACTCACCATCTCCTGGTGATTGGCCCAAAGTCATCCAGCTGGCTTTCCTGCCTAAGGCGGGACTAAAACTCACCATCACCTGGTGATTGGCTTAAAGTCACCCAGCTGGCTTTGATGGCTAAGGCGGGACTGCAACTCACCATCACCTTGTGATTGGCCCAAAGTCACCCATCTGGCTTTCATGGCTAAGGCGAGACTAGAATTCCCCATCACCTGGTGATTGGCCCAGAGTCACCCAGCTGGCTTTCATGGCTAAGGCGGGACTACAACTCACCATCACCTAGGGATTGGCCCAAAGTCACCCAGTTGACTTTCATGACTAAGGCAGGACTAGAACTCACCATCTCCTGGTGATTGGCCCAATGTCCCCCAACCAGCCTTCCCGGCTAAGGTGGGACTTGAACTCGGGGTCTCCTGCCTTCCAGTCTGATGCCTTAGCCACTGGCTCTCACGATCAACGCAGTAATCCTTCTTCCTCTTTTTCTTTCCTTGTTAGGAGCGCCAGCTTCTCTCAAGCCACCCGCTTCTTCATGAGGAGCGACCCCTCGGTTCAGAAGGCGTCTCAGGAGAACGGCCACTGCGTCAACGGGGTGGGGGGCGGGCAAGTCCACGGTTTCTACAGTTTGCCCAAACCTAGCCGGCATAACTCGGAGCTGAGGGACAGCGCTTATGACTTGCCCAGGAGCTTTGGTTGCTACGCCTACACCAAGTCAAGCCTCACCGGCTCGGAGACGTCGGATAGCGAGGAGGTCTACACCTTCAAGACCCCCAACAGCACCCTTTGCAAAGAGTTTGGGGAACTTTCCACCGACTCCTACGACGTTCCTGGCACCCCTCTCTCCATTTACCAGATTCCACGGACCTTCACGCTAGACAAGAACCACAACGCCTTGGCGGTGGCTTCGAGTGACACGGGGGCAACGCCTCCCCCGAGACCTCCCAAGCCGGGACAGGCCGAATCCCGCTGGGGCAGTCCCCAACAACGCCTGATGGACGGCGAAGGCCTCAGCGCGAGCCCCGTAGTTACGACCATTCCCCGAAGGAACACGCTGCCAGCAGTAGAGAACTGCCGGTTACACCGAGGTAGCTCCAATCTCTGGAGGTTTTCAGGAAGAGTCTGGACAGCGTTTCTCATAGTCCAGGGTGGCGAACCTATGGCACGCGTGCCAGAGGCGGCACTTCGAGCCCTCTCTGTGGGCACGCGTGCTGTTGCCCCAGCAGAGTTCGCCAGAGTAGCAAGCATGTGGCGTTTGGAAGTGACAGGGCAGGAAGTGAGCGAGCAAGCGGAGTTGGCCCCCGGGGATGTCCCGGAGATAGCGAGGGACTGGCCCCAGCCACGCTCACCCAGTCTGCCATGACCACTGCAGCCACGGCCACCCAGTGGGCCACACACCCCGCCCCCCTCTGAGGGCACCACAATGCTGGTCTAGCCCTGGCACTTTGCGATAAATAAGTGGGTTTTGGGTTGCAGTTTGGGCACTCGGTCTCTAAAAGGTTCGCCACCACTGTCATAGGGTTTCCTGCTTGAGCAGGGGGTTGGTCTAGATCAGAGGTCACCAACCTTTGTCAGTTGGCGGATTGGAGGAAAAGGGAGGGGGAAGCATTTTACACATGCACACGGGACTACAAGCATGCACGTACCACAATGGGATGGGGCTAGCACCCGCATGATACTCACTACCCCTGCCCTGTTCTTGCGTGGCACAGTGCCTTGATTCTGAGCCCCACGATGCGGTGGCATCTATTTGTATGCCCCACAGTGTAGTAGCACCCCGTTTCCACACGTCACAGTGCGGCGGTGTCCATTTTTGCTCCTTGCAGCACGGGGGCATCCCATCTTTGCATCCCGTGGTGTGTCAGTGTCCTGTTTTTGTGCCATGTGGCATGGCAGCAGCCCATTTTTGTTCCCCTTGGCATAGCATACTCTTTTTGCGCCCCGCGGCTGCAGCGCTAACACAGGTGAGGGGGTGTGCACGCGCATGCACGAACGCTGGCCAGCCTGTCCCACGGCCCGGTGGCCAGCAGGCCGCAGCCCACTACAAGGTTGCAGCCCACCGTTTGGGGACCCCTGGACTAGATGATCTCCAAGATCCCTTCCAACTCTGTTATTCTGTTGGATTTGGTGCCTACGAAATAGGTTAGGATCGCCTATGCCAGGGATAGGCAACCT
This sequence comes from Crotalus adamanteus, assembly GCA_039797435.1. Classification (NCBI taxonomy): domain Eukaryota; kingdom Metazoa; phylum Chordata; class Lepidosauria; order Squamata; family Viperidae; genus Crotalus; species Crotalus adamanteus. The sequence goes on from CM077921.1 coordinate 122,130,779, forward strand.
TGGCTATGACTCGTGGACTTCAACTCCCAGAATTCCAGAGTCAGCCATGCTGAGGGAAAAGGAGAGTTTCCAAGCTGAGCCATGCTGGCTGAGAAATTCTGGGAGTTGAAGTCCACAAATCATGAAGGGGCCATAGTTCCCCCATGCTGGCTGAGGAATTCTGGGAGTTGAAGTCCACAAGTTGTTAAGTTACTAACACGGTTGTTAAGTGAAATCTCGCCTCCCCATGGACTTTGCTTGTCAGAAGGTCGCAAAAGGGCGATGACATGACTCCAGGGACACTGGAGTTGTGGGTGCTCCAACACTGAAAGTTTTTAAGAAGTGATTGGACAACCATTTGTCTGAAATGGTATGGGGTTTCCTGCCCGAGCAGGGGGTTGGACTAGATGACCTCCAAGATCCCTTCCAACTCTATTAATATTCTATTCTATTCTATTCTGTTCTATTCTACAATATCCTATCCTATCCTATCCTATTCTATTCTTCTATTCTATTCTATTCTATTCTATTCTATTCTATTCTATTCTATTCTATTCTATTCTATTCTATTCTATTCTATTCTAATTTCCATTCTATATTATTCTATTCTATTCTATTCTATTCTGTTCTATTCTTTTATTCTATTCCCATCACCATCCTCATATATTCTCTTCTCTTCATTCCTTATTCTCTTCTCTTCTCTTCTCTTCTATTCTATTCTATTCTATTCTATTCTATTCTATTCTATTCCCATCCCCATATATTCTATTCTATTCTATTCTACAATATCCTATCGTCCTATCCTATCCTACCCTATCCTATCCTATTCTATTCTTCTATTCTATTCTATTCTATTCTATTCTATTCTATTCTATTCTAATTTCTATTCTATTCTATTCTATTCTATTCTATTCTATTCTATTCCCATCACGATCCTCATATATTCTCTTCTCTTCTCTTCTCTTCTCTTCTATTCTATTCTATTCTATTCTATTCTATTCTATTCTATTCTATTCTATTCTATTCTAGACCCGGGGCCAGATTATTTGAAAGGCCACCTTTTTCCCAGTCATGTCTACCTCACCACCAGAACAGGCAAGCAAGGAATGTTAGGAGTGCCTTCTCTTAAGGTAACAACCAGCACCTTGAATTGGACCATGTAGCTGAGCCACTGCTTGTTTTCCATCAGAAGATTATTTTAGCAAGGGGCTTTTCCCCAGCGTTCCTCTTATTGGCAGCCCCAACCTATATGAAGAATGGGGATGTGACCTTGGAGCGGTGTTCCTCAGCCTTGGCAACTTGACAATGTCTGGACTTCAACTCCCAGAATCCCCCAGCCAGCCAGGTGTCTTCAACCTGCCAAGGTTTGAGAAAGATTGATGAAACTGATCTTTGCTGATCTCTAACGTTGCATTTGAGGTGTTGACTTGCTCTCCTGTTTCTTCTTGTTTTATTTTCGGGCTTTCGATTCCAGCTTCTTCCTGCGAAGCCTATGAATATCCCCAGCCCAGCGCCAGCGGCACAGGGCCCTCAGCAGAGTCTGCAAATGTTGGACCCAGTTCGTATCTGGTGAGCTTTGCGGGGCTTCAAGAAACCTCTGAAGTTGCTTGTTAAAGATCTATGGAGATTCTCAGTCATCCAGGCCATGGTTATCCCAAAGTTATTTTGGGGGGGGGGTTCCCTTGAAAAGGTTTCAGGAATAATTCGCCAACATGCTGGAAATGTAAAAAAGTACATGGAACATATTATCATTTATGGTGGACATGCCCAGTTGTAAAAAAATACTGGTCTACAATAAGAAAATGGATCGAAGAAATAATAGACCAACCCGTAGACTGGAAACCAGAGATCTTTTTGTTGAGTATTTTAAACAGAAAATATAGTAAAGAAATATGGTACTTAATTTTACATGTAATAACGGCGGCAAGAATAACATATGCACAGTGCTGGAAAAATGAGAATATACCCTCAGAAGAAGAAGTGATAAGAAAAATCCTGGACTGTGCTGAGATGGACAAATTAACAAAAGAGATAACAGAAAAGGAAGACACAGAGTATTATATAGTATGGAACAAGGTGTATGTCTGGTTGGAGACTAGAAATAATAGAGGAGAATAAATATGGAAAGGTCAAAAGTGAAAATATGTATATAATGATGTATAATAATAATAATATGAATTATTAGTAAGAAGTAGAACATGAAGGAAGAAAAATGTAAATAAGAAATAACGGGGCAATAAGGACAAATATTATAAAGAAGAATAAGGGGGGAAATGTAAATAATAGATTACCGTTATGCAATCGCTGTAAAAAAAAGGGAGAGGAGTATATATTGTGTGTGTATGTGTGTTATGTTTTGCTTTGTTTTGTTTTGTTTTGTTGGTTAAAAATAAAAAATTTTAAAAAAATAAAAAAGAGAAAAAAAAGAAAAGGTTTCAGGAGGAGGAGGAGAAAAGTTAATTGAGACAGGAGGAAGAAGGAAAGCAGAAGGAAGAAGAAGAGGAGGAGGAGGAGGAGGAGGAGGAGGAGGAGGAGGAGGAGAAAAGTTAATTGAGACGAGGAAGAAGGAAAACAGAAGGAAGAAGAGGAGAACAAGGAGAAGGAGGAGGAAGAAGAAGAAGAAGAAGAAGAAGAAGAAGAAGAAGAAGAAGAAGAAGAAGAAGGAGAAGAAGGAGAAGAAGGAGAAGATGATGATTTTCTTGAGTGAGAAGCAAAACATTTCAAAGGAAAAAAACAAGACACTCCAGTTGTCATTTGAAAAAACACCTTTGGGACAAATTGCTTGTTGGTTCTTCTGTACATCTTCAGGAAAGCCTTTTGGAGGACCCCACACTGCTGGAAAGCCTTTGGCCCTGATGACAACATTGGAATTGGAGCTGACCAAAGCAGAATCCGGTGGAGCAATTTCTCCTGCAATTACTGTTGTCCGCTCTAGTGACAAGCCATGTAAATCAGTTCTGCCTGGGGGAAGTGGAACATCTCTGGCTGGTGATGAAAAATGATCCGTCTTAGTGGTTGGGCGGATTTTCCTGAGAAAGGCATTTCATAAGCGAGGCCTCTTCGGAAACTCTTTGCCTCAGTTTGATGAAGGCCTCTGTAGAATCATCTCCAGAACTTCCTAGGTGGGAAGTATTCCTTAGATCAGCGGTTCTCAACCTTTTCAATATGGCGCCCCCCGGCCACGCAGGGGCGGCGCCCCCTGAGGGGGAAAAATGGCGGATCGCGTTGTTTGGCGACCCCCGTAAAATGGTCGTTCGACCCCAAATGGGGTCGCGACCCATAGGTTGAGAACCGCTGCCTTAGATAGTTTGATTCTGCCTGGTTTAAAGCAGGGGGAGGCAACCTGGGCTCTTTTATGACTTGTGGACTTCAACTCCCAGAATTCCTGAGCCAGCCACGCTGAGGGGAAAGGGAGAGGTTTCCAAACTGAGCCACGCTGGCTCAGGAATTCTGGGAGTTGAAGTCCACAGGTCATGAGGGGGCCATAGTTCCCCCATGCTGGCTCAGGAATTCTGGGAGTTGAAGTCCACGAGTCATAAAAGAGCCAAGGTTGCCTACCCCTGGTTTAAAGCCTAAATGTTCCTCACCAACCTTCTAATTTGGTGACAGGGTGAGAAGTCTACAACAACTCATCATGACCAACTCTTATGGGACATTTCAATGCTGTATTAATCACAAAAGTGTTTTTTGTTTTTTTTAAAGGCAACTGGACTTTCTTTGAAGACATTTTGCTTGCCATCCAAAAAGCTTCTTGTTCCTTTTATGAACTGAAGAAGCTTCTTGGATGACAAGCGAAACATCTTCAAGGAAAACAAAGGAAGCCCAGTTGCCTTTTTTTAAAAAAAAAAATATTTTAAAAAGCACCTTTGGGACCACCACGACTTGGGTGGCTGAGAATCTCCACAGACATTTTGCTGCATTAATTGTTTCATTCAGTTACTTCTATTTTCATCGAAACTATTTTAATTCTTGTATTTCTGGATTGACTTTATTTTATTATTATGGTTACTGTTGTTGAAATAATTTAACTTTTGTACTGGTTGAATTGTCCCACCGCAAGTTGAGCGGGCTGCCAGCTCATAACAGCCGATGAAACGCGAGGGTCATCCACAATTAAAGTAAATAAATAATTATTGGCTGATATATGTTAACAACCTCATAGAATTCTCTTTTCCTCCCTTTGCCCTTACCGAGAGCAATCGTGTCTTTCTCCAGTACTTTCCAAGGTATTATCTAGAGTCTTAAGGACTAGAAACTTGTCTTCATCAAGCAGAGTTGAAATTCAGGTTGCCTTACAGCCCTAGAAATAGAATGTTTTCCTACATTCCCTCTTCTGACTCAACTTTTACTTTCTGTCCCAGCAAAACAAAACCGCCGTGGCTCGCTCCCACAGCACGGACTCCGAAGACAACTACGTGCCCATGAATCCAGGCTCTTCCCTCCTGCAGAGCGCGGAGGGCTCCAGTGACAGCTCCCAGCACCTCTACATCCCAATGAGCCCTGGGCCACATCACCTGGACCTGATGGGCCACGCCTCGGCCACCTTCCCAGCCCAGAAAGGCGGTGGCAGCTCCCAGCCCTCAAGGCGGATGAGTGAAATCCAGCCCCCGCCCATCAACCGCAACCTGAAACCAGATCGAAAAGGTGAAGATTTGCAACAAGAAGGGAGAGCGGCCAGGGCGCTCTTTTGAAAGGATGGATGGATGGAAGGGTGTAGGATGAAAAGAAAGATGGATGGATGGATGGAGGAGTGGATGATGAATGGAGGATGGATGGTTGATGAAAAGGAAGATGGAGAGAGGGGTGGGTGATGGTTGGGTGGGTGGAGGATGAAAGGAAGGATGGGTGGGTGGAAGGATGGATGGATGGATGGATGGTGAAAGGAAGGATGGGTGGAAGGATGGATGGATGGATGATGGTGGATGGATGGATGATGAAAGGAAGGGTGGATAGATGGATAATGAAAAGATGGATGGGTGGAGGGATGGCTGGATGGATGCTGGAAAAGTTGGATGGGTATGTGCTGAAAAGAAGGATGGATGGATGGAGGAGTGGATGATGAATGGAGGATGGATGGATGATGAAAAGGAAGATGGAGAGACGGGTGGGTGATGGTTGGGTGGAAGATGGATGATAAAAAGAGTGGGTGGATGGATGAAAGGAAGGATAGATGGAAGAGTGGATCGATGATGAAAAGGATGGTTGAATGGATGGATGGATGATGAAAAGAAGGATCGATGGGTGTAAGATGAAAAGAAAGATGGATGGATGGAGGAGTGGATGATGAATGGAGGATGGATGGATGATGAAAGGGGTGGGTGATGGTAGGGTTGGGTGGAGGATGGATGATGAAAAAAATGGATGGATGGATGATGAAAGGAAGGATGGGTGGATAGATGGACAATGAAAAAATGAATGGGTGGAAGGATGGATGGATGCTGGAAAAGATGGACGGATGGATGATAAAAAGAAAGATGGATGGATGGAGGAGTGGAGGATGGATGGAGGATGAAAAGGAAGATGGAGAGGTGATGGTTGGGTGGAGGATGGATGATGAAAAGAATGGGTGGATGGATGGATGGATGATGAAAAGAAGGATGGGTGGATAAATGGATAATGAAAAGATGGATGGATGGAAGGATGGATGGATGCTGGAAAAGATGGATGAATGGGTGGATGATGAAAAGATGAATGGATGGAGGAGTAGATGATGAATGGAGGATGGATGGATAATGAAAAGGAAGATGGAGAGAGGGGTGGGTGATGGTTGGATGGAGGATGGATGGATGGATGATGAAAAGGAAGATGGAGAGACGGGTGGATGATGGTTAGTTGGGTGGAAGATGGATGGATGGATGAATGCATGGATAGTTGGAGTTGTGCTAAGAATCCTAAGACCGGTCCTTCTAGGGTGTTCTGCTGATTTTATTGATCCATCAAACTGGAAGTACATAGTGATGATGTGACCACAGGGGGCGTGGCTGTTGCCCCTTTGAATTTGGGTTGTAAGTAGCCTTTTGGAGGTCTGTTGCAAACGTCTGTACCTACTTTCAGTTTGACGGACAAATATAGCAACAAAAATATGAAATTTGTTTAGACTCGCCCTGCGGATTTTGCCTGTTTACTGTCATGGTGGGCAAATCACCCCAAGGAAGGTGGAGACCATATACAAACTACGGAAAGTCACAAGGGACCTCAAAGCTGTGTTCCATTTGATGCCTGTGGGAAATATTATACTTTTAACAATTTCAGATCAATGGCGCCTCAAGCAGCTCTCCAGCCTAACTCTGATTCTCTTTCTCGTCCAGCTAAACCGACCCCCCTTGACCTAAGGGGCAATTCAGTCGTCGATGAACTGCCCTTTAAATCGCCAGTCACAAAATCGTGGTCTAGACCCGGGTGAGTGTATAACACTGCCTTGTTTTTTAAAGAGCCAGTATGGTTTAATGATTATTTGGAAAACCAGGAGATGGTGTGTTCTAGTCCCGCCTTAGGCATCAAAGCCAGCTGGGTGACTTTGGGCCAATCACCAGGAGACGGTGAGTTCTAGTCCTGCCTTAGGCATGAAAAACAGACTGAGTGACTTTGGGCCGGTCACTTTCTCTCTCAGCCCAAGCCACCTCATAGGGTTGTTGTTGTGAGGAAAATGGGAGAATGAAGGCACATTAGCTACGTTCTCCTGCTTGAATTGTACATACAGGGAAGTCCTTGACTAATTTGCTAAGCAAGACCGTTGTGAAGTGAGTTTTGCCCCATTTTACGACCTTTCTTACCGCAGTTGTGAAGTGAATCGCTGCAGACGTTAAGTTAGTAACACAATTGTCGGCTGAGGAATTCTGGGAGTTGAAGTCCACCCATCTTAAAGCCAGCAAGGTTGAAAAACACTTCCTAAACGAGGGGTCTTGAAACTTGGCCCTTTTATGACTTGTGGACTTCAACTCCCAGAATTCCTCAGCCAGGCACGCTGACTGAGGAATTCTGGGAGTTGAAGTCCCCGAGTCATGAAGGGACTATAGTTCCCCCATGCTGGCTCAGGAATTCTGGGAATTGAAGTCCACCAGTCATGAAGGGGCCTTAGTTCCCCCATGCTGACTAAGGAATTCTGGGAGTTGAAGTCCACAAGTCATGAAGGGACCATAGTTCCCCCATGTTGGCTCAGGAATTCTGGAAGTTGAATTCCACAAGTCATAAGAGGGCCAAGTTTGAAGACCCCTGCCCTAAACACTTAGGAAATTTCCCCCCCCACACACACACGCACAGGGCTGTGCACTTTTTCAGACTCCAAAGGTGCTTTTGTGGTGTTTACAGCTAATTCTGCCACTCCTTAAAAAATGGCGTGAATCTTTTCCTGGCATTGTGCTGCTGCAGCGAAGAGCAACTGTACAATTTGGGGAATATACACAGCTATTTAAGAATACAGGGCCTGGGTCTGCCAGATTCCTCAAAGCACATTTGGGTCAAAGCACAGCCCACCTCTTCCCCTTAATGCTAAAACAGCCCCTGACCCTTCTAACATAGAGCATCTTTCCCCTGGGGCTGAGCTAGCAATCCACCCCTTAACCATTGAATGGAGCTGTCTGTTAGGCCGCAGACAATTTGTCATGCCCTAATTCAGATTATAAATTCATTGTCTGGGAGGAGAAAGATGGATTTGTCTCTTGGTGAGGTCACAGTTGTCGAGTCACCCACTTTCCACCAGCTCAGTCATTTAAGCCCAGCATTTGCAAAACCACCAGGATTGAGTTCACACATCCCGGTGGTTTTGCAAATGCTGGGCTTAAATGACTGAGCTGGTGGAAAGTGGGTGACTCGACAACTGTGACCTCACCAAGAGACAAATCCATCTTTCTCCTCCCAGACAATGAATTTATAATCTGAATTAGGGCAACCCAAACAATTCCCCTGTATAGCTTAGTATAAAATCAGACGCCAACTCCATCGCTTCAGAAGACAGAGCAATTGAGTTGGAAGGGACCTTGCAGGCCTTCTAGTCCAGGGGTAGGCAACCTTGGCTCTTTTATGACTCGTGGACTTCAACTCCCAGAATTCCTCAGCCAGCATGGGGGAACTATGGCCCCTTCATGATTTGTGGACTTCAACTCCCAGAATTCCTCAGCCAGCATGGGGGAACTATGGCCCCTTCATGATTTGTGGACTTCAACTCCCAGAATTCCTCAGCCAGCATGGGGGAACTATGGCCCCTTCATGCTTGTGGACTTCAACTCCCAGAATTCCTCAGCCAGCATGGGGGAACTATGGCCCCTTCATGATTTGTGGACTTCAACTCTCAGAATTCCTGAGCCAGCCATGCTGAGGGGAAAGGGAGAGGTTTCCAAGCTGAGCCGTGTTGGCTTAGGAATTCTGGGAGTTGAAGTCCACGAGTCATAAAAGAGCCAAGGTTGCCTACCCCTGTTCTAGTCCATCATCATCAGTGCTAGGAGTTTGTGGAGTGGAGGAGGAGCAGAAGGGATAGGAGGAGGAGGAGGAGGAGGAGGAGGAGGACTGTAGGGTTCTTGGTGCTCTCTGAGTTTGGTGGTTTTCTTGCAGACGTTTCATTACCCAAATAGGTAACATCCTCAGTGTTAGAAGGAAGGGGGTTTTGCACTCTGTTTATATACTAGTGGCTTGCCCTGTCAGTTTTGGAAGGAATGTTCTTTAACAGTATAGAATAACAGAATTGGAAGAGACTTTGCAGGTCTTCTAGTCCAACCCCTGCTCAAACAGGGGACCTACATCATTTACAGGGGACCCTACATCATTTACTCTGTGTACCATTTAAAATTTCTTGGTAGTTCCTTGATTAGGCTGTTGTTTACTGTTAGCTTGTTTTGCCTGCACTGGTAGTTCCTTAATTTGGGGTATTGTTTACTTGATTGTTGGTCTAGTCCAGGGGTAGGCAACCTTGGCTCTTTTATGACTCGTGGACTTCAACTCCCAGAATTCCTGAGCCAGCCACGCTGAGGGGAAAGGGAGAGGTTTCCAAGCTGAGCCACACTGGCTCAGGAATTCTGGGAGTTGAAGTCCACGAGTCATAAAAGAGCCAAGGTTGCCTACCCCTGGTCTAGGGCAAGGGTGTCAAACTGCCGGCCCATGGGCCAGATGCACCATGGAGAAACCACGCCCATCCCATTGCTGGCAATGGGAAAAAAAGTCAAGATATGTTGCGACACGTCACGTGACGTTGCGAGTTTGACACCCCTAGTCTAGTGTTAATCTTGGTGTTCATCTCTGCTCATCTGGGTGTCAGTTGCTGGTGAGGAAGTGTTTTAGTCTCTTTTTTAAGAAGAGATTGAACAACCACCTGTCTGAAACGGTATACGGTTTCCTGCTTGAGCAGGGGGTTGGACTAGAAGACCTCCAAGGTCCCTTCCAGCGCTGCTATTCTGTCATTCTGTTTGCTTCCTTTGGGGCTGTTTGATTGTCCCTTTTGAATGGTATATAGATGTTGTTTATCTCAATGTGCCGGTTGATGGCCAATTTATCTGCCAGGCTTCTAGGAATTCTCTACTACCATTTTAGGACTTGACTTGGTCTAAGATGCTCACCGTTTCCCCACTGAAACTATGGTTAAGTCTGTCCATCTGCTCCAAACTTGACAGATAAAACCCTCCTGTGACTTGTTATAACTTCTCCTCTGGATGCTCTCGTTTTAGCCAGACCTTCAATTCCAACTTTTCTCAATATTGTCGTCCCACCTCTACTCAAAGTATCACCAGCACCGACTCAGGAGATAGTGAAGAAAATTATGTGGCCATGGTAAGTTTTTATAAATGCTTCTTTCTCGTTTGAGCTTCTCTCCCATATCTACTGTGATGGATTGTAGTGAGGGGGGAACATTCCCAAGGAGGAAGAGGCAATTAATCCCAGATATCCTGTCTGAGTGAATTCTGGGAGTTGAAGTCCACAGGACTTGAAGTTGCCAAACTTGGATGCTCTGGTTTTAAGTTACAGGTCATCCTCAACTTATCACAATTCAGCCAAACATTTCTGTTGCTAAGTGAGACAGTTCTTCAGTGAGTTTTGCCCCATTTCACGACCGTTTCTGCCCCATTTCTTAAGAGAATCAGCGCAGTTGTTAAATTAGTAACCTGGTCACTAAATGAATCTGCTTCCCCATTGACTTTGTGTCCACGCTGCTAACATCGGATGTTTTTGCTTTGACAACAGATGGAGATGCAACCCTTTTTTTCTTAGTTTTACTCTTAGAATTAGAGTTAAAGTTAGCTGCTGCTGGGGGGAGGAATGTGCACGAGAGTTCAGCTAGACTTAACAATACTGAACCTAGTGTGAGAATCAAGGTTGTTATAATAAGAGATGATAAGAATTGGCGGGCTGGAGAACTGGAGGGAAAGCCTGCATTTCAAGCTAGTTGGGGAATGTGATTTATGACTGTTAATTGGAGGAGGGAATTGTGCTTTGATACTATGTGCTTAGGAGAGGGGAACTCAGATTATGGCTTCGACAGATCACATAGCCAAAGAGTGCGCAGTTAGGGTGAAATGTCGCCTATACATCAGTGACAGACACCCAGCAGCCTTACATCGAGAAACTAAGAAGCCCTCTGAGGAGACGCAACGAGCGACTTCGACGATGGAGACTCAAACTGACTCCGAAGAGCAGCCAAAACAATACTGGACGTACTACACAGATATATGCAGCGACTCCCCATGCCCTCCTTCATGCTCACCCGTCTGTCTTGCAAAAGTCTACCCCGACGGGCAACCTGAAAAGGCAGTAAAGATGTATGCCATACTAGACCCACACAGCTAGGTTACTATAGCTAAGCCCTCCTTTTTCGATCTCTTCAATCATAGCTGTGAAAAATGGCTCTAAGTCCTTTTTTTCAAAGTTTTTTTTGTAACTTCGAACGGTCACTAAAGGAATGATTGTAACTTGAAGATTGCCCATATTTATTCTTAAAGGCTCTAAAATCTGGTTTCAAAATTTTGACACAGGACTCAGGACTCACAGACCACCGAATAAAGGGCGAGAAAATCTTACCATTAAGATTCTGTTGGCATCTGGAAATAATAATAATAAAGTTGGAAGGGACCTTGGAGGTCATCTAGACCAGGGGTAGGCAACCTCGTCTCTTTTATGACTCATGGACTTCAACTACCAGAATTCCTGAGTCAGCATAGCTGACTCAGTAATTCTGGGAGTTGAAGTCCATGAGTCATAAAAGAGCCAAGGTTGCCTACCCCTGATCTAAACCAACCCCCTGCTCAGGCAGGAAACCCTATACCATTTCAGACAAATGGCTGTCCAGTCTCTTCTTAAAAACTTCCAGTGTTGGAACATTCACCGCTTCTGGAGGCAGGTTGTTCCACAGTTAATTGTACTAACTGTCAGGAAGTTTCTCCTTAGTTCTAGGTTGCTTCTCTCTTTGGTTAATTTCCATCTGTTGCTTCTTCTCCTGTCTTCTGGTGCTTTGGAGAATAGCTTGACACCCTCTTCTTTGGGGCAGCCCCTGAGATACTGGAACACAGGCAATAGATTGCACACGCTCAACTTACAACCATTTGTTTAGTGACTGTTCAAAGTTATTTTAAAAAGTGACTTATAAGTTACTGAAAAAAGTGAGTCGGATGGTTTTTCAGCCTTAACGATCATTCTAGCCTCCACATGGTCACGTGATTAAAATTTGGACACTTGGCAAGTGGCTTTTGTGACCTTTAACAAGTCAGGAGGGGAACCACATTTGCTTAACAACCTTGTTACTAACTTAACTGTCAAGGATGAAACTTTGGCAGCTACGTACCTCTGCAATTCAACTTCCCTTTAGATTAAGGGGGGAGGGAGGTGTTACTTTCAAGTGGATAGATGGAAAAACGAAACTTCTCCGATTCAGCTGCAGACCGTAGGAGCCTGAAACCTTTTCAAGGACACCCGACCAGGTGTGGATTTGAAACAGACGGTTCCCATAACAAAGTGGACTTGTTGATAACAGATTACATAAGACATTGGGAGTTTGGCTGGGGAAAACTATTATTTAAGTCTATGAATTGGTGTGGGAACCTCAGAGTTAGTTTTGCTTCGACATAACCGAGCTGTGTATCCAATAAACGGTAAGAATTTCGGAAACGGAATGAATCTGGAGTTTTGTTTGAATCCTCGAAATGCATTCTCGAACGACTGCAGTGATTTATTTAACAACTGTGGCAAGAAAAGTCATAAAACAGGTCAAAACTTACCTAACCACCGTCTTGTTTAACAACAGAAATGTTGGGGCTCAATTGTGGTCGTAAGTCAAGGACTACCTGTATATGAATGCATTTTTTATACTTATACTGAATTTCTGCACAAAGAGCCTTTTAGTCTGAATTAATGGGGAAAGGAACCTAATATCTTGCAGAAGTTAAGGAAATTAACCTTTTATGCAGATTCTGACTAATTGTTTGAAGGGGCCTTTTGCTGTTGCTTTACTGATTGCTCCTAACGGCTTTAATTTTAGCAAAACCCAGTTTCTGCATCTCCCATTCCAAGTGGGAAAAGCAGTCCGGCCCAAAAGAAGAGCAGCGCAAGTGTTGATTACCTGGCTTTGGACTTTCAGCCAAGCTCACCTGGCCCTCACCGAAAGGTACGATCCAGTTCTGAAAGCTTTGTAACCATCCCACACTGAACCGCAGACAAAACATGTGGGCACGGGACAACAGGCTGAAATGCAGTTGAGCGGAAACTCTGCCAGTTTGAGTGACAAACTCAATTAGAGAGCCGGTTTGGTGTAATAGTGAAGGCACCAAGCTAGAAACCAGGAGACGGTGAGTTCTAGTACTGCCTTAGGCATCAAAGCCAACTGGGTAACTTTGAGCCAATCACCAGGAGACTGTGAGTTTTAGTCCCACCTTAGGCATGAAAGCCAATTGGGTGACTTTGAGCCAATCACCAGGAGACGGTGAGTTCTAGTCCCACCTTAGGCATGAAAGCTAATTGGGTGACTTTGGGCCAATCGCCAGGAGACGGTGAGTTCTAGTCCCACCTTAGGCGTGAAAGCTAATTGGGTGACTTTGGGCCAATCGCCAGGAGACGGTGAGTTCTAGTCCCACCTTAGGCATGAAAGCTAATTGGGTGACTCTGGGCCAATCACCAGGAGACGGTGAGTTCTAGTCCCACCTTAGGCATGAAAGCTAATTGGGTGAGTTTGGGCCAATCGCCAGGAGACAGTGAGTTCTAGTCCCACCTTAGGCATGAAAGCTAATTGGGTGACTTTGGGCCAATCGCCAGGAGACGGTGAGTTCTAGTCCCACCTTAGGCATGAAAGCTAATTGGGTGACTCTGGGCCAATCACCAGGAGACGGTGAGTTCTAGTCCCACCTTAGGCATGAAAGCTAATTGGGTGACTTTGGGCCAATCGCCAGGAGACGGTGAGTTCTAGTCCCACCTTAGGCATCAAAATTGACTGGGTGACTTTGGGCCAATCACCAGGAGACGGTGAGTTCTAGTCCCACCTTAGGCATCAAAATCGACTGGGTGACTTTGGGCCAATCACCAGGAGACAGTGAGTTCTAGTCCCACCTTAGGCATGAAAGCTAATTGGGTGACTCTGGGCCAATCACCAGGAGACGGTGAGTTCTAGTCCCACCTTAGGCATGAAAGCTAATTGGGTGAGTTTGGGCCAATCGCCAGGAGACGGTGAGTTCTAGTCCCACCTTAGGCATGAAAGCTAATTGGGTGACTTTGAGCCAAACACCAGGAGACGGTGAGTTCTAGTCCCACCTTAGGCATGAAAGCTAATTGGGTGACTTTGGGCCAATCGCCAGGAGACGGTGAGTTCTAGTCCCACCTTAGGCGTGAAAGCTAATTGGGTGACTTTGGGCCAATCGCCAGGAGACGGTGAGTTCTAGTCCCACCTTAGGCATGAAAGCTAATTGGGTGACTCTGGGCCAATCACCAGGAGACGGTGAGTTCTAGTCCCACCTTAGGCATGAAAGCTAATTGGGTGAGTTTGGGCCAATCGCCAGGAGACAGTGAGTTCTAGTCCCACCTTAGGCATGAAAGCTAATTGGGTGACTTTGGGCCAATCGCCAGGAGACGGTGAGTTCTAGTCCCACCTTAGGCATGAAAGCTAATTGGGTGACTCTGGGCCAATCACCAGGAGACGGTGAGTTCTAGTTCCACCTTAGGCATGAAAGCTAATTGGGTGACTTTGGGCCAATCGCCAGGAGACGGTGAGTTCTAGTCCCACCTTAGGCATCAAAATTGACTGGGTGACTTTGGGCCAATCACCAGGAGACGGTGAGTTCTAGTCCCACCTTAGGCATCAAAATCGACTGGGTGACTTTGGGCCAATCACCAGGAGACAGTGAGTTCTAGTCCCACCTTAGGCATGAAAGCTAATTGGGTGACTCTGGGCCAATCACCAGGAGACGGTGAGTTCTAGTCCCACCTTAGGCATGAAAGCTAATTGGGTGAGTTTGGGCCAATCGCCAGGAGACGGTGAGTTCTAGTCCCACCTTAGGCATGAAAGCTAATTGGGTGACTTTGGGCCAATCGCCAGGAGACGGTGAGTTCTAGTCCCACCTTAGGCATGAAAGCTAATTGGGTGACTTTGGGCCAATCGCCAGGAGACGGTGAGTTCTAGTCCCACCTTAGGCATGAAAGCTAATTGGGTGACTTTGGGCCAATCGCCAGGAGACGGTGAGTTCTAGTCCCACCTTAGGCATGAAAGCTAATTGGGTGACTCTGGGCCAATCGCCAGGAGACGGTGAGTTCTAGTCCCACCTTAGGCATCAAAATCGACTGGGTGACTTTGGGCCAATCACCAGGAGACTGTGAGTTTAGTCCCGCCTTAGGCACAAAAATGTAACACAAAGCCACATTCTAATTAGAAGGATGAAATGCAAGGAATTTTAGAGTCCTAAAATCTCTTCCTAAGGATCTGGTAAAATTACCCAAACTCCGCCAGTCAGCTTTTCTGCTCAAGGTGGGACTAGAACTCACTGTTTCCTAGTGATTGGCCCAAAGTCACCCAATCGGTTTTGATGCCTCAGGTGGGACTAGAACTCATCATCTCCTAGTGATTGGCCCAAAGTGACTCAGTTAACTTTCATGCCTAAGGTGGGACTAGAACTCACCGTCTCCTGGTGATTGGCCCAAAGTCATCCAGCCAGCTTTCATGCCTAAAGCGGGACTAGAACTCACCGTCTTCTGGTGATTGGCCCCAAATCACCCAGCTGGCTTTCATGGCTCAGGCAGGACTAGAACTCACTGTCTCCTGATGATTGGCCTCAAATCACCCAGCTGGCTTTCATGCAAGTCTAGAACTCACAGTTTCCTGGTGGTTAGCCCAAGTTCACCTAGCTGGCTTTCATACCTAGAGCAGGATTAGAACTGACCACCTTCTGTTTTCTAGGCCAGCATCTTAACCACTACACCAAACTAGCTCTGCAGTAAATGTAATTCCTTCTTACCAAAATGGAATATGTTTAATTAGAATATTTGTTTCACTGCATCTCCAACAACCTAAACCAGTGGTGGCGAACCTATGGCACAGGTGCCAGAGGCGGCACTCTGAGCCCTCTCTGTGGGCATGCACGCTGTCGCCCCAGTCCTAGGCCTTCCGCTGGGTTTTATAAAACCTTTTCACTTTAGGCCTCTGCTGTCGTGTGCAAAAAAAAACAAAAAAAAAACCCAGGTTCAATCAATCAGTCAATTTTAACTTCTTTTGGGGAAAAAAAAGATCTTCCAAAGTTGGAATTGATTGATTGAACTTTTTAGTCCCACCCAGTCTGCCGTTACCACCGCGGCCACACCCACCCAATGCACCACACCCACCCGGCACCCAATGATGCATAAGTGGGTTTTGGGTTGCAGTTTGGGCACTCGGTCTCTAAAAGGTTCACCATCACTGACCTAAACTGAAAACAGTCATTTCTGAGATTCTTTTTTTTTTATTGAAAAGTCTATTGAAATTTCAAGCCTATTGAAATTTTTGTGGTTTTTTTTTTAAATCTCCCTTTTGTTAGTTAAATAAAACATTAAGGGAGGGGGGGAAATATCTTTTCTTGAATGGGTTGAATCTGATGCTTTGCACTAGTGTTTTTCAACCTTGGCAACTTTAAGACTTGAGGACTTCAACTCCCAGAATTCCCCAGCCAGCATGGCTGGCTGGGGAATTCTGGGAGTTAAAGTCCACTTCTCTTAAAAGTTGCCAAGCTTGAACATTTAGTAAGTAACCTTGTACAGGGATCTCCAACTTTGGCCCATTTCAGACTTGTGGACTTCAACTCCCAGAATTCCCCAATGCTGGCTGGGGAATTCTGGGAGTTGAAGTCCACAAGTCTTAAAAGTGTCCAAGCCTGGAAAAACACTGCTTTACATTGCAAGACAAAGCAGGCAAAACCTGGACCCTTGTCCCATCTTTTCTCCTCCTCTCTCCTTTCTGTGGACAGCCCTCCACGTCCTCTGTCGCTTCAGATGAGAAAGTCGACTACGTGCAGGTGGACAAGGAGAAGACACAAGCTTTGCAGAACACAATGCAGGAGTGGACCGATGTCCGGCAGTCGTCTGAGCCCAGCAAGACGGTGAAGCAGTAGCCAAGCAAGGGACATGCTAGAGAAACCACAGAGGCTTCTAGCAGTCAAGGAGGCCATCAATTTGCTTTACCTTCTCTTTGGAGAAGATTCCAGAAAGGCTGAGTGGTTCTGCTTTTGAAAACAAAGTTAATCAGGAAAACATTTGGCTGAAAACCTGCATCAACCCTCCAAAATGCATTTTTTTTTTTCAGTTATGAGTTAGCTGCTGGCTGCACTCGGAGGAATTCAGTGAATCAACACTGGATTCTCATTCACCTGCCTGTGTCTAAACTTTCTTTGATCCATTTTCTATCTGCAGATCACTATTTTGGCATCCAGCACCTTCTCTTTGCCAGTTTCCTGCCATCGGTTGGAACTTTCAGCTTGATTTTGGCCTCTTCCTTCTGCCTCTTTTAGAGAGGACGCTGGTGGTGGTGATGTTGATGATAATAATAACAACAATAATAATAATAATGGCCAGCTACTCATCCTAAGGGGATTTGATTTCCAGCAGTCTCTTTAAAAAGTGGTCTTAGCTGTAGGGCTTCACAAAACGGTGAAGAAATCTCCAAGCAATGCCTTTTATTTTATTTGTTTGGCTCTTTTTGTAAATTGCCATCCTGCGAAGTATGCAATTGTCCTTCTGAGGACAAGCATGTCAAGAAAACAATAGTTCGATGGTATAAATCAGCGTTTTCAATGCATTATTCTGGAACTGAAATTAATTCCTCGTCTGCCGCCTTCCGACTCAACGAGAAAAAAACATTCTTCCTAATTCTCCCGCAGGAATTTTTTTAAAGATTGGAGCATCTCTGGATATTTTCGCAATAGTTTCCTCTTCGTAGAAGATATTGGTGTCCGTGGATCTTAACAATAGTTGAATCTGTGTTGGACAGTATTTGGTACCTGGTGTGCGGTATATATGGTAGAAGGACAGCATTTTGATGTTGGACCCTTATAGTGATGGTTATAAAAGCCTTGATATTTAAAAGTCCATCCACTCTATTTTTCAAGCTGCATTCGATGCCTGGCTACCTGTCTCAAGCGCTCCCAATTTGAAGAAAATCTTCATTGTCAAAATACCTGTGTTCCCCCCAAAATAAGACCGGGTTTTGTATTAATTTTTGCTCCAAAAGATGCATTAGGGCTTATTTTTCCAGTTGGGTCTTATATTCGGGGAAATACGGTACTAAATGCATCTGTCTGGCTGATGATCTGAACTGGGGCGTATTTTTATATTACGAACATCTTGAAAAAAAACACAAGGGCTTATTTTCCAGTTGGGTCTTATTTTCAAGGAAATACGGTAGGAGCACGGGGGCTTGAGTGATTGGGACACTGGGCAGGAGATTAGCAAGCCCACCTTGGAGGCCCAAGAACTGTGATGGGGCAGGGTTGAGCACCTGTCCTTTGCTCCAGCTCCTGCCAGGGAGGTAAATGGAGCCCCTCAACTGGGCATCTCCAGGACCACAGTGATGTCATCGGTTAATCCTTTCAACCCGGAAGCGTCTTGGTGCTTCTGACATGAATGCAAAATAATAATAATAATAATCAGTCAAAACGCATTGTTGAATTTAGAGCGTCACAGTTGAAAAAAAAGCAAATTGGCAAATGTAACTAATGCAGGTGTAATTATGGTGATGTTCTCCAGAAGGATATTTCACATTACTCCCTTGCCTAGATTTAAGTAGTCCTCGACTTTTTTTTTTTTGTAAAAATTTTTATTTTCAACTTTACAATACATAACAATCTTACAAATACTTCAGATAAAAAATAAAACAAATTGATACACACCACATTCGGTCTTGCCCGCCCATTTCCCCCCAAACCGCATCCCACCTCAAACCAACTTACTTCTTTCCCTCTTTTTCTTCACTCACCCCCTCTCCTCCTTCACCTCAACCTTCCTACTTACTTCTCACCTTCTTCTTCTCCCTCTTGATGCGGTCCAGGGGAAATGCCCGAGCAGTTCCTCTCTCAAAATTAAAACATTAATATTATATACAATAAGCCTATTTCTACTTTATCTGAACTACTTAAACTTCAACCCATCCAGCCCCCACCCCCCTCCCCCCCCCGACTTCCCAGAGCAAAATACAGGATTATGCAAACATATTAAACATAATCTATTTAAGTTTACTAATTATACAATGAACAAAATCATAAAGTCCTTGACTTTATGACCAAAAATTGGGACCAGAATTTTTGTGGCTAAGCGAGACGGTTGTTGAACGAATAGGGCCTCATTTTACAACCTTTTTTGACACGGTTCTTAAGCGAATCACTGCAGTTGTTAAGGGAATCAGATGGTGGTTAAGCAAATCCATCTTCCCCCGTTGACTTTACTTGTTAAAAGTCAAAAATAGTAATCAGCTGATCCCAGGAACATTGCAAATGTCGTAAATGCAGGCCAGTTGCCAGGCCCCTAAATTTTGATCACATGACCCTGGGGGGGGGGGTGCTGTGATGGTCGTAAGAGTGAAAAAATGGTCATAAGTGACTTTTTTTCAGAGCCATTGTAACTTCAAACGGCCGCTTAACAAATGGGTGTAAGTTGAGGACTACCTGTGTCGAGATGAGATCTAAAACAACAACCGATGAATCTATTGCACCACATTTCCCCAAAGCGGCCCTGTTAGTTTGCAGATCCTTTATAAAATATCTCGTTTTTATTGCAGTGCTAGTTTTATGCAGGTAGGATGTATATCTCTGCGAAGCTTTAAGTCTACGGAGATTCTCCATCCTCCAGGTCAGGGTTGTCCCAAAGGTGCTTTTTCAGGAGGCAACTGGACTTCCTTGTTTTTCTTTGAAGACGTTTCGCTTCTCATCCCAAGAAGCTTCTTCAGGTTCCGACTGAATGGTGGCGGATGGAAGGATTTATATTCCTTGCAGTCATCTGGTCGTTAGTATTCCCTCTGAGAATCGTCACGATCACTTGAAGGTTTATTTGTGTCCTTCGGGTCACCTGAGTGGTGCAAATGGGGGTGGAGCCTTCTTGGAACTGCTGAAACATCCTGCAGAAAGTACAGCTCCACTTCCATCTAGCAAGCTTGTCCTATTATCAATTCATTCTTCCCAAATAATGAGCAAAGGGACTTTGGAAGGGAAGTTGTAGAGGGCTAAGATCCGTTGAAGAGTTGCTGGGAACAGGCTCTCCCCAAAATATGGATTAGCCCTCCTTGTGTGTACCCTGCTGAAGGCGACAAGGAAAGCCGCAACGGAGGGGCGGAGAAAGGGCAAATGTTGTGTTCACACAGCCCATTAACCCAGGTCAAGTAAAGATGTAGCAGGGGAACTGGTTTATTATGCTAGAACAGAGTTTGTGTTTGCCTAGATAAGGTTTTTCCGTATGGTTTAGGACAGGGGTAGGCAACCTTGGCTCTTTTATGACTTATGGACTTCAACTCCCAGAATTCCTGAGCCAGCATGGGGGAACTATGGCCCCTTCATGACTCCTGGACTTCAACTCCCAGAATTCCTGAGCCAGCATGGGGGAACTATGGCCCCTTCATGACTCGTGGACTTCAACTCCCAGAATTCCTGAGCCAGCATGGGGGAACTGTGGCCCCTTCATGACTTGTTGAGTTCAACTCCCAGAATTCCTGAGCCAGCATGGGGGAACAATGGCCCCTTCATGACTTGCGGACTTCAACTCGCAGAATTCCTGAGCCAGCATGGCTCAGCTTGGAAACCTCTCCATTTCCCCTCAGCATGCCTGGCTGAGGAATTCTGGGAGTTGAAGTCCACAAGTCATAAAAGAGCCAAGGTTGCCTACCCCTGGTTTAGGATATTGTGAATTGGTGTGTTGGGATGGTTTCTGGCTCGGTGTGATTTGTGAACTAGTAAATGGTTGGGTTCGGCTTTCAGATTGGATGTAACATGTGAATGCAACCGGGTGGCTGAGGTTGAAGGGAAAGAGGCTTAGCCCTGAATAAAAAAAACTTCTATTTTATTGCTATTCTGCAATACAGGTATTCCTTGTCTTACAACCACAGTTGAGCCCAAAATTTCTGTTGCTAAGCAGGACATTTGTTCAGTGGCTTTTGCCCCGTTTTACGACCTTCCTGGCCACATCTGTTAAGTGAATCACTGCACTTATTAACTTAAGTGAATCTGGCGTTCCCCATTGACTTTGCTTGTCAAAAGGCCGCAAAAGGGGATCATGTGACCCAGGGGACACGGCAACTGTCACAGATATGAGCCAAGTTGCCGAGCTTCCAAATTTTGACCACCACGGTCGTAAGAATGAAAAATGGTCATAAGTCACTTTTTTCTATGCTCTTGTAACTTTAAATGGTCACTAAAAGAATGGATGTAACTCAAGGACTGCCTGTTTCAACAGCCTACTCCTTCCAAGATCTTTGCTGTTACTCTCTGCTAATTCCTTACCTAAAAAAAGACTTTATACAGGCTTCCATTCCCTGCCTTTGCATCAAATAGGAAGAATCAAGTTACTTGACATTTGCTTATTGGTGAGATTAAGATCTGTTTGTGGACCGAACACACTGTTCTTTTATAGTTATTTTCCTGCACCGGACATCTGTTGACCATCTCATACAGACACGCACTTCAAGAGAGAGTGTGTACAAAAAGCCCACAAATCCTGTTTTGCTTTATGAATGAAACCTCAGCTCACAAACCCACTTCCTGTCTTAGGGCTGTGTCTGTAAGGATTGATGGGACAACCCTAAACCACCTATGCAGGTTTAATCCAAGGTGCTTTCCCCCCCCCCACAGAAGTGATCTTAGAACTTCCATTCAAAAGCCTTTCCTCTCACGTGCCTGCAGTTTTTTTCCCCTCTCTCTTTTCTAGGGTCCCGAGTTCAGGTTCTCCTGATTTGCCAGCGAAAAGCCCTCCCCCCCCGTGTCAGATTCACACAACCTGCTGAGCTAGACTGGCTACTTACCAGCTCAATGTCGTGTATAGTTCAGTGAGCTTTGCAAGTTCAGACCACAAGATTAATTCAAGTAGCCAGCATTTGGTTAACCGTGGTTTGCTGGCTGATGCAAACCCAACCTACAGGATGCAGTTTGTGCGCTGATCTTGTGAACGTTAAAATAACTCCAGGATTTGTTTTAAAGCCGATGTAGTTCTCTCTGTTAATTCTGTATAGGCAAAGGGGTAGTTTTCCTCTCTAGAGCAGTGGTTCTCAACCTGTGGGTCGGGACCCCATTTGGGGTCGAACGACCATTTCACGGGGGTCGCCAAACAAGGCTGTCCACCATTTTTTCCCCCTTTTCTTTGGCCACGCCCCTGGCACCCAGTGATGTATAAGTGGTTGGGGGTCACCACAACATGGGGAACTGTATTATGGGGTCGCGGCATTAGAAAGGTTGAGAACCACTGCTCTAGAGCATCATAACATATTTCGGTTTTTTAAAATGTAAGATTTTTGCAGCTACAAAATGACATTTTTAATTTGCCATTTGATTTCCAATTTTCAGATAATAAACTATGTCTCTTGTGCATAAAGGGTTCTAGGTAACAATAGGGGTGATTTCTCTTTTGGGATCCACCCTTGAGATCAGATTTCAAATTTCCCAAGTAGGTGAACTTTAAAGCCCAGAATTCCACAGCCAATATGGTCGTTGATGAGAATTCTGGGAATTGAAGTCCCCGCTCCTGGAAGTTGCCGAGGTTGTGAGACACTGCTTTGGATCCTTGTTTATTACCGAGCACATGAGATAAATAGTGAATTGAAGATGAGGGTGTCGTTTTAGGCACAGGAAAAAATAATAATCAGAGAAATTTTCAGTATCTAAGAAACATCTTACAAGGTTTCAACCATGGCCCTTTAAGACTTGTGGCCGAGGAATTCTGGGAGTTGAAGTCCACAAGTCTTAAAGGGGCCAAAGTTGGAGATCCCTGTACAAGGTTACTTACTAAATGTTCAAATTTTCCTCTTAAGTTACCCTCACCCTAACCCAGAGATTCTTAAACATGGCGGTGTCATCACCCCAGAAAAATAAACTTAAGTGAACTTTCTTCTATATAAAATTAATGATTTCATTAGGTTTAGGGTTGGGCAAGAAATAAATAGGCCAATTTTAATGATTAGGTTTTATGATGCCAACTAGAACAAGGAGAGGGACTTCCAAGTCTCCTGGCAATCTCACGGACACGTTCATTTCCTAGTGGTGCCCCATCCAGGTCTGATTTGGCTTAGCTTCTGACCCCATCTAAAATGAACACCGCCTTCTGCTGAAATGCTGATCGAAGGGTACAACTATATAAAATACAGGTAATCCTTTACTTACGAGCACAATTCAGCCCGAAAGTCGGCGTAAGTCGAGGATTACCTGTATTTGGCAGCTTCACAGATCGACAAAATATGTTGTTGTTTTTTTTTTTTCTAAAGACAGCAATGAGACACCCGGAGTTCACGTAATGGAAGAATTGTAACCTTGACCAGATTTGTGTAACCATTTAGGTATTAAGAAAGATTTTTGACTAGGAGTCTTTTGTGTTTTTGTCAAAGAAATAATGATGTTTATTACCTTGCTGTAAATGTCCTAAATTGAATGATTGGCAGGAAGGTGGGTGGGTTTTTCTGCTTTTCTTCCGGGGAGGATGGGAAGTGGGCGATGTTTATTTCTTTACAAAAAAAATCCTTTTTTTCAAAACTATATACATACACACACACACACACACACATATATATATATATATATATAGATGTACAGTATGTTTTTGTCTTGTGGTATGAGTGTTTGAGCTGAATATTCCTCCCTTTTTTAGCCACTGTGGATTCCATTTCCTTAAATTATTAATTTATTCCCTGCGAGCTGCAGTTGAAAGAAGACGACAGCTGTCCTGCAAAAACCGAAGTTGCGCTTAAACTTAGTTAACACTTTAAACAAACCAGTTGCTGTTAATAAATGTGATAGACGGCTAAACAAAAAAGGAATGCACTTATTTCTGCATGATTAATCGCCACAATTAATCACCCGGAATGTGTCGGCTATCATTCTTGATAACGCAATTATGCAGTAGATAACTTTCCATATTAGCACGGAGATATTATGAGCACTGCTGTAAGAGCAGATGGCGGAATATTTTCTGCTTGGGCTTATAATTTTAGAGGGAGGAAGGAAGTCAACCGGTTAGGTGCTTTTTCTGGGGGCAACGGGACTTTCTTGTTTTTCTTTGAAGACGTTTCGCTTCTCATCCCAAGAAGCTTCTTCAGGTTCTGACTGAATGGTAGGGAATGGAGGGATTTATACTCCTCGCAGACGGCTGGTCATTTGCCTTCTTTTTAGAGAGTCGTTGAGGCCACTTGGAGGTTTACCTGTGTCCTCAGGGTCACCTGAGTGGTGCAAATGGGTATGGAACCTTCTTGGAATTGCTGAAAGGACTCTGTTTTGGAGCTGTGCTTTCTGCAGGATGTTTCTGCAGCTCCACAACACACCATCCTGCAGCCCAGAAGGCTCCACACTCATTTGCACCACTCAGGTGACCCTCAGGCCACAACGTAAACCTCCAGGTGGCCTCAACGACTCGCTAAAAGGATGCAAATGACCAGTTTTTCTGCAAGGAGTTTAAATCCTGCCATTCCCCACCGTCCGGTCAGAGCGGAAGAAGCTTCTTAGACGAGAAACGAAACGTCTTCAGAGAAAAACAAGGAAGTCCAATTGGCCTCCTGAAAAAAAAGCGTCCTTAAATTAAGATAATCAAATCTGGGCTCTGAAACATCAAACCCCTGTTGACCGTTTTTCTCGATGCCATTTCCGGACGGTCTGAATTGTTTTGCAACTTGGTGGCAAACTTGAAAGTACTTGAAAGTAACGCGTTATCTTTTGGTAAGACGGGCAGCCAATACATTTAACAACAGGATAACAGATTTGGAAGGGACCCCCAGCAGACCCTACACCAGTGGTGAACCTACGGCACGGGTGCCAGAGGTGGCACTCAGAGTCCTCTCGGTGGGCACGCGTGCCGTCGCCCCAGTCCTAGGCCTTCAGCTGGGTTTTATAAAACCTTTTCGCTTTAGGCCTGCGCCGCCGTGTGCAAAAAAAACAACAACAAAGATTCAATCAGTCAATTTCAACTTCTCGCGGGAAAAAAAAGATCTTGCAAAGTTGGAACTGATCGATTGAACTTTTTAGTCCCACCCAGTCTGCTGTTACCACCGCAGCCACGCCCACCCAATGGGCCACGCCCACCCAATGGGCCACACCCACCCGGCATTCGACGATGCATAAGTGGGTTTTGGGTTGCAGTTTGGGCACTCGGTCTCTAAAAGGTTCGCCATCACTGCCCTATACCATTTCAGACAAATGGCTGTCCAGTCTCCTCTTAAAAACCTCCAGGGATGGAGCATCCACAATTTCTGGAGGCAGGTTGTTCCACTGATTAATTGTTCTCACTGTCATGAAGTTTCTCCTTAATTCTAGGTTGCTTCTCTCCTTGATGAGTTTCCATCTGTTGCTTCTTGCCTTGCCCTCTGATGCTTTGGAGAATAGCTTGACTCCCTCTTCTTTGGGACAGCCCCTGAGATACTGGAACACAGCTATCATGTCCCCCCTCGTCCTTCTCTTCATTAAACTAGACATACCCAATTCCAGCAACCATTCCTTATATGCTTTAGCCTCCAGTCCCCTAATCATCTTTGTTGCTCTTCTCTGTACTCTTTCCAGAGTCTCAACATCTTTTTTACATCGCAGTGACCAAAACTGGATGCAGTATTCCAAGTGTGGCCTTACCAAGGCATTGTAAAGTGGTATTAACACTTCACGTGATCTTGATTCTATCCCTCTGTTAATGCAGCCTAGCACTGTGTTGGCTCTTTTGGCGGCTGCAGCACACGGCTGGCTCACATTTAAGTGATTGTCCACTAGGACTCCGAGATCCCTCTCGCAGTAAATAAATTAAATAAATATAAATCATAAATAAATACTCAAATAATTGCTTCAGTTTCTTCAAAATGTTTTGCGCGTGTCTAGATTTGCCTATGTGTCACCTCATTGGTTGCTGATTTGCTTCCAGGTCCAATTCAACGTGCTGGTTATCAGCTTTATTTTTATTTTTTATAATTTTTATTTTATTTTACTCCAAAGATTACAATCCAAAAGAAAAAAAATTGAACACAGAAAGAACAAAACTAACAAAAATGGGGGGGGGGGATGATTTTTTTAAAAAAAGGACAAAAAATATATTATCCCCCCCCCCCCCAGTTGAACACCAAGAATTCTATTGCAACGATAATAGTTTTGCCCACTTGCAAAGCTGGTTTAAAATATATAAGGTTGCCGCCTTCAAAGTTCTACATGGCCTGGGCCCAGGTGATTTGAAGAACCATCATTTCCCAGTTATATCTACCTGACCCACCAGAGCAGGGAGGCAGGGGATGTTATGGTTCCCCTCTCTTAAAGAGATTCATCTGGTGGGACCAAGAAGGGTCTTCTCCGTGGTGGCTCCCTCCGTGTGGAACATCTTCCCTGCAGAGATAAGATTGGCTTCCACTTTGACACTTGAGGATCTTTTGCCAAAGGACCTGTGGAGACCCCCAAGTGATTCAGAGCCCATCAAGTGGTCGGTCTGATTGTTGTCATCGGTGTGTGTGTGTGTGTGTGTGTGTGTGTGTGATGGTGTTTTAATATTTGGGGTTTTATTTCTGTAAGCCAGTTGAAGTCACCTTGAGTTACACAGCCATATAAATATTTAAGATGATAGATGATAGATAAATAGAGAGATGATAGGGAGATAGATGACAGTCAGATAATGAAATGAAAATTCAGCTACAGAAATGTTCGAAAGAAGAAAGAAAAAAAGAGGAAAAGAAAAGAAAAAGAAAGATGAAAATTCAGCTATAGAAATGTGTATTCTGGTGTTCATATTTGGGGTTTTATTTCTGTAAGCCACTTGGAGTCACTGTGAGTGAGTTACACAGCCATATAAATATTCTAAATAAAAGATAATAGATGATAGATAGATAGATAGTAGATAGATAGATAGATAGATAGATAGATAGATAGATAGATAGATAGATGATAGATAGATGATAGATATAGATAATAGATAGATAGTAGATAATAGATACATAGAAGATAGATGATAGATATAGATAATAGATAGATAGTAGATAATAGATACATAGAAGATAGATGATAGATAGATGATAGATAATGAAATGAAAATTCAACTACAGAAATGTTTGAAAAAAGAAAGAAAGAACGAAAGACCAGTTTTGTTTGATTTTGTTTACTATAAGATAAAAGAAAATAACTGAGTTGGAAGGAACCTTGGAGGTCATCTAGTCCAACCCCCTGCTCAAGCAGGAGACCTTATACCATTTCAGAGAAACAGCTGTCCAATCTCTTCTTAAAAAGTTCCAGTGATGGAGCATCCACAACTTCTGGAGGCAAACTGTGCCACGGATTAATTGTTCTCACTGTCAGGAAATTTGATTAATTGTTCTCACTGTCAGGAAATTTCACCTTCGTTCTAGATTGCTTCTCTCCTTAATTAGTTTCCACCCACCACTTCAGAAGGCAACCCATTCCGCTGAGTAATCATTACACAGCCAGTTACGAAAACTCCTGCCTCACAATTTTGCTTTGGAAAGGTAGAGATTTCCTTGCACTGTGGATTAAAATTTGTGTCCACAGTCACACTCCCTGAATAGACAAAAAAAACCTTACCCATTAAAGCAGACCTGAGCATTTTACGGCCCTGCGTGGATTGTTTTTATTTTGAAGGCAGCTATTTTTTTTTTTTTTTCAGTTTAACAGAATCTAATAACAGAGCTGGTTGGGATCTTGGAGGTCCTCTAGTCCAATCCCTTTGCTCAAGCAGGAAAGCCTATAGCATTTCAGACAAATGGTTGTCCAGTCTCTTGTTAGTAACTTCCCGCGCTGGAGCACCCTAAATGTCTGAA
Organism: Crotalus adamanteus; assembly: GCA_039797435.1. Classification (NCBI taxonomy): domain Eukaryota; kingdom Metazoa; phylum Chordata; class Lepidosauria; order Squamata; family Viperidae; genus Crotalus; species Crotalus adamanteus. The sequence continues at coordinate 122,158,149 of CM077921.1, forward strand.
GCCAAGCAGTTCCACTGGTTAATTGTTCTCACTAACCATGCTTTTAAAATATCCTGGTTTAGGATGATGTGTGAACCTATACACACCTGTGGAGGCCACTGCATATAGAACATACCACAGTTTCTTTGCCTACCCTCCCTTTCGTGAAGAACTGAGTTTGTCTGGTCTTAACTTAAATCAATATGGAATCTACGTATGTCTTGCAAACCACAATTGATGGCTTGGTGCAGTGTGTTTGACAACTTCAGCAACTTTAAGATGGGTAAACTTAGCAGAACAACAGAGTTGGACGGGACCTTGGAGGTCTTCTAGTCCAACCCCCTGTTCAAGCAGCAAACCCTATATCGTTTCAGACAAATGGTTGTCCAATCTCTTCTTAAAGGCTTCCAGTGTTGGAGCATTCACAGCTTCTGGAGGCAGGCTGTTCCACTGGTTAATTGTTCTCACTGTCAGGAAATTCCAGGTTGCGTCTCTCCTTGATGACTTTCCTTCCTTTGCTTCTTGTCTTGCCTGCAGGTGCTTTGGAGAATAGCCTTTTTGTGTAGGCGCGTGCACACGTGCCTACACACCTTCACAGCCCTGTTTGTTCAGCCCTCCACAAATCCCAGTTTGTCATGTGGCCCTAGAGAAAATTAATTGCCCAATTGACCTCCACTAAGGAGGTCACAACGAACGTTGCCCCCCTCTTCACCGAGAGGGGGACGTTGGTCGGCCGCGAAAGTTAAAGCTGTGGCACCTTCTTCCTGCTACTTCCAGGAAGTACAATGTTATGACAGGTGGAGGGTGCCCTGATCACAGTTGTTCCAGAAAACATCATTTTCCATAGTTTTGGGGAAGAGTAGACAACTAATCCTGGTTAGACTTCCAAGGCCACAAGGTCAAGAGGAAGGAATCCGTACTTGATGATTGCAGGATTAACCATTTGCTTTGGGCACAAGGGCTAGAAGACCAGTCCGTGGAAAGACCCCGATCCTCCACCACGGGGGTCATGGCTGCACCCCCCTGTGGCGCCTTCATCATCCTCATCATCGTGGTTATCTCTATCAAGGTCTTTCCACCAAACGGAAGATTTCGGTAAAGCCGAAATGTAAGCGTTCCTATTTCTGGCTTCTTTTTCTTGTTCCTGTGAATGAAAAAAAAAAGAGAGAGAGAGAGAGACACACAACCATAGAAAGACCACACACACGTACACACGCATACACACGGAACCCAGCTCAAGTGAGCACATAGACCTCAACTTAGTGAAACAGAAAAACAAAACTAACCAGTGTAAGGTTTTCCACTTAACCTCACAATTGCCCCAGCGTTACTCAGGGATTTAAAAGAGCCAAAGAAACTCCTGAGCCGAGGTTTCAGCAAGCAAACAACTTTTATTTTGATCAAAACAGAGTTGGGTGACCCCATCTCTCTTCATGGCTGGTAGAGAGATGAAAGCAACAACCAGAAAAGATGCCTTCCACCTTTTATACCTTTTCAGAACAAAGAGATCAGGTCTTGATACTAGGCATAAGATGGCACAAAAAAACATTTCCTAGATCAGTGGTTCTCAACCTGTGGGTTGGGACCCCATTTGGGGTCGAATGACCATTTCACGGGGGTCGCCAAACAACGCAGTCCGCCATTTTTTCCCCCTTTTCCTTAGCTGTGCTACTCCCTTTTATTCTATTGGCTTTTGAAAGCCAATAGAATAGACTCTCTTGAATAGAGTCTAATTCTATTGGCTTTCAAAAGCCAATAGGAATTGTCCAGGCTGTCTCTGCCCTGCTGAGCCCGCCAAAAGTCCCATTCTGCAAACGGTGCTGCACCAGTTGAGTAGTCCTCGACTTACGACCGGTTGAGTAGTCCTCGACTTACAACCGGTTGGGGGTCGCGGCATTAAAAAGGTTGAGAACCACTGTCCTAGATGATGACTCATACCCAGCAACCCAGGCTCCATCCGTAACTCCTTTCTCCCTCCCCTTACTGTGCTCTTTTCATATAAGCAATCACCTGTACCTAAAGCATGAAGTCCTTACTTTTCCAATATATATATAAAGCATCTGATCAAGCAATTAACTATAAAATAATGATTACAAAATAACAAAACAATGATTACATGATAACACTATAATTATCAATATAAAATGGTTACTATATGTAAAATAAATGCTAATGTCGAACTTAAACATACTAAAATCATAAGCACAATAAAATCCCTTCACTAGGAGAAAGTAAAAAAAAAAACCAAAAGAAAGGACTTAATAGTGGTGGGACACCATGTTACCTGCAAGAATAAGATGTTGTCCTTGGCAATGGCGTCCATCAAGTTCTTATCTGGAGAATGTAAGCTTCTGTTTGTCCAACCGGGCTCCGGACCAGCTCCGTTGGAGGCCTGCCTCCCTCTCTGTCGGTAAAAGAGCAGATAAGCCGTGTCCTTCGGCAGAAAAGAGGTCACGTTACTCACAGATTCAAAAGAAGAGAAGACAACCCTGGTGTCGTTAAAAATGTACCACTGGATCTCCACGTCGGTAGACTTTGTGGAAGCCGTGTTCCGAGTGTTGTCCTGACAAGGGCTCTCCGTGGCCGGATCCTCGCATTCCCTGGCGTAGCAGTAGTAATGACCGCTTTCTGAGGAGACCCCAGAATGGACCACCACGCTGCAGAGATCGTACACCACTGAAGCGAAGTCCTTGCAGGATGAAGTCCATCCTGAGGTCCTCCCTGGATCAGAAGACACCAGGACCGGCAGCTTAAGGATCAATGGGACCGAGACGTTGTCAAGGATTTTCTTTCTTCTCATCATTCCGAGGTCAAAAGAGAACCTCAACAGGGTGAGGATGAGGTAGTGAGGCCCTTCGGTCAGTTCGGTCAACTTCTCGGCATCTTGAAGGGAGGCGCAATTCTCACAGTGATACTTATTCTCCGCCGTGAGCATCTCAGGTGATAAGAAATAATTGATCAAATCCGGGACAGATCTGGAAGCCCGACAGCCAGAAACTTGCTTCTGTAAAGCCAGGTCAGATTCTTTGATGGGCTTCACTTCAACAGAGTCTCGCCCGGACATCAAGGGGAAAGAAGTCTCCACAATTTTTGACACAACTTCTTCCCTAGCTGGACTTTTAGAAGGATTCTGTCCAAGGGCTCTCAATATCCCTGATCTAGCTGGCAAGTCCTTTAGACTGCTTTGAGTCTGGATCCTTGACGGAGAGATCTCAGGGCCCATTTCTTCTCCAGACCTAATCAATGCACTGCTGACATGTCCGGCCTTGTGGTCATCAGCAGGTGGAAAAGCTAAGGAGAGATCTGTGAAGGCTTCTTCTCTGGAGGAGACCTGCAGGCACTTCAGACAACGGATCTTGGTCTTAATTTTGCCACCAAACATCTCTTCCACCAGGGTTTTGTTCACGGAGGGCTGACGGTCGCCAGGAGACACCAAGGAACAGGCCTTGAGTTTCTGACAGATCCTTCTACCAGTTCTCTCTTCCTCGTGAAGACTTTTGGAAGAATGAAGAAGAAAAGAGACACTAAGGCAGGGGTCTTCAAACTTGGCCCTTTTATGAGTTGTGGTCTTCAACTCCCAGAATTCCTCAGCCCAGGCACGCTGGCTGAGGAATTCTGGGAGTTGAAGTCCACATCTCTTAAAATGGCCGAGGTTGAGAAACACCAGTTCAGCTCTTTCTGAGTTAGCATTATTTCCCCCTCACGTTATGTCAGGGAAATAATGCTAACTCAGGAAGAGCTAAAGTTCCGGTGTTTCTCAACCTCGGCCCTTTTATGACGTGTGGACTTCAACTCCCAGAATTCCTCAGCCAGACACGCTGGATGAGGAATTTTGGGAGTTGAAGTCCACACCTCTTAAAATGGCCGAGGTTGAGCAACACCAGTAGCTCTTTCTGAGTTAGCATTATTTTCCCCTCACATTATGTCAGGGGTCTTCAAACTTGGCCCTTTTATGACTTGTGGACTTCAACTCTCAGAATTCCTCAGCCAGCGTGTCTGGCTGAGGAATTCTGGGAGTTGAAGCCCACAAGTCATAAAAGGGCCAGGTTTGAAGACCCCTGCACTAAAGGATAGAAACTCTCCTTTTAAAGCCAGAACAAAGGATATTTTTTTTTTAAAAAAAGGAATTCCACCCTGGACATTACCCCGAATTCGGTCGTTAAAAGGGGAGTTTTAAAGTGGGAAGAAAACTTTTTAGGCCGTGACATGTCAGACTTTGTTCATAGGTGAATCCAAATTCAAGCCATTCTCCCTGAAAACCAATCCAGAGTAAAAGAACAACAGAATTGGAAGGGACCTTGGGAGGTCTTCTAGTCCAACCCATTGCTCAAGTAGGAGACCCTATACCATTGCAGGCAAATGGTTGTCCAATCTCTTCTTAAAAATATCCGCTGTTGAATCCAGATATAAATCTCTCCCGAATTTGGAAGCCAGCATTATTCATTCATTCATTAATTGCTGGTTTAAATTATTTATAGCTGCCAGTTTCCGTAGTCTTTAAATTAGTTATAGCTGAAAACTCTCCAGAGTAATTTCTCCTCAGTCTTAAACCGAGGCTAGTTTATGAGGAGTGGACCTCAACTCCCAGAATTCCCCAGCCAGCCATGCTGGCTGAGGAATTCTGGGAGTTGAAGTCCACTCCTCTTAAAGTGCTCAAGGCTGGAAAAAAAAAACTGGCTTAAACAAATCCAAATCACATTTTCCCAAACCATCCACAATCTACTTTACCGATCCAGCAGGTATTTCAGATACTCAGAGCAATCCTGCTGGGCTCCGCGGGAGAACCAGGGCGGCCACGAAGCCAAAAGGAAATTTTCAGGAGAAATTGCAGGCCGCTTGCGGAGGTATCAGAGAGGCGAGAAAGTGGAGAGAGAGAGAAAAAAAACACATTGAAAAATGTTTTGGTTCCTGCAGTTTAGATATCCTGTTTTACCTGGGTTGGTTTTTTTCCCATTAAGGTTATTGGAACTGATTTTTCTTTTGTGCCTGCTAAATTTATACATTGGTTTATTTGAAGTTTGTAAGCAGTCGGGTGTAGTGGCTGAGGTGCCATCCTAGAAACAAGGATAGGGTGAGTTCTAGTCTCACCTTAGCCATGAAAGCCAGCTGGGTGATTTTGGGCCAATCACCAGAAGACTGTGAATTCTAGTGCCAGCTTAGCCATGAAAGCCAGCTGGGTGATTTTGGGCCAATCACCAGGAGACTGAATTCTGGTGCCACCGTAGTCATGAAAGCCAACTGGGTGACTTTGGACTAATCACCAGGAGATTGTGCGTTCTAGCGCCAACTTATTCATCAAAGCCAGCTGGGTGACTTTCGACTAATCACCAGGAGACTGTGAATTCTAGTGCCAGCTTAGTCATGAAAGCCAGTTGGGTGATTTTGGGCCAATCACTAGGAGACGGTGAATTCTAGTGCCACCATAGTCATGAAAGCCAGCTGGGTGACTTTGGACTAATCACCAGGAGACCGTGAGTTCTAGTGCTGCCTTAGGCATGAAAGCCAACTGGGTGACTTTGAGCCAATGACCAGGAGACTGTGAGTTCTAGTCCTGCCTTAGGCATGAAAAGCTGGCTGGGTGACATTGAGTCAATCAGTCAGAGATGGCGAGTTCTAGTTCTGCCTCAGGCACAATGGCTGGGGAATTTTGGGAGTTGGAAGTCCATACTTTCAAAGCTGCCCCGGCCGAGAAGCATTTCCTTAATCCCTCGTGCATCCCTCCAACAAACCTGGAGCTTACAGCCCCCCCAAAGGCAACATCTTGCAATGAAGAAAACATTCGATTAATTACCTGGCTGTGCTCTAAAAAGGCAAAGAGCCATTGTAGTTTTGCCGCCAGAGGCTGGGAGTTGTTCTCGGCTAAATTCAGCACTGACCGCCTGAAGCTGGAAAGGACATTTAAAAAGGGAAACTCGTCACAAAATCCCCTCGTCAGTTAATCCATTTACTTAAAGCACAGGCCCCACGTGGATGTAACCCCTCTAGGCCCATCATCGCCCTTCCTTTAAGATTGCGCAGAACTAGGAACATATAAATAATAGGTTTGTGGTGGGTGGCGTTCTATGGCCACCCACCGTCCTTGCTCAGCCTCCAGGTGGCCTTAGCTAAAGTACAAGCTGTATTAAGCAGAGGGGATTGGGCCACAAAATAATTACACACAGCTCTTCTCTTTGGCTGCGTTAAGCCCCCGAACTGTACAGAAGGTCCTGGTTTTTGTTTATTGGAAAATACCACACATAAGTTTTTGTCCTGGGTGGTTACAAGAGCCTTGGTGGCCCAGCGGTTAGAGTACAGCATTGCAGGCTAAATCACTGCCCACAGCCAGGAGTTCGATCCTGACTGCTCAAGTTGGACTCAGCCTTCCCTCCTTCCGAGGTGGGTAAAATGAGGACCCGGATTGTTGGGGCAGATATGCTGAGTCTGGAAAGCGCTCAGAGAGGGCTGTAAACCAAGCGGTATATAAGTCTAAGTACTATTGCTATTCCTCTCCCTCCCTTTTTCTTTCTTTCTTTCTTTCTTTCTTTCTTTCTTTCTTTCTTTCTTTCTTTCTTTCTTCTTTCTTTCTTTCTTTTCTCCCTCCCTCCCTTCCTCCCTCCATTCCTTCCTCTCTCCCTTCTTTCCTTTCTTTCTTCCTTCCTTCCTTCCTTCCTTCCTTCCTTCCTTCCTTTCTTTCTTTCTTTTCTCCCTCTCTTCCTCTCTTCCTCCCTTCCTTCTTTCCTCTCTCCCTTCGTCCCTCCCTCCCTCCCTCCCTTCGTCCCTCCCTCCCTCCCTTCTTTCTTTCTTTCTTCCCTCCCTCCTCCCTTCTTCCTTCCTCCCTCCCTCCCTTCCTCTCTCTCTTTCCCTCCCTCCCTTCCTTCCTCCCTTCTTTGTTTCCTCCCCTCTTCTCCCTTCCTTCTTTCCTCTCTTCCTTCCTTCCTCCCTCCCTCCCTCCCTTCCTTCCTCCCTTCTTTGTTTTCTCCTTCCTTCCTTCCTTCCTCCCTCCCTCCCTCCCTCCCTCCCTGTGGCACAATGATTAGAATGCAGTATTGCAGCTAACCCTCTGCTCATTACCAGGAGTTCGATCCTGACCAACTCAAGGTTGACTCAGCCTTCCCTCCTTCCAAGGTTGGTAAAATGAAGACCCAGATTGTTGGGGAGGGGGCCCAAGATGCTGACTCTTTAAGCCGCTCAGACAGGGCTGTACAGCGAGGTGAAGCGGTATACAGTATACATCTAAGTGTTGTTGCTATTGCTATAAATCAATTCTAAGTGAAATTCTTGTCTTCTTTATTTGAAACAATAAAATAGTCCGGCTCAGCAAATAACAAAGTTGGGATGCTGTTGCTTGAGCTTGGAACCTAAGCAAGTTGAAAGCTGGTGGATACATGGCTGGGATCCCACCAGAAAAATCCCAGACTGGAAAGAAATTTGCAAACATCTGGAAAAAGGCCTATTGCTATAAAATCAACTGCTCATTCCTGAATGCAACTCAGTTTATCTTTATCGGACGCTGTGCTAAATCAAATTTGTTAACTCCGTGCTGCAGATTCAGCAAATTTGCTGGTCCCGATTATTGATTCTGAGCCAATAATCCGAGGGATAAATCCTCAAATGGACTATTGCTACGTTTCGTAATGATGGACGAGCTTGGATTAGATGCTTCTAATAGGGATACTGGTGGTCCTCCATTTATAACCATTCGTTCAGCAACCATTCAAAGTTACCACATTACCGACAGAAGTGATTTACGACCAGTTTTTTCACACTTATGACCGTTGCAGCCTCCCCAGGGTCACCTGATCAAAATTCAGACACTTACAAAAGTGAAAATATGTGTATAATAATGTATAATAATAATAATATGAATTATTCTTAGTAAGAAGTAGAATATGAAGGAAGAAAAATGTAAATAAGAAACAACAGGGCAATAAGGACAAATATTCTAAAAAAGAATAAGGGGGGAAATGTAAATAATAGAAGATTACCGTTATGTAATCGCTGTTAAAAAAAAGGGGAGGAGTATATACTGTGTGTGTATGTGTGTTATACTGTGTGTGTGTGTGTGTTTTGCTTTGTTTTGTTTTGTTGGTTAAAAATAAAAAAAAAATTAAAAAAGGAAAAAAAAATTCAGACACTTGGCAACTGACTTGTATTTATGACGATTGCAACGTCCTGGAGTCACGTGATCCCTTTTTTGCGACCTTCTGACAAGTAAAGTCAGTGGGGAAGCCTGATTCATTTAACAACGGCAATGACTCACTTAACAACCGTGGAAAGAAAGATTGTTAAAATGTGGCAAAACTTAACGCCTGTCTCGCATAGCAACGGACATTTTGGACTCAATTGTGGTCGTAAGTCAAGGACTACCTGTACTCCCGTTTCCCTTTCCTAAACTCGCATCGTTTAGACCAGTGGTTCTCAACCTGTGGGTCGGGACCCCATTTGGGGTCCAACGACCATTTCACGGGAGTCGCCAAACAACACAGTCCGCCATTTCCCCCCCCCTTTTCCTTAGCTGTGCTACTCCCTTTTATTCTATTGGCTTTCAAAAGCCAATAGGAATTGTCCAGGCTGTCTCTGCCCTGCTGAGCCCGCCAAGAGTCCCATTCTGCAAACGGTGCTGCACCAGTTGAGTAGTCCTCGACTTACGACCGGTTGAGTAGTCCTCAACTTATGACCGCTTGGGGGTCGCGGCATTAAAAAGGTTGAGAACCACTGGTTTAGACAGCCGCAAAGAGGCAACATGGACGAAACCCCTAGATACAAACACAGGAAGGCGAGTGGATCAGAAGAAGAGAGGAAGAAGCAAGAGAAGGCTGCCTACTCTGAGGCCATGAAGAGAGCCTGGAGGATGCTGTTCATGTAGCAGGTGTTCCCCAGGTTAATTAAGCCAATCTTCCCGGTGTCCGATTTGGAGGCCAAGCGAGGATAGAGGTTGGCCAGCTCGTTTTTCTGGGAGGTCCAAGCATTCTGCCCAAGCAGATGCTTAATGCGATCTTCGTTAGGAATTGGGACACCCTTCCGAGAAGAGAAAGAGAAAGACAGAGGGAGAGGGAGAGAGGGTGGGGGGAGAGAGAGGGAGAGAAGGGAGAGAGAGAGAGATAGGAGAGAGAAAGAGGGACAGGGAGAGGGAGAGAGGGAGAGGAGACAGAGAGAGGGTGAAGGAGAGAGAGGGAGAGGGAGAAAGAGGGAGAGGGGTAGAGAGAGGGAGAGCAAGAGAGAGGGGGGAGAGGGGCAGAGTGAGAGGTGGGGTGAGAAAGCAAGAAGGAGAAGAAGAGAGAAGGAGAGTGTGGGAGAGAGAGAGTGGGAAAGGGAGAGAGAAAGAGGGAGAGGGAGAGGAAGAGGGGACAGAGAAAGGGAGAGGGGAGAGGGAGAGGTGGGGTGAGAAAGGAAGAGGGAGAAGGAGAGAGAAGGAGAGGATGTGTGTGGGAGAGAGAGTGAGAAAGGGAGAGAGAAAGAGGAAAGAGGGAGAGGGGATAGAGAAAGGGAGAGAGAGAGAGGGGCAGAGTGAGAGGTGGGGTGAGAAAGGAAGAGGGAGAAGGAGAAAGGAGAGGGTGTGTGTGGGAGAGAGAGAGCAGGAGAGGGAGAGAGAAAGAGGGAGAGGGGAAGAGGAGACAGAGAAAGGGAGAGGGAGACAGAGTAGGAGAGGTGGGAGAGAGAGTGGGAGGGCGAGAGAGAAAGGGAGAGAGGTAGAGAGAAAGGGTGGGTAGAGAGAGGGGGGGGAGAGTGAGAGGTAAGGCAAGAAAGGAAGGAGAAGAAGAGAGAAGGAGAGTGTGTGGGAGAGAGAGAGTGGGAAAGGGAGAGAAAGAGGGAGAGGAAGAGGGGGAGAGGGGACAGAGAAAGGAAAAGGGAGAGGGGGAAAGTGAGAGGTGGGGTGAGAAAGGAAGAGGGAGAAGGAGAGAGAAGGAGAGGGTGTGTGTGGGAGAGAGAGAGTGGGAGAGGGAGAGAGAAAGAGGGAGGGGACAGAGAAAGGGAGAGGGAGACAGTAGGAGAGGGTGGGAGAGAGAAAGGGAGAGAGGTAGAGAGAAAGGGTGGGTAGAGATAGAGGGGGGAGAGTGAGAGGTAGGGCAAGAAAGGAAGGAGAAGAAGAGAGAAGGAGTGTGTGGGAGAGAGAGAGTGGGAAAGGGAGAGAGAAAGAGGAAGAGGGGGAGAGGGGACAGAGAAAGGGAGAGGGAGAGAGGGGGAGAGTGAGAGGTGGGGTGAGAAAGGAAGAGGGAGAAGGAGAGAGGAGAGGGTGTGTGTGGGAGAGAGAGTGGGAAAGGGAGAGAGAAAGAGGGAGAGGAAGAGAGGGAGAGGGGACAGAGAAAGGGAGAGAGGGGCAGAATGAGAGATGGGGTGAGAAAGGAAGCGGGAGAGAGAAGGAGAGGGTGTGTGTGGGAGAGAGAGAGAGTGGGAGAGGGAGAGAGAAAGAGGGAGAGGGAGGGAGAGAGAGAGAATTAGCAGACCATTGCTCTCTACGGTCATTTTATCGAACCTGTGTGCACCCTGAATTCTGTTGACAAATGCTGTAAAGCTGTTGCCTATCCGTTAGCCCTTCGAGGTAGTCCAGACAAGAAGCCCTACCATGAATAGTGGGGGAATCAGTTTGGTGTAGTGATGGTCTAATCACCAGGAGAGGGTGAGTTCTAGTACGGCCTTAGGCATGAAAGCCAGCTGGGCAATATTGGATGAATCACCAAAAGAAGGTGAGTTCTAGTCTCGCTTTAGACATGAAAGTTGGCTGAGATTACTCTGGGCCCATCATCAGGAGACTGCCTTAGGGATGAAAGTCAGCTAGCTGACTTTTGGGCAATCACCTGGAGACAGTGAATTCTAGTACTGCCTTAGGCCGGAAAGCCATCTCGGTGACTTTAGGCCAGTCATTTTTCTTCAGCCCAGCCCACCTCATAGGATTGTTTTTGTGGGGAAAAGAGGAGGAGGAAGGAGTATTATGTATGCTCACCGCCTTGAGTAAAAAAGAATAAAGGCCCGATACAAGTAAATAAATATAATTTTAAAAGAATTTTAAAAGAAACATCTTAATAAACCTATCCAGGTCCAAGAAAGCTTTAAAGCAGGGCTCTTCAAACTTGGCCCTTTTATGACTTGTGGACCAACTCCCAGAATTCCTCAGCCAGGCACACTGGCTGAGGAATTCTGGGAGTTGAAGTCCACAAGTCATGAAGGGACCATAGTTCCCCCATGCAGGCCGAGGAATTCTGGGAGTTGAAGTCCACGAGTCATGAAGGGACCATAGTTCCCCCATGTTGGCTGAGGAATTCTGGGAGTTGAAGCCCGCGAGTCATGAAGGGACCATAGTTCCCCCATGCTGGCTGAGGAATTCTGGGAGTTGAAGTCTGCGAGTCATGAAGGGGCCATAATTCCCCCATGCTGGCTGAGGAATTATGGGAGTTGAAGTCCACGAGTCACGAAGGGGCCATAGTTCCCCCATGCTGGCTAAGGAATTCTGGGAGTTGAAGTGCACGAGTCATGAAGGGGCCATAGTTCCCCCATGCTGGCTGAGGAATTCTGGGAGTTGAAGTCCACAAATCATAAAGGGGCCATAGTTTTCCCCATGCTGGCTCAGGAATTCTGGAAGTTGAAGTCCACAAGTCATGAAGGGGCCATAGTTTTCCCCATGCTGGCTCAGGAATTCTGGAAGTTGAAGTCCACAAGTCATGAAGGGGCCATAGTTTCCCCATGCTGGCTGAGGAATTGAAGAGCCCTGCTTTAAAGCTAAGGTTCTGATTCCAATCAGGACCAATTCTGGCTAAGATTTAGACTTTGTCACTACAGGCAAAATAATCTTGGTTCCAATTCTCAGGGGTTTTACCTCATCCCCTCTAACGGTTACCTGAGGTGCATAAAAGGAGCAGGCTTACTTTTATGGCTTCCACCAGAGGTTCGTAGAGATCTGGAAATCCCGAGAAGCAGAAAAACATGCAGTGGATCAATTCGGCCAGCTGGTCCAAACACCGGGATGCCGAATTGGAGTTTTCCTTTTGAAGCGCTGCCACCACTCTGGGTATATGTGGCAGAAGCTGTCAGAGGAAATAAAATATTGAGAAGCATCAAGGAATGGAATGGGTACCCAAGGAAAAGGGTGAGCATATGGTCAAGGATAAAAAACAAGGAAACCCAGAGAGCTAACTGCAATAAATATTGCAAGATCCAGTCTGGGTCGGTCTTCCGAGTTTTTGGATTCATGCTGGAACCCTCTCTTGGGGAATTAGACAGACTTGCAGCTTTGATTTTTTTCCTGCCTAGGTGTAAAACCTTGCTTTTCTCCACATTAGATAACCTTTATTGTCTTTTTTTTCCCCCTGTGGGCACAATGGCACACATTAAAAATGAAATTTAGTTGCTTCCTCTCCAAGTGTACACAGCCACAACACACATTTAAAACATACTATATACTATATACAACATATGTATAGAACTTACATATAATTAACATATAAATATTTAGGCAAGAAAAACCAAATGTATAGGTATAGTATAGGGGGTGCCTTGCTCAATAGTAGTAACTGTGAGAGGCATTTCGGAGTCCTAGTAGACAATCACTTAAATACGAGCCAGCCGTGTGCTGCAGCTGCCAAAAAAGCCAACACAGTGCTAGGCTGCATTAACAGAGGGATAGAATCAAGATCACGTGAAGTGTTAATACCACTTTACAAGGCCTTGGTAAGGCCACACTTCGAATACTGCATTCAGTTTTGGTCACCGCGATGTAAAAAAGATGTTGAGACTCTAGAAAGAGTACAGAGAAAAGTAACAAAGATGATTAGGGGACTGGAGGCTAAAACATATAAGGAATGGTTGCTAGAATTGGGTATGTCCAGTTTAATGAAGAGAAGGACGAGGGGGGACATGATAGCAGTCTTCCAGTATCTCAGGAGTTGCCCCAAAGAAGAGGCAGTCAAGCTATTCTCCAAAGTGCCTGAAGGCAGAACAAGAAGCAACGGGTGGAAACTCATCAAGGAGAGAAGCAACCTGGAACTAAGGAGAAACTGCCTGACAGTTAGAACAATTAACCAGTGGAACAACCTGCCTCCAGAAGCAGTGAATACTCCAACACTGGAGGTTTTTAAGAAGAGACTGGACAGCCATTTGTCCGAAATGGTATAGGGTTTCCTGCCTGAGCAGGGGGTTGGACTAGATGACCTCCAAGATCCCTTCCAACTTTACTGTTGTTGTTGTTGTTATTATTATTATTATTATTATTATTATTATTATTATTCATTAAATTTCAGGTTGTTGGATAGGGCCCGTTGTTCAAGTCTTGTCAAGATCTTTTTGGAACCTGAGCTTCTTCTGCAACATTTATCCTGGGATAGGCATATTGGCTTTCATTCTCAATAAATATCCATATAAGCTGGCCAGAGACCCAAAACAATACACAATTGATTGGAACAGGGATTCATTTCCTTTACCAGGTGAAATGCTTCGTGAGAGTGTTGGAAACTCAGCAGCATGTAACGCAGAATAGAGACAGCCCCCTCTCTCAATATAGGGTAGAGCAGCTTGGAAAACACCTGAAAAAACAGCAAAATAAAGATTTAAGGGAAGTAGTATTGGAAAATTAATAAAAAAAAACTTGGGAAAAAAAAGATTTAAGAGAAGTAGATTGGCAGAATCAGGATAAACATAATTCCTACAGCATCATCTCTGGCCTGGTAAGAGATGCTGTGCAAGACTGGGATTGGAGTCTGGAGAATGTAAAGCATGAAAGCCGGCTGGGTGATTTTGGGCCAATCATCAGGAGACGGTGAGTTCTAGTCCCGCCTTAGACATGAAAACCATCTGGGTGACTTTGGGCCAATCATCAGGAGACGGTGAATTCTAGTCCCGCCTTAGGCATGAAAACCTGCTGGGTGACTTTGGGCCAATCATCAGGGGACTCTGAGTTCTAGTCCCTCCTTAGGCATGAAAACCTGCTGGGTGACTTTGGGCCAATCATCAGGAGACGGTGAGTTCTAGTCCCGCCTTAGGCATGAAAACCTGCTGGATGACTTTGGGCCAATCATCAGGGGACTCTGAGTTCTAGTCCCTCCTTAGGCATGAAAACCTGCTGGGTGACTTTGGGCCAATCATCAGGAGACGGTGAGTTCTAGTCCCGCCTTAGGCATGAAAACCATCTGGGTGACTTTGGGCCAATCACCAGGAGACTCTGAGTTCTAGTCCCGTCTTAGGCATGAAAACCTGCTGGGTAACTTTGGGCCAATCATCAGGAGACAGTGAGTTCTAGTCCCGCCTTAGGCATGAAAGCCGATCGGATGACTTTGAGCCAATCACCAGGAGACTCTGAGTTCTAGTCCCGCCTTAGGCATGAAAACCTGCTGGGTGACTGAGCCAGTCCCTCTCTCTCAGCCCAACCCACCTGGCAGGGTTTTTATTATGGAGAAAATAGTGGAGGAAGGAGTATGAGATATGTTCATCACCTTGAGTTATTTATAAAAATGGTCAAGGCAGGATACAAGTAACAAAGCAGGAGCCAAGTAAAGGATGGCCAAACTAGTTAAAAATCACAGCAGTATTATTAGTGTCACCCAGTGGATCCCAACCATTCACTCACTGTTGGGTGGGATTCATACCAAAGACTCCGTGGAATTTGCCTTGAATCCAGAAAAAGTTCGATATTATGATCTGAAGTGGGGAAATCGGCTTTGCCGATCTTTTGGGATTCTCATTTACAGCGTTTCCTGCCTGAGCAGAGGGTTGGATTAAATGACCTCCAAGGTCCCTTCCAACTTTTATTATTACTATTACTACTACTACTACTACTACTACTACTATTATTATTATTATTATTATTATTATTATATCAATGGTCAGGTAAACAAAGGGTTTTTCACCTGTTTTCTAGGGGAATTTTCTGATGACTTATCTACAAAAAAAAAACTAATCAAGGGGAGAAGCAACCTAGACTTAAGGAGAAACTTCCTGACAGTGAGAACAATTAACCAGTGGAACCACCTGCCTCCAGAAGCTGTGAATGCTCCAACACTGGAAGCTTTTAAGAAGAAACTGGACAGCCATTTGTCTGAAATGGTATAGGGTTTCCTGCCTGAGCAGGGGGTTTGACTAGATGACCTCCAAGGTCCCTTCCAACTTTACTACTACTACTACTACTACTACTACTACTACTACTATCATCATTATTGTTATTATTATTATTATTATTATTATTATTATTATTATAAATCCTGGCTGTATTCCAGTTAAAAATACCTTAATATTTTTACTGTAAGGATTAGTAGAAACCCCAAAACAACAAGCCAGAGATGGCCAGAATCGGTACATCCCTAGTCAAAGGTAGGCTGGGGGTGGGGGGTCAGCTTTGGGGTGGGGGTAAATCAGGATAAGAAACACAATTACAGGTAGTCCTTGACTTACAACCACCATTGACCCCAACAATTCTATTACTAAGCAAGGCAGTTGTTGACTTTTGCCTCATTTTACAATCTTTTTTTAACCACCGTTAGTAAATGGATCGCTGCAGTTGTTAAGTGAGTCTGGCTGATTTTGCTTGCCGGAAGATCACAAAAGAGGACAGGGCAACAGTCCCAAACACATGCCGGTTGCCAAGCATCTGGATTTGGATCACGTGACCGCAGAGATGCTGCAATGGTCGTAACTGTGAAAGACAGTTCCGAGACACTGTTTTTAATGCCGTCGTAACTTTGAACGGTCACTAAATGAAAGGCTATAAGTTGAGGACTACCGGTACAGTGTAGGGCATGGAGCGTTGTCACAGAGACACGGATCAGAAACAAAATTGTGATTTTTCATTGGTCTCCCTCCTTGACAAACACAATAGCGTAAAGACATAGGAAGGATCAAACCGACTCGCTCAATTTTGGAAAGCGTGACTTCCATCAGGATGCTGAACTTCTTCACTGCCGCCAGATTCTTCAGCAAGGCGATGATCCATTTGTCTAAGTTCTTCCCCAGGGGCCAGGAGACCCATTCAATCATCCTGCAGGGAGAAAGAGAGAGAGGGGGGGAGGGAGGGAGGAAGGGAGGGAGGGAGAGAAAGAGATGAATCAATGCAAGACAGCTTCAGAGAGGCAGATTCAGACATGGAGCCATTCCTGAGATCCTGAAGAACGATGGGAACTGAGAAGAAATCCTATCTAATGCATATGTGAGGAGGAGAGGAGAAGGGAGAGGGAGGAGGAGGAAGAAGAAGAGGGAGAGAAAAAGGAAAGGAGGAGGAAGAGGAGGAAAAGGAGGAGGAGGATGGGAGGAGGAGGGAGAGGAAGAGAAAAAGGAGGAGGAGGAGGGAGGAGAGGAGGAGGAGGAAGAGAAGGAGGAGGGGAGGAGGAGGGAGAGGAAGAGAAAAAGGAGGAGGGGAGGGAGGAGGAAGAGGAGGGGAAGAGGAGGGAGAGGAAGAGAAAAAGGAGGAGGAGGAGGGGAGGAGGAGGAGGAAGAGGAGGGGAGGAGGAGGGAGAGGAAGAGAAAAAGGAGGAGGAGGAGGAGAAGGAAAGAGGACGAGGAAGAGGAGGAGGAGAAAGAGAAAGAGAAAGAGAAGAAGGATGGGCTCTAATACACATCTGAACACAGATGCAGAGAAGAGCAACAAAGATGATCAGGGGACTAGAGGCTGAAACATATAAGGAATGGTTGCTGGAATTGGGTATGTCTAGTTTAACGAAGAGAAGTGGGGACATGATAGCAGTGTTCCAGTATCTCAGGGGCTGCCCCAAAGAAGAGGGAGTCAAGGTATTCTCCAAAGCACCTGAAGGCAGGACAAGAAGCAACGGATGGAAACTCAAGGAGAGAAGCAACCTAGAACTTAGCAGAAAGTTCCTAACAGTGAAAACAATTAATCAGTGGAAAGGCTGGGGGTGCTCCATCGTTGGAGGTTTCTAAGAAGACAACTATTTGTGTGAAATGGAATAGGAGGCTGGACTAGAAGACCTCCAAGGTCCCTTCCAACTTTGTTATTCTGTTATTCTGAGTCGGAAAGCCCGGAAGACTAAAATCTCTGGTCCCGGTGACCAACCCAGATTGGATCACCAGTGACTTTCGATTTCTCCTCACCTCCCAATCGCGGTCATCATCTGAAGGTCAGTGATGCTGTCGTCGTTGGTGAGGTTTCTTAGGATGCCGTCCATCAGCTCCAGAGGAACGTACTGGACCACGCTGGCTAAGGCAATCGAGGGATCCTGGTCTTCTGCAAAACATTAGCAGGGGCAGAAAAACCACTTGGAAGTTGAAACTTCGCGAACTGCAAGCATCGTTTTTCTCAGGGTTTTTGCCCACTGAGAATCATGAAGACACAGGCAAGTCACAAATTGTACCTCAGGACGGTTTAAAAACCTAAGGCAAGGGTCCCCAACCCCTGGCCCTTGGACTAATACCAGGCTGTGGCATGCCAGCAACCGGTCCGCACAAACAAGCAAAGCCCCATTGGCGGGATGCAGGCAGCACACAAAACCACACACCCTCCGGTCCGCGGAAAAACCTCTCTCCACGGAACCGGTCCCTGGTGGCCAAAAGGTTGGGGACCTCTGACCTAAGGGACAGGGTGGCTGTAGGCCGATAGTCCTTGACTTATAACCATAACTGAGCTCGCAATTTCAATTATAGGCTGCTATGTTATAAAGCCACCAGATGGTCACGCCTGATTTTACGGCCATTTTTGCTCAAGCAGGAGAACCCTATACCGGGGGTCCACAACCTGTGTGGGCCACAGCCCACTACCGGGCCTTGGCCTAATGGCCACCGGACCGCATGCGTGGCTGGTTGGCGTACGTGTGTGCGCGCGCAGCTCCACTCGTGCGAGCGTCGCCATACACAAGCGTTGTGGGCGTTTGCAGTCCCGCTCATGCGAGCAACGGACATTTGCGCACAAGCATAAGTGTGCGCACGCATTTACCCCTCCCAAAACCATCCCTTCTTCTTTCTCCCGCCCTCCCTCTACTCCAGGCTGTCAACCCCGAAAGGTTGGGGAACCCTGCCCTGTGCTATTTCAGACAAATGGCTGTCCAATCTCCAGCGCTGGGGCACCCATAATTTCTGGAGTCGTCATTCCACTGATTTTGGTTTTCCTTGCGGTCATAAGCTGAGGATTACCGGTAAAGCACTATTTCAAACCAATGTATAAAACAGTGGTTCTCAACCTGTGGGTCGGGACCCCATTTGGGGTCGAACGACCATTTCACGGGGGTTGCCAAACAATGCAGTCCACCATTTTTTCCCCCCTTTTCCTTAGCTGTGCTACTCCCTTTTCTTCTATTGGCTTTTGAAAGCCAATAGAATATACTCTCTTGAATAGAGTCTAATTCTATTGGCTTTCAAAAGCCAATAGGAATTGTCCAGGCTGTCTCTGCCCTGCTGAGCCCGCCAAAAGTCCCATTCTGCAAACGGTGGTGCACCAGTTGAGTAGTCCTCGACTTACGACCGGTTGAGTAGTCCTCGACTTACAACCGGTTGGGGGTCGCGGCATTAAAAAGGTTGAGACCCACTGGTATAAAAAGACACCCCTCCCTACCTATTGTCGATATGATGGTGAAGAGTTCCTTCAGAGAAGGGAGGATGGAGGTCATCTGAGTTTTCCAGATTTTCTGCAGCAAAAGGGTGACTTGGATCACCTGGTCTAAAAATTCCATAATGGCGTCTTCCCGTCCGGAGCTGGTATGGAACTGCCCGATGCATCGTATCAGTTGTTGGCAAAAAAGGGTTTGGCGTTTGCCGGTGGGCACGCACAGCGGGTAGTGAGTTAAGAGCTTACTGATCTTCACACATTGCTTCAGGCCCGGCCTCTCACAGATCTTCCGTAGGACTTCTGTCCTCAGTAGACTGAAGACGTCGTTGGCCGAAGGGCCGTCCATAACGAAGGGCAATCCGAGATGGATGTAATCAAAGACGTACACGCTTCTCTTCCCGAGAGGTCCATAGCCTTCCTGGAGAAGACTTAGGAGGAACTGAGCGTTGAAGAATTCTTCAAAGGCCTCTTGGTGGTAAAGTCCACAGACTTCCAGGATCTCCTTGCCCACGGACCTCTTGAATTTGGTATCGCCCAAGAGGAAGAGTTTGGTGGAAAGTTCCAGCATTGACCAACACTGTTCGGTGTCCATGGTCCTCTTCAAAGCCTCTATGATACGCCTCACCAGACCTTGTTTCATGTGATCGGGATAGGAAGAGGCCAGGATGGCTTCCAGAATTTTATCCATGGTGGCTTCTTGGATGTCCTCAAAGAAGATCAGAGATCTTCATCCCCTCCTGCCTGGAATGGAGATATTGGGTTAGATGTCATAATTAATAATGACAGGATATAAATAAGAGAAAAAGGAGTCCCAAGGATTACCAATATTTTGAGAAGTCTACATCCAGCCATTACAAAAACAAAAATGATCAAATCTGGACAATTTCCATCTTTCCATCTTCTTGTTCTGTCTTTAGGTGCTTTGGAGAATAAGTTGATCCCCTTTTCTCTGGAGCAATCTCTCGAATATTGGAAGACTGCCAATTTTGTTTGCAAGCAAACAAGCTGTTGGTCTTATGCTCTAAGACAGTGTTTCCCAAACTTGACAATTTTAAGGCATGAGGACTTCAACTCCCAGAATTCCACAGCCAGCAACGCTGGCTGTGGAATTCTTGGAGTTGAAGTCCACATGCCTTAAAATTGTCAAGTTTGGGAAACACTGCTCTAAGAATTTGTATGTTGTCACATGGACAATCACTTAAATATGAGCCAGCCGTGTGCTGCAGCTGCCAAAAACAGTAATGCAATCTGAGGCTGCATCAACAGAGGGATAGAATCAAGATCACGTGAATTGCTAATACCACTTTATAATGCCTTGGTATGACCACACTTGGAATACTGCATCCACTTTTGGTCACCAAAATATTAAAAAGATGTTGAGATTCTAGAAAGAGGGCAGAGAAGAGCAACAAAGATGATCAGGGGACTGGAGACTAAAACATATGAAGAACATTTTCAGGAACTAGGTATGTCTAATGAAAAGAAGGACTAGGCGTGATAGGATGGCAGTCTTCCAATATTTGCCCCAAAGAAGAGGGAGTCAGGCTATTCTCCAAAGCACCAGAAGGCAGGACAAGAAGCAAAGGATGGAAACTCATCAAGGAGAGAAGCAACCTAGAACTAAGGAGAAACTTCCTGACAGGGAGAACAATTAACCAGTGGAACAGCCTGCCTCCAGAAGTGGTGGGTGCTCCATCACTGGAGGCTTTTAAGAAGGGATTGGACAGCCATTTGTCTGGGATGATATAGGGCAGTGGTGGCGAACCTATGGCACGTGTGCCAGAGGCGGCACTTAGAGCCCTCTCTGTGGGCAGACTTGCCATTAGGCCACCATTGGCACCCGGAGCGGCGGCCCCAACCAGCACAAAGGAGGTGAAGCAGCTGGCTAGCAAGCTCATAGAGGTCTTAATAATAATAATAATAATAATAATAATAATAATAATAATAAAGTTGGAAGGGACCTTGGAGGTTATCTAGTCCAACCCCCTGCTCAGGGAGGAAACCCTACACCATTTCGGACAAATGGCTGTCCAGTCTCTTCTTAAAAACTTCCAGTGTTGGAGCATTTACTGCTTCTGGAGGCAGGTGGTTCCACTTGTTAGTTGTTCTGACTGTCAGGAAGTTTCTCCTTAGTTCTAGGTTGCTTCTCTCCTTGATTAGTTTCCACCCGTTGCTTCTTGTCCTGCCTTCAGGTGCTTTGGAAAATAGCTTGATTCCCTCTTCTTTATGGCAGTCCCTGAGATATTGGAAGGCTGCTATCATGTCCCCCCTTGTCCTTCTCTTCTTTAAACTAGACATACCCAATTCCAGCAACTGTTCCTTATATGTTTTAGCCTCCAGTCCCTTAATCATCTTTGTTGCTCTTCTCTGTACTCTTTCTAGAGTCTCAACGTCTTTTTTACATCGTGGTGACCAAAACTGGATGCAGGATTCCAAGTGTGACCTTACCAAGGCATTGTAGGTGGTCGAGCACGCCCCCATGCGCTCAGTGGCCTCTGTGTGTGGGGGGGCTGATGGTGTCAGGCAGCAGCCACCCCTGCCTCGCCTTGCCCTGCAGCAATGGCACCTCCGCCCTACCCCCTGCCTCACCCCACAGGACGAGCCTCCTGCCCACTGCCCCACCCACCAGAGACCCCCTGGATCTCCCCCAATCCTGCCCAGCCCCCACAGGCATCCCCCCACGAGCAACATCAAGGTGGCCATGCCCACCCCGGCCATGCCCACCCAGTCTGCCGTGACCACCGCAGCCACGCCCACCCAGTGGGCCACGCCCCCCTGAGGCCACACAATGCTGATGTGCGATTGTGGTTTGGGCACTCGGTCTCTAAAAGGTTCACCACCGTTGGTATAGGGTCTCCTGCAGTGGGTTGGACTAGAAGATCTCCAAGGTCCCTTCCAACTCTCTTATTCTATTATTCTGAGATATTTTTTGGGAAGTAGATCCTGCACAAAACTAACGCTTTCTTTTGAAGCTTCTGACGTTCTTTCTCCCTCCGCACACAAGCCCACAGAGTTAAAATGATGTGGTTCAAGAGACACACATAGGGGTGTGTGTGTGTGTGTGTGTGTGTGTGTGTGTGTGTGTGTACTCAGGAGGATAGATGTTCTGCATCATTGTGCAACACTGCTTGCCTGTGCCAAGATTTACTGGCACTCCGTGGGCACGAATAAAGCCCATGCCCTTTGCAATTCAATTAGACAAAAAGATACTGGTGGTGACTAATTAACAGAAAGTGGTAGGTAATTAAGCCACTGAAAAATAACACTTGCCTTCCCCTAGAACGGATTAGAATAAAACTCCCTCGTTCAAAGGGCTTTTATGCTATCTGCGAAGCTGAGAATAAAATAAATATTTTCTTCTCAATATCTCCAAAATAAGCTTAGCTACATTTCTAGCACGGCAAGCCGGAAATTTTCATTATATTCTAAAATTCTGAGTGTATAAAGAAAGTTTCTGGAGTTTGTTGCTCTCTGTTCCTATTTTTCCTGTCTTGTTCTCTCCATTCCTGTCCTGGCAGTATCGGTAGTCCTCGGCTTACGACCACAACGGAGCCCCACATTTTTTGTTGCTAAGTGAGACCTTTGGGCAGCGACCTTTGCCCCATCTTACGACTTTCCTTGCCACCGTTGTTAAGTGAATCACTGCAATCGCTAAGTTAGTAACACACGGTTGTTAAGTGAATCCGGCTTCTCCATGGACTTTGAGGGCGCCAAAGGGAATCACGTGACTCTGGGACATTGCAATCGTCGTAAGTACGAATCAGTGGCCAAGGGTCCGAATTTGGATCACGTGACTATGGGGATGCTGCGACGGTCGTAAAGGTAAAAAAACAGTCACAAGTCCCCTTTTTCAGTGCCATTGTAACTTTCCACAGTCACAACTCTGCTAAAGAAGATAAAAGTAAAATTTTAAAAATTTGAAATACTATTTTTCTGTTTTTTTTAAAAGTCCTAAAAAATCAGGTGTGTCTGGTGTTAACAACCGTTTTGCTTAGTAAGGGAAATTCTGGCCCCAATTGAAGTCATAAATCAAGGATTTATGGATTACAATCCAAGGAAAAGCAAAATATTTCCTGATGGTAGAAATGCTTTTTTCTTTTGCTTAGACCAGGGCTCTTCAACCAGTGGTACAGGTACCACCTGTGGTACATTGGCACCTGGCAGGTGGTATGCGACCATCCTAAAAAAGTGGTAGCAGGGGAGGGGAATGAGCTGAACCGGTGGCAGCACCGCACAAGCCTGAGCGAGAGATGGCTGGAGCTGCAGGGCTGTCAGGGCTCAGCAGAAGCACCAGGATCAGTGCCAGGCTCCAACTGGAGCTCGGCGCTGATCCTGGCGCTTCTGCTGAGCCCAGAAGAAGCGTCGATCAGCTGGAATGTTGCAGCCTCTCCAGGGTCTTGTGATTTATATTCAGATGCTTGGCAACTGATTCATATTTACGACGGTCACAGTGTCCCAGGGTCATGTGAAGTGACCAAAACCTGCTGCAACCACCCAGCAGATGGGGGGAATAAAAACCAAACACCCCCCAGCCCACCCCCACTGCCAATCCTCAACAGAAATGCTCACAACAATGAAAATCTCGGACAGGAGGAAGAGCGCTGCTGGGTGGGCAGGCAGGTGTCTTGATTGGCTGTGGCTGGGGGGGCACTTTTTTCAGTGCCATTGTAACTTCAAACAGTCACTAAGCGAACTGTTGTAAGTCGAGGACTACCTGTACTTCATCACTTTTTTTCCTTTTTGGGGGGGGGTGTCATCAAGTTTTTGACACTTTGCTAGGCGACTGATAGTACTCGGATGCTGCCATAACCTAAAAGTGGTACAGTGGGTGAAAAGGTTGAAAAGCCCTGGCTTAGATATTCTGTTTTCTCCGGAGATTTTTTTTGTGTCTGTGTGTATGTGTGTCTCCTTTCATCTCCTTGAAAGCTTGAGGCCCTGGGCATTAAAAAAAAGGAGCGGGGGGGGGAAATTCCACAAACCTTGTTGTCTATCAATCGAAAGAACTGCCTCGTTGTCTTTTTCCACCGTCCACCGGACATCATAACTCACTAAGAAATTCAAGACCTTGGAAACTTTCTGATGCGGCAATATTTGAACCAAACGGGTTAGCCAACCTGGAAAGGTGTGTCTGTAAGGTTTATTTTACAGCGCTTGGGTTTCCTAAGTGGGAAAAATCCCCTGCTTGCTCTTAGACGCCCAAGGACTGCTATTCAGTCCTTCCTGGAAGAAAACCAGAAGGTAGAATAATAGGCTTGGAAGGGACCTTGGAGGTCTTCTAGTCCAGCCCCCTGCACAAGCAGATTCCAGACAAGGGGCTGTCCAATCTCTCCTTAAAAACTTCCAGTGTTCTGGGTTGCTTCTCTCCTTGATTAGTTTCCATCTGTTGCCGCTTCTCCTGCCTTCAGGTGCTTTGGAGGATAGGTTGACCCCCTCTTCTTCGTGGCAGCAAATCAAATATTGGAAGGCTGCTATCATGTCACTGTTAGTCCTTTTTATTAAACTGGACATATCCAATTCTGCAATTCTTCATATGTTTTAGCCTCCAGTCCCCAATCTATCTAATATCTAATATCTAATTAAAATCTAATATCTATATCACATCTATATAATTTATATCTATCTATCTATCTATCTATCTATCTATCTATCTATCATCTACGTACCTATTGATCTAACGATCTATCGACCTATTGTCTGAGAGGGTATAAGACAGGTTTTCCTGCTTGAGAAGACCTCCAATGTCCCTTCCAGCTGTTATTCTATTCTATTCTATTCTATTCTATTCTATTCTATTCTATTCTATTCTATTCTATTCCATGACTTGTGGACTTCAACTCCCAGAATTCCTGAGCCAGCATGGGGGAACTATGACTCCTTCATGACTTGTGGACTTCAACTCCCAGAATTCCTGAGCCAGCATGAGGGAAACTTTGGCCCCTTCATGACTTGTGGACTTCAACTCCCAGAATTCCTCAGCTAGCATGGCTCAGCTTGGAAATCTCTCCCTTTCCCCTCAGCCTGGATGGCTCAGGAATTCTGGGAGTTGAAGTCCATGAGTCATAAATGAGCCAAGGTTGCCTACCTCTGCCCTTGGGGATGCTGCAGCGGTCGTAAGTGTGAAGAACAGTCGTAAGTCACTTTTCCAATGTCATCATAAGTTTTAATGGTCACTAAACGAAGTGCTGAAATTCAAGAACTACCCATACTTGAAGAGCCGTCCCCTGGGATGAACCTTCTGCTTAATTCAAGTATTCACGACTCTTTTGGGGTCCTGGGTGATTTCAGCCCTTTTTATTTTCTAAGAAAGGTTACAGGATCCATTGGGAGCACGGAGTTATTTTGGGAAATAAGAGAGTATGCTTAAGTCCGGATAGATTGTGCCTTTATTTTTAGCATGCTTTATTCAATCTCACTCAGCATGAACAAAAAAGGCCAAACTGTTCTTTAGGATTGCATGGAAGAGAGGGAGGATAAGGTCAAGCAAAAATCTGTTTTTTTCTGCTTTTCTGCCTCCAGAAGCTGTGAATGCTCCAACACTGGAAGTTTTTAAGAAGAGACTGGACAGCCATTTGTCTGAAATGGTATAGGGTTTCCTGCCTGAGCAGGGGGTTGGACTAGATGACCTCCAAGGTCCCTTCCAACTATTATTGTTATTATTATTATTATTATTATTATCGATCATCGCACAGTCAGCCAGATGTTCAGACTGGATTTGGCATTTTGTCTACCTATCGAGTCCTTACCCAGGACCTGGGATAGGCAGATGTGGATGTTTGATGGTATTACAGATATCGTCGCAGGATGGAAGCAGTTCCTAATAAAGCCGCCTTTTGCAATTGACTAATAGCGAATTTGTCAATGCCAATGGTGTTCAAGTGGTGCTCCAGTTGTTTTGGGATTGCACCCAAGGAGCCTATGACTATTGGTACTACCCTTGCTTGCTTTTGCCACAGTCTTTCTATTTCTATTTGTAGTCTTTGTATTTTGTTATCTTCTCCAGTTCTTTCTCTTCTATTCTGCTATCTCCAGGCACTGCCACGTCCACTATCCAGACTTTTTTGTCTTTCTTATCGACAATTGTTAAGTCTGGGGTGTTATGTTGCAGGTGCTTGTCTGTTTGAATTCTGAAGTCCCAGAGCAGTTTAATTTTATCATTTTCTATGACTTTCTCTATTTTATGATCCCACCAGTTTTTGCTTACAGGCAAATGATATTTTTTGCAGATCTTCCAATGCACCATTGTTGCTACTTTGTCATGCCGCTGCTTGTAATCAGTCTGTGCAATCTTCTTGCAACAGCTTACCAAGTGGTCCACTGTTTCTTCAGCTTCTTTGCATAGGCGGCACTTACTGTCTGTTGCTGTCTTCTCAATTTTGACTTTGTATGCATTTGTCCTTAAGGCTTGGTCTTGTGCAGCCAGAATTAGTCCCTCGGTCTCTTTCTTCAATTTTCCTGCTCTTAGCCATTGCCAGGTTTTATTATTATCTGCTTTCCCAGCTATTTTTTTCATGTATTGGCCATGTAGTGCTTTGTCTTCCCATGCCTCTATTCTGTTCTTCATTTGGTCTTTCTTGTAGGCCAGTTTGGTCTCTCCAGTAGTTAGTAAGCCTTCCTGATATACTAATTTCAGTGCATCTTCATCATTGTTCTCCAGATATTCTTCCAAAGCCATTTTTTCTTCTTCAACCATCTGATGTACTTGTAGCATTCCACGCCCACCTATTTGCCTTGGTAGATAAAGTCTATCAATGTCACTGCGTGGATGAAGGGCATGATTCATTGTCATTATTTTTCTGGTCTGCCTATCCATTGCTTTTAGTTCTGCTTGAGTCCAGTCCACTATTCCAGCTGTGTACCTAATGACTGGGATTGCCCAGGTGTTGATTGCCTTTATGGTATTTCCTCCATTGAGTTTGGATTTTAAGATCTTCTTCACTCTCTTCATGTATTCACCTCTAATCTTTTTCTTGACTTCAGTGTGCTTGATGTTGTCAGCTTGAAGGATACCCAAGTATTTGTAGTACTCTTCCTCATCCAGACTCTTAATGTTATTTTCGTGGGGCATCTTGATTCCTTCAGTTTTCACTACTTTTCCTTGTTTGATAGTAAGTGTGGCACATTTGTCCAAGCCAAACTCCATAACAATATCTTGGCTATATATACGGACAGTGTTGAGCAGCGATTCTATTTCAGATGATGTTTTTCCATACAGCTTCAGGTCATCCATATAAAGGAGATGGGATAATCTGGCAGATGTTTTTGATGTTTGATAGCCATGTCCTGAGTTATTCAGTATTGTTGACAGAGGAAACAGTGCAATAACAAATAGTAATGGTGATAATGAATCTCCTTGAAATATTCCTCTCTTGATATTAACCTCTCCCAGCCTCTCACCATTGATCTGCAACTGTGTCTTCCATTGTGCCATCGATCTTTGCACAAATTTTCTGATGTTTCTACTGACTCCTGTTATTTCTAGGCACTTTATTATCCAATCATGTGGCAGAGAGTCAAATGCCTTTTTGTAGTCAATCCATGCCACATTCAGGTTGGTCTTCCTTCTCTTGCAGTTTTCCAAGATCATTTTGTCTATTAGGAGTTGATCTTTTGTTCCTCTGCTATTAGGGCGGTTTCCTTTCTGCTCAGGTGGAAAGAGATTGTTATTATTATTATTATTATTATTATTATTATTATTATTATTATTATATTATGGATCATCGCAGAGTCAGCCAAATGTTCAGACTGGATTTGGCATTTTTGTCTACCTATTGAGTCCTTACCCAGGACCTGGGATAGGCAGATGTGGATGTTTGATGGTATTACAGGTATCGTCGCAGGATGGAAGCAGTTCCTAGTAAGGCCGCCTTTTGCAATTGACTAATAGCAAATTTGTCAATGCCAATGGTGTTCAAGTGGTGCTCCAGTTGTTTTGGGATTGCACCCAAGGAGCCTATTATTATTGGTACTACCTTTGCTTGCTTTTGCCACAGTCTTTCTATTTCTATTTGTAGGTCTTTGTATTTTGTTATCTTCTCCATTTCTTTCTCGTCTATTCTGCTGTCTCCAGGCACTGCCACGTCCACTATCCAGACTTTTTTGTCTTTCTTATCGACAATTGTTAAGTCTGGGGTGTTATGTTGCAGGTGCTTGTCTGTTTGAATTCTGAAGTCATTATTATTATTGTTGTTATTATTATTATTATTATTGAACTTTGCAAGATAGAATTTTCCATGAACCTTAGTTTGCTATCCCATATTAATTTTTATAATTATCTTTCCCACAACAACACGGTGGTTTGGACCAAGAGAATGCGACTGTTTTATCCAGTTTTACAGAAGCCATTATTTATTTTATTTTTATAATAAAATAACGAGTAGGTAAAAATAATAAGCCATAATTTAACATAACTTGTGAAATGAACTATGATTCTGTCGACCCTCTTAACAAATGACAATGAATAAGATGGTAAAAAGAACTTTCTTGCTTAAGGTTCTGAGTTAGAATTCTGGCTAACCTACCTAGCAAGGTTGTTGTTCGGGCAGAAAAATAGGACAAGGGGGTGCTATATATGCTACCCTTGAGGACATATACAAGACAGTTGCAATATAACTCTAACAAATCAATAAAAAGAAAGATACTGTGTTAAATACTTTTAGATACTTCTATTAGTATCTAATAATCTATTACCATATTTTCCGATGTATAAGACGACTTTCTAAAGCATGGAAATCAGCGCCGAAGTCAGGGGTCATCTTATACACCGAGTCGTCTTATACGTCGGAAATTACGGTAATTTCTGGCGTATAAGACATGGAAATTGGCGCCGAAATCAGGGGTCGTCTTATACGCCGAGTCGTCCTATACGCTGGAAAATACGGTAGGTATTTATATTAGATACTATTAGATACTTTATTATTATTATTTATTCAGATACTTCTAAACCAAACTAGAGAGGCAGTTTGGTTTAGGCATGAAAGCCAGCTGGGTGACTTTGGGCCAATCACCAGGAGACTCTGAGTTCTAGTCCTGCCTTAGGCATGAAAGCCAGCTGGGTGATTCTGGGCCAATCACCAGGAGACTCTGAGTTCTAGTCCTGCCTTAGCCATGAAAGCCAGCTGGGTGACTTTGGGCCAATCAGCAGGCGACTGTGAGTTCTAGTCCCATCTTAAGGACAAAAGCTGAATGGGTGACCTGTGGCCAATCATTTCTCTCTCTCTCAGCCCAATCCACCTCACAGGATTGTTGTTCTTGGGAAAATAGAAGGAAGAAAGTTTGTTGGATCTGTTCGCCATTATTTGTAAAAATAATAAAGGCAGGATACAAACAAACAAACAAAACATTCCAGAAACTTTTGCAGAGTGCCAGGACAGTGGACTGCAACAGTAGATTTTATGTGAGATGGGTAGTCATACCAATCTGATAATTAAACAGGGCTTTTTTTCTCATAGAACGCCCAGAACGGAGTTCTGGCACCTTTTTTGGATGGAACCTTGTAAGGTAGGCAAAGCGGGTTGTATGACGTGTGTGAGTTCCCGCACTTTTTTTTTTTTTTTAGAAAAAAAGCACTGTAATTAAATAAACATCTTTGGCAGCCTTAGAAAGTAGTTACCTGACAGTCCTTCAAGGTGGGCCAGGTCAAGAAATAGACCCCTTCAGGGATTCCAGGAACACTATTTTATTGCAGCAAGATAGAGTAACAGAACCATATGGTTGCAAGCTTTTTTTTTTTTTTTTTAGGAGTGCACTAAATTCTGCAACTCAACATTAAGAAAACCAAGATCATGGCATCCGGCCCTCTCAATTCCTGGCAAATAGATGGGGAAGAAATGGAGGTAGTGACAGATTTTATCTTCCTGGGCTCCAAGATTACCACAGATGGGGACTGCAGCCAAGAAATTAAAAGACGCTTGCTCCTGGGGAGGAAAATTATGGCAAATCTAGACAGCATACTGAAAACCAGAGATATCACCCTGCCAACAAAAGTGTGTATAGTCCAGGCCATGGTTTTCCCAGTTGCAATGCATGGCTGTGAAAGTTGGACCATAAGAAAGGCTGAGCACCAAAGAATTGAGGCCTTTGAACTATGGTACTGGAGAAGACTCCTTCGAGTCCCCTGGACTGCAAGGTGATCAAACTGGTCAGTCCTAGAGGAGATCAACCCTGACTGCTTTTTAGAAGGCCAGATCCTGAAGTTGAAACTCAAATGCTTTGGCCACCTAATGAGAAGGAAGTACTCACTGGAGAAGAGCCTAATGCTGGGAAAGATGGAGGGTAAGAGAAGAAGGGGACGACAGAGAAGGAGGTGGATGGATGGAGTCCGTGAAGCAGGAGGCGTGAGCTTAAATGGGCTCCAGAAGATGGTAGAGGACAGGAAGGCCTGGAGGAACGTTGTCCATGGGGTCGCGATGGGTCGGACACGACTTCGCAACTAACAACAACAAAATTCTGCAAAGCTTTTCTTCTCCTTTCAAATCCAACAGACAATTAATGGGCATTACAAACCCTTTGTTTCATGGCCAGATGTGGGCAGAGTGAATCCCCCCCTAAGAGTGGCTGCTTTATCCACATGTGTGATAAGACACAGAGACCACAATTTTGTGGGAGAAATATGCTGAGCTTCTGTGCAAGCAACTACTTTGTGAAAGTCCTTCCAGAATTAAATAATAAATCAAAATCTCTGAATCTGCAAGGTTCTTCTCTGCTTTATTTTTATCTGGCTGGTGACCAGAAGGATCTTGAAAGGCAGATATCCTGTTTTATTATATGTGTCCTAAAAAGCTAATCACATTACAGAAATTGCATCTGCGCTTTTATTTTCACGGGCTGTTTGGTTTCAAAGGGAAGCACTGTACATTTTACTTAAAATAAGCTCCAAGCCCTGGAGATATTCAACCATTTGCAGCAATCTTCTTGTGTTTTAAAATGAAGGACTTGTTCTTTTAATTATTAAGAAAGAGGCACAAGTATTATTCTGCCAGTTGCTTGTGAATTTACAATAAAAAACTAGAAGAATGTTCAGGTCAGGACTTTGAACCACTTCAAAACTTACTCTGGGCCTGCCTGATTACATGCCATCGGTTCAAAATTCAAAGACGTGAATATCACGAGCACTAAACAGGCACCATCAGCAGAAATACTGTAGAATTTGTTCTGCTTTATTTTGCTTTGGTCAGATCTGTTCAAGTTCTGGATCTAGTTCGGAAGGGAGGGAGGGAGGAAGAAAAATAAAAATCCAGATCTAGAAATGTTTGAAAGAAAGAAATGAAATGAAAATTCAGTTCTAGAAATGTTTGAAAGAAATGAAATGAAAATTCAGCTATAGAAATGTTATAAACAAATGAAAGAAAAGAAAAGAAAGAAAGAAAGAAAGAAAGAAAGAAAGAAAGAAAGAAAGAAAGAAAGAAAGAGGAGGAAGATGTTAGAAACTCATTACTTTGGAATGAGAAAGAAAGAAAGAAAGAAAGAAAGAAAGAAAGAAAGAAAGAAAGAAAGAAAGAAAGGAAGGAAGGAAGGAGAAAGAAAAATGAAAATTCAGCTATAGAAATGTTTGAAAGAAAAATGCCATGAAAATTCAGCTATAGAAATATTATAAATAAATGAAAGAAAAGAAAAGAAAGAAAGAAAGAAAGAAAGAAAGAAAGAAAAAGGAAGGAAGGAAGGAAGGAGAAAGAAAAATGAAAATTCAGCTATACAAATGTTTGAAAGAAAAATGCCATGAAAATTCAGCTATAGAAATGTTATAAATAAATGAAAGAAAAGAAAAGAAAGAAAGAAAGAAAGAAAAAAAAGGAAGGAAGGAAGGGGAAAGAAAAATGAAAATTCAGCTATAGAAATGTTTGAAAGAAAAATGCCATGAAAATTCAGCTATAGAAATGTTATAAATAAATGAAAGAAAAGAAAAGAAAAGGAAAGGAAAGGAAAGGAAGAAAGAAAGAAAGAAAGAAAGAAAGAAAGAAAGAAAGAAAGAAAGGAGGAAGAGATTAGAAACTCATTACTTTGGAATGAGAAAGAAAGAAAGAAAAAAAGAAAGAAAGAAAGAAAGAAAGAAAGAAAGAAAGAAAGAAAGAAAGAAAGAGGAAGGAAGGAAGGAAGGAAGGAAGGAAGGAAGGAAGGAAGGAAGGAAGGAAGGAAGAAAGAAAGAAAGAAAGGAGCGAGGGGAAGGAGGGGAGGAGAAGAGGAGAGGAAGGGAGGGGAAGGAAGGGAGAGGAGGGGAAAGGGGATGGGATGGGAGAGGAAAGGAGGAAGAAAGAAGGAACAGAGAAGAGATTATAAATCCATTTATCTATAATTATATAAATAATTTATATAATTATAAATCCATTTTCCAAGGAGAACTAATTAATTGAATAACTAAATAAATGCAGGGAGGGAGAGAGGGAGGAAGGGAGGGTTCAGAAAAGATGACTAAAAGGGGAAACAGAACGCCCTTCTTAAAATTACTCAAAAGGGTGATAAATGCAAAAAAACCCCTCTTCCCTCCCATTCCAGCCTGCAGGACCCAGACTAATAAATTCAGATGATAGAAAGACAGCTTCTCACCCGAATCTCGGCCCGCGGTCCTAACAGAGCAGCATGACAACGAGATCTTATCACGACTGTTATAAAATGATGATGCTCCAGCTTCTATCCGAGGTCAGGAATTCCTCATTTCGGAATGTTTTTAATTGGAATTCCCTGAAGCAAGTGGGGAATTTTTCTCCCAACGGGTAAGTCTCATCATCTGACTTGGTGATTCTGTGACAGCAGGGGAAATCCTGAATTTGGTAGGATACGCCGGAAGGACCGCGGTGTCAAACCATCCCTCTTACTGCTGTCAAGAAAATACTGCATTTTGCAAAATGCTGTCCTTTGCTTTAAATTTCTCCCTGCAGCAAAATCGATGTCAGGGCTGGAGCGTGGGTGGAGGGGGAATCTTTTTTTTTAAATTGTTTTATTTTTATTTTCCTCTGCCATGAAGCACAAAGAGCAAAGCATTTTGCTAGTGTAGGAGCTTCCGGAGGGAGCAGAAGTTAAACTAGGATTTTTGTGCTGTTTGACTGATCGGAAAGAGAAAACCCACATTAGCTAGCCAGGGCAACAGTATCAGGTAGTCCTCGGTTTACAACTACAATTAAGCCCAAAATTTCTGTTGCTAAGTGAGACATTTGTTAAGTGAGCTTTGCCCCATTTTACAAACTTTCTTCTCATAATTATTAAGTGAATCACTGCAGTTGCTAAGTTAGAAAGAGCCGTTGTAACTTTGAATGGCCAGTAAATAAACTGTTGTAAGTCAAGGACTACCTGTACTACAAAAACCATCACGAAGTCCATCCTTTGAGGCCCAGAGGGGTGAGGGAGAGGAAGCGTGGTGAGGAGGGGGTCACGGGGGAGGCGAGGCTGGGGCAACGGCGTGTGTGCCCACACAGAGGGCTCCGAGTGCCACCTCTGGCACGTGTGCCATAGGTTCACCACCACTGGACTAGATGATCTCCGAGGTCCCTTCCATCGTCATCATCATCATCATCATCATTATTATTATTATTACTATTCCACCAGGATGGAGGGCAAGGACCTGTCAGTGGGGAAGACACTTAACCACCCTGTTTCTAACTTAGCAACTGCAGTGATTCACTTAATAACTATGAGAAGAATGTTCGTAAAATGGGGCAAAGCTCACTTAACAAATGTCTCACTTAGCAACAGAAATTTTGGGCTTAATCGTAGTCGTAAACCGAGGACTACCTGATACTGTCGCCCTGGCTAGCTAATGTGGGTTTACTTCGGTTTTAAATCTTGCTTTTTCAAATATATATTGCTAATAATTTGCCCTAAGCCAGGGTAGGCAACCTTGGCTCTTTTATGACTCGTGGACTTCAACTCCCAGAATTTTTTAGCCAGCCATGCTGAGGGGAAAGGGAGAGGTTTCCATGCTGAGCCCCGCTGGCTCAGGAATTCTAGGAGTTGAAGTCCACAAGTCACGAGGGGGCCACAGTTCCCCCATGCTGGCTCAGGAATTCTGGAGTTGAACTCCATGAGTCATGAAGGGGCCATAGTTCCCCCATGCTGGCTGAGGAATTCTGGAGTTGAACTCCATGAGTCATGAAGGGGCCATAGTTCCCCCATGCAGGCTGAGGAATTCTGGGAGTTGAAGTCCACGAGTCATGAAGGGGCCATAGTTCCCCCATGCTGGCTGAGGAATTCTGGGAGTTGAAGTCCACGAGTCATGAAGGGGCCATAGTTCCCCCATGCTGGCTCAGGAATTCTGGGAGTTGAAGTCCACGAGTCATGAAGGGGCCATAGTTCCCTCATGCTGGCTCAGGAATTCTGGGAGTTGAAGTCCACGAGTCATGAAGGGGCCATAGTTCCCCCATGCTGGCTGAGGAATCTGGGAGTTGAAGTCCACGAGTCATGAAGGGGCCATAGTTCCCCCATGCTGGCTGAGGAATCTGGGAGTTGAAGTCCACAAGTCATGAAGGGGCCATAGTTCCCTCATGCTGGCTCAGGAATTCTGGGAGTTGAAGTCCACGAGTCATGAAGGGGCTGTAGTTCCCCCATGCTGGTTGAGGAATTCTGGGAGTTGATGTCCACGAGTCACGAAGGGGCCATAGTTCCCCCATGCTGGCTCAGGAATTCTGGGAGTTGAAGTCCATAAGTCATGAAGGAGCCATAGTTCCCCCATGCTGGCTGAGGAATTCTGGGAGTCGAAGTCCACAAGTCATGAAGAGGCCGTAGTTCCTCCCTACTCGCTCAGGAATTCTGGGAGTTGAAGTCCACAAGTCATGAAGGGGCCATAGTTCCCCCAAGCTGGCTCAGGAATTCTGGGAGTTGAAGTCCAAAAGTCATGAAGGGGCCATAGTTCCCCCAAGCTGGCTCAGGAATTCTGGGAGTTGAAGTCCAAAAGTCATGAAGGGGCCATAGTTCCCCCATGCTGGCTGAGGAATTCTGGAAGTTGGTCCACAAGTCATGAAGGGGCCATAGTTCCCCCATGCTGGCTGAGGAATCTGGGAGTTGAAGTCCACAAGTCATGAAGGGGCCATAGTTCCCTCATGCTGGCTCAGGAATTCTGGGAGTTGAAGTCCACGAGTCATGAAGGGGCTGTAGTTCCCCCATGCTGGTTGAGGAATTCTGGGAGTTGATGTCCACGAGTCACGAAGGGGCCATAGTTCCCCCATGCTGGCTCAGGAATTCTGGGAGTTGAAGTCCATAAGTCATGAAGGAGCCATAGTTCCCCCATGCTGGCTGAGGAATTCTGGGAGTCGAAGTCCACAAGTCATGAAGAGGCCGTAGTTCCCCCAAGCTGGCTCAGGAATTCTGGGAGTTGAAGTCCAAAAGTCATGAAGGGGCCATAGTTCCCCCATGCTGGCTCAGGAATTCTGGGAGTTGAAGTCCAAAAGTCATGAAGAGGCCGTAGTTCCCCCAAGCTGGCTCAGGAATTCTGGGAGTTGAAGTCCATAAGTCATGAAGGAGCCATAGTTCCCCCATGCTGGCTGAGGAATTCTGGGAGTCGAAGTCCACAAGTCATGAAGAGGCCGTAGTTCCTCCCTACTCGCTCAGGAATTCTGGGAGTTGAAGTCCACAAGTCATGAAGGGGCCATAGTTCCCCCAAGCTGGCTCAGGAATTCTGGGAGTTGAAGTCCAAAAGTCATGAAGGGGCCATAGTTCCCCCAAGCTGGCTCAGGAATTCTGGGAGTTGAAGTCCAAAAGTCATGAAGGGGCCATAGTTCCCCCATGCTGGCTGAGGAATTCTGGAAGTTGGTCCACAAGTCCTAAAAGAGCCAAGGTTGCCTACCCCTGCCCTGAGCCTGAACCTTCAGGTATGGCCGGAGAGCCTTCGAAACAGAACAGTTTTGTTTGGCTTGGAAGACCGAAATGATCCACTCCGTGGCCTCAAAAAACGAGTCAGAAAGATTGAGGAGCGGAACTGATGTGGTGCCATAATTCAAAGCCTACTCAGAGGAAGCAAAATCTAGACGGCCAGACGATTCGACAGAGTCCTCTCTTGGCCACAAGAAAATTACAGCATGACACAGCAGTCGCCTGCTTAGGTCCCCATCTGCCGATCGAAAGTCACTCTGGTTAGATCAGCAACTCATACAGAGGGGTGAGAGGCAGCTTCCTCAAGCAACCAAAACAGTTTGCTGGATGGATATCGCTTTTTTACCTCAATCCTGCGTACTTTAGGATAGAATATAGAATAGAGCTGGAAGGGACCTCGGAGGTCTTCTAGTCCAGCCCCCTTCTCGAGCAGGAGAACCTATACCAGGGGTCTTCAAACTTGGCCCTTTTGTGACTTGTGGACTTCAACTCCCAGAATTCCTCAGCCAGGCACACTGGCTGAGGAATTCTGGGAGTTGTAGTCCACAAAGTCATACAAGGGCCAAGTTTGAAGATCCCTGTCCTATACCATCTCAGATAAGTGACTATCTAGCCTCTTTTTAAAAACGTCCAGTGATGGAGCACCCACGATTTCTGGTGGCAAGCTGTTCCCCTGGTTAATTGTCCTTACTGTTAGGAAGTTTCTCCTTAATTCCAGGTTGCTTCTCTCCTTGATCAGTTTCCAACAATTGTTTCTCGTCCTGCCCTCTGGTGCTTTGGTGAATAACGTGACCCCGTCTTCTTTGTGGCAGCCCCTCAGATACTGGAACACTGCTATCATGTCTCCCCTATTTCTTCTTTTCTTTAGACTAGTCAACCCAAGTCCTGTAGCCGTTCTTCGTATGTTTTAGTCTCCAGGCCTCTTACCATCTTAGCTGCTCTTCTCTGAATTTTTTTAGGGTGCCATTAATAATTTTTTAATAGGATGGCATTAATCCACCCCTCAACTTACAGTCATTCGTAAGTCATTCGATACACCTCTGGAAAAAGGGGCTTATGACCGTTTTTCACACTTAATGTCCATTGCACCATCCCCATGGTCAGGTGATCAAAATTCGGACACTTGACAAACGGTACAGGTATGTAGTCCTCCATTTACCACCATAATTGAGCCCCAAATTCCTGTGGCTAAGCAAGCCTAAGCAAAGTGAGTTTTGTCCCATTTTACGACCTGGCTTGCCACCGTTGTTTAGTGAATCACTGCAGTGGTTAAGTCAGTAACACGGTTGTTAAGTGAATCCGACTTCCCCCATTGACTTTGCTCGTCAGAAGTTTGAAAAAGGAAATCATGTGACACACACACACACACACACACGGGACACTGCAACTCTCGTAAATACGTACAGGTAGTCCTTGAATTACAACGGTTTAATGACTGTTCAAAGTTACAACGGCATTGAAAAAAACTGGCTTAGGATCGTTTTTCACACAATGACCGATTATTATGGCCATGGGATCAAAATTCAGATGCTTGGCAACTGATTCATCTTTATGACAGTTGCAGTGTCCCGGGGGGGGGGGGTGTCACTTGATTCCCTTTTGCAAACTTCTGATGAGCAAAGTTAAGTCGGGAAGCCAAATTCATTTTACAACTTTTTTTATTTTATTTATGTATATTTACATTAGTAAAACATCTGTCTGTCTGTCTGCCGATCTATCCGTCTACCTACTAACCTATCCGTCCGTCCATCGATCCATTCATCCATCCATCTATCTATCCATCTATCTCTATTTCTTTCTTTGTCTCTATCTCTATCTCTATCTATCTATCTATCTATCTACCTATCCATCCATCTATCTCTATTTCTTTCTTTCTCTCTATCTCTATCTCTATATCTATATCTATCTCTATATCCATCCATCTATCTATCTATCTATCTATCTATCTATC
Source organism: Crotalus adamanteus (assembly GCA_039797435.1). Lineage (NCBI taxonomy): Eukaryota > Metazoa > Chordata > Lepidosauria > Squamata > Viperidae > Crotalus > Crotalus adamanteus. The sequence continues at coordinate 122,195,324 of CM077921.1, forward strand.
TATCTATCTATCTATCTATCTATCTATCTATCTATCTATCTATCTATCTATCTATCTCAGGAACCCTCTTTCATCTCAGTGCCCAGTCCCTAACCCTTTCTGGCTAAATCTAAGAATTCTACTTTTTTTTCTCTAATCACACAGTTTTTTAAGGGGGTTCATCATAATTAGCCACAAAGCCATCACACAAGCTGAATGTGTGTAAACCATGCATAATAGGCCTAAAGTTAGAGCTGTTTCATTGTGCAACTTATTTCAGAATAATAGAATTTGAAGGGACCTTGGAGGTCTTCTAGTCCAACCCTTGCTTAGGCAGGAGACTCTATACTATTGCAGACAAATGGTTGTCCAGTCTCTTCTTAAAAACATCCAGTTTGGAGCACCCACAACTTCTGGTGGCAAGCTGTTCCACTGGTTTATTGTCCTCATTGTTAGGAAATTTCTCCTTAATTCCAGGTTGCTTCTCTCCTTGATTAGTTTCCATCCGTTGCTTCTTCTCCTTCCTCCAGGTGCTTTGGAAGAATAGCTTGACTGCCTCTTCTTTGGGGCAGCCCCTGAGATATTGGAACACTGCTAACATGTCACCCCTAGTTCTTCTTTTCTCTAAAGTAGACAATTTCCATGTAAATTGAAATAAGGAAGGAAGGAAGGAAGGAAGGGATAAGGATAATAAATAAGGATTTCAGTGAGGGCTTTGGGGTTCTTCAACCTAAAAGAGGTCAAGTCATCTTCCGGGAATCAGAAAGACTCCTGAGCATGTGCAGAATGCATCTCACTCAGCTGAGAACAAAAAGAGATGAAAAATTGTGCAGGTTTTTTCAAGGTTTCCAATAAGTCTGATTTTGGAGGGCAGGAAGTCAATAAATATACCAGGATTGATTTTTCTTTCTTGCTCCTCTGTGTACATTAAATATTGAGTATCAGCAGAGCAGCAGGCAACTGACCTTGGCATCCTGAAAGAACTGGGCAGGTTCAGATTCAGATCCTGCCTGGATGGGGCACCACTAGGAAATCTGAGAGTGATAGTCTAGAATTGAAAAAAAAAATCTGCCGAACACAGTAACTCTCTTTAGTAACATCATCGTACGAGCTGAGCTGAAGACCAGGCAGTCTTTCCTCATCCCCCTCTTTGGGTCAACATTCAGATATATAGATAGTCCTCTACTTACAGCAATTCATTTAGTGACCGTTCAAAGCTACACTGGCTCTGAAAAAGATGACCGTTTTTCCCCCTTACGACCGTCGTTGCATCCACCTAGTCAGGTGATCAAAATCCAGACGCTTGGCAACTGACTTGTATTTACGACGGTCGCAGCGTCCCCAGGGGGATGACGTGATCCCCTTTGGTGACCTTCTGACAAGCAAAGTCAACGGGGGGGGGGGAAAGCCGGATTCATTTAACGACCGCACGATTCACTTTAATGACTGCAACGTGAAAGCGTCCCCGGGCTCACGTGATCCCCTTTGGCGAAAATCAACTGGGGGGGAGGGGGGGAACCCAGATTCCCTTAACAACGGTGCTACTAACTTAACAACCGCAGCGATTCACTTAACAACGGTGGCAAGAACAGCCATAAAAACGGGTGAAAATTCACTTCGGCGACAGAAAAATTGGGAGCTCTCAGTGATGGTCCCGAGTCCAGGACTGCCTCGACTGCTCCTGAGTAGGGAGGCTCCATTAGAGAGAGACCCATTGACAAGTCTGACCCCAAGACTCAGCCCCTTTCCGCCCCCCCCCCCACCCGGTCCGCCTTAAACCCGGCCAGCCGGTCTCTTACCTGGGCGTAAGCGCTCCCCCCCCTCTCCGGCACGGTAAGGATCCACTCCGGATCAAGCGTGCGTGGGCACGGTCCTGGGCTCCGAACACCCCCGGGGCGATCCCTTCTTGCTCCATCTTAAGGAAGTGGCTTGGGGGGGTGGGGAAGGGGGGGAAGAGAGAAGGGGGGAGAGAAAGGGAGGTCTCCCCACTCCCCTCCCTCCGTCTGCAGGCGCAGGAGACCGCGCCTTCGCAGGGGGATCGATCGCCCCTGCTCGCCTCCCCCGCCTGCCTCGCTCCTCCTCTTCTGCAAAGCCCGGGCAGCGGCGGCGGCGGCGGATTTTTTCCCGGCTGGTGCAGCTCCAGGAGCTGCGGCAGGCGGCGCCGGACCGCAGAGAGAACCCCTCCCGCGCCTCCTTTGGAAGGGGATCGGCTGGCCGCGCTCGTCTGTCCGGCTGTCTGCCTGCCTGCCTGCCTGCTTGCGTTCTAGCTGCTTTTCTCTTCTCGCCCCCGGGCACAGCTGTCGACAGGACGGCGCCCTCGTTTCTTGTCCGTCCGTCCGTCCCTCTCTTTCTCCTCTCCAGATCTGTCGTGATTTAATTATCGGCTTTAGTAAAGACTCCCATCTCACAAAAAGTGACTGTGAGCGGCGCACATCTGGATTCTGGGCCATTAAGTAACTACTCAGCATCTCTCTCTCTCTCTCTCTCTCTCTCTCTCTCTCTCTCTCTCTCTCTCTCTCTCTCTCTCCCTCCCTCCCTCCCTCCCTCCCTCTCCCTCTCTCTCGCGATCTATCTATCTATTAGTGGAGATTCTCAGTCCTCCAGGACAAGTCATAGTTATCCCAAAGATGCTTTTTCACGAGGCATCTACACTTTCTTTGTTTTCTTTGAAGACATTTCACTTCTCGTCCAAAAAGCTTCTTCAGCTCTATCCATCTATCCACTCATATCTGTCTGTCTGTCTATCTATCTATCCATTTATTATCTGCCTACCTATATGTCTATCTATCTATTTCTTTACCCATCCATTATCTGTCTCTATCTATCTATCTATCTATCTATCTATCTATCTATCTATCTATCTATCTATCTATCTATCTATCTCATTACTCCTGTCACTTCTGATTTCTATCTTTCTTAACTCTCTTTCATTATCTATCTATCTATCCACCCATCTATCCCATTACTCCTGTCATTTCTGATTTCTATCTTTCTTAACTCTCTTTCATTATCTATATATCTATCTATCTATCCATCCATCCATCTATCCATCTATTATCTACCTACATATATGTCTATTTCTTTACCCATCCATTATGTCTGTCTGTCTTTCTGTCTGTCTGTCTGTCTATCTATCTATCTCTATCTATCTATCTAATTACTCCTGTCACTTCTGATTTCTATCTTTCTTAACTCTCTTTCATTATCTATCTATCTATCTATCTATCTATCTATCTATCTATCCATCCATCCATCCATCTCATTACTCCTGTCATTTCTGATTTCTATCTTTCTTAACTCTCTTTCATTATCTATCTATCTATCTATCTATCTATCTATCTATCTATCTATCTATCTATCTATCCATCCATCTCATTACTCCTGTCATTTCTGATTTCTATCTTTCTTAACTCTCTTTCATTATCTATCTATCTATCCATCCATCTATCTATCTGTCTATCCATCTATTATCTACCTACCTATATATCTATTTCTTTACCCATCCATTATCTGTCTGTCTGTCTGTCTATCTATCTATCTATCTATCTATCTACCTATCTCTATCTATCTATCTAATTACTCCTGTCACTTCTGATTTCTATCTTTCTTAACTCTCTTTCATTATCTATCTATCTATCCATCCATCCACCCATCTATCTCATTACTCCTGTCACTTCTGATTTCTTTCTTAACTCTCTTTCATTATCTATCTATCTATCTATCCATCCATCCATCCATCCATTTATCTCATTACTCCTGTCACTTCTGATTTCTATCTTTCTTAACTCTCTTTCATTATCTATCTATCTATCCATCCATCCACCCATCTCTCTCATTACTCCTGTCACTTCTGATTTCTTTCTTAACTCTCTTTCATTATCTATCTATCTATCTATCTATCCATCCATCCATCCATCCATTTATCTCATTACTCCTGTCACTTCTGATTTCTATCTTTCTTAACTCTCTTTCATTATCTATCTATCCATACATCCATCTATCTATTTTACATAGCAGCCCATTTCACAAAAAGTGTATTTAGGCCGTGTACATTATATCTATGCTCTATCTACCTCCCCCTCTCCCAAAATCTATCCTTTCATCAATTTACCCATCCATCTTTCTCTCCACTCAATAACTATCTTTCTTTACTCATCATCTACCCATCTCTCTCTGTCTCTCTCTCCCTCCCTTTCTCTCTTTCTCAATTTCTCTCTCGTTTCTCTCCTTCCAGTTTCCCAACCCCAGCCTCGCGTCCCCTTTAACAGCAGCGGATCGCTCGCTTTTCCCCAGAGCCCCCCTTAGGCGGAGCGGGCCGGAGAGGCGCCGGAGAACTCCATTTCCCGAGAAGCCTTGCGCCCGGCCGGCTCTTCCCTCCTCCTCCTGCTCCTCCCCCCCCCCTTCTCCCTCCTCCGGCTCCTCTTTCCAAATCGGGCTTCCCTCCCACCGCTCACTCGCCTTCACCTTTTCCCCACCGCGATCTCTTCTCACCTGCGCCGGAGTGACTGCGGATTGACAGACGGGGGAGAAAAGGTAGGCGTTGCCACGGAGCCGGTGGAGTGGGGGGGGGAAGGTGGAGGCTTGAGATCCTTCAATGAATGGGAGGCTGGCTCAGCACCAGGTGGGCCCCTGCAGGATGGCTTTCCGGGGGGGTCTCCTCTCCCATCCTGGGAGTTTTAGTGCCATCAAAGTTTGTGTGTGTGTGTGTGCGTGCGTGCGTGCGCGCGCAAGGCAGAACGATATGCAAAGGAGCAAGGCTGAACGGATGCAATCCAAATCCTTGGGATCACAGTGCCCATCATCCACTCCCACCCTGCCCGTTGCCCTGAGTCGCAGCCTGCTTTTTCCTGCTCGGTGGGTAAATGCAGATTATTTTGGGGGAATGGAAGGCCTCAGGGAACTTCCACACAAGAACTCAACCCAACTGCAAATACCAGGTAGTCCCTCGACTCGTTTAGTGACGGTTCAAAGGGACAAGGGCGCCGAAGAAAGGGCCTTAGAACCGCGTTTCGCACTTACGACCGTTGCAGCATCCCCAGGGTCAGGTGATCAAAATCCAGACGCTTGGCAACTGGTTCCTATTTATGACGGGTTGCAGAGTCCCGTGTGGGGTCACGTAATCCCCTTTTGCAACCTTCTAACCAGCAAAGTCAATGGGGGGAAAGCCAGATTCGTTTAACGACCGTGTGACCGATTTAACGACTGCAGTGATGCACTTAACAATTAGAGCAAGAAAGGTCACAAAAAAGGGGCAAAACTGCCTTAGCAACTGTTTTCCTTAGCCATAGAAGTTTTGGCCTCCTTTGTTGAGGGTAAATCAAGGAATAACCTGTAATTCCGTCCACTTTAAGGGTGTGACAAATTACCTGCCTTGAAAGAAAAGTACAGGTAATCCTCAACATGCAAACAATCCATTTAGCGTCCGTTCATAGTTATGATAGCAGTGAAAAAATGACTTACAATCGGTTCTCACACTTATGACAGTTAATAATAATAATAATAATAAAGTTGGAAGGGACCTTGGAGGTCATCTGGTCCAACCCCTTGGTCATATGATCAAAATTAGGGCGCTTGGCAACTTAGATTTATTGATAATGGTTAGCTTCCTAACCAGCTTCCAACAAGCAAAGTCAATGGGGGAAGTTGTAAGCCGAGGACCATCTGTCAAGAGTATGTCAATTATACAGAAATTAAATTCGTTTGTCATTATTGGGGGAAATTTTCCATTCACAGAATCATTTATATATGAAGCTTCTGAGCCACAAGTAAGTTGCTTATTCTACAGCAAAGGAACCCCATAAAGTCCATCTAAGGGTCAATTGCACCCACAAATTGATGTGGCCCCATCCACTTTAGCGGCACTGTGCAGATGGTCCAATTCCTGATCTCCCTTTTCTTTTATGGGCAAATATTTGTCTAAGGCACAGTTTTCTTAACCTGGGCAATTTTAAGACATGTGGAATTCTGGGAGTTGAAGTCCACACAGCTTAAGGTTGCTAAGGTTGAAAAACACAATCTAAAGGTGTTTGCTTAACTGGCTACCTCAGGGGTAGGCAACCTTGGCTTTTTTATGCCTCACGGACTTCAACTCCCAGAATTCTTGAGTCAGCCATGCTGAGGGGAAAGGGAGAGTTTCCAAGTTGAGCCATGCTGCCTGAGGAATTCTGGGAGTTGAAGTCCACGAGTCACGAAGGGGCCATAGTTCCCCCATGCTGGCTCAGGAATTCTGGGAGTTGAAGTCCACGAGTCATGAAGGGGCCATAGTTCCCCCATGCTGGCTCAGGAATTCTGGGAGTTGAAGTCCACGAGTCATGAAGGGGCCATAGTTCCCCCATGCTGGCTGAGGAATTCTGGGAGTTGAAGTCCGCAAGTCATGAAGGGGCCATAGTTCCCCCATGTTGGCTCAGGAATTCTGGGAGTTGAAGTCCACAAGTCATAAAAGAGCTAAGGTTGCCTACCTCTGGGCTACCCAGATGGGTGGACTTCAGCTTCCAGAATTCTCTGCAATGCCCAAGGAATTCTGGGAATTGAAGTCCACAGAATTTAAGGTTGCTAAAGTTGAGAAACACCGGTCTAAAGTATTGTTTGCTTAACTGGCAAACTTGATGGATGGACTTCAACTTCCAGAATTCTTTACAATGCTCAAGGAATTCTGGGAGTTGAAGTCCAGAAGTCTGGAAGGTATCCCCATTAGGAACAAAGGCTGAAGGGAAACAGCTAACCTTACCTGAAGCTCAGTAAATGTCATAGAATTCCTAGTCTTTCAGCTAGCATTAGTTATGCCTTAGGGATAATAATCCAGTTTTCAGACAATAACTGTCTGTTTTCTCCCCCTTTCACAGGTTCTTGGAAACCCAGATGATGGCCCAAGCTAAGCAGTTTGCGACAAATTTTACACAAACCCTAATCCCTTGAAAGAAGATTGTTTGGTAAGACTTGTGGGGGGGGGGGCTACATGCAAGAAAACCCCTGCCCAAGTTTCTTATAGTGGGACTTCAGAGTAAATTTCCATATGAATTTAGTTTGAAATTAGGGTTATGGTGCACCTCGAAACATAAGCTGACCTGAAGCAGCCACATCTTTTTGCCCTAGAGCAATATTTTACCAATTTGGTAACTTTAAGAGATTGTTGTTGTTAGTTGCAAAGTCATGTCTGACCCATCGCGACCCCATGGACAACGTTCCTCCAGGCCTTCCTGTCCTCTACCATCTTCTGGAGTCCATTTAAGCTCACACCTCCTGCTTCAGTGACTCCATCCAGCCATCTCATTCTCTGTCGTCCCCTTCTTCTCTTGCCCTCCATCTTTCCCAGCATTAGGCTCTTCTCCAGTGAGTCCTTCCTTCTCATTAGGTGGCCCAAGTACTTGAGTTTCAACTTCAGGATCTGGCCTTCTAAAGAGCAGTCGGGGTTGATCTCCTCTAGGACCGACTGGTTTGAACGCCTTGCAGTCCAGGGGACTCGCAGGAGTTTTCTCCAGCACCAGAGTTCAAAGGCCTCCATTCTTTTGGCGCTCAGCCTTTCTTATGGTCCAACTTTCACAGCCATACATTGCAACTGGGAAAACCATGGCCTTGACTGTGCGTACTTTTGTTGGCAGGGTGACGTCTCTGCTTTTTAGTATGCTGTCTAGATTTGCCATAACTTTCCTCCCCAGGAGCAAGCGTCCTTTAATTTCTTGGCTGCAGTCCCCATCTGCGGTGATCTTGGAGCCCAGGAAGATAAAATCTGTCACTACCTCCATTTCTTCGCCACCTGTTTGCCAGGAATTGAGAGGGTTGGGTGCCATGATCTTGGATTTCTTACATCAGTGGTTCTCAACCTTTTTAATGCCACGACCCCCAATCGGTCGTAAGTCGAGGACTACTCAACTGGTGCAGCAACGTTTGCAGAATGGGACTTTTGGCGGGCTCAGCAGGGCAGAGACAGCCTGGACAATTCCTATTGGCTTTCAAAAGCCAATAGAATAAAAGGGAGTAGCACAGCTAAGGAAAAGGGGGGAAAAATGGCAGACTGCATTTTTTGGCGACCCCTGTGAAATGGTCGTTCGACCCCAAATGGGGTCCTGACCCACAGGTTGAGAAACACTGTCTTACATTAAGAGGTATGGACTTCAATTCCCAGCATTCCATCTGGCTGGGGAATTCTGGGAGTTGAAGTCCATACGCCTTAAAATGACCAACTTTGAAAAACATTGGTGTAGATTGCACAAGTTAGTTGGGCAGCATACCGGTTTAATAAATTATTACAGTTGTTGCAGAGTCAGCCAGATGTTAAGACTGGATTTGGTATTTTTATCCACCTATCAAGCCCTTCCCAAGGACCTGGGATGGGCAGATGTTGTTGTTCAATGGTGTTAGCCAGGGGTCTTCAAACTTGGCCCTTTTATGACTTGTGGACTTCAACTCCCAGACTTCCTCAGCCAGCATGCCTGGCTGAGGAATTCTGGGAGTTGAAGTCCGCAAGTCATGAAGGGGCTATAGTTCCCCCATGCTGCCTGAGGAATTCTGGGAGTTGAACTCCACAAGTCATAAAAGGGCCAAGTTTGAAGACCCCTGGTGTCAGCTGTTCTGTAAAGCTGCCTTTTGCAATAGACTGATGGAGATTTTGTTAACGCTGATGGTGTTCAAATGGTATTCTGGTTTTTGGGGGATTGTACCAAAGTATCACCCTTGGTATTATTATCTGTACTTTCTTTTGGCACAGGTGTTCTGTTTCTACAAGCAGTCCTCAACTTACAACAGTTTGTTTAGTGACAATTCAAAGTTATCCCAAGGGTGCTTTTTTAGAGAGGCAACTGGACTTTCTTGTTTTTCTCTGAAGGTGTTTCGCTTCTCATCCAAGAAGCTTCTTCAGCTCTGACTGGATGGTGGGGAATGGAAGGATTTATAATCCTTTGTGGACAATTGGTCATTTGCATTCTTTTAGAGAGTCGTTGAGGCCACCTGGAGATCCGTCTGTGTTTATCTATACAATACAGTCCTTTCAGCAGTTCCAAAATGGCTCCACATGGATTTGCACCACTCAGGTGACCCCCATGAACACAGACAAGGCTCCAAGTGGCCTCAACAGCTCTCTAAAAAAAGGCAAATGACCAGCTGTCTGCAACAGACTGGGATGTTATGTGGAATGTATTTGTTTGTTTGAATTTTAAAGTCCCAAAGCACTTTAGCCTGTTCAGGTTTTATTTTTTTTTTTCCTTATCAAAGCAGAAACTGTGCCCATTGAGAACTTCAAATGCATCGTGTTACTTGAAATAGAACTCTTCTTCTTGAAATCTGGCAGCTCCGTTGTGCGAGGGTATGGGTGTGCCAAAGTGCGTACTGATTTTTTTTTTCCAGAGCTTTAATTATCCAGCCAGCAATTGAAAAGATTAAAGGCTATCGGCTGTTCTGACTAGCTGTTCTTTCAAAGTGGCTGGGATTTTTTTTTTTTCTAATCTTTGTAAACATACTGGTTTTCTTCCCTCTGGTCTTGCTCAGTCGCCTTTTGTATTTCTGTGGTAGTCCTTGTCTTGTTTAGTGACCATTTGAAGTTAACAACGGCGCAGAAAAAAATGACTTAGGACCGCTTTCCACACGACTGTTTCAGCATCACCATGGGCACGTGGTCAAAATTTGAAGGCTTGGCAACTGACATGTACTTACGACGGTTGGGGTGTCCCCGGGGGGGAGTCACGTGATCCCCTTCTGCAAACTTCTGACGAGCAAAGTCAGTGAGCGAAGCCAGATTCACTTAACAGTCTTACTCGTAAAATGAGGCAAAATTGACTTCACAACTGTCTCGCTTAGCCACGTAAATTTTGGGCTGACTTGTGAGCCTCAGTTGATCAACATAGCCTCCCAAATGTAGATATTCCTTGACTTATGGCTAGAATTGGGAGCAGAATTTTCTGCTGCTAAATGCCTGATTTTATAAGCTTTTTCGCCACGGTTGTTAAGCAAATCGCAACACAGGCAGTCCTCGATTTACGATCATAATTGAGCCCAAAAATGTATGCTGCTCAGCAAGACATTCGTTAAGTGAGCTTTGCCCCATTTTACGACTTTTCTTGACACTGTGGTTAAGTGGATCACTGCAGCCGACTTCCCCTATTGAGTTTGATGGTCAGGAGGTCGCAGAAGGGGATCCCGGGATCATGTGATCACCCTTTGTGACTTTCCAACCAGCAAAATCAATAGGGGGGGAAGCCAGATTCACTTAACAGCTATGTTACTAACTTCACAACTGCAATAATTCACTTCACTACGGCGGCAAGGAAAGTCGTAAAATGGGGCAAAACTCGATTAACAAATGTCTCATTTAACGACAGAAATATGGGGCTCAGTTGTAGTTGTAAGTCGAGGACTACTGAAAATTCAAATTTTACTTCTTATCCATACACATACAGCCAAACACACATAGACATACAGACACACACACACACAGACACACACACACACAGACACACACACACACAGGCTTTCTGCTGCAACGGGCTGAGAGAAACTCACTTTTCTACTGGAAGAACAGTGGAAACCTCTGGAGGATTGTGCAACAGACCACTTTGGTCACAAGATGTTTGCTTGTGATCTTACACAATCCTGGCTTCGTAAAAGGAATTCAACCTATGACTTTTACTGGCCTTTTTCTATTAAATTACAGTTTCTCCTATAACAGAGGTCATCGACCTTTCTCAGTTGGTGGACTGGAGGAAAAGGGAGAAGGAAGCATTTTACATGCGTGGGTGAGCCCGTGCACTTGGGGCCGCGAGCATGTGTGCCCCGCAAACGGGGCGGGACTAGTGCCGGCATGATACTCACTAGCTCTGGCCCGTTCTTATGTGGCGCAGTGCCTTGTTTCTATGCCCTGTGGCACGGCAGCGGCCATTTTTACACCTTGCAGTGCGGTGGTGGCCCATTTCCGTGCCCCACGGCATAACATCATCCATTTTTGCGCCTTACAGCATGGCGTTGGCCCTTTTCCGTGCCCCACGGCATAACATCATCCATTTTTGCGCCTTACAGCGTGGCGGTGACATCTTGTTTTCACACGCTGAGGTGCCCCCGTGGCAGCAGCTCGTTTTTGCAGCTGAGGCATGGCGGTGTCCTGTTTTCACGGCCTTAGCGGCGTCCCATTTTCGCACCCTGAGGCGTGGTGGTGGCGCGTTTTCACGCTCCGAGGCTGCGATGCTAGCACAAGTGAGGTGGTGTACACGCACGCACACTGGGCAGCCTGTCCCGTGGCCTGGTGGCCAGGAGGCCACGGCCTACTACCAGGCCATAGCCTATAAATGTGTAAAATCTGTGGAAAACAAGTTATGCCTGTTGGAGGATGACCTAGGGGCCAGCCAATTGGAAGAGGTCGATACAGGCAGTCCTCAATTTATGACCACAATTGAGCCCAACATTTATGTTGCTAAGCGAGACATTTGTTAAGGGAGTTTTGCCCCGTTTTACGACTTTCCTTGCCACAGTTGTTAAGTGAGTCACTGCAGTTGTTAAATTAGTAACAGGGTTGTTAAGTGAATCCGGCTTCCCCCGTTGATTCTGCTTGTCTGAAGTTCGCAAAAGGGGATCACCTGACCCCGGGACTCTGCGAACGTCATAAATATGAATCAATTGCCAAGTGTCTGAATTTTTAATCACATGATTATGGGGATGCTGCAAAGGTCGTAAGTGTGAAAAAGTGTCATAAGTCACTTTTTTCAGGGCCGCTGTAACTTTGAACGGTCACTAAATGAACTGTTGTAAGTCGAGGACTACTTTTACTTGGAAACTAATCACCTGTATGGCTGTTCTATATTCTTGAAGATATAAATATATCCACCGCATAATATCTCTTCCTCCACTTTAACTGTCATTTGGGTAGGAAACACACAGAAGATATTTTTAGACTTGTTTTTTTCTGCATTTTAAAAAAGAAAAGCAAAGAAGACTTTGGCTTTTAGCTGTTTTGGAAGCGCCTGATGTTTAAGCTGATAAATTTTTAACCCCAGATTGAGGATTAAAGGCAGTGGGGGGAAAAGAACAAAACCTTTTTTTAAAAAAGTAGGAAGAAACAAAAAGTTATTTAAGGAAGCCTCCAGAAGCGGTGAATGCTCCAACATTGGAAGTTTTTAAGAAGAGACTGGACAGCCATTTGTCTGAAATGATATAGGGTTTCCTACCTGAGCAGGGGGTTGGGCTAGATGACCTCCAAGGTCCCTTCCAACTTTTATTATAATTATGATGATGGTGATGATGATGATGATAAGGGGACTGCAGGCTAAAATATATAAGAAACGGTTGCTGGAATTGGGTATGTGTAGTTTAATGAAGAGAAGGACGAGGAGGGACATGATAGCAGTCTTCCAATATCTCAGGGGCTGCCCCAAAGAAGAGGGAGTCAAGCTCTTCTCCAAAGCGCCTGAAGGCAGGACAAGAAGCAATGGATGGAAACTAATCAAGGAGAGAAGCAACCTAGAACTAAGGAGAAACTTCCTGACAGTGAGAACAATTAACCAGTGGAACAACCTGCCTCCAGAAGCTGTGAATGCTCCAACATTGGAAGTTTTTAAGAAGAGACTGGACAGCCATTTGTCCGAAATGGTATAGGGTTTCCTGCCTGAGTAGGGGGTTGGACTAGATGACCTCCCTATTATTATTATTATTATCATCATCATCATCATCATTATTATCATCATCATTATTATCATTATTATTATTATTACTATTGTCCTTCAGAGCAGAAAAAACATCAGCCCCCAAATCCAAAATTTGGATCAGATAGATGTTAATCTAATTCCACATACTGTAATATTATTATCCCGTTTTTATTATGAATATAACGATCCCAATTCAAGGGCACAGGGCAGGACTCCATCGACCCGCAGCCTCTTAAAAGCAAGACAGCAAAAATAACAGCAGCCAAAATTCAATTAAAAGCCTCCGTGAAAGAAGACATTTTGATTCGCTGTCAAAACCGTACAAGCAGCTTGTCGCCAGCCATACATTAACCAAGAGCGATCGCACAACTGGGGCAGTGGCAGAAAAAAAAAAAAAAACACAAAGCCTCCACTTTGCCACATAGGAAATCGCTGCAAAGATTGTGTGGTTTTGTGACAGGGCAATCTCTGGCACATTTTAAAGATCGGATTAATATATAACTATAAGGCTCTTGAGTGTCAGCACACAACCCCCTTGAATTTGCAAAGGGACAACTCCTGAGCACATTTATTTGCTGGTAGACCTGGACTGAACAAGGCTAACTGGGACCAGGATTTCCATTGCTAAGTGAGGCGGTTGTTAAGTAAGTTTTGTCCCATTTTACGACCTTCCTTGCTGCAGTGGTTAAGTGAATTGTTGTAGTGGTTAAGGTAGGGGGCACGGTGGTTAAGTGAATCTGCCCCCCTCTTGACTTTGCTTTCGGGAGCCATCTTGGGAGGAAGGCTGCAAATGTAGGCTGCCATGTGGGGCAGCGTAAAACTGGGCGTGACTCAATTAACAAGCACCTTGCTTAGCAACAGAAATTCCAGTCCCAATGTTGTCGTAAATCAAAGACGACCTGGAATGCAAAAAATTAAATTAATATAATTTGATCTTTCTTTCTTTCTTTCTTTCTTTTTCTTTTCTGCCTGCTTTCTCTCCTTCCCTCCCTCCTTCCCTGCATCTTTTTTGCTCACTCGTCTTCCTCCCTCCTCCTCCTCCTCCTCCTCCTCTTCTTCTTCTTTTCTTTCTTTCTCTTTCTTTTTCTTTCCTTTGCTACCTGCTTTCTCTCCTTCCTTCCCTCTCTCCTTCCCTCCATCTTTTTTGCTCGCGCTCCTTCCTTCCTTCCTTCCTTCCTTCCTTCCCTCCCTCCCTCCTTCCCTCCCTCCCTCCCTCTCTCTTGCTTGCTCACTTGCCTTCTTTCCTTCCTTCCTTCCTTCCTTCCTTCCTTCCTTCCTTCCTTCCTTCCTTCCTTCCTTCCTTCCTTCCTTCCTTCCTTCCTTCCTTCCTTCCTTCCCTCCCTCCCTCCCTCCCTCCCTCCATCTTGCTTGCCTTCCTTCCTTCCCTCCCTCCCTCCCTCCTTCTCTTCCTTTTTTTTCCTAGATCTGCTTCATTTCCAGCTATGTCGGAACCCATAACGCTGAACGTTGGCGGGAAGCTCTACACGACGTCCCTCTCCACTTTGACCAGCTTTCCAGACTCTATGCTGGGTGCCATGTTCAGCGGGAAGATGCCCACTAAAAGAGACAGCCAAGGCCACTGCTTCATTGACCGAGACGGCAAAGTGTTCCGCTACATCCTCAACTTCTTGAGAACTTCTCACCTGGACCTTCCTGAGGACTTCCAAGAAATGGGTTTGCTTCGACGGGAAGCAGACTTTTACCAGGTCCAACCGCTCATTGAAGCTCTACAGGAGAAGGAACTGGAGCTCTCTAAAGCCGAGAAGAACGCGATGCTCAACATCACCTTGGATCAGAGGACACAAACCGTTCATTTCACCGTCCGGGAAGCTCCTCAGATCTACAGCTTGTCCTCGTCTAACATGGAAGTGTTCAGCGCCCACATCTTCAGCACCTCCAGTTTGTTCCTCAAACTTTTGGGTTCCAAACTTTACTACTGTTTCAATGGCAACCTGGCCTCAATCACTAGCTACTTGGAAGACCCCTATCATGTCACCTTGGACTGGGTGGCTAGCGTGGAAGGACTACCCGAAGAAGAATACACCAGGCAGAACTTAAAGAGGTTGTGGGTCCTGCCCACCAAGAAGCAAATTAACAGTTTCCAGGTCTTTGTGGAGGAAGTGCTGAAGATCGCCATGAGCGATGGCTTTTGCGTGGACTCCTCTCATCCACACGCGTCAGATTTTATGAATAATAAGATTATACGGCTGATTCGTTACAAATAGGCAGAGCTCTCTCGGCAGACGGCCGTCTATCGTCGCGCTGTTGCGTCGTGTCACAAGCTACAGCCTGGAGCTGACTTTGCAAATTATGTTCTAATCCAGACCTGGGTTCTAACTGGAGGTCAGGCTAGTTTTTCACTTAAAAGACTAACCCAGATTTGCTAAATTCTGCAAACAGGAATGTGTTGGATTTTTGTGTCGGAATTACGTAGGCCTCTTGCCCCATAGAAATTGGTGATTCACCTTCAGAAGACATCATGAGGGAAACCCACTTAGGGGTAGTCCTCAACTTATAACGATTCACTTAGTGACCGTTCAAAGTTACAACAGCACTGGGAGAAAAAGTGACTTATGGCTGTTTTTCACACTTATGACTGTTGCAGCATCCCTGTGGTCACGTGATCAAAAGTCAGATGTTTGGCAACTGACTAGTATTTATGACGGTCGCAGTGTCCCGGGGGGGTCATGTGATCTCCTTTTGCAACCTTCTGACTAGTAAAGTCAATCAGGAAGCCGGATTCATTTAACAGCCGTGTTTCTAATTTAATGATTCACTTAACAACTGTAGCAAGAAAGGTCGTAAAATGGAGTGTTAAACAACTGCTTTGCTTAGCAACAGAAATTTTGGGCTCAGATATGGTCGTAAGAATGCTGCTCGTATTCTTGTGTGCCCGTGTTAGGGCCAAGGTTGCATATGAAGGATCTGAATTTTGATTAGGTGACCATAGGGATGCCGCAACCCCGTTGTGAGTGTGAAAAACGGTCACACGTCACTTTTTTCAGTGCCATTATAACTTTGAATGGTCACTAAATGAACTGTTATCAGTCGAGGACAGCCTGTATCGGGCCTGAGTAGATCAGACTCCCGCTGATCGGTTTGAAGGCCAAAATATTGGCTTTGTTGCACAGCATCCCTCCTCAGGTAGCTTCCTCACATTAACAACAAAAAAGTCACCTCAAAATCCCCCTCAGTCTTTTGTGTTCTTCACTTTTGGCAGCTGTACACAAAATATCCCGCCAAAAAACCCCGTGATTTTCATTTAAGTTTGGGAAGGCTACTTAAAGTCTGCAAAGGTTGTCTGTCTCTTACAGGTAGTCCCCAACTTACCACCATTTAGTGACCTTTCAAAGTTACAACGGCGCTGAAAAAAATGTGGCCAGGGCTCACATTTATGACCGCCACAGCCATCCCCACGGTGACATGATCAAAATTCATGCAATTGACATGTATTTAGTTGCAGCGTCATATCATCTCCATTTGTGCTCTTCCCAGTTGGGTTCCGGCAAGCAAAGTCAGTAGGGGAATTTGGATTTGCTTAATGACCAGGTAATTCACTTAACAACTGCAGTGATTTGCTTCGAAACTGAATCGCTGCAGTTGTTCAGTGAATCCAAAAAGGGTGTAAAGTTGGGCCTCTTACTTATCAACCGCCTTGCTTAGCGACAGAAATTTGGGTTCCAATTGTAGTCTTAAGTTGAGGACTACCTGACCTGGTTATTGCACTTTACTAGCAAATAAGCTATGGTTAAACACCTGAATACAAAAGTCGGCAACCAACAGGGTGTTGGGTTTGTGTGTGTGTGTGTGTGTGTGTGTGTGTGTGTGTGTGTTATTTACACTCAGTTGTGTAATTTACCAGCCCTCCCCAAAACAAATTTCACCTCCATCTTTTCCATAGCAATGTTTCTATCATTGGTTTAGCTCCCCTCCCGGAGGTTAAAAATCAGAGTTTTAAGGAAGTTAAAAATCAGATTCCTGTAGCCGCTGAGGAAAAAAAATGTTCTCCAACATGGCTTCATGTTTGAACCAAGCCATGATCCAGATCTTGGGGAAACATTGCATGTTTCATGGGTGTTTTTAGCTTGCTGGATCAAAGGGAAAGATAGAGATAACCTCACACTGATTCCGAGGCTGTATCCCTGTTGGATTCTGTAACAATATGGAAATAATTTCCATTGTTTAGCTTCTCAACTTCCCATCTAATCAATAGCCTGAAATTCTCAGGTGGTCCTCTATCAAAGTACAGGTCATCCTCGACTTACGACCACAATGGAACCCAAAATTTCTGTTGCTAAGTGAGACATTTCTTAAGTGAGATTTACCCCATAAAAAAAGCCATTTTATGACCTTTTTTCGCCACGATTGTTAAGTGAATCACTGCAGTTGTTAAATTAGTGACACGGTTGTTGAATGAATCTGGCTTTTCGCCATGGACTTTGCATGTCAAAAGATCGCAAAAGGGGATCACTTGACCCAAGAACACCGCAACTGTCATAAATACGAGTCAGTTGCCAAGCGTGTGACTTTGGATCACAGGACCAAGGGGATGCTGTAATGGTTCTAAGTGTGAAAAATGGTCATAAGTCACATTTTTCAGTGCCGTTGTAACTTGGAACGGTCGCTAAACAAACTGTTGTAAGTAGAGGACTGTCTGTACTAACCAAAGTAGCCCTGCTAAGTTTTGAGATCAGCAAAGGTGAAGTCGATCAGGGTTTCTCAACCATGCCAACTTGAAGATGGGTGGACTTCAACTCCCAGAATCCCCCAGCCAGCATGGCTGGCTGGGGAATTCTGGGAATTGAAGTCCACCCGTCTTCAACTTGCTAAGTTGACAAACACTGAGTTAAATGATGTTTAGAAGTTCAGAAGACTCAACTTTTGAAATCTTTTCTACTAAATCTTTTCACTGTGGTGACCCCACCAACCTATCCTTCCATCAGTTATACCTATATCTATTTATGATTGCCAGTGGATTACGGAATGAAATGCAGCACTACCTATGGCAGCAAAACTAAATTATTTCCCAACTAAACACGTAGCATCTTGTCATTTGTTCATCCTCAGGGAGGCTGGTCCAGCTATGTTCTTGCGTTTGTTTTGTTTCGCTTTTCCCTTGCGTGTCGCGTCACGTTGAAGCACTTCAAGTCAACGTTGCAATCCAGGTGTAAGAATTCTCTTCAATTATTCAACTCATACTTAGTTTGGGAAGAATCCAGACCACGCTTTATTTTTATTTTTCTGCCTTCAAATCAGTTCTGACTCGTGGCGAAAACTGTCCTTGCCGTTTTCTTGGCAAGATTTTTCAGAAGTGGTTTGCCATTGCTTCCTTCCTTTGGCCGAGATAGAGTGACTGGCCCAAGATCACCCAGCTGGCTTTCATGCCTAAGGCAGGACTAAAACTCACAATCGCCTGTTGATTGGCCCAAAGTTATCTAGCTGTCTTTCGGGCCTAAGGCAGGACTAGAACTCACAGTCACCTGTTGGTTGGCCCAAAGTTATCTAGCTGGCTTTCGGGCCTAAGGCAGGACTAGAACTCACAATCACCTGTTGTTTGGCCCAAAATCACCCAGCTGGCTTTCATGCCTAAAGCAGGACTAGAATTCACAGTCTTCCGGTGATTGACCAAAAGTCACCCAATCAGCTTTCATGCTTAAGGCAGAACTAAAACTCACCATCTCCTGGTGATTGGTTTAAAGTTATCCAACTGGCTTTCATGCCTAAGGCGGGACTAGAACTCACAATCGCCTGTTGATTGGCCCAAAGTTATCTAGCTGGCTTTCTGGCCTAAGGCAGGACTAGAACTCACAATCACCTGTTGATTGGCCCAAAATCACCCAGCTGGCTTTCATGCCTAAAGCAGGACTAGAATTCACAGTCTTCCAGTGATTGACCAAAAGTCACCCAATCGGCTTTCATGCTTAAGGCAGAACTAAAACTCACCATCTCCTGGTGATTGGCCCAGAGTTACACAACTGGCTTTTGTGCCTAAAACGAGACTAGAACTCACTGTCACCTGGTGATTGGCCCAAAGTCAACCAGCCAGCTTTCATGCCTAACTAGAACTCACTGTCTCCCAGTCTCTAGGCTGATGCCCTTATTGCTACAATAAACAGAATTATTACCCTTGGAAATTTCCTGACGGCTGTAGAATTTCCACATTTTAAGTGGTGATTTTCCAGTACTTAAATATGTCGCATATTTTTAACAAGGTAAAGGTAAAGAGATTGAGGCCTTCAGGTTGAGCTTGGCTCCTGGAGAGGACATCTATGGAGTTTTCCAGAGTTGTGGAAGTGCCTGATTTCCTTAGAAAGTTTTTCTTTCTTCCAGGTTTTAACGACAGGTCGTTCTTAACTTCCCATGGCTTTAGCTATTAAGAGAGCGGAATTAATTCTTACAGGTTAATTAATTCTTCCAGCTCTATTCTATTCTATTCTATTCTATTCTATTCTATTCTATTCTATTCTATTCTATTCTATTCTATTCTCTATTCTTTCCTGTTATTCTATCCGATAGAATAACAGGAAAGAATAGAGAATAGAATAGAATAGAATAGAATAGAATAGAATAGAATAGAATAGAATAGAATAGAATAGAATAGAATAGAATAGAGGATAGGATAGGATAGGATAGGATATTCTTTCCTGTTATTCTATTCTATTCTATTCTATTCTATTCTATTCTATTCTATTCTATTCTATTCTATTCTATTCTATTCTATTCTATTATCGTGGGTGCTCCATCACTGGAGCTCTTTAAGAAGAGGCTAGACAGTCACCTGTCTGACATGGTATAGGTTTTCCTGCTTGAGCAGGGGGATGAACTAGAAGACCTTCAAAGTTCTTCCAGCTCTATTCTATTCTAAAGCGCCTACTCTCCATCTCCCTCGCATTTCTCTGCCTCTGCACAGCTGGAGAGCTTGCCCCACTCACCACTGCGCAGATGCCCTCGCTTGCTTCCCAAACCATTTCTTTTCTAACCTTCTTTCTCCATCACTTCCTCCGCCGTCGTGTGCAGTCCCGCAAACTACCTCCAGATTGACACCTCGCTCTATGAACAATGCTAGAAATGAGCTAATAAAAAGGTGGGGTTTTTTTTCCCCAAATGCCTGATTTTTGGCTAGGTAGGCGCATTTTTCAAGCCAAACACTAGATGGCAGCCTGCTACCATTTTTATTTTTCTAAGCCTGCCTTAAGATTGGTATTTTGTCAGATTTCCATTCAAAATGTTTAAAAATATAAGAAACGAGGTAGCCCAATCAATAACATTGCAAGTGCAATTCGATAGAGCAGTGTTTCTCAACCTTGACAATTTTAAGGCATGTGGACTTCAACTCCCAGAATTCCACAGCCAGCAGAATTGCTGGCTGTGGAATTCTGGGAGTTGAAGTCCACATGCCTTAAAATTGTCAAGGTTGAGAAACACTGCGATAGAGGTTCTCCATTCCAGCAATTCAGGGTGTTGTTTTCTTCACCAGTTTTGCTCAACTTGACCACTTTAGGACGTGTGTGGACTTCAACTCCCAGAATTCCTCAGCCAGCCAACTCTGAGCAATTAAATTCCACTGATTTAAGGAATTTATTTTATATTGAATAATGCAGCTTACTTTTGAGCAGCGATAAGATGCTGCGACTAAATATGCAACAAGACTGCAGTCTTATGTATATTTATTATATTAAGATCATTGAATCCGTGCAGCTGTTTATTCCTACTAAATAACCTCCAACTTGCAATAATTATCTCCGTCTAGAACAGGGGTAGTCAACCTTGGCTCTTTTATGACTCGTGGACTTCAACTCCCAGAATTCCTGAGCCAGCCAGTTGAAGTCCACGAGTCATAAAAGAGCCAAGGTTGACTACCCCTGGTCTAGCACAAATAAGCCACTGCGCAGGCTCAAAGGTTTGACTCGTTAGCGCCTGCGCAGATGCTCAGACATCAAGCGCCATTTAAAAAAAATAGCGGGAGTCAAACGGTCAGTGTCTGGAGCATGCGCAGTGGTGCCCTTCCGGCCCCCTGCGGGAAAAGAGCGGGCTGTTATGGCGGTGCGCCGAGCTTGGTGCGGAGGAAGGGACTCCTTTCTGGCTTTGGCCTTCGGCGTGACATTTCTGAAAATGCTCCTCATTCCGACATAGTAAGAGATCCGGATTCGTTATTTGTCTTTCGGCTGATTAAAGAGGCGCGCGGAAGCGGGGGGGGGCAGGAGGGAGGTAGAAGGTTCAATCGCCGCCATTGTAGATTCGGCTGTTCCCAGGGTGTTTCCCCCGCCCTCCGCTGATAGTGCCCTTTCTGTGGCTGATCCCGTGGCTGTCCCCCTCCCTCCGTGCTCTTGTTTGCTACCCTTCCAAGCTCCGCTGATCTATAGTCGGTGCGAGCCGTGGTGGCTGGGGATGATGGAGGTTGTAGTGTTAACACTTCAAGGGGGAAGTTGGAAAACGGGCAGTCCTCGACTTACCCCCACAATGGAACCCAACGTTTTTGTTGCTAAGCGAAACGTTGGTTTAAGTGAGATTTGCCCCGTTTTACGACTTTTCGTGCCACGGTTGCTAAGTGAATCACTGCAGTTAAGTTAGCAACACCGTCGCTAAGTGAATCTGGCTCCCCCCCATTGACTTTGTCAGAAGGTCGCAAAAGGGGATCACATGACCCCGGGACGCTGCAACCGTCATAAGTACGAGTCAGTTTTGCCTGCAAAGGTCGTAAGTGTGAAAGACGGTCCTTAAGTCCCCTTTTTCCAGGGCCGTTGTAACTTTGAACGGTCAGTAAATAAACTGGTAAGTCGAGGGCTAACTTGTATTATAAAATACAATAGTGGTCAAAAGTGTGGAAACCTTTTGGGAAAAGTGTGCTTTTGAGGTTTGATGGCTAATGACACCACCTTTTTTTCGGAGTGGTACCATAAATTTATATATCAATGGAAAGATAATCTAATCAAGAATGTAATGCAACAAAGTTTGTTTAATTATCTGTACTGCATTCTATGAAAAGTCATAGCCAAGTAACCAGAAAAAGGAAGCACAACTTGCTTAGGTTGATCTCAGGTAGCTTTCCTTCCTCCGATTGTAGCCAATGAGCATGAGTGTTTAGAGCAGCGGTTCTCAACCTATGGGTCACGACCCCATTTGGGGTCGATCGACCTCTTTTGTGGGGTCGCCAAACGCGGCGATCCGCCATTTTGTTCCCTCCGGGGGCGCGCTGCGCCTCCGGGGGGGCGGTGCCGCGCACGCGCGCCACGCGTGGGGGTGGCGGCGTGCCTCCGGGGGATGCCGCCGCGCATGCGCGCCGCGCATGGGGGTGGCACCGCGCATGCGCGCCGCGCGCCGGGCCCCCGCCCCCATGCGCGGCGCGCGTGGGGGGGGCGCCCCCATGCGCGGCCGCACCGCGCATGCGCATAACGTTTGTGTGATGGGGGTCGCCGTCACACAAACGTTGAGAACCGCTGGTTTAGAGAGCCAATTGGGTGTCATCTTGTTTTGGCAATGAGCCAAACAGATCACAGTAGGATCCAGTTATCGATGTCATGTATTGAAGCCCAGAGGAGGACATTTGTCAGTGTGCTATGTGATTGCTATCAAGTTGGTTGGTTTTTTTGTGTTCTTTCATTTAGCAAGCTTGTAAAACATAATAAAATTAAAGTCATGGTGCAAAGAGTTGACTGGTCACCCAGAAAGTGATGCAAAATAGTATTATTAAGTGAACGAGGCTACAGTTATAAAGAAATGAGAAGAAAAATGGGTGGAAACTTAACCAAAGTTGGCATTTCTATTGTACACTTTTCCCAAAAGGTTTCCACAGTTTTGGCCACACCTGTCGTTAACCTGGCTAGTCTTTGTTTGATTGCTCAATAAAATGGAAAACAAACTGGATGTGGAGAAACCTCTCTCTGCATACTAATGGTTAACTCCTTGTAGTCATTCCACAGATTTTGAAGTGCACAGGAATTGGCTTGCCATTACTCACAGCCTACCAGCCTCTCGGTGGTATTACGAGGTGAGTATCTTATCCTTTCATTGCATGAAATATCCTTGGTTTATACAGCAGTGACTTGGCTTGGCTTGTCAGAAAGTCACAAAACGGTCATAAGTACGAGTCGAGTTGCCAAGCGTCTGAATATTGACCGTGAGGACGCTGCAGTGGTTGTTAAGTGTGAAAAACTGTCATGAGACACTTTTTTCAGTGCCGCTGTATCTTCGGTCAGTAAACAGACGGTTGTAAATTGAGGACTAGCTGTCTTTTCCTCCAAAATGGGGTGTGGTTAAGAGCTGTGCTCGTGATACAGTTTCTGAATCTACCGGGAGAGGTTGTTTAATTAGAAAGTTTGCTTGTTGTCACCGGAAGCTGAACAAACCTCCCAAGCAGGCAATTGCAGTCTCTTTTGCCTGTACTGTCAGCCTTCCTAGATTAAAAAAAAGTGAAGGTCTCTGTCTGGTTTAGCCCAGCCAACTGATCCAGATCGTTCCCCTTTGCACAAACGAGAATAGCAACAACAGGCCGGCTTGCAATGGTTTGGGTAAGTCCCACTTTTAAACAGATTCCGGACAATTCTTCCAATTCCTTGAATTCTGGGATTATTTTTTTTTTAAAGGGAGTTCGCTGATGTCATTTTAAAAGCTGCTTTGCTTTTTTGCAGCCTTTCCCTCCCCCACTTTTTTTTTTAAAGACTTATCTTTTATTGTTGTAATCAATAATTGTGACTGAGAGCCGTTTTGGTCTAGTGGTTAAGGCATCAGGTTAGGAAACGGGAGTCTGTGAGTTCTAGGCCCACTTTAGGCGTGAAAGCCAGTTGGGTGACTTGAGCCAATCACCAGGAGGCTGTGAGTTCTAGTTCTGCCTTAGGCATGAAAGCCGGTTGGGTGATTTTGGGCCAATCACCAGGAGACTGTGAGTTCTACTCCCGCCTTAGGCATGAACACTGGCTGGGTGACTTTGGGCCAATCACCAGAAGACTGAGTTCTAGTCCCGCCTTAGGCATGAAAAACAAACTGAGTGACTTTGGGCCAATCACCAGGAGACAGTTCTAGTCCCGCTTTAGGCATGAACATGGCTGGGTGACTTTGGGCCAATCACCAGAAGACTAGGAGTTCTAGTCCCGCCTTAGGCATGAAAGCCTTAAGCATGAAAAACTGGGTGACTTTGGGTCAATCACCAAGAGACTGTCAGTTCTAGTCCCGCCTTAGGCACGAACAGTGACAGGGTGATTTTGGGCCAATCACCAGAAGACTATGAGTTCTAGTCCCACCTTAGGCATGAAAAACAAACTGAGTGACTCTGGGCCAATCACCAAGAGATAATGAGTTCAAGTCCCGCTTTACGCGTGAAACACTGGCTGGGTGACTTTGGGTCAATCACCAAGAGACTATCAGTTCTAGTCCCACCTTAGGCATGAAAGCCAGTTGGGTAACTCTGGGCCAATCGCCAGAATACTATGAGTTCCATTCCCGCCTTAGGCATGAGAAACAGACTGAGTGGCTTTGGGCCAATCGCCAAGAGACTGTCAGTTCTAGTCCCACCTTAGGCATGAAAGCTGGCTGGGTGACTTTGGGCCAGTCCCTCTCACAGGGTTGTCATAGCCAACACAGTGCTGGGCTGCATTAACAGAGGGATAGAATCAAGATCACGTGAAATATTAATACCACTCTTCAATGCCGTGGTAAGGCCACACTTGGAATCCTGCATCCAGTTTTGGTCACCACGATGTAAAAAAGATGTTGAGATTCTAGAAAGAGTACAGAAAAGAGCAACAAAGATGATTAGGAGACTGGAGGCTAAAACATATAAGGAACGGTTGCTAGAATTGGGTATGTCTAGTTTAATGAAAAGAAGGACGAGGGGGGACATGATAGCAGTATTCCAATATCTCAGGAGCTGCCCCAAAGAAGAGGGAGTCAAGCTATTCTCCAAAGGGCCTGAAGGCAGGACAAGAAGCAACGGGTGGAAACTGATCAAGGAGAGAAGCAACCTAGAACTAAGGAGAAACTTCCTGTCAGTGAGAACAATTAATCAGTGGAACAACCCGCCTTCAGAAGCTGTGAAAGCTCCAACACTGGAAGTTTTAAAGAAGAGACTGGACAGCCATTTGTCTGAAATGGTGTAGGGTTTCCTGCCTGAGCAGGGGGTTGGACTAGATGACCTCCAAGGTCCCTTCCAGCTTTACTACTATTACTAAATATTCAGTATCTTCGCTGCCTTGAGTTGCCTTTGGCCTTGCCGGACTGTAGGATTTTGTGACCTGGAGAGGATAACTAAAGTTTGAAATGTACAATCAACAGACGCCTCTTCCTGTAGATTCTTATTGCTTAATTGTTTTGTTTTTTTAATTTCAGGCAACTTCTGAGTGGACCTTGGATTACCCTCCCTTTTTTGCCTGGTTCGAGCATATGCTTTCCTACGCTGCCGTCTACTTTGACAAAGAGATGCTGTCCGTTCAGAACCTCAACCATGCCAGCCAAATGACCGTTCTTTTCCAAAGGCTCTCGGTGATCGCTACGGACACGCTCTACATCTACGCCGTGTACCAGTAGGTGGTTGTGTCTTTATTGGAGGGGGCTTGGGGCCTGGAGGAAAGGGGAGGAGACCACTGGTGTTGACTGTCCTTGTCTTTTATTTATTTATTTTATGAGACTTATATACCGCTTTAAGTGCAAGCACTCTCTAAGTGATGTACACCAGTAAGCAATGTATATATATATATATTTACATTGCCCCCAACAATCTGGGTCCTCATTTTACCTACCCCTGAAGGATGGAAGGCTGAGTCAACCTTGAGCCGGTGAGATTTGAACCGCTGACCTGCTGAACAGTCAGCTAAAGTGGCCTGCAGTACTGCACCCTAACTGCTGCGCCACCTCGGCTCATACAGTTTACCTGATATTTCCAAAATACAGGTCGTCCTCGACTTACGAACATAACTGAACCCAAAGTTTCCGTTGCTAAGTTGTTAGGTGCATTTTGCCCCATTTTGCCATCTTCCTTGCCCTGATTATTAAGTGAATCGCTGCAGTTGTTAAGTTAGGAAGACAGTCGTTAAACGAATCTGGCTTCCCCCCCCCTGACTTTGCTTGTCAGAAAGTTGCAAAAGGGGATCACGTGCAACTGTCATAAGTATATGCCAGTTACCAAGCATCTGAATTTTGATCCAGTGACCCTGGGATGCTGCAATTGTCATAAGTGTAAAAAACAAGCTCATGTCATTTTTTCCACTAGCGTAACCTTGAACAGTGGCTAAAGAAATGGTCGTAAATTGAGGACTATGTGTAATTGGGAAGAAGGAAGGAATGTAGATATTTTTGTTCGATAAACCGTACATGTCCCGTAAGGTGCATGCATGCAATATTTGTGGGTCTTGATTTTCTTGTTCCAGATGCTGCAATTGTGTGAGCAGGAAACAAGGTGGAAAAGACCCACTGGAAAGCCCGCCGTTTGTTCTTTCTGTCCTTCTGCTGTGGAATTTTGGTCTCTTAATTGTAGATCGTATCCTTGCCTTCTGGTTGCTTCTGAAGAGACTGATGCATTAACCCAGTGGTTCTCAACCTGTGGGTCGGGACCCCATTTGGGGTCGAACGACCATTTTACGGGGGTCGCCAAACAATACAGTCCGCCATTTTTTTCCCCTTTTCCTTAGCTGTGCTACTCCCTTTTATTCTATTGGCTTTTGAAAGCCAATAGAATAGACTCTCTTGAATAGAGTCTAATTCTATTGGCTTTCAAAAGCCAATAGGAATTGTCCAGGCTGTCTCTGCCCTGCTGAGCCCGCCAAAAGTCCCATTCTGCAAACGGGGCTGCACCAGTTGAGTAGTCCTCGACTTACGACTGGTTGGGGGTCGCGGCATTAAAAAGGTTGAGAACCACTGCATTAACCAAATATCCCAGGAGGGGTGAGAAACAACTTTGGTGTATGTTTTGATCGATTGAATCTATTAGGGTTTGATTTTTTTTAGAACTAGGCAGAATTGGAAAAGCCTCTTGGCTTAGAGCAATTTTTCTAAAGCAGATGGACTTCCTTAAATCAATCTCAGATATTCACTTTCAATACAATGGTTTCCTGTTCGGATTCCTGCTGCTTTCTATTGCACGATTATTCCAGGTAGTGTATAGTCCTTTCCCCCCCCCACTCTTCCTCTCTCCCCCCTCCCTCTCTACACACACACAGAGACAGACAGATAGATAGATAGGAGTGGATCGATGGATAGAGCTGAAGAAGCTTCTTGGGCGAGAAGCGAAACATCTTCAAAGAAAACAAAGATATATATATAGAGGGGGGGGAGGGAGAGAGAGAGATCTAAAATAATTTTGAAGATACGAGTCTCCGGTATATTCATATTCAAAAACTAAAACACAGATCACCGAGGCCAAGGAATTTATTTAAAAACTTAGCTTTCGTCAGCGACGAAACCTGATTCTCAATCCTGGCTAGAACTCTGACGATGTCAGCAGCCGCTGACGAAAGCTAAGTTTTTCAATAAATTCCTTGCTCTCGGTGATCCATGTTTTAGTTTTTGAATATAGAGATAGATAGATAGATAGATAGATGGATAGATGGATAGATATGGATCTCTCTCTCTTGCTCTCTCTCTCCCTTATCTTGAATGTGCACCCTGTCAGCCCAAATATGGGAGAAAGAAATCTTATTTTCTTTTTCCTGTATCAGCTCAATCCAGAGCCATCCACAAGCAGCAATCGCCAACTGCGACATCATTTTGCAGAAGATTTCTTTCTCCCATATTTGGGCTGACGGTGCACATTCAAGGTAAAAATCTCCTCCCCCTGTCTCTCTCCTGATACAGCTGACAAAGTGAGAAAGAGCCTGTAGCCTAGAGGTTAATACAACTGCCTAACATGCATATAGCCCAGGTTCGAATCTCAGAAGAGTAAGTCTGGCTGAAGAGAGTTAAGAAACTCGAAATAGCTATCCCAGTTCGCTCTTTATTCTTTGTTAGCAACCTATCTATATATATATACATACATACATACACACACACACACACACACACACACACACAGAGAGAGAGAGAGAGAGAGAGATCTATATATAAATTTATATATATGGATATAGATGTATAACATACATACATTATACGCACACATATATACGCATACATAGTCTTTTACTTCTTCCTCTTCCTATTTTCTCCACAACAACCACCCTGTGAGGTGGGCTGGGTTGAGAGAGAAAGGAAGCGGCCCTAGGCAGGACTAGAACTTACCGTCTCCTGGTGATACGGGGCCAAAAGTCACCCAGCCAGCTTTCATGCCTACAGCGGAACTAGAATTCCCAGTATTTCTATTATAACGAACCACCCCAAAAAAAATTTCTGAATCTTGAGAAGCTCCTACGTTGTTTTTGCTAAACTGAGGCCCCAACTCCTTGGCCAGCATGTTTTGATAAAGACCACAGGTGCTTGTTTATCTTAGCTCTTTTCATCTCCACCCCCCCCCCCCCGCCCCATTCCTTTCCAGAAAAGATACTTAGAAGGCGCTTTCCTCTTTGCTGCTCTCCTGCACTTCAAGCACATTTACCTCTATGTGGCCCCAGCCTATGGCGTCTATCTGCTCCGATCTTACTGCTTCGCTGAAAATAATCCAGGTACGTTGCTGACAATTTCTCACACCTTGAAGGCAAAAAAGGTTGGATTCTAGTACATGCGGTCCTCAACTTACAGTGGTTCATTTAGTGAGCATTCAAAGCCACAACGGCACTGAAGGAAGTGACTTAACGACCATTTTTCACACGACCGTGGTAGCATCTCCACGGTCACATGGTCAAAATTCAAACGCTTGACAACCGACTCGTATTTATGACGGTATACCGGGTCACGTGATCCCCTTTTGACGGCTTTCTGACAAGCCAAGCCAATAGGGCAGTGATGGCGAACCTTTTAGAGATCGAGTGCCCAAACTGCAACCCAAAACCCACTTATCCCCATTGGGTGGGTGTGGCCCATTGAGTGGGTGTGGCTGGAGTGGTAACGGCAGACTGGGTGGGACTAAAAAGTTCAATCAATCAGTTCCAACTTTGCAAAATCTTTTTTTTTCCCCGCGAGAAGTTGAAATTGATTATTGAACCTTTTTTTTTTTTTTGCACATGGCGGCACAGGCCTAAAGCAAAAAGGTTTTATAAAACCCAGCTGAGGGCCTAGGACTGGGGCAATAGCGCGCATGCCCACAGAGAGGGCTCTGAGTGCTGCCTCTAGCACCCGTGCCATAGGTTCGCCACCACTGCAATAGGGGACACGCCAGATTCCCTTAACAACTGTGTTACTCACTTATCAATTGCAGTGATTCACTTAACAACTGGGAAGAAAGGTCGTAAAATGGGGCCAGAGTCACTTAACAAATGTCTCACTTAGCAACATAAAGGTTGGGCTCAATTTTACGTCGGAATTCGAGGACTACCCGTATCTCCTCAGGTGATCAACATTTGGGCCCTGTATCCCGGGGTCACTCCTGACGTTTGCCCTGTCCTGAGAACATGTGATCCCACTTTTGTGGCCGTCGGACAAGCAAAGTCAATGGGGGGGATCCAGATTCCCTTAACGGCCACCTTACTCACTTAACAGCTGCGGTGATTCACTTAACATCTGTGGCAGGAAAGGTCGTAAAATGGGGCAAAGCTCACTGAACGGTCTTGCTTTATCCAGGGCAATGTTGGGCTCAGTTGCAGTTGTAAGTCGAGGATTACCTCAAGGTCTAGCTCAGTGTTTCTCAACCTTGACAATTTTAAGGCATGTGGACTTCAACTCCCAGAATTCCACAGCCAGCATTGCTGGCTGTGGAATTCTGGGAGTTGAGGTCCACATGCCTTAAAATTGTCAAGGTTGAGAAACACTGGTCTAGCTAAAAAGGCGGTCTGACCTGTTGCTGGCAGGTTTCAAATCATCTATTATCATCATTCTAGCTCTCATTGTGTCTAGATGGATCTCTTCAATGGCGCAGTTTCCGTTTTCTGCGCTTAATCAGTCTGGGATTCATCGTCTGCCTTGTTTCTGCCGTTTCCCTTGGACCATTTTTGGTTTGGGTAAGGAACCCCTCTCTTTATTTTTTTCCTGAAAGACAATTTTTGAGAAAGTTTCTCAAGTTAGGGCATTGTCAATACACCGTTGGGAGTTGGGCAAATAGAACAAATTTGAATGAATGAATGAATGAATAAAAATAAATGCATTCAGTTTTCAAAACCAACTAACGCAAAGTAGCAATATTCCAAACATAGCAGGGTTTAAAATGTAGATCGGGGTGAGTTGTTTCTTGGTCTAAATCAGTGTGGTTGTTTTATAAAGTTCATTGTTTTCTCCAAGAGAATAAAATACAGAAACAGACAAAATGCAAGAAAATAAAAACGTACATTTGGCTCTAACCATGTCAAAAAAAGAAAAAAATATAGCGTACAAAAAAGGAGGAAAAAGCGATGTATTAAATTTAACATTCACCATGTAGGATCCAACCTGGTTTGAATGCTGTGGAAGAAAAGAAAAAAGCAATAAATTCTCCTAAATCAGTGTTTTTCAAATAATAATAAAGTTGGAAGGGACCTTGGAGGTCATCGAGTCCAACCCCCTACTCAGGCAGGGAAACCTATACCATTTTGGACAAATGGCTGTCCAGTCTCTTCTTAAAAACTTCCAGTGTTGGAGCATTCACTGCTTCTGGAGGCAGGTAGTTCCACTGGTTAATTGTTCTGACTGTCAGGAAGTTTTTCCTCAGTTCTAGGTTGCTTCTCTCCTTGATGAGTTTCCATCCATTGCTTCAACCTCAGAAGGGGTGGATGTCAGCTTGGCTAGTTGGGGGATTCTGGGAGTGGAAGTCCACACACCTTAAACACGCTACATTTGGGGGGAAAAAAACCTGATCTAAGTAGAACGGTTAATAACAATTTTTCTCCAATTTAGGGTCAGCTTCCTCAAGTTTTCTCTCGCCTTTTCCCATTCAAACGGGGCCTCTGCCATGCATACTGGGCCCCAAACGTTTGGGCTGTGTACAACTCCATTGACAAAATGTTGTCAATCCTTGGTAGGTATCTTAATCCTTCTGCTTGTCTGTCTGTCTGTCTGTCCTTCCATCGTGCCATTTTATTTGACATGGACACCACAACCTCACTTCAGTCAGTTCTGGGGGGTTCAGAGTATAAAAATCAAAAGCAGTCATAAAGGGGGCCATAGTTCCTCCATGCTGGCTGAGGAATTCTGGGAGTTGAAGTCCCCGAGTCATGAAGGGACCATAGTTCCCTCATGCTGGCTCAGGAATTCTGGGAGTTGAAGTCCACGAGTCATGAGGGGACCATAGTTCCCCCATGCTGGCTGAGGAATTCTGGGAGTCGAAGTCCACAAGTCATGAAGGGGCCATAGTTCCCCCATGGTAGCTCAGGAATTCTGGGAGTTGAAGTCCACGAGTAATGAAGGGCCCATAGTTCCCCCATGGTGGTTCAGGAATTCTGGGAGTTCAGGTCCACAAGTCACAAAGGGGCCAGGTTTGAAGACCCCCTGCTCCATGGGTAGGTTTGTTTTTTTGCAGATGTTTCCTGACCCTACTAGGTAACATCATCAGTGCTAGAAGGAAGTGGGGTTTGCTCTCTGTTTATATATACATGGCTTGCTCTGTCAGTGCTGATTGGAGTCATGGCGATTCCTTGATTAGGCTGCTGTTTACTGTTCCCTTGTCCCAAAGGTGCTTTTTTCAGGAGGCAACTGGACTTCCTTGTTTTTCTTTGAAGACGTTTTGCTTCTCATCCAAGGAGCTTCCTCAGCTCTGAAGAAGCACCTTTGGGACAACCATGACCTCTGGATGACTGAGAATCTCCATAGACATTTACTGTTAACTTAGTTGTCTGCATGGATAGGTCCTTGATTAAGGTATTGTTTAGTTCTCGATCGTTTGTCTTAGTGTTAATCTCTACACATAGAGATGTTGATTGCTAGAGAGGAGACGGTTCGGTCAAGCAGGTTTTGGTTTGAGCGAACCCCACTCCCTGCTAGCATAGATGAGATTAGTTTGGTAGTGAAAACATCTGCAGGAAAACCAGCAAGGACCCCACAGTCCTCCTCCTCCTCCTCCTCCACTAGCACTCATGAGATTAACTAGTTTGGTAGTGAAACGCCTGCAAGAAAACCACCAAGCTCAGAGAGCACCAAGGACCCCATAGTCCTACTACTACTACTATTCACTCACACACACACACACACACACCTAGCACTGAAAATGTTACCTACTTAATTAAACATTTGCAAGAAAACCACCAAGCTCACCCAGGACCCCACAATCCTCTACACACACGCATACACACACCTAGCACTGAAAATGTTACCTACTTGAGTAATTAAACATTTGCAAGAAAACCACCATGGTCAGAGAGCACCCAGGACCCCACAGTTGTCCTCTGCACACACACACACACACAGCACTGAAAATGTTACCTACTTGAGTAATTAAACATTTGCAAGAAAACCACCATGGTTAGAGAGCACCCAGGACCCCACAGTCGTCCTCTACACACATACACACACACACACACACACACCATTGAAAATGTTACCACTTGAGTAATTAAACATTTGCAAAAAAAAAAAAAAGAATCCCATCAAGCTCAGAGAGCACCCAGGACCCCACAATCATTGTACACACACACACACACACACACACACACCCCTCCACACCTCCTAGCACTGAAAATGTTACCTACTTGAGTAATTAAACATTTGCAAGAAAACCACCAAGCTCAGAAAGGACCACAGATCCCAGACATCTATGTCAGATTGCTCAACTGTGCATCTGAGCTCATTAACAGATTTCCTCTTTGACTTTCCAGGGCTGAAGTATCACTTGCTTGACCCTGCAAAAGTGCCCAAGGCAGCCATGACGGGAGGGCTGGTTCAGGAATTTCAGCACAGCGTCCTGCCTTCTGTGACCCCACTAGCAACCTTGTGCTGTACCGCCGTCTCCATGCTGGTAAGCATAAACCATTATCGCCCCTGTGCTGTTAAATTTGTTTGATTTCCTCTGAACCAAATCTGTTGAATTTCGGTACATTCCCATCTCTCATCAGTCCAGAATCTCCTTAAAAAATAACTGACTCTGCTCTTACTGGACGGAGTCTGCCATGCCACAATTCTCAGGCAAACATTTTCCTAGCAAGAGATAAGAGTAAAGAAAATAAAAAGTTCTAAATATCACCGTGCCTGATTCTTATAGAGGCATAAAACATGAAAGTGGAAGGTCCCTTTTTCCCCCGTGCAGGTAATGGAGATTTGGCCCGATGTCAAAAGTTGGGCTAAAACATTGCATCCGGTCTTGGAAGATCTGTTAGTCCCAGTTAGATTTTTTTTTTTTTCTATCTAAACCAGGGTTCTCCAACATTTTGGCTTTGCAGATTGCCCGCTACTCCTGTGAGTGGGCATGTATATAATAGTAGTAGTAGTAGTAGTAAAGTTGGAAGGGACCTTGGAGGTCATCTAGTCCAACCCCCTGCTCAGGCAGGAAACCCTATACCATTTTGAACAAATGGCTGTCCAATCTCTTCTTAAAAACTTCCAGTGTTGGAGCATTCACCGCCTCTGGAGGCAGGTTGTTCCACATGTGCATGCGCCTGTGCTTGCCCCCCCCCCAACTTCCGCAGCCCGATTCCAAAAGGCTCAAGACCTGATAGTGGCCCAGGAATTGGGGAACCCCTGGTCTAAACCACATCCTTCTCAAATTGATCCGCTTATATAGTTGGTGAGATGATGAAGAAGAATTTGGGCAAACGCCAGGAGACAGTGAAAGACAGCCCCTTCCCCCCCCCCCCCGGCTTGCTATGGTCCGTGGGGATCGCGAAGAGTCAGACATGATGTCAACATCCAGCTGGAGAATCCAAATAAGATAAGAAGCAGCATAGCCCACAGCTTATATCTGTGGAGGACCTCTCATGGACTATGAATGTTAACATGCTTGTGAAGGAGGCAGAGAAGAGGCTGTACTTCCTGAGAATGATAGATAAATCTATCTCAGCATCTACTTCTGTCCTACTATCACAGCACCATTGAGAGTGTCCTGACACACAGCAT
This sequence comes from Crotalus adamanteus, assembly GCA_039797435.1. Taxonomy (NCBI): domain Eukaryota; kingdom Metazoa; phylum Chordata; class Lepidosauria; order Squamata; family Viperidae; genus Crotalus; species Crotalus adamanteus. The sequence goes on from CM077921.1 coordinate 122,228,953, forward strand.
TCTTGCATGGTATGGGAGCAGCTCTGTAGCGCAGTGGTTCTCAACCTTTTTAATGCCGTGACCCCCAACCGGTCATAAGTCGGGGACTACTCAACCGGTCGTAAGTCGAGGACTGCTCAACTGGCGCAGCACTGTTTGCAGAATGGGACTTTTGGTGGGCTCAGCAGGGCAGAGACAGCCTGGACAATTCCTATTGGCTTTTGAAAGCCAATAGAATTAGACTCTATTCAAGAGAGTCTATTCTATTGGCTTTCAAAAGCCAATAGAATAAAAGGGAGTAGCACAGCTAAGGAAAAGGGGGGGGTAAATGGCGGACTGTGTTGTTTGGCAACCCCCGTGAAATGGTCGTTTGACCCCAAATGGGATCCCGAACCACAGGTTGAGAACCGCTGCTGTTAGCGGATAAAAAAGCTCTACAGAGAATTATTAAAACTGCCCAGAATATTATCGGACTCCAGCTACCAGCCCTGGACAACATCTTCGAATCTCGCTGTTTGAGGAAGTTGCATAACATTCTCAGAGACTCTTCCCATCCTGCTTACAATCTCTTTGGACTGTTGCCTTCTGGCAGAAGATATAGAACATTTAAAACTCGGACACACGTTTTCTGAATAGTTTTTCTCCCAGAGCTATAATTGCACTTAATAATGAACTAAAGGGCACCATCAGTGAACTGTTGGACAGCATTACTTGGTCTGTTGGGTGGATGTTTGGGCGGTTTTAGGGGTGGGGAATTGTGGTGGGTGGGAGTGTGTTGGGGGATTATGTGTGTGGGACCTGGTCTTTGGGTGTCACGTAAATTTCGTTGTATGTGTACACTGTGTATACACATACAATGACAATAAAGTTTATTTAATTATTTATTTATTTAAAATGGGCAGAGCAAGAAGCTCGGAAGGAATTCTCTAGCTAGACTGAAAAAGGAGACAGCGGGAGATTTGTATTTTCAAACTTGCAAGATTCTATTACTGTTGCTTTAAAGTAAAATTAGCTTGTCTGATTATGTTTACTGTCTGATGTACCTGGGAAGGCTTGCTTGCTTACTTAACTAGTACAGTATAGTACAATACAGTACAGGGATCGGCAACCTTGGCTCTTTTATGACTTGTGGACTTCAACTCCCAGAATTCCCGAGTCAGAGTGGCTGGTTCAAGAATTCTGGGTGTTGAAGTCCACAAGTCATAAAAGAGCCAGCCAAGATTGCCTACCCCTGGTATAGTATATATTTAATTTATTATTTAATTCCTTTAATCTAATTAATTTTTATTTAATTTAATTTTTTTGTTTAATTTTATTTATTTAGTTTAATTTTTAATTTATTATTTACTTTTATTTGTTTACTTTTATTTAATTTATTGGCCGCCCAACTTACCACAGCATAATTCTGGGCGGCTTACAATATAATTATGATGCTAGCACAAACAACAATGCGCAGGGCTGACCCTGTCCTCCTTCTCCCCCCCCCCCCGCCCCCATTTTTTAAAAACATATATGAAGCAGCAGCATTCGAAAATGCCACTTCCCATGCCCCCACAATCCTGCCAATTTTTTCTGTGACCCCACGGAACATGTAAACGTGGACTAAATGAGTCTTGTCATATGAGTTCTGCTCCATTAGTTTTACTGAAGAATGGAGCTCCTTCAACTGGAAGTAGAGATGACCGTTGGTTTTAGATCCAGGTATCCAACCTTGGTGATTTTAAGACTTGGGGTTGGGTACTCCTGATCCAAAGCCTTCCAACGTTTGAAGGCACCTTCTCTAGGGCAGGAGTATGACTCGTGGACTTCAACTCCCAGAATTCTTGAGCCAGCATGGGGGAACTTTGGCCCCTTCATGACTCGTGGACTTCAACTCCCAGAATTCCTGAGCCAGCATGGCCCAGCTTGCAAACCTCTCCCTTTCCCCTCAGAATGGCTGCCTCAGGAATTCTGGGAGTTGAAGTCCACGAGTCATGAAGGCCATAGTTCCCCCATGCTGGCTGAGGAATTCTGGGAGGTGAAGTCCATGAGTCATGAAGGGCCCATAGTTCCCCCATGCTGGCTCAGGAATTCTGGGAGTTGAAGTCCACGAGTCATAAAAGAGCCAGGGTTGCCTACCCCTGCTCTAGGGCATGACAGAAAAGAGAGGGCTCCATTGACTGATGACCTGCTTAATGGTGGAAGACCCACTGAAGCTCTGTTTCTGCCTGTTATTTCTAGCCTTCTGTTTTCTGTCTTTGGTTTAAACCCCAAGGGCCCCGAGGATTCCTGAGGTGCTTGGTTCTCTGTGCGCTAAGCTCCTTCCTGTTTGGTTGGCACGTCCATGAGAAAGCCATTCTCCTCGCCATTCTTCCTTTGAGGTAAGAGAGCAGTCATTGCTGACCACCAAGGAAAAAGCATTGTGAGTGGGGAAGGGAGCTATTGAAACCCTACATAGCCTAGGGCAGGGGTGGCGAACCTATGGCTCGCGTGCCAGAAGCAGCACTCAGCCTCTCTGTGGGCACGCACGCCATGCCCCGGAGTTGACAACTGTCCCTCTTCAACCAGCCACCCGCTAACTCGCCGAGGTCCCACGTGGCCGGATGCATCCCAGCACGACTGATTTCCCTCCCCCCCCCCCCGTCCCATCCCTTCTGGCCTCACATGGTCTCCTTTTTGCGGGCATGACCCACTGCATCACCTCCTCAGCTGTCCACTGGCTGTTCAGCTCAGAGGTGGCTTCTCTGAACTGCTGGCGGTGGGCTGCGGAGCCCCAGCGTATCCTGGTTGAGGGGCTGGCAGGCTGTGGCTGCTGACAGACACTGTTGGCCCTCATGCACTCACTAGACTCTGTGTGCGGGGGCCAATGGTGTCAAGCAGCAACCACCCCTGCCTCGCCTTGCCCTGCCTTTCCTCGCCTTGCCTCACCTCACCCTGCAGGATGAGCCTCCTGCCCATCGCCCCACCTGCCAGAGACCCCCTGGATCTCCCCCACACTGCCCGTCCCTCCCCACAAGCAACATCGAGGTGACCGTGCCCACCTTGGCCACACCCACACAGTCTGCCATGACTACCACAGCCACACCCACCCACTGGGCCACGCGCACCCGGCGATAAATAAGGGGGTTTGGGGTTGCAGTTTGGGCACTCGGTCTCTAAAAGGTTCGCCATCACTGGCCTAAGGGCCAGGCTACCTATGGAACTGGCTTCACCCCATCACATCAGCCCGTCCCGCTCGTTCAGGCAGGGAAGTGTCAGAGCATGCACAGTCTTACTGCACTGAGATAACCCAGGAGTAAACACAGTAAACAGCAGTCTATATTAAATGGTGGTTTATATTACACTGTCTACAATATCGTACACCAGGAACAAGAGACATACACATGGTAATACAGCAGAATCCAACACACAGCAGTTACAGCAGGAAACGGATGGGAGAGAGAGAGAGAAAGAGAGAGACTCCAGCAAAAATATATTCAGGCTCTTAAAGGGAGACAGACCCTGCTGAGTCATTCCTATCATTGCATCATCCACCTTACATTACATTCTACATTTCACATCATACAAGCTGGTTAGCTGTTCAATTATTACCTTGCCCCTGCATGCTGCGGACCCCGTCAAAGAATTTCGACTGGCAGGATGTGGGAAGAGGCCCTTCTCTGCCTCTGCCTCTGCATTCTGGAGCATCTTGCCCTCAAGAGGTTAGCAAAGCCCCCAATTCTGTAGTTTTATCAAGCATTTAAAACGTGTGGGTCCTAAACGGTTCTGCTTTTAATGTTTAACTTCATTTTGTTTATATTGTACACTGCCCAGAGGACAAGCCATTGAGAAATGCAACATAAGAAGGAAGGGGAAGGGAAAGAAAAAGAAAAGAAAGAAAAAGAGAGATAGAGAGAAAGAGAAGGTCATAATGGGCCTGACCATAAATATCAACCACAAGCGATACAGTGGAAGCCTGGAGCTGAGGATTGTTTCCGCTTTTCTAAGGATCCAGACATCCCTCTGCCACAACTCTTCCTTCACTGACTCTGGAACCAGGATAGATCCCTGCTAGAACAGTCCCCAAACTGGTCAGAACAATAAAGCAGTTGGTGAACTGAAGCTGTTTTTTTTTTTTTTTCCCCAGCAAGACCACAATCCAAAACGTAAGATTTAATGGCCACAATTGAACCCAAATTTTCTGTTGCTCAACAGTTTTGCCCCCACTTTATGACCGTTCTTGCCACACTTGTTAAGTGAATCGCTAAAGCTGTTAAATCAGTAACACAGTTTTTAAGTGAATCTGGCTTCCCCATTAACTTGGCTTGTCAGAAAGTCACAAAAACTGGATCACCACGGGGTCCAAATTTGAATACTTGGCAACTGGCTCATATTTACGACGGTCGCAGTGTCCCGGGGTCGTGTGATCTCTTTTTGTGACCTTCTGACAGGCGAAGTCAGTGGGGGAATCCAAATTTGTTTAACAGCTGTGTTACTAATTTAACAACTGCAGGGATTCGCTTAAACAACTGTGGCAAAAAAACTCGCAAAATGGGGCAAAATTCACTTAGCAGCTCTCTCGCTTAGCAACGAAATTTTTGAGCTCAATTGTGGTTAATAAGTCAAGGACTACCTCTATTGTGGGATCAGTGAGTGAGCGTGACAAAAACAGATTCCACTCTTGAAATATTCCTGTTGTTTATTATTGTTCTGTTCTCAGCTTTCTGTCTGTGGAAAAGTCAAGAGATGCTGGTATTTACCTCATACTGTCCACTACGGGCCATTTTTCCCTCTTCCCACTGCTGTTTACCGCACCAGGTATATTTAATTTCTTGTTATTTGCAAAAAAGGAAAAAATTGCTTTGATATAGGTAATCCTCAACTTACCACCCTAATTGGGACTGGGATTTCCATTCTAAATTGCAGTCGTAAGTCGAATCACCTGATTTTACCACCATTTTTTCAAATAGTCGTAAGTCAGGTCACTATGGTTCCTAGTGAATCCAGCTTCTCCAACAGATAAGCTAAAAATAAGCCACAAATAAGCAAAAAAAAAAAAAGTTGCAAATTGTAGTCGTAGGGCCACACAATGCTCCAGCCAGTTGTAAATCCGAATCAGTTGCCAAGCACTTGAATCGTTTATACACTGGGACAGGACTGGTTGGTCATGGATTGACATGTATGGCCTAGCCCAGGAGTAGGCAACCTTGGCTCTTTTATGACTCGTGGACTTCAACTCCCAGAATTCCTGAGCCAGCATGGGGGAAACTTTGGCCCCTTCATGACTTGTGGACTTCAGCTCCCAGAATTCCTGAGCCAGCCATGCTGAGGGGAAGGGAGAGTTTCCAAGTTGAGCCATGCTGGCTGAGGAATTCTGGGAGTTGAAGTCCACGAGTCATGAAGGGGCCAAAGTTTCCCCCATGCTGGCTCAGGAATTCTGGGAGTTGAAGTCCACAAGTCATAAAAGAGTCAAGGTTGCCTACCCCTGGCCTAGCCATAGATAAAATTGGTGTGGGCTCTACTTAAATCAGTGCCATGGGATTTTGTTCAGGCTAGTAACTCATCCTTTTCTACATGGAAATACAGACTTGATCCAAGCATTACCAAACCGTAGGGCAAATCTGGACCCAGTCTGGTGTTGTGGTATACAATCCTAGGCTGCATGGACAGAGGGATAGTATCAAGATCACCTGAAGTGTTAATACCACTTTTCAATGCTTTGGTAAGGCCACACTTGGAATACTTCATCCAGTTTTGGTCCCCACGATGTAAAAAAGATGTTGAGACTCTAGAAAGGGTACAGAGAAGAGCAACAAAGATGATCAGGGGACTGGAGGCTAAAGCATATAAGGAACGGTTGCTGGAATTGGGTATGTCTAGTTTAACGAAGAGAAGGACGAGGGGGGGACATGATAGCAGTGTTCCAATATCTCAGGGGTTGTCACAATGTGTATGCACGGCATAATACAGGGTGCATAAATGGGAATGCTTCTTCCCCGCAATAACATCTGCCATGGAATTTGCTGCTACAAAGTCTTTGTTGTTTCTTTCAGAGCTGCCCATTAAAATATTGCTGATGCTCCTCTTTTCAGTGTACAGTTTCTCCTCCCTGAAGGCCCTGTTCAGGTAAGAAGGAAATCATTTTATAAATAAAGAGAAGAGCCTTCCCCATTGCCGAGCGATCTGGTTTTGCACACTTGTTCCATCTCAGGGATGGTTAAACTGCCAATAAAAGGAGGATATTTGTAGCTCAGGGTTGAAATGAGGGGTCCTTGGTCATCTCTGCTTGTTTTCTTGTAGACGTTTCATCACCCAGCTAGGTAACATCATCAGTGCTAGAAGGGACTGGGGTTTATGAAGAAGAGGAGGAGGACTGAGGTTGGTTGTTTTCTTGCAGACGTTTCATCACCCAACTGGGTAACAATATCAGTGCACTGATGATGTTACTTAGTTTGGGTAATGAAATGTCTTTAAGGAAGCAACCAACCGATAGGATTTGGGTGAGTCTGATTATGTTGACAATTTGATCCTATGCAGCTCAACTTGAAAGTAAAAGCCCGGATTATACATTGGGTAGGTTGTAAGAAGTCAAAACTTCAGTCCACCAGCTTGTTTACTCCGTGGCCAGTCGGAATAGAATACAGGATAACAAGAGTTGGAAGGGACCTTGGCGGTCTTCTAGTCCAGCCCCCCGATAAAGCAGGAAACCCTATACCAGGGGTAGGCAACCTTGGCTCTTTTCTGACTCATGGACTTCAACTCCCAGAATTCCTGAGCCAGCCATGCTGAGGGGAAAGGGAGAGCTTTCCAAGCTGAGCCATGTTGGCTCAGGAATCCTGGGAGTTGAAGTCCATGAGTCATGAAGGGGTCATAGTTCCCCCATGCTGGCTCAGGAATTCTGGGAGTTGAAGTCCCCGAGTCGTGAAGGGGCCATAGTTCCCCCATGCTGGCTCAGGAATTCTGGCAGTTGAAGTCCACGAGTCATAAAAGAGCCAAGGTTGCCTATCCCTGCCCTATACCATCTCACACAAATGGCTGTCCGGTCTCTTCTTTAAAAGCACCCACAACTGGGGGGCTGCTGGATTCATCTGGCTTCACTCATAGATAAGTTTATAGGTAATGGGTGCAGGTAGTCCTCAAGTTACAACTGTAATGGAGCTTGCCCATTACACTCAGAAGGCGTGGCAGAAGTTGTAATATTACTTTATGACCCCCCACCCTGCTCTCCCCAATGTGGTCTTTAGGCGGAGCCCGGGGTGCCTCAGGGTTAGGGGAGACCTTGGGAGTGCTAGCACAAGCCTAGGTACACTTGTTCCAGGATCCCCAAGGCTTCCCTCACCCCCTAAGGCACCCTAAAGGTGCTTTTTCAAAAGGCAACTGAATTTCCTTGGGGTTTTTTTTCCCCTTGAAAACATTTCGCTTCTCACCGAAAAAGCTTCTTCAGTTCTGGCTGAATGGGGGGGAATGGCAGGATTTATCTATTCCTTGCAGTCATCTGGTCGTTCGTACTCCCTCCGAGAGTCCTTGAGGCCTAAGGACTCTGCAGGCTTTGGACCTGCCTGCTTTCACACACACACACTTACCCCACAAGCCTGTCGGGTGGGACAGCCGTTGGAACTTCCCGAACCGGATCGTTCCAGTTTGGGGGGGGAGGTCCATGGTAACTTTGAACAGTTGCTAAGCGACCAGTCATAAGTCAAGGACTACCTTTATGGCAAGTCTATGAAGAAGTCTTTTTAAAATCCTTTTGTCTTGTCCTGTCTCCATAGGAAAGAGCCTCTGCTGAACTGGTTGGAAGCAGTCTACCTCACTGGGCTGATACTCCTAGGAATCGCCTGTGAAATTGTGTTCCCTTTTACTTCCTGGGCTCAAAAACTGCCATTCCTGCCTTTATTGCTCACCTCCGTATATTGTGCTCTAGGCATCATTTATGCCTGGCTCAAGCTATACATCTCAGCCTTCACAGAAGGCAAAGAAAAAGAAGAATAATGATGGTTTATCATGGATTCCAAGCTGGCAAGGATCATTCCGGCAAGCTCACAACCACACACAACATGGACCTCCTCTTCAATTGCAGAAACGCTTTAAAGACTTGGGGACCTGAAACTCATAAGGAAATAATCAGCTTTTTAAACCAGCGCGACCTGAATGCAACAGTGTTTATTTCCGTTATTGCTATAGCAGGAGAAATCAAAGTTTTTGCTTTCTTTTTCTTTTAAATAATTCTGTCTCCAAAGGCCATAGGGATGTGCTGATCCGTATGTAGAGGGAACAGGAACAATTTCTTTTTCCTGTTTTGAGTCACCAGGGTTCAAGGAGATAATTTCTTAACATTTAAAGAGGCACATTCCATATATCTTATTTGGAATTAAAAGGAAAAAGAGGTTTGCAAATTGTAGGGGTGGGCTTTGCACATACCAAAAAAAAAAAAAAAAAGACAGGCTGAGTTCCCAAACTCTGTATTACATGATCATCAATTTCTAGAAAACGTTATTATCATGCTGGGTGAAAATTAAATAAAGAATTCATTTTTTAAAATCTGTTTCCTTGAACTGTATAGAATGCATAATGGTAGATCTATCTTTCAAGCAAATCTGATCTGATCAGACCAATTTATGGATGATTGTTCCAAGCTTTTAGCTAGAAAAACTTACACAAGTAGCCCTCAACGTGGGACCGTAATCGAGATTGGAATTACAGTCATAAATTGTGGCAGTCATTAAGTCACCACTCAACCCAATTTTGCAATCTTTTTGGGGGGGGCAGTCGTTAATCAGTTGCCACTGCGGTCATTAAATGCATCTGTTTTTTTTAGTCAGTGGGCATTTCCTCCCCAGAAACCAGACGCAAATGCCAGTTTCCAGCAAAAAATATAAATCACTGCTGCAAATAGTGGTAAATTCCGTTTGTGGTACCCAGTAACTAATTTTGGGGGAGTCCATCATAATTTCAAACGGTTGCTAAGCAGCCCGTCGTAAGTCAAGGACTACCTGTAAAATATATATTCGGGACTTGCATTAGCATTTACTAAAAGATTGTTTAAGGTGATTTCATGTTTGCTTAGAAATAATCCATGGGAGATATCTATGTCTAAACTGGGCATTAATATGGGCTATATCAAGAGCTGGGACTGGTGTTTTTCAACCGTGGCAATTTGAAGATGCTGATTGGGGAATGCTGGGAGTTGTAGTCCATGCCTCTTAGTTGCCACGATGGAGAAATAATGTTGGGAGTATGGTATACGATCAATGTCAGGTGGATGGGCAATTGCAGCAGTGAAGCGTGGACCATTGGAAGACCTGTAGAGTCAAGTTGGGGATAGACCCTCCTGGAAAAAACAACATTTTGATATGGTTGCTAGGCTCAAAAAACCATGATCACAACCTTGTCTGGAGATTCTCAGTCATCCAGGTCGTAGTTAACCCAAAGATGTTTTTTCCACGAGGCAACTGGACTCTCTTTTCCTCTTTGAAGACATTTCGCTTCTCATCCAAGAAGCTTCTTCAGGTTCTGATCTGAATGGTGGGGAATGGAAGGATTTATACTCCTTGCAGACAGCTGGTCATTTGCCTTTTAGGGCAGGGGTAGTCAACCTTGGCTCTTTTATGACTCGTGGACTTCAACTCCCAGAATCCCTGAGCCAGCCAAATTTTGATCACGGGACTGCGGGGAGGCTGCAACGGTCGTTAAGTGTGAAAAATAGTCATCAGTCACTTTTTTTCCAGTGCGGTTGTCCCTTTCAAAGGGTCACTAAACAAACCGCTGTAAGTCGAGGACTCCCTGTATTGCCTCTCGACCCAACCACCCCATCCCCTCCAAGCAGGAGCCCAGGGATGTCTCTTCCTTTGCAAACTCGATCCAAAGCGCCTTCCTGCGATCCCTGCATCACGTCACCCGGATTCCTGGTATAGGTTCTCCTGCTTGAGCGGGGGGGGGGGGGGGCTGGACTAGGAATCTTCCTCGGCGGGCCGCGCGGGCTGGGGGGAAGGTGTTGCGGGCCGGACCCTCCGCCGTTCCAGCCGTCGCCATGCAGCTCCGCTTCTCCGTCCCCAACGAGGCGCTCTCGCTGCCGCCGCCGCCGCTACTCACCTTCCCCTCCATGTGGATGGCGGGCATCTTCTGGATCAGCGCCTTGGTGCACAACGGCGTCAACCGCAGGCCCGCCCTGCGCTCCGGTCAGTCGCCGGGCCCTTCCGCGTGGCCCCCCGTCCCTCCGCTCTTGGGGGCGGGGTCCCCGGGCTGCCCATCGAGGTCCAGTTCGGCCCTTCCGCGGACAGGGTCCCCGTCGCTGCTAACCAGCACGCAGAGGTCAAGGAAGCGGAGAGCCGGAAGGGAAGAATCGCATGCCCATCATCCACAGCCGAGGTGGAGCCAATAGAAGCCCCATCCGGAGTCAGGGTCGGGAGGATCCCGGTCTGACCTCCGGGGGGGACGATGTTCCCGAGGGGTCCCTTCCTGGTGGGCCCAAATGGAGGATTTGATTTATTTATCCTGCCTCCCTCTTTTGGGTCAACGGGCAATTAATGCCTTCGTATCTTTCTCCCCAACACGTACACACACACAACAGCCCTGCGAAGTAGGACAATCTGAGAGGGGGCTGGCCAAGGTCTCTATTAGTCTCTTAGCCCAAGCCCGATCTGAGAATAATAATAAAATAATAGTAATAATAATAATAATAATAATAATAATAATAATAATAATAATAACATAACACCCCAGACTTAACAATTGTCGATAAGAAAGACAAAAAAGTCTGGATAGTGGACGTGGCAGTTCCTGGAGACAGCAGAATAGACGAGAAAGAACTGGAGAAGATAACAAAATACAAAGACCTACAAATAGAAATAGAAAGACTGTGGCAAAAGCAAGCAAGGGTAGTGCCAATAGTCATAGGCTCCTTGGGTGCAATCCCAAAACAACTGGAGCACCACTTGAACATCATTGGCATTGACAAATTCGCTATTAGTCAATTGCAAAAGGCGGCCTTATTAGGAACTGCTTCCATCCTGCGATGATATCTGTAATACCATCAAACATCCACATCTGCCTATCCCAGGTCCTGGGTAAGGACTCGATAGGTAGACAAAATGCCAAATCCAGTCTGAACATCTGGCTGACTGTGCGATGATCCATAATAATAATAATAATAATAATAATAATAATAATAATAATAATAATAACATGAAATACATGGCCAATACATGAAAAAAATAGCTGGGAAAGCAGATAATAATAAAACCTGGCAATGGCTAAGAGCAGGAAAATTGAAGAAAGAGACCGAGGGACTAATTCTGGCTGCACAAGACCAAGCCTTAAGGACAAATGCATACAAAGTCAAAATTGAGAAGACAGCAACAGACAGTAAGTGCCGCCTATGCAAAGAAGCTGAAGAAACAGTGGACCACTTGGTAAGCTGTTGCAAGAAGATTGCACAGACTGATTACAAGCAGCGGCATGACAAAGTAGCAACAATGGTGCATTGGAAGATCTGCAAAAAATATCATTTGCCTGTAAGCAAAAACTGGTGGGATCATAAAATAGAGAAAGTCATAGAAAATGATAAAATTAAACTGCTCTGGGACTTCAGAATTCAAACAGACAAGCACCTGCAACATAACACCCCAGACTTAACAATTGTCGATAAGAAAGACAAAAAAGTCTGGATAGTGGACGTGGCAGTGCCTGGAGATAGCAGAATAGAAGAGAAAGAACTGGAGAAGATAACAAAATACAAAGACCTACAAATAGAAATAGAAAGACTGTGGCAAAAGCAAGCAAGGGTAGTACCAATAGTCATAGGCTCCTTGGGTGCAATCCCAAAACAACTGGAGCACCACTTGAACACCATTGGCATTGACAAATTCGCTATTAGTCAATTGCAAAAGGCGGCCTTATTAGGAACTGCTTCCATCCTGCGACGATATCTGTAATACCATCAAACATCCACATCTGCCTATCCCAGGTCCTGGGTAAGGACTCGATAGGTAGACAAAATGCCAAATCCAGTCTGAACATCTGGCTGACTGTGCGATGATCGATAATAATAATAGGAAACTCGTGGAAGTCTGGCCTTCAGCCATCAATAGACACAGAGAGACAAACCACATTTACCCACCACTCAAAAGAGACAATTATAAAACATTAGAACGAAGAAGACGAGAAGACATCCTCTCCAGCATCCCCCAGTCAAATAAATGGGGATTATCATCAGAAAAAAAAATACAAAATGCAATTAAGGAACCACCAAGGAATAAACTGCACCTCCCCCCCCTCAACACCAGCAGGGCAAAATACTATATATAAGGCAGCCACTCATAGTCATTACAACTGATAATATCAGTTGGGTAATGAATGTCTGCAAGCAAACATCCAAGCTCAGGGAGAACCAAGGACTTTGCTGCTGTTCTCTTTTTAAAATGACGATTGCTTGCAAAGAGTGTCTGGCATGGGAACTGAATACCAGACAAGCCACAGCAGCCTTAACGTGGGAAGATGGATTTGGGGTGGGGAATGACGGTCTGCCAGTATCCAGGGATGATCTGCCAGGACAGAGCTGAGGAAGGGACCGATCCGATGTGGAATGAGGAGAAGAGGAAAGAAAGGAAGGAGAAAAATGATTGGGGAATAAACACGGCAGATTTAGGTACTTAAGTCCAGACAGAGTTCAGCTTGTTTTCTTCACACCTTTGTAGGCATCACCCTAGTGACAGCCACCTGCTCTATAAGTGCCAATTGGGAATTTCGGGACAGCTTGTTGAACTTGTCCCTTTGCTCTCTTGATCTTTTCCAGGCGTCCATCGTCAACTCCTGATGGCCACTCTGGGGTTTTGTTTGGGCTACTACATCAAGAGATACTCCAATTACTACCACGCTGAGAGGGACAGGCAGCTTTTCAGTTACATCAAGCACCATCCTGAGGACTTTGTGGAAAAAGGTACTTTGGCGTGAAACGCTTTCCAGAAGAGCTGCTTAAAGGCTTAAAGCAGTGGTTCTCAACCTTTTTAATGCCGCGACCCCCAACCGGTTGTAAGTCGAGGACTACTCAATTGGTCGTAAGTCGAGGACTACTCAACTGGTGCAGCACCGTTTGCAGAATGGGACTTTTGGTAGGCTCAGCAGGGCAGAGACAGCCTGGACAATTCCTATTGGCTTTTGAAAGCCAATAGAATTAGACTCTATTCAAGAGTGTCTATTCTATTGGCTTTCAAAAGCCAATAGAATAAAAGGGAGTAGCACAGCTAAGGAAAAGGGGAAAAAAATGGCGGATTGCGTTGTTTGGCGATCCCCGTGAAATGGTCATTCGACCCCAAATGGGGTCCCGACCCACAGGTTGAGAACCACTGGCTTAAAGGGAAATTAGGGGGGGGGGAAGCAGCTGTTTTCTAGGGCAGATGGTGGGACCCCCAGCTGTTTCTCCCGAGTTGCCCACAGTATGGATGAGATAAAGACCCCCAAATAATTCCTCCAGCGAGTTGTCACAAAGCCTTTACAAATCTACACCAATGCCCTGGGTGCCAGCTGCAGCCAGGTAGCCATTGATGAGGCCACTGGAAATTATAGTTCAGCAGCAGATGGATTGCTTTGAATTGTCAAGTATGGAGTTAGACCAGTGATGGTGAACCTTTTAGAGACCGAGTGCCCAAACTGCAACCCAAAACCCATTTATCGCTGGGTGTCAGGTGGGCATGGCCCACTGGGTGGGCATGGCTGTGGTCATGGCAGACTTGGTGGGTGTGACCAAGCTGGGCATGGTCACCTCGATGTTGCTCATGGGGAGGGACGCCTGTGGGGGCTTGGCAGGGTTGGGGGAGATCCAGCGGGTTTCTGGCAGGTGGGGTGGTGGGCAGGAGGCTCGTCCTGCGGGGTGAGGCGATGCGAGGCAGGGCAGGGCAGGAGTGCCATTGTCACAGGGCAAGATGAGGCAGGGGCCGGGATGGCTGCTGCCTGTCACCATCGGCCCCCACACACACAGGCCAGCGAGCGCATGGGTGCTGGGATGCATCCAGCCATCTGGGACCTCGGCGAGTTAGTGGGCGGCTGGTTGAAGAGGGACAGTTACCATCTCTGAGGCATGCCGAGCGTGCCCACAGAGAGGGCTCTGAGTGCCGCCTCTGGCACGCGTGCCAGAGGTTTGCCACCACTGAGTTAGACCGTTAATTTGTATCTCAGGTAACAAAATCTGGGAATTTAGAGAGAATGGGCAAGTTTACATTGTTGATTCATTCTGGACTCTTGGCTGTCCAGTCTACATGGACACGTTCATGCATATTCGCTTAGCAATGTTTTTGGAAGTGGTTTGCCCTTCTTCCGAGGACTGAGAGAGAGAGGGATTGGCCCAGTTGGCTTTCATTCCTCAGGCTGGATTGGAATTCACCATTTCCTGGCTTCTAGTCCAGAGTCTGAACCGCTGGTTCCAACTGGCTCTCAACAGACCAGTCTCTTTGGTGGGCATGCTTGTGAACACCTTTGAACAAGGCTACATCCTGCAAGAGTAAGGAATCGCGCTTTTCCACAGTAAAGTAAAATTTTACTTAGCGGTGACGTTAGACCCCCCTTAAGAGAAGATCTTTGTGCCTCTGCTTGCTTCGATTCTCTTTAAGGAACTATAAACAAGAGAGCCATCCTTGGCAAAGTAGACAGGAAGTCGTCTCAAAGGTGCTTTTTCACGAGGCAACTGGACTTTCTTGAAAACGAGAAAAAAGAATCCAGTTCTCTCGTGAAAAAGCACCTTTGGGATAACCATGACTTGGATGACTGAGAATCTCCGTAGATATAAAAGGAAATTGGTTCTTTTTCTGTATCCCTGGTTTATGAATAAGCCTTTTTCAGCAGAGCTCATTTCCTGTTTTCCTAGAGCCTAGAAAAATGAGAGACGTTCTGGAAGACTTCGTCCCAACTCAATGAAGGCTGCCTGCAGATCCCGTCTTCTCCAGCCTGTTTTCTCTCGGCGTGTGGAAGCCCTCAAGGCCCAATCGCTTGCTGATAAACGTGTATTATATCATTTCTAATTAAAGCTCTATGAAGATCCAGTCTGCCTTTTTCGCTCTTGGTGTACGCCCCCAAACGGGGGGGGAATAGACCCCCAGGAGATCTGGCATAAATAATATTCAGAATGTTCAGAATCTCTAGGGAAGAGAAGGACCAGGGGAGAGATGATAGCAGTGTTCCAGTATTTGAGGGGGTCTCACAGAGGGGAGGGGGTCAACCTCTTTTCCAAAGCACCTGAAGGCCAGACAAGAAGTAACAACGGATGGAAACTGATCAAGGAGAGAGTCAACCCGGAAATAAGGAGAAATTTTCTGACAGTGAGAACAATCAATCAATGGAACAGCTTGCCTTCAGAAGTTGTGGGAGCTTGATCACTGGAAGCTTTCAAAAAGAGACTGGACTGCCATCCGTCAGAAATGGTATAGAGCAGTGGTTCTCCACCTGTGGGTTGGGACCCCATTTGGGGTCGAATGACCATTTCACGGGGGTTGCCAAACAACGCAGTCCGCCATTTTTTCCCCCCTTTTCCTTAGCTGTGCTACTCCCTTTTATTCTATTGGCTTTCGAAAGCCAATAGAATAGACTCTCTTGAATAGAGTCTAATTCTATTGGCTTTCAAAAGCCAATAGGAATTGTCCAGGCTGGCTCTGCCCTGCTGAGCCCGCCAAAAGTCCCACTCTGCAAATGGTGCTGCACCAGTTGAGTAGTCCTCGACTTACGACCGGTTGAGTAGTCCTTGACTTACAACCGGTTGGGGGTCGCGGCATTAAAAAGGTTGAGAACCACTGGACTAGATGATCTACAAGGTCCCTTCTAACTCTTATCATTCTATTCTATTCTGTTCTGTATTTCCTATTCTATTTTATTCTATATTTCTATTCTATTCTGTATTTCCTATTCTATTTTATTCTATATTTCTATTCTATTCTGTATTTCCTATTCTATTTTATTCTATATTTCTATTCTATTCTATTCTGTATTTCCTATTCTATTCTGTATTTGTATTCTATTCTGTATTTCTAATCTAGTCTGTTCTATATTTCTATTCTGAATTTCTATTCTATTCTGTATTTCTAATCTATTCTGTAATTCTATTCTGTTCTATCTTATCCTATCCTATTCTATCCTATTCTATTCTATTCTATTCTATTCTATTCTATTCTATTCTATTCTATTCTATTCTATTCTATTCTTTACCAGCGCTAAAGTGTGAATTCTCTCAGCCCCAAATTTAGCTAAATGGTTCCCATCCATGGTTACTGATCACGATGAGACTCTAATCACAATAACAGCTCCTGAGCCACAAAGGTTGGGAGGAGGATGTATAGCTAGGAACAAAATGGGGTACCCTGCCCCTCTCCTATTGGAGGTATGATCCTGCGCTCATTTCACAATTGCCCCACTTCCTTTCTTCTTTGCTTCCCTTCCAACTCTGTTATTCTGTTTCAAACCGGTTTCTCCCTCTCCTCCTCACGCCATTCTCCCTTTCCAGGAAGGTGTTCCAGTCAAGGGATTGGAGTAGGAGAAGGGAGACCTGGGTTCAAGTCCTCCCTCATTGAGTAACTTAGGCCTCCCTCAGCCTAGTTTAGCTCACAAGGTTGTTGTGTGGGAAATTCCTGAGTAGCTGAGCTCCTGAAAAAGTTCTGGTCTTCCGGTTGTTCTCATCCGCCGATGAAGCTTCTTGCATCATCCTCCAAGCCTTTCCTTGTTCCCGTTTCCTTCGACATACCTACACGGTTTGTCTCCTAAGAGGGCCATAAAACAACTGGCAGTGTTTTCTCCGTTTCTCCCTAAATGGTTTCAACCAACAGCGTGGACACGTGAACCTCCCTTTCGTCTGTGACTTTCAGAGGCCTCATGTAGTGAAGCCGTCGCATCTTGGCTCCCTATATTACAAGTCTCCCTGTCTACCTTTAAGGCAGGGATAGGCAAACTTGGCCCCTTCATGACTCGTGGACTTCAACTCCCAGAATTCCTCAGCCAGCATGAGGGAACTATGGCCCCTTCATGACTTGGGGACTTCAACTCCCAGAATTCCTCAGCCAGCATGGGGGAAACTTTGGCCCCTTCATGACTCCCGGACTTCAACTCCCAGAATTCCTCAGCCAGCATGGGGGAACTATAGCCCCCTCATGACTTGTGACAACTCCCAGAATTCCTGAGCCAGCATGGGGGAACTATGGCCTCTTCATGACTCGTGGACTTCAACTCCCAGAATTCCTGAGCCAGCATGGGGGAACTACGGCCCCTTCATGACTCCCGGACTTCAACTCCCAGAATTCCTCAGCCAGCATGGGGGAACTATGGCCCCCTCATGACTTGTGACAACTCCCAGAATTCCTGAGCCAGCATGGGGGAACTATGGCCTCTTCATGACTCGTGGACTTCAACTCCCAGAATTCCTGAGCCAGTATGTCTCATCTTGGAAACCTCTCCCTTTCTCCTCAGCATGGCTGGCTCAGGAATTCTGGGAGTTGAAGTCCACGAGTCATAAAAGAGCCAAGGTTGCCTACCCTTGCCTTAAGCGGTTAGAGGCGGTTACAGTAGTCCAAGGTTACTGGGGAGGGAGGTGGGGTACACATAAGCACTGCCCTCTTTCTACTTGCATCCGTGACACTCCCAACCCCGCAGATCTGGAGGCGAGGTCAGGGTTAGGAAATGGGGATGCTGGAAGCGACGGGCTGGTGACTTCTGACCGGCTTCCGTTTTACGGCCAAGAGTGGGACTGTCTTAAAAATGGAACATAGATTGGAACAGCTCCAGGATGGAGTGAGATCTTAGAAACCGGGCTATAAGTGAGGACTTTTGGGCCTGGAGACCTTCTCCCAGCTGGGCCTGCCTTTGTCTGGAGAGAGAGATGCCAGGGGGATCCTTTGGCTGTACGAAGCCCTTAAGACACAACAGGGCAAAGTGCCCAGCCTAAAACAGAACGGTCTTTTTTTCTTTTTTTCAGTCCTGGGAATTAATTACAGTTCGGTTCTGGCAACTTTAAGGCTTGTGGACTTCAACTCCCAGAATTCCTCAACCAGCGAAGTTGAAGTCCACAAGTCTTAAAGGTTTGTCACGTTTAGACTCCTGATCTAAAGCATAATAAGGAGCCCTGAAGTTCAGATCTCATCATAAATCATCATGCACCAAAACTCCCAATTCAGGGCCTGAAGAATTCAGGAATTGCGGCTGTGGTCCCTCTGTGGTCCAGCTGGCAAAAAATATCTCCGGCAGAGGCAATAGTTTCTTTCCAGGGAAAGAAGAAAGAAAGGTCAGATTTGTTCTGGGAAGGAAAGATAATTGGGAAAGTTTGAAAGCTAAAGAGAATGATGCAGACAGATGTGTTCAATCACAGTGTTCATCCACACTCGAGGATGTAATATCCCAGGAGTCTTCAAACTTGGCCCTTTTACGACTTGTGGACTTCAACTCCCAGAATTCCTGAGGCAGCATGGGGGAACCATGACCCCTTCATGACTTGGGGACTTCAACTCCCAGAATTCCTGAGCCAGCATGGGGGAACTATGACCCCTTCATGACTTGTGGACTTCAACTCCCAGAATTCCTCAGCCAGCATGGGGGAACTATGGCCCCTTCATGACTTGTGGACTTCAACTCCCAGAATTCCTCAGCCAGCATGGGGGAACTATGGCCCCTTTATGACTTGGGGACTTCAACTCCCAGAATTCCTCAGCCAGCATCCCTGGTTGAGGAATTCTGGGAGTTGAAGTCCACAAGTCCACAAGTCGTAAAAGGGCCAAGTTTAAAGACCCCTGTAATATCCTATGGAGCTTTGAAGAGCAGGACTGCACAACTCCTGATGACTCTAGGCGGCAGTAACAGGTGAGAATTTTCTCTTGTCTTCTTGGTGCCATCTAGTGGTGCCTGAGGGTGCTGCAGGCAGATGTGGTAATATTAAAATGAGGGAAAGAAATTGTTCTTTTTTCCTCTTCTCCCTCCCCTCAGTGCATTCCTACCTTGGTCCTACAAAGCTATTTTAGACTCTGGACTGAATCCCCTGATGCAATTCCATTACTTCACTTCGGTTCCAGTTTTGCTGCATCATCCAGGTTCTCATCATCGGGCTAAATCAGGTCCTGGATTTCTGCCCTCTGACCTTGCCCAGATGGGACGGTCCCGGCTTGGCAGGAGCAGGAACGCCGCAAGAAGGTAAATTTGCCGTGAACGAGCCACATTTCAGTGGCGTGGCTGTTGCGACACAGATTGATGCCCTTTTCAGAAAGGGACTGCCCTGCAAAATCCCAGCTTGAAAGACTTTGATTCCTAGTTACAGCAGGGTCTATGGAAAAGGATTGGGTTTTCACAGGCTTTACCACTGTGAAAACACTGCAATTTAAGCCTTCTCCCCCCCCCCTTATCTTTGAGAGCAAGCAACAAATTTTCATTTTTAATGTGTGCCAATGTGCCCACAGTAAAAAATGACAATAAAGGTTTATCTATCTATCTGTCTATCTATCTATCTATCTATCTATCTATCTATCTATCTATCTATCTATCTATCTATCTATCTATCTATCTATCTAATCTATCTATCAGCTATCTATCTCTATCTATCTATCTATCTATCTATCTATCTATCAGCTATCTATCTCTATCTATCATCTATCAATCTATCATCTACCCACCCACCCACCCACCCACCCACCCATCCATCCATCCATCCATCCATCTATCTATCTATCTATCTATCTATCTATCTATCTATCTATCTATCTATCTATCTATCTATCTATCTATCTATCTTTAGAGACCAGCAGAACCTGTCACTTTCAGCTAGTTTTTTTTTAAAAAAAGTTTAAAAAAAAACTGGTTCATTTTAAAGTGAATCATTGGTGAATGAGAGAGAGAGAGAGAGAGAGACAGACAGATGACAGGTAGGAGATAGATAAATAGATAGATAGATAGATAGATAGATAGATAGATAGATAGACGAGAGAGAGAGAGAAAATGTCTGTTTGTGTGCATGTATCAAAAATGTCTAATGAAAAGAAGGACGGGGGGGGGGACACGATAGTAATGCTCCAGTATTTGAGAGATTGCCACAAAGAAGGGGGTGTGTGTCAACTTATTTTCCAAAGCACCAGAAGGCAGGATAAGAAACAAAGGATGGAAACTAGTAAAGGACAGAAGCAACCTGGAATTAAGGAAATTAAACTTCCTAACAGGACAATTAACCAGTGGAACAGCTTGCCACCAGACGTTGGGGTGCTCCAACACTGGAGGTTTTTAAAGAAGAGACTGGACAAACATTTGTCTGAAATGGCATAGGGCAGTGAGGGCGAACCTATGGCACGCGTGCCAGAGGCGGCACTCGGAGCCCTCTCTGTGGGCACGTCCGCCGCTGCCAGAATCTTGCGCAGGTCCATTAGGCTGCTGCTGGTGCCCAGAGCAACAGCCCCGCCCAGCACAAAGGAGGCGAAGTGGCCGGCTAGCAAGCTCGAATAGAGGTGGTCGAGCACGCCCCCATGTGCTTACTGGCCTCTGTATGTGGGGGCCGATGATGTCAGGCAACAACCGCCCCTGCCTTGCCCTGCAGCAATGGCACTCCCACCCAACCCCCTCTCTCACCCTGCACAAAAAGCCTCCTGCCCACCGCCCCACCCACCAGAAATCCCCTGGATCTCCTCCAATCCTGCCCAGACCCCTCAGCCACCCCCCCCACGAGCAACATCGAGGTGGCCACACCCACCGTGGCCATGCCCATCCAGTCTGCCATGACCACCGCAGCCACACCGACCCAGTGCGCCATGCCCCCCCCCGCCCCCCTCCCGAGGGCACCACAAGGCTGATGCGGCCCTGGCACTTTGCGACAAATAAGTAGGTTTGGGGTTGCGGTTTGGGCACTCGGTCTCTAAAAGGTTTGCCATCACTGGCATAGGGTCATGTGTCTGAAATGGTGATAGGGCAGTGGTTCTCAACCTTTTTAATGCCGCGACCCCCCAACCGGTCGTAAGTCGAGGACTACTCAACTGGTGCAGCACCGTTTGCAGAATGGGACTTTTGGCGGGCTCAGCAGGGCAGAGACAGCCTGGACAATTCCTACTGGCTTTTGAAAGCCAATAGAATTAGACTCTATTCAAGAGAGTCTATTCTATTGGCTTTCAAAAGCCAATAGAATAAAAGGGAGTAGCACAGCTAAGGAAAAGGGGAAAAAATGGCAGACTGCGTTGTTTGGCGACCCCCGTGAAATGGTCGTTCGACCCCAAATGGGGTCCCAACCCACAGGTTGAGAACCACTGGTATAGGGTCTCCTGCTTGAGCAGGGGGGTTGGTCTAGATGACCTCCGAGGTCCCTACCAACTCTTAGTATTCTATGTTCTATAAAAATTATATTTCCTAGTTTTAAACCTCTTAAGGCACTGAGAGACGACACCCTCATATTCCCCAATCCCCACAGAGAACTTGTCCTTTCATGTTGGGCTTTGCTGGGAATCTAAGAGAGCCAATGGGTTCTGCTGGTTAACGGGTTGAATTAGCCTCAGTTTGTTCACTTTTGATCATAAAAACTCAATGGAGGTTTGGGGGAGGTGTCAATCATTCTCTCTCCCCACCCGATCTAACCCACAGGGGCTTTTGTTGGGGGTAGGAATAACACAAAGGGGCATTCCTCACTGAAGCCATCTTGTGCTCTTGGAGGAAAAGTAAAAATACTAAAAAAAAACCCTAAATTAATAATAGTACTTAAAAGAATTACATGCCTGGGTGCTCATATTGTCTCAATTATCAAGGATAAGAAAGATATTGGACCATTTTTATAACAGCTGCAAGGTTATTAGTAGGGCAATGTTGGAAGAAAGATTCTTTGCCTACTATAGAAGAATGGACGCTTAAGGTGTCAAATTTAGCAGAAATGGCAAAAATTTCTCCTTACTTGAAGGATCACTCACAAGAAAGATGTATTTCGGTTTGGAAAAGATGGATAGATTATATTCAGAATAAATATGGGATTAAAAAGTTTCATTTAGCCTATGAGTAAACTTTAGAGTATTATTAATAGTTTCTTTTTTAATTTTTACTAGTTTTAGTATGGTTTAACAATATTGATTTGTTTATATTATTATGTTTCATTTTGATTTGTTTATATTTATGTTATAAGGGAGTTAAAGTGCGTTATGGACTTGGTTACTTGTATAGTTGGGTAATGGTTTTTTTAGAGTTTGATTGTTTATTTGTAACCCTGTATTCAGCTCTGGGAAGTGGGGTAGGGGGGGTAGGGGGTGGGTGGGTCTTGGGATGTATATTGTATAAAACTTTTCAATAAAAAAAGAAAAGAAAGATGTTGGACCCAGCAGCTATTCAAGCTCCAAATTTCTAGAAGAATCGTGTTCTAAATGGGAAAAAAAAAAAAACGCCAGCCTTGTACAGCAGGAAATAGAATTCTTTATTCTTTACAAGCAGCAAACAATTTCAAATATGAAAAAAGCAATAATACGTAAAGCCCAGAATGAAAGCACAGAAAACGTTTCTGACCACAGTGCTGAAATGATTCAAGTATAAAGTTTCACAGCCACCAAATAAGTCTCTGTCTCTCACTCCACGATGTTGCATCCAAGGCCTTCTTCCCAGGCAGAGGACTCTGCAGTGTACAAACACATCCACAGTCAAAATGCAGCTTCCCCTGAAAAATAGGGAGCACACAAGATGTTAACGTGGAGGCTTGGGGTCTAATTTTAAGCCAAGGTTTCTCCAAATCCTCAGAAAAGGTAACCTATCCCTTCTAATTTGGGATTCACCCGAGGTTCTGCCTTTGGGAGGGCCATCTGCAAAGATAGAGAGTCAAAAACCTCAAGATGTTGGCTTTGATTCTACGGTTGAGGCCACCGTCTTGAACGTCTGGTGAGAATTATGGAACTTTAGTCTAACTTATACGTTTGGAGGAAGATCGTCTTTTGGGGGGGAATTGGCCTGGAGCTTTAAGCTCCTGGTGTAGCTGCAAGTCAAAGCAAAACCTTTGTTCCTGAATGGACAACGAATAATTCAAACACCAATGCCTGCAATTTGAAAACGAATGGCAATATATATAGTAGAGGCGGTTTCTGAGAGCCTTTGAAAATTTGAAAATGTAGCCTTGATTGAACCTTTTGAGGAAAGACAATAATTGTTAAATTGTTCTGTGTCAATTCTACAGAAAGGAGGGAGGGAGGGAAGTGGATGTATAGACGGATGGACATTGGAGAAGATGGAGGGAGGGAGGGGGGAAGGAAGGAAGGAAAATGGAGAGGGAAGAAGGGCTGGGAAGAAAGGAAGGAAGGAAAGTGGGTGAATAGGTAGAAGGGAGGGAGGGAGGAAAGAAGGAAGGAAGGAAGGAAGGAAGGAAATGAAGATGGATGGATGGACATTGGAGGAAGGAAGGAAGGAAGGAAGGAAGGAAGGAAGGAAGGAAGGAAGGAAGGAAGGAAGGAAGGAAGGAAGGAAGGAAGGAAGGAAGGAAGGAAGGAAGGAAGATGGAGAGAGAAGGAGGGCCGGGAAGAAAGGAAGGAAGGAAAGTGGGTGAATAGGTAGACAGAAGAAAGGGAGAGAGGGAGGGAGGGAAGAAGGAAGGAAGGAAGGAAGGAAGGAAGGAAGGAAGGAAGGAAGGAAGGAAGGAAGGAAGGAAATGAAGATGGATGCATGGACACTGGAGAAAAGGAAGGAAGGAAGGAAGATGGAAAGGGAAGGAGGGCAGGGAAGGAAGGAAAATGGGTAAATAGATAGACAGAAGAAATGGAGGGAGGAAGGGAGGGAGGGAGGAAGGAAGGAAGGAAAGGAAGATGGATGGATGGATGGACATCGGAGAAGGAAAGAAAGGAAGGACATTAGAGGGAAAAGGAAGGAAGGAAATCTGTTTGATCTCGTTAGCAAGAATGACAACGTTAACAGAGTAGACAAATAGTTTCTCAGTCCCACCATAGTTCCAATGGAGAAAGCCTTAGAAGATGCAAACAGGGGAACCAAACTAGACATTTCCTGTGCAAAGATAACTCACCTTTTGTTTAATGCTTTTCTACCAACGAAAAGAGATTCCATTCTGATTGATCTGTCCCAGAATTTCATTGTACCTAGAAGTCACCGTGTTGGCTCGGCTGGTCAGTTGGGCAAGGACATGATATAAGCCAGAAATGTGATACCGAACGAGTCCTTCAAGGTCTGTCTTCTCCTTAGCTTCTTCTTCTTCTTCCTTGGACCTGAGACTCTTGTCGTTAAGAGGAGGTAGACCACTCTCAACCGTTGATTTGACGGATTTTAGAAGCGTGTAGTAGTGGTAGAGATCTCTGTCGCAGGACCTTTCCATCCCAGAGTTGACTCCAGCTGGATCATCCTGGTCTTCCAACGAGACCCCCTGGAGTAGGCTGGGAAACATCACCGTTTGTTCCATGTTACGGACCGCGGAGAAGTACCTTTGCATGGGAATTCGTTCTCCGTAGTGATGCTCCATGGCTGAACCTTCAAGGCGAGCACCTTCAAGCACTCTTCAAGTTGGGTTGGCTGTGAAACCTTTAGCTCTTGATCTGGAAAGTGGCAATTTATAGACCGACATGGCCAAATCCTGGCCTGTCACCAGACATGATGGTGGGTGGTTTTTTGGGCCACTCAAGTCCAGGAAATTTCAAGATTTGGGGGAGTGTCTTGTTGTGATCACTAACGTGACTTTATTTTCAGTCTGGAATCATTTCCAAACTCTTCCTCCTACCGTGTTATTCCTTGGCCTTGTGGTGTTCAGACACGTTGGCCCAGGAACAAGGGGGCGAGACATCCCTGATTGAGACACCAAGGCTGGCCCAGCATGAATTGTCTCCCAATAGTTTTTTTGGCTGACACGAAACTGGGACGAAGCTGTGCAAAGACCCAGCCAAGAACATTTCATCATTTATGCCACTTGTGAAACCGGTTCATCTCGCTGTTGGCCGGGCTGCCCGTTGTTTGCAGAAGGGTTATCCAATCACCGCAAGAGACAAAGACACCAGTCAGGATACAGTACTGTGATCTGTAAAGATACAGTTGCTCCTCAGCTTACAACCACTCGTTAAGTGACTGTTCGAAGTTATAACACCTCTGAAAAAAATGACATGACCAGCCTTTATACTGAAGATGGTTGCAGTATCCCCTGGGTCAGGGGTAGGCAAGCTTGGCTCTTTTAAGACTCGTGGACTTCAACTCCCAGAATACCTGAGCCAGTCGGCTCAGGAATTCTGGGGTTGAAGTCCGCAAGTCATGAAGGGGCCATAGTTCCCCCATGCTGGCTGAGGAATTCTGGGAGTTGAAATCCACAAGTCATGAAGGGGCCAAAGTTTTCCCCATGCTGGCTGAGGAATTCTGGAAGTTGAAGTCCATAAGTCATGAAGGGGCCAAAGTTCCCCCATGCTGGCTGAGGAATTCTGGGAGTTGAAGTCCCCGAGTCATAAAGGGGCCCTAGTTCCCCCATGCTGGCTGAGGAATTCTGGGTGTTGAAGTCCACAATCATGAAGGGGCCAAGTCTGAAGACCCCTGCCCTGGGTCATGTGATCAAAATTCGGGAGCTTGGCAACCAACGTGTAATTTACGAGGGTTGCAGCGTCCTAGGGTCATGTGATCAACTTTTCTGACCTTCCCAGCTTGCTTCTGACAAGCAAAGTCAATTAGGGAAGCTGGATTCGCTTAATGATTGCATGGTTTACTTAATGGCAGTGGGTTCGCTTAACAACGGTTGCAAAAAAAGCCGTGGTGGCGCAGTGGTTAAAATGCAGTATTGCAGGCTAATTCTGCTAACTGCCAGGAGTTTGATCCTGAGCGACTCAAGGTGGACTCTTCCTTCCGAGGTCGGTAAAATGAGGACCCAGAATGTTGGTGGGACAAGATGTTGACTCTGTAAACCGCTGAGAGAGGAAGCTGTAAAGACTGTGAAGTGGTATATAAGTTTATTGGTAAGTGGGAAGGAAGGAAGGAAGGAAGGAAGGAAGGAAGGAAGGAAGGAAGGAAGGAAGGAAGGAAGGAAGGAAGGAAGGAAGGAAGGAAGGAAGGAAGAAAGGAAGGAAGGAAGGAAGGAGCGAGCGAGCCATGGTGGAGCAGTGGTTAGAATGCATATTGCAGGTTAACTCTGCCCACTGTCAGGAGTTCAATCCTGACCAGCCCAAGGTTGACTCTGCCTTCCATCCTTCCGAAGTCAGTAAAATGAGGGCTTGGATTGTTGGGGGCAATTGACTCTGTAAACTGCTTAGAGAGGGCTATAAAGCACTGTGAAGTGGTCTATAAATCTAAGTGCTATTGCTATTGGTAAAATTGGGAGTGATTTACTTAACATCTGCCTAGGTTAGCAACAGAAATTCCGGTCTTAATTGCAGTCGTAAGTCGAGGACTACCTGTATTTAGCAGAGACTGAGACTGCAGACTCGGGTTTGATTTGATTCTTCCTTGGGTGCCCAGTGAGATACCTACAACACCAAGATGGCTACCGAGGCCTCCCTTGGCTTTCTTACTTGCTATCAAGTTTCACCCTTATAGGGAGTCCTCAACTGAACGACCGCCGACGTAGCTCAAAATTACTGTTGCTGAGCAAGACGTTAAGTGAGTCTTGCCCCATTTTATCACCTTTCTTGTCACAGTCGTTCAGTGAATCGCTGCAGTCGTTAAGCCAGTCACCCGGTCGTTAAGCGAATCCGGCTTCCCCTATTGACTTTGCTTGACATAAGGTCGCAAAAGGAGGATCCCGTGTCCCTCGGGAGAAGCCGCGACCGCTGTAAATATTGAGCCAGTTGCCAAGTGTGTGAATTTTGATCATGTGACCCTGGGGGAGGTTGCAATGGTCGTAAGTACGAAAAAGGGTTGTCAGTAGCTTTTTTTGGGTCACTAAACGAGTAAGTTAAGTTGTGGACTTATAGTTGTGGACCTGGTCAGTAAATTAGGGCAGAGGTCCCCAACCTTTGGGGCACCAGGGACCAGTTCCATGGAGAGAGGTTTTTCCGCGGACCAGAGGGGGTGCGTGGTTTTGTGTGCTGCCTGCATCCCACGGATGGGGCTTTGGTTGTTTGTGTGGACCGGTACTGGTCCAAGGCCCGGGGGTTGGGAACCCCTGGTCTAATAGAATGACAGAAGGGATAAGAAGTAAAGAGGGCTAAATCAGAAAAGGTAACATGGTAGGAGAACCAAGATTTTAGCATCTTATCGGCTCCCCCATTTTTAACCCACGGGAATTTTCTTTAAACTTCACAGCCCTAACTGGTCTCCCCCACGTGAAGGCCGAATCTGCAGGTCTTCTCTTGAGAAAGAAATGGCCCCTTTCTCACTGACATGATCAAGGTCTCTACCCTTTCCTTTCTCCATTCAAAGATGTCCTATACATGTAGGACAGAGGTCCCCAACCTTTTGGGCACCAGGGACCGGTTCCATGGAGAGAGGTTTTTATGTGGACCAGAGGGGGTACGTGGTTTTGTGTGCTGCCTGCAACCCACAGATGGGGCTTTGTTTGTGCGGACCGGTACTGGTCCAAGGCCCAGGGGTTGGGGACCCCTGGCCTAACAGAATGACAGAAGGGATAGGAAGTAAAGAGGGCTAAATCAGAGAAGGTAACATGGTAGGAGAACCAAGAGTTTAGCGTCTTATTGGCTCCCCCATTTTTAACCCACTGAAGTTTTGGGCACCAGGGACCAGTTCTGTGGAGAGGTTTTTCCACGGACTGGAGGGTATGTGGTTTTGTCTACAGCAGTGGTTCTCGACCTGTGGGTCGGGACCCCATTTGGGGTCGAACGACCATTTCACAGGGGTCGCCAAACAACGCAGTCTGCCATTTTTTTTCCCCTTTTCCTTAGCTGTGCTACTCCCTTTTATTCTATTGGCTTTTGAAAGCCAATAGAATAGACTCTCTTGAATAGAGTCTAATTCTATTGGCTTTCAAAAGCCAATAGGAATTGTCCAGGCTGTCTCTGCCCTGCTGAGCCCGCCAAAAGTCCCATTCTGCAAACGGTGCTGCACCAGTTGAGTAGTCCTCGACTTATGACCGGTTGAGTAGTCCTCGACTTACGACCGGTTGGGAGGTCGCAGCATTAAAAAGGTTGAGAACCACTGGTCTATAGCCTACATCCCGCAAATGGGTCTTTGCTTGTTTGTGCAGCCCGGTTGCTGGCATGCTGCAGCCCAGTACCGGTCCACAGACCGGGGGCTGGGAATCTCTGAATTAGGAGACCAAAAAGGCAGGCAAAAGAGATCTCAGGAAAATATTGGAAAAATGGAAGGTCCACTCTGGAAAATATTCAACCACTCTGGCCTCAGAGCAGCCCAAACCTTCGTGACTTTTGATAAGGGTTTCCAAAGCGTTTCAGCCGTGCAATATTAGTACAGTGAGATGGCTGTGCAATAATTAGCACATGGACACGGCCACAGCGAGTGAGCCAAACAAATCGAGGGCAGCCAGCTTTCCCCCTTTTGGAGACAAATTTCACACTCTGGGGATTTCTCAATTTTTGTTTCTTGTCCTCAGCTGTTTGTTCAACCCTGACTCGGTTGCCTGCAAAATGCCACCTTTTCCCTTATTGTCCCCCCCTTTTTATTTTGGCATTATAAATCTTGACACAATATAGGCTATTTCAATACAACGGTGTTCATACAGGAGAACTAAATTCTTCGTGTTCCGTTACCTTGTGGTGGTAGAAAGAAAGGAGAAAAAAACCCGAAGTGTCTATCAATATTAATTACAATCAGGCTGTCAAATAAGAATAGAATTAGAATAAAATAGAGTTGGAAGGGACCTTAGAGGTCATCTAGTCCAGCCCCTGCTCAAGCAGGGGGACCTATGTCCAGTCTCTTCTTAAAAATCTCCAGTGATGGAGCGCCCACGATTTCTGGTCGTCAGCTGTTCCACTGGTGAATTGTTCTCACTGTTAGGATCCTTAATTCCAGGTTGCTTCTCTCTTTGATCAGTTTTCCAACCATTGTTTCTTGTCCTGCCTTCAGGTGCCTAGAAGAATAATTTGACCCCCTCTTCTTTGTGGCAGCCCCTCAGATACTGGAATATTGCTATCATGTCTCCCCTATTTCTTCTTTTTTTAAAATCAGGATGATTGTATTTTTGTCAAAGTTAAATATAACATTGGAAAGGTAGAGATGGAAGAAGAACATGCGATGTACATCCAGGAATTACTTACATAATTAAAATTTCATCTATCTATCTATCTATCTATCTATCTATCTATCTATCTATCTATCTATCTATCTATCTATCTATCTATCTATCTATCTATATCTGCTTAAATCTATCATGTTTCTCATCTATCAATCATCTGTCTCTTTCACCTATCTGTCTATCTGACTCTATCATCTATCATCTGTCTCATCTATCTCTCATCTATTTTGTCTCATCTATCAATCATCTCTCTCATCTGTGTCTATCTATATCTCTCAATCTATCCATCCATCCATCTTATCTGTGTCTGTCTGTCTGTCTGTCTGTCTCTCTCTCTCTCTCTATCTATCTATCTATCATCTATCAATCATCTATCTATCTATATCTATTGCTCCCTTGGTGCTCTTGGAACTTGGTTGTTTATAATATAGATATATCTGTCTGTGTTTTATACATGTTAATAAAAGGAAGAGAGAGAAAGAGAGGGAGGGAGGGAGAGAAACTGCTTTTTTTCTTCTGAGGAGGAATAATTTAGCTACGTCATTTGGAAGTGATCCATCTGCATCAGCTGAGCTCCTGACTCCATTATTGGCTGTTATTGATCCAAATGACCCAGGAGTCAGCTTGGGTCAAATTACAGAACTGAAGTCCAATTTTACAGGGACAGTGTTAGAAATGTGTAAATAATGCCACTTTGCCAGGGGCAGAAAAAGAGGTGTGGGAGATGGAGGGAACCTGATTTTGCTGGGAACCAAGGGATGTCCTTTGATGGATCACGCCAGAGGGGCCGATCATCTGCCTGGTCTTGTTCTTAAATGGCCCTCAACGATCTGGAAGGCTTAACCCACCCTTTTGCTCCTTGCCACAATCCCAGCTGGGCGCAGACTTCGACGTACCAGCTGACTCCTGGCTTCTTCTGCAGCCCTGGAGAAGGACGTCTCTGCCCTCCAGGAGATGGAGCAGACCGTGATGTTCCCCAGCCTCCTTCGTGGGGTCTCCTTAGAACAGTGGTTCTCAACCTTTTTAATGCCGCGACCCCCAACTGGTCGTAAGTCGAGGACTACTCAACCGGTCGTAAGTCGAGGACTACTCAACTGGTGCAACACCGTTTGCAGAATGGGACTTTTGGCGGGCTCAGCAGGGCAGAGACAGCCTGGACAATTCCTATTGGCTTTTGAAAGCCAATAGAATTAGACTCTATTCAAGAGAGTCTATTCTATTGGCTTTCAAAAGCCAATACAATAAAAGGGAGTAGCACAGCTAAGGAAAAGGGGAAAATAAAATGGCAGACTGCGTTGTTTGGCGACCCCCGTGAAATGGTCGTTCGACCCCAAATGGGGTCCCGGCCCACAGGTTGAGAACCGCTGCCTTAGAAGATCTGGAAGATGGTTTGGGGAGTCATTCAGACGGCCACAAAGACCTCTACGAATACTATCTCCAACTCTGGGAGCCCAAGTCCCTGTGTCTTAATCTTGCCAAGGAGCTAGATAACTCCTACTCTTGTCCACCATTCGGTCCGAACTGAAGAAGCTTCTTGGATGAGAAGCGAAACGTCTTCTAGGAAAACAAGGTTAAGTCCAGTGGCCTTTTGAAAAAGCAACTTCGGGCCAATTATGACTTGGACGACTGAGAATCTCCACAGAGGGTTGGCATGGTTATCGCCGCCATCTTGACTTTTTGGACACCAGCTTGGGATCAGATGAGCCATGGAAGATCTGCTTTTAAACCTCTCCCCAAGCCTTACCCAGGCCAGTGAAGCCGTCCCTGGAAGTCACCCAGCGGTCTGGCAGTCTCAAGGCTTCACATCTCTCCCCCCACCCATTGGAGCAGAAAGGGGTCTCTCTGCTCCCAGGCTAGGACCTTCCCCATCACCCCAGACAGGTCTGGGGCTGAGAGGACGGGACCGGCCCAAAGTCCCCAGGGAAATGCTGAGTGCTTGAAGGGGACCAGAACTGAAACTGGACCAGAACAGGCATTCCTCAACTTCCAACAGTCGACTTAGTGACCGTTCCGAGTTACAACGGTACTGAAAAAAGTGACTTAGGATCCTTTTTCACCCTAGGAGAGGAGAGGAAGAAGAGGGAAGTAGGGAAGAGAAGAAAGGGAGAAAGAAGGTAGAGAAGAAGGAGTGTGCATACGGTGAAAGGGGAAATGGGCGAGCAACACCAAAAGTCATGTGTATGTGTTTATTTCATTTTGTTAAAAGTATCTTGTATGTGAGTGTGGAGGGAACGTATGTTAATATCTGATAAGTGTTACGGTATATGTATGGGGGAAGATTTTGGAAAAATAAAAAAATTATTAATAAATAAAGGATCCTTTTTCACCCTTGCGACTGTTGCAGCATCCTCACGGTCACGGGATGAAAATTCAGACACTTAGCAACTGCTTCCTATTTATGACGGTCGCAGTGTCCTGGGGTGTGTGTGTGTGTTTCACCTTGTCCCCTTTAGCGACCTTCTGACAAGCAAAGTCATATGGGAGAGAGGCGGATTCACTTCACAACCGTGTCACTAACTGAACAAGCGCGGCGATTCGCTTAACAAGTACGTCAAGAAAAGTTGGTGAAACGGGCCAAAGCTCATTTAAAACTGCCTGGTTTAGCCACGGAGATCTGGAGCTCAATGGTGGTCGTTAATCTGAGGACTGCCTGGGCCCTAAACTGCATCCCGGTTGCAGTTTTACCAGTTCACCCTTTCTGGAGACGCAGAGCCAGAACCGAACCGTAATTAATTCCCAGGACTGAAAGCAAAAAAAGAAAAAAAGACTGTTCTGCTTTAGACTGGGCACTTTGCCCTGTTGTGTCTCAAGGGCTTCGTACAGCCGAAGCATCCCCCTGGCATCTCTCTCCAGACAAAGGCAGGCCCACTAGGAGGAGGCTTCCAGGCCCAAAAGTCCTCACTTATAGCCCGGTTACTAAAAATAGAGGATCTCACTCCGCCCTGGAGCTGTTCCAATCTATGTTCCATTTTTAAGACAGTCCCACCCTTGACCGTAAAACGGAAGCCGGTCAGAAGTCACCGGCCCGTCGCTTCCAGCATCCCCATTTCCTAACCCTGACCTCGCCTCCAGATCTGCGGGGCTGGGAGCTTCACGGATGCACGTAGAAAGAGGGCAGTGCTTATGCGTACCCCACTTCCGTGCCCAGTAACCTTGGACCACCGTAACCGGTTAAGGGATTGAGGGCAGACAGGGAGACTTGTAATATAGGCAGCCAAGTTGCCATGGCTTCAGCACAAGAGGCCTCTGAAAGTCACAGACGAGAGTTTGTGCTGGTTGAAACAACGGATGGAACGAGGAGAGAAGCAACCTAGAACTGAGGAGAAACTTCCTGACAGTGAGAACAATTAACCAGTGGAACCACCTGCCTCCAGAAGCGGTGAATGCTCCAACACTGGAAGTTTTTAAGGAGAGATTGGACAGCCATTTGTCTGAAATGGCATAGGGTTTCCTGCCTGAGCAAGGGATTGGATTAGATGACCTCTAAGGTCCCCTCCAACTTTACTACTACACTACTACTACTACTACTATTATTATTATTATTATTATTATTATTATTATTACTTGATGTTGAGACTCTAGAAAGAGTACAGAGAAGAGCAACAAAAATGATCAGGGGACTGGAGGTTAAAACATATAAGGAACGGCTGCTGGAATTGGGGATGTCTAGTTTAACAAAGAGAGGAACGAGGGGGGACATGATAGCAGTCTTCCAGTATCTCAGGGGCTGCCCCAAAGAAGAGGGAGTCAAGCTATTCCCCAAAGCTCCTGAAGGCAGGACAAGAAGCAACGGATGGAAACTCATCAAGGAGAGAAGCAACCTGGAACTAAGCAGAAACATCCTGACAGTTAGAACAATTAGCCAGTGGAACAGCCTGCCTCCAGAAGCGGTGAATGCTCCAACACTGGAAGTTTTTAAGAAGAGACTGGACAGCCATTTGTCCGAAATGGTATAGGGTTACCTGCCTGAGCAGGGGGTTGGACTTGATGACCTCCAAGGTCCCTTTCAATTTTTTTTTTATTATTATTATTATTATTTATGTTTGCAGACTGGATACTGGTGGATTCTTAAATAGAGGAAAGATTACAGGACCTGTTTTGGGATGTCAGGCTACCAAAATGGCACTGCTTTGTTTTACAAACTCCTCAGCAGTTAGTCTCTCATCGTTATCCGTGACCACGGATTCAAATTTTCTGCAGTGGTAAATTGATACTAAACCTCCCAGGCATCGTCTCCCCCATTTTGACGCGTACATCATGAACACAAAAGGCAGACCGGACCTTCATATAACTTTTATTAGAAAGGATACAATCCACGTTTATCAACAGGCGATTTGACCCGGAGGGCATCCACACGCAAGAGCAGGGAGGAGAGAAAACACCCAGAAGACGGCGGGATCTGCCGGCAGCCTTCAGCGAGTTGGGACGAAGTCTTCCAGGATGTCTCCCATTTTTTTAGGCTCTAGCAAAACAGGAAATGATCCCTGCTGATGAAGCTTTATTGATAAGCCAAAGACACGGAAAAAGCACTGCCTGTATATTTTGTGGGTATGTTTACCGTAAACTTCAGGTATCAATCTTGTTTACACTTCTTTAAAGAGAATTTAAGCAAGCAAGAGTTTCTGTTAAGAAGCTCTAAAGCAGTGGTTCTCAACCTTTTTAATGCTGCGACCCCCAACTGGTCGTAAGTCGAGGACTACTCAACTGGTGCAGCACCGTTTGCAGACTGGGACTTTTGGCGGGCTCAGCAGGGCAGAGACAGCCTGGACAATTCCTATTGGATTTTGAAAGCCAATAGAATTAGACTCTATTCAAGAGAGTCTCTTCTATTGGCTTTCAAAAGCCAATAGAATAAAAGGGAGTAGCACAGCTAAGGAAAAGGGGGAAAAAATGCCGGACTGCGTTGTTTGGCAACCTCCGTGAAATGGTCGTTTGACCCCAAATGGGGTCCCGACCCACAGGTCGAGAACCACTGCTATAGACAAAACCACACACCCTCCAGTCCGTGGAAAAACCTCTCCACAGAACTGGTCCCTGGTGCCCAAAACTTCAGTGGGTTAAAAATGGGGGAGCCAATAAGACGCTAAAATCTTGGTTCTCCTACCTAATGAGGTCCCAACCCACAGGTTGAGAACCACTGCTCTCAAGTCACTTCTAAGGAAAATTTTGATTTATTGTGGAAAAGCCCAATTCCTTAGTCCTATAGGTTTGTCCCCTGTTCAGAAGGAGTGATCAGAATTGCCCATCAAGAGGTCTAGTCTGCTAAAAGCCAGCTTGATGCAGCAGTTCAGGCAGCTAGAACCCAGGAGGTGGCGAGTTCCAGTCCTGCCTCAGGCATGAAAGCCAATTCAGTAACCTTGGGCCAGTCCCTCCCTCTTGGTCCTAGGAAGAAGGGCAGACCACTTCCAAAAACGTTGCCAAGAAAATATGCACGAATGTATTTAAACAGTTGCCAAGAATCAAGACTCAAACCATGTAAACATACCACAAATTCCCAGATTTTGATACCTGAAAAATTGTCCAGTTCCACATACTCCTGACACTTGACAACTCACAACAATCCAGCTATTGCTGAACTATAATTTCCAGCCTCCTCAACACTATCTGGCTGCGGCTGGCACGGAGGGCATTGGTGTGGATTTGTAAAGGCTTTGTGACAACTCGCTGGAGGAATTATTTGGGGGTCTTTATCTCATCCATGCTGTGGGCAACTCGGGAGAAACAGCTGGGGGTCCCGTCACCTGCCTTAGAAAACAGCCCCTTTCCCCCCCCCTCTAATTTCCCTTTAAGCCTTTGAGCAGCTCTTCTGGAACGCGTTTCACGCCGACGTACCTTTTTCTACAAAGTCCTCGGGATGGTGCTCGATGTAACTGAGAAGCTGCCTGTCCCTCTCAGCGTGGTAGTAATTGGAGTATCTCTTGATGTAGTAGCCCAAACAAAACCCCAGAGTGGCCATCAGGAGTTGACGATGGACGCCTGGAAAAGATCAAGAGAGCGAAGGGACAAGTTCAACAAGCTGTCCTGAAATTCCCAACTGGCATTTCAAATGGTATAGAGCAGGGTCCTCAACCTCCAGTACCGGGTTATGGCATGCCAGCAACCAGTCCGCACAAGCAAAGCCCCATCCGTGGGATGCCGGCAGCATACAAAACCACGCGGCCTCCAGTCCGCAGAAAAAGCTCTCTCCACGGAATCGGTCCCTGGTGCCCCAAAGGTTGGCGACCTCTGGTATAGAGCAGGTGGCTATCACTAGGAAGATGCCTACAAAGGCGTGAAGAAGACAAGCTGAACTTGGTCTGGAGGACTGAAGTAACTACATCTGCTGTGTTCCTCAATTTCCTCCTTCTTTCCCTCCTCCTCCTCCTCATTGCATAGTGGATTAACAATAATGATAAGAGTTGGAAGGGGCCTTGGAGGTCTTCTAGTCCAACCCCCTGCTTAGGCAGGAAACTCTATCATTTCAGACAAATGGTTGTCCAATCTCTTCTTAAAAATGTCGTGTTGGAGCATTCAGAACCTCTGGAGGCATCTATACCCTATACCAGGGGTAGGCAACCTCAGCTCAATGGACTTGAACTCCCAGGAATTCTGGGAGTTGAAGTCCATGAGTCATAAAAGAGCCCAGGTTGCCTACCTCTGCTCTATACCCTATTTTAGACACTGATTAATTGTTCTAATTGCCAGGAAATTTCTTCTTGGTTCTAGGTTGCTTCTCTCTTTGATTAGTTTCCATCCATTCTTGTCTTGTCCTCAGGTGCTTTGGAGAATAGCTTGACTCCCTCTTCTTTGTGGCAACCCCTTGGATATTGGAAGACTGCTATCCTGTCACCCCTCGTCCTTCTCTTCATTAAACTAGACATACCCAATTCCAGTCACCATTCTTCATATGTTTTAGCCTTCAGTCCTCTAATCATCTTTGTTGCTCTTCTCTGCACTCTTTCTAGAGTCTTAATGTCTTTTTTATATCGTGATGACCAAAATGGACACTGTATTCCAAGTGTGGCCTTACCAAGGCGTTGTAAAATAGTATTAAACTTCACGTGGTCTTGATTCTATCCCTCTTATGATTATTTGGGTGGCTGCCTTATATATCAGGGGTCCCCAACCTTGCCCGCTGTATGACTTGTGGACTTCAACTCTCAGAATTCCTCAGCCAGCATGGCTGGCTAAGTAATTCTTGGAGTTGAAGTCCACAAGTCATAAAGTGGGCAAGGTTGGGGACCCCTTTTATATATAGTATTTTGCCCTCCAAGTGTTGAGGGGGCTGCAGTTTATTCCTTGGTGGTTCCTTGGTTGCATGTAGTATTTTTTTCTCTCCCCATTTTTATTTTTTTGTCCGGTGTTAATCCCCATTTATCTCACTGTGGGCTGCAAGAGAGGAATTCTTCCGCTCTTTTCTTTTATATATATTTTTTATTATTGTCTCTTTTGAATGGTGGGTAAATATAGTTTGTCGCTACCTGATGGCTGTTTACCCGAAGGTCAGTCTTCCACGAGCTCCCTAGCATTTTAATAACATGTAATTATGTTTGTATATTAAAATTATATTTAATAATAGTAAAAACAACTTATTATTCTCGGGCTTGGGCTAAGAGACTAATAAAGGTCATTTGGTGTGACCTTGGCCAGCGCCTCTCTCTCAGACTGTCCCACCTCACAGGGCTGTTGTGTGTACGTGTCGGGGAGAAAGATATGAAGGCATTAATTGCCCCTTGACCCAAAAGAGGGAGGCAGGATAAATAAATCAAATCCTCCATTTGGGCCCACCAGGAAGGGACCCCTCGGGAGCATCGTCCCCCCCCCGGAGGTCAGACCGGGATCCTCCCGACCCTGACTCCAGATGGGGCTTCTATTGGCTCCACCTCGGCTGTGGATGATGGGCATGCGATTCTTCCCTTCCGGCTCTCCGCTTCCTTGAGCTCTGCGTGCTGGTTAGCAGCGACGGGGACCCTGTCCGCGGAAGGGCCGGACGGGACCTCGATGGGCAGCCCGGGGACCCCCCCCAAGAGCGGAGGGACGGGGGGCCACGCGGAAGGGCCCGGCGACTGACCGGAGCGCAGGGCGGGCCTGCGGTTGACGCCGTTGTGCACCAAGGCGCTGATCCAGAAGACGCCCGCCATCCACATGGAGGGGAAGGTGAGCAGCGGCGGCGGCGGCAGCGAGAGCGCCTCGTTGGGGACGGAGAAGCGGAGCTGCATGGCGACGGCTGGAGCGGCGGAGGTTCCGGCCCGTAACACCTTCCCCCCAGCCCGCGCGGCCCGCCGAGGAAGGTTCCGCCCTCCTTCCTGGAGCAAGGGGCGGGGCTCCGCAGCGCCGGCCCCTCCCCGCCGCCTCCGAGCCCGGATTGGCCGGGGGGCTCGAGCAGAGGGGCCAATCGGCAGAGAGGAAACAGCTGGACGGACCTTGCATTGAATAGAATAGAAGCTGGAAGGGACCTTGGAGGTCTTCTAGTCCAGCCCCCCCCCCCCCCGTTCAAGCAGGAGACCTATATTATCTCAGACAAGTGACTGTATAGCCTCTTCTTAAAAACCTCCAGTGATGGAGCGCCCACGATATAGAATAGAAT
Source organism: Crotalus adamanteus (assembly GCA_039797435.1). Lineage (NCBI taxonomy): Eukaryota > Metazoa > Chordata > Lepidosauria > Squamata > Viperidae > Crotalus > Crotalus adamanteus. The sequence goes on from CM077921.1 coordinate 122,266,524, forward strand.
AGAATAGAATAGAATAGAATAGAATAGAATAGAATAGAATAGAATAGAATAGAATAGAATAGAATAGAATAGAAATGCAAATGTAAAACCATCTGAAAGTTTGTCAAGGCAAAGAGACTTAAAATCTGCATACCCCACCCAAACTCTAGGAGTCATTAGCCCCATCACCAGGGAAGCAGGATATGATAATAGGATTAAACCACAGATATCAAGGCCTAGAAAAACACTCAGAAATAGCCTCAAAGTTCATGCCACAGGAACAGGAAACTATTCCAAACAAAAGGCTAGAGAGGGTATAAAAACCCCTTGCCCATGTGCTCAGCCCTTCTTTCCTCTGCTCTTTCCTGCAAGAACCATCTTTCTGCTTCTTTAATAAACTGTAACCATCTTCCCAAAGCAGTCGCCATGTTGCTTATTTATTCCCGGCTTGGATGAACCAGGATGAAGACTTTAATCTGACACGTTGTAAGCCGAGGACTCCCCGTAGTGTTATCACAGTGCTAAAGCCTGCCCCCCCCATATCATTTCCACACAGCCCCTTTTAATTAGAATCAAGGCCCCTCAAGGGATTTGGTACCTCAACCTCATCCTGAAAGAGACATCAACCTGTGTCGCAACAGCCACGCCGCCGGGATGTGGCTTGTTCGTGGCAAGTTTACCTTCTTGCGGCGTTCCTTCTCCTGCCAAGCCGGGACCGTCCCATCTGGGCAAGGTCAGAGGGCAAAAATCCTGATTTAGCCCGATGATGACAAGAATCTGGATGATGCAGCAGAGCTGGAACCAAAGTGAAGCAATGGAATTGCATCAGGGGATTCAGTCCAGAGTCTAAAACAGCTTTGTGGGACCAAGGGAGGAACACACTGAGGGGAGGGAGAAGAGGGGGAGGCAGAAAATTGTGTAAGGCCAATTGTCCATGGAGCTTCTCAGTCCTCCAGGTCAGGGATTGTCCCAAAGGTGCTTTTTCAGGAGGTAACTGGACTTCCTTGTTTTTCTTTGATGACCTTTTGCTCCTCATCCCAAGAAGCTTCTTCAGTTCTGACTGGATGGTGAGGAAAGAAAGGATTTATACTCCTTGCAGACAGCTGGTCATTTGCCATCTTTCGGAGGGTCATTGGGGCCACTTGGAGATTTATCTGTGTCCTCAGGGTTGTGGAGCCTTCTTGGAACTGCTAAAATGGATTGTGCTGTGGAGCTGCAGAATCATCCTGCAGAAAGCACAACTACACAACACAGTCCTTTCAGCAGTTCCAAGAAGGCTCCACACCCATTTGCACCACTCAGGTGACCCTGAGGACACAGGTACACTTCCAGGTGGCTTCAATGACCCTCTAAAACAGACATGTCAAATACAAGGCCCGGGGGCTGGATACGGACGGCGAAGTGGTTTCATGTGGCCCGCAAAGCCATCCTGGAAACAGTGAGGGAACGGCGCCCGCTGCCTTGGCCCTGGCCCAGGCCAGCCGGGAGTCAATGTACAATTTTGTGGTGGCCATCTATGCTGAAACGCATTCAGTCTTAGCTCCATAAGCCCCCCCCCCACCCCGCATGGCCTGAGAGGAACAGTGAGGCTCTTCCAGTGGACCATGCCTTGGCGCTTGCCCCGGTCCCACCCCCTTCTGCCAGAGACCCTCAGATCTGTCCCACTCCTGCCCAGGCCCCCTCAGGCACCCTTGATGCGAACGAAGTAGAGCTGGCCACACCCCCTCCATCCACACCCACCCAGTAGGCCGCACCCACCCTGGCCACATCCACCCAGCCCCTTGAGGGCAACCGCAATGCTGATGCGGCCCTCAATGAAATTGAATTTGATACTCCTGCTCTAAAAGGATGCAAATGACCAGCTGTCTGCAAGAAGTATAAATCCTTCCTTTCCCCCACCATCCAGTCAGAGTTTGAAGAAGCTTCTTGGATGAGAAGCGAAACGTCTTCAAAGAAAAGCAAAGTCCAGTTGCCTCCTGAAAAAGCACCAGTCAACGCTGTGACAATGGATGTCCAAGCTCTGACAACTGAGATTCAGCAGCCATTTTACCTTTGCTTCTAAAGTGTCTTAGAGTTTAGATGTAGGATGGGGGAATGGGGCAAATGCTTGAGGATTTAGCTAGCCATAAAAAATGCAGTCGTATGGGAACTCAAGGACATGGTTGATCAGGTTTTGGTGGGCTGAAGAGCCGGAGAGAAAAGCCCGCGTTTTGTGCTGATTGGGGAATGTGATTTCCGACAGCTTTTTGTGGGGCGGGAAGTGTAACTTGTTACTTCGTATCTGGGAGGAGGGAATTTCAGTTTTGGGTTCAACTATGTAAGTGCCGATACTTTGTTTCCTAATAAAATGTTCTTTAAGGAAGAAAATCTTGCCTTGGAAGTTCTTTTGACTGGTTTCATCTATTGGAACCATGATAGCACCTTTGGAAGGGGTCAATTTATTTTCCCAAACACCTGAAGGCTGGACAAGAAACAATGCCCTTGTCACCTCACGTTTGGACTACTGCAACGCGCTCTACATGGGGCTATCCTTGAAAAGTATTCAGAGACTACAGTTGGTCCAGAATGCAGCCGCGCGAGTGATAGTGGGTGCTCCTCGATACACCCACATTACACCTATCCTCCGTGAGCTGCACTGGTTGCCTATTGGTCTCCGGGTCCAATTCAAGGTGTTGGTCATTACCTTTAAAGCCCTATGTGGCTCAGGGCCAGGCTATTTGCGAGACCGCCTACTACCTCATAGTTCCCTACGTCGGTTAGATCCCACAGGCTGGGCCTCCTTCAGGCCCCGTCGGCCAAGCAGTGCCATTTGGCGGGGCCGCGGAGGAGGGCCTTCTCTGTGATGGCGCCCACACTTTGGAATCAGCTCCCCCCGGAGATTAGGACCGCTCCCACCCTGTTGGTCTTCCGTAAGCTACTTAAGACCTGGCTTTTCCGGTAGGCCTGGGGTTTATAAAACCTTACCCCTGGATGATTGTTTCTGTCTTGTTGTTTTGTTATGTTTTATGTGTTTTTTATTGTTAGCCACCCAGAGTCCTTTGGGAGTGGGGCGGCTTATAAATTTTAAAAATAAAATAAAATAAAATAAATAGATGGAAACTAATCAAGGAGAGAGAAGCAACCTGGAATTCAGGAGAAACTTCCTAAGAGTGAGGACAATTAACCAGTGGAACAGCCTGCCTCCAGAAGTTGTGGGTGCTTCATTACTGGATGTCTTTAAGAATAGATTAGACAGCCACCTATCTGAAATGGTATAGGCCAAGGTCTCCTGCTTGAACAGGGGCTGGACTAGATGGCCTCCACAGTCCCATCCAGATCTATCCTGATTGATTGATTGATTCGAGGACGATCTGTGCTATTCTCCAAGGTCTATATTGAGGTGGGTGGCTATATAAATTCAACAAATCCATAAATAAAGTTATACACAACTCAAATAATAGATTTAAAAAACTCTTCTAAAAGCCAGACAGCTTCACAGACATCAGACGTGATATTAAATTGCAAATTGCAAGCTAATGGACAATTTGTCAAGAGACTAATCAAGGAGACATGCAACCTGGAATTAAGGAGAAACTTCCTAACAGTGAGGACAATTAACCAGTGGAACTGCTTGCCTCCAGAAATCATGGGCGCTTCATCATTGGAGATTTTTAAGAAGAGATTGGACAACCATTTGTCTGAAATTGTATAGATTCTCCTGCTTGAGCAGGGGGTTGGACTAGAAGATCTCCAAGGTCCCTTCCAGCTCTATTCGGATTGATTGATTGATCAGGTATTATTACATCCACGGGAGCTGATGGAAGCACCTGTAGCATGCATGATTTCTGTGTCTTTTGGAGTATCCATGTATGTAAGGCTCCTGTTGCAATCCTTCACTGTTTCTCAAGCTTTGACAGAAAGTTTTCCATTGGGCATTTTCCAATTTGCCCAGCTGAGCTTGTCCAACATGACTCAGCTGTCATCCCTTGACCCGGCCCCACACACCCTCTGGGGGTCAAACCTTTGGAAGAGGCCCAATTTGGAAGACTTCCAACCTGTCAATAAACCCACCTTGCCAACTGCACAGAAAGGTCCGGGGGGAGAAAGCTCTGATTGGCTGGAAAACAAGGTGTGTCCTTTGATGGAACTCATCCCGATCACGCCGACGGGAGCTGATTTGCTGCCCAGCTTGGCTACATAAACGGTCCTCAACCACCTGGCACCCCGGTCCACCTTTTTTGTTCCTTGCCCGTCTCCCAGCTCGGTGAAGACCTGATGATGCCAGCTGACTTCCAACTCCCAGAATTTCTCTCTTCTGCAGCCACGGAGAAGTACGTGTCTGCCATCCAGAAGATGGAGCAGACCGTGATGTTCCCCAGCCTTCTTCGTGGGGTCTCCTTAGAAGACCTGGAAGATGCTTTCGGGGCCGACTCAGCCAGCAAAGATTTGTTTGAACATTTTACGCTGCTGAAATCCGGCAAGGGGATGCTGGAAGGCGGGCTGTTACCCCTGAGAATAGAGAAGCAGTTACCCGTGGCTCCTCAAGGGAAGCAGGACAACATGGAGGAGGACAGCCTGGAAGACATATTTTACTACCACTTGTCGAGTCTGTATCGTGTCCTCCATCATTTGACCCAGAGGGCCCTGGCTGTCACGGCCAAATACAACGAAATTATGGAACGGATCAACCGGAGCTAAGGTGTGGAGAAACGCACCCTAGGAAGCAGTCAGAGGTAAGATGTTTCCTTTTATAATATATCTGGAAGGTGGACCTTCCTTGAGGTGGACCTTCGGTTTTATGTTCATGCTGAAGAATGCTCAGCATCCCATCACTCGCAAGATTTTTTTACTTCTTAAATCGTCCCATATAGAAAAATCGGTTTAGATTTCAAGGGTGAGGGTGCTTAAACCAGGACTTTTCAACCTTTTCACCCATTGTACCGCTTTTAGGATGTGGCAACATCCGAGTACCACCAGTTGCCTAGCAAGGTGTCAAAAACTTGATGACCCCCCCAAAAAAGGAAAAAAAGTGATGAAGTACAGATAGTCCTCGACTTACAACAGTTCGCTTAGTGACTGTTCGAAGGTACAACGGCACTGAAAAAAGTGCCCCCCAAGCCACAGCCGAGCAAGACCCCGGTCTGCCCACCCAGTGGCGCTCTTCCTCCTGTCCGAGGTTTTCATCGTTGTGAGCATTTCTGTTGAGGTTTGGCAACAGGGGTGGGGTGGGGGGGTGTTTGGTTTTTATTCCCCCCATCTGCTGGATGGTTGCAGCAGGCTTTGGTCACTTCACATAACCTTGGGACACTGTGACCGCCATAAATATGAATCGGTTGCCAAGCATTTGAATGTAAATTGCAAGACCCTGGAGATGCTGCAACATTCCAGCTGATCGGCGCTTCTTCTGGGCTCAGCAGAAGCACCAGGATCAGCGCTGAGCTCCAGCTGGAGCCTGGCGCTGATCCTGACACTTCCACTGAGCCCTGACAGTCCCGAAGAAGCGCCGATCAGCTGGAAAGCGGCATTGATCCTGGCGCTTCTGCTGAGCCCTGACAGCCCTGCAGCTCCAGCCATCTCTCGCTCAGGCTTGTGCGGTGCTGCCACCGGTTCAGCTCATTCCCCTCCCCCGCTACCACTTTTCTAGGATGGTCGCGTACCACCTGCCAGGTGCCAATGCACCACAGGTGGTACCCGTACCACTGGTTGAAAAGCCCTGGCTTAAAGAACAGAAAACAGGAGGCGTTGCTTTTTTCCTAAGGCTTAAAGTGTTTCTTCGTTCCTTAGTACAGGGAGTCCTCGACTGGCAACAGTTCATTTAGTGGCCGAAGTTACAACGGCACTGAAAAAAAAAAGTGACTTTGTGACCGCTTTTCACACTCACATCCGTTGCGGCATCCGGGTGGTGCACGTGATCAGAATTCAGAGGCTGGGCAACTGGGCCTGTACTTAGGACGGTTGCGGTGTCCCAGGGTCATGTGATCCCCATTTTGCAACAGGCAAAGTCAGTGGTGGCCAAAAAGGTGGTAACGTGGGACAAACTCACTTAACAACCTTCTCAGTTGGCAACAGAAATTTCGGACTCGCTTGTGGTCGTTTGGTCGAGGACTACCTGTGAAGGGAAATAATTTCAAATGTTTAGATCTGTCAGGCCTAGGAAAACTCTATGATATCAGAAGGGGCTCTGGGAACCAAAAGCTACAGCCCCTCGCCTTCCTTCCTTCCTTCCTTCCTTCCTTCCTTCCTTCCTTCCTTCCTTCCTTCCTTCCTTCCTTCTTTACATCCTTTTCCCCATCTCCTTCCTTCCATCCATCTTCCCATCTCTTTCCTTCCTTCCTTCCTTCCTTCCTTCCTTCCTTCCTTCCTTCCTTCCTTCCTTCCTTCCTTTCCTTCTTTCCTCTCTCTCTCCCTCCCCATTTTCCTTCCTTTCTTACTTTCCTCCCTCACTCACCATATTCTTTCTTTTTCTTTCTTTCTTTCTTTCTTTCTTTCTTTCTTTCTTTCTTTCTTTCTTTCTTTCTTTCTTTCTTGCTTTCTTTCTCACTCTCTCTCTTTCCTTCCTTCCTTCCTTTCTCCCTCCCTCCCTCCTTTTCTTCCTATTTTTCCTTCTCCCTCTCTCCATTTCTCTATTAGCATAAAGATCATATAATCTAACCACGTTGCCTACATGTTGATGTATGAACCCCGCCACTGTGCAAGAAATCACACCCAAACGTGATTCTCTGTACCCCGATAAAAATGTATAATAGTAGCAATGATTTAATCTCTAATTATCAGCACTCACATTTCAAATATATGTAGGGGAAGACTGCTCAAGAGTGAACGTGGTAGGAAAAAAAACCTCCTAGCACAGTGGTGGCGAACCTATGGCACGGGTGCCAGAGGCGGCACTCAGAGCCCTCTCTGTGGGCACGCGTGCTGTCGCCCCAGTCCTAGGCCTTCAGCTGGGTTTTATAAAACCTTTTCACTTTAGGCCTCCACCGCCATGTGCAAAAAAAAAAAGATTAAATCAATCAGTCAATTTCAACTTCTCGTGGGGAAAAAAAAGATCTTGCAAAGTTGGAATTGATTGAACTTTTTAGTCCCACCCAGTCTGCCGTTACCACCATGGCCACGCCCACCCAACGGGCCACGCCCACCCAACGGGCCATGCCCACCCAGCACTTGACGATGCATACATGGGTTTTGGGTTGCAGTTTGGGCACTCGGTCTCTAAAAGGTTCGCCATCACTGTCCTAGCATTAGGTGGCGAAGCAGTTAGGTGGCACAGCAGTTAGAGTGCAGTACTGCAGGCCACTTTAGCTGACGGTGTTCAGCAGGTCAGCGGTTCAAATCTCACTGGCTCAAGGTTGACTCAGCCTTCCATCCTTCCGGGGTAGGTAAATGAAGACTCAGATTGTTGGGGGCAATGTAAATATATATATATATACATTGCTTACTGGTGTACACCGCTTAGAGAGTGCTTGCACTTAAAGCGGTATATAAGTCTCATAAATAAATAAATAAATAAATAAATAATGCCCTGATTTGCTATTTATAAAGATGCTTGGCTAACCTTGAACAGCTTCTGCTGCTAGGACTTTGTGCTGTCTGGGAGAGATCGCTGATGCACTTTTGTGATTTATTTCATAGGTTTGCTCCACTATTGCTGCCTGAAAAACCACAGAGGGACTGAGAGCCTTGTCAAACCTTGCTCCAAAAAAACATTTCTATGCAGCCACCGACGTGCTGCCGTTTCTAGAAAGAGTTTTGAGGTTTTGAACTTGCTCAAAGCGAAGGAGAGAACTTTCACGCCAGCAAACCGTCTCTTGACATAACCCCCCCAAAATATTTATGGTTATGAACTTACTTCGAGCGAAAAGAAGATTAATTTATTATTCACAGATGAAATATTCCGGGTTTGTGTACCTTTTGAATCAGCCCAGCCACCCTATCAGGGTGGGGCTGGAATTAACCACTGTTTGAAAATCATTTCCAGAATGATATTTATGCTATTTTTTTTTGTATGTAACTGAACTGAGGCACTTATTGTGAATAAAAAAAGATAAGTAAACTTCATTCCAAGTATTGCTTCATTCCCTTCTTCCCAATTCAGTGTTTTGCCCACTTGCGAAATATCTACAGGATTGTTAATTTTTTCTTGTAGAGAAAAATCTCCTTCAGATCCTATTTGGCTTCTGGGGACTTTACAGAAAGTTATTGCTATTATTTCTTTTCAAATTCTTTTTGCACCTGGCCTAAAGTACTGGGACTTACACCCCAAACCTGCCCCATGGGGTGAGAGGATATTCCTTGGGGTTTTCACAGCCTCCTCCTTTAACAGAAAGACAAATAACAGAATAAAATAGTTGGAAGGGACCTTGGAGGTCTTCTAGTCCAACCCACTGCTCAAGCAGGAGACCCTATACCATTTCAGACATGTGGCTGTCCAGTCTCTTCTTAAAAACTTCCGGTGTTGGAACATTCACCACTTCTGGAGGCAGGTTATTCCACTGGTTAATTGTTCTGTCAGGAAGTTGCTCCTTAGTTCCAGGTTGCTTCTCTCCTTGATTAGTTTCCATCCGTTGCTTCTTGTCCTGCTTTGGAGAATAGCTTGACTCCCTCTTCTTTGGGGCAGCCCCTGAGATACTGGAACACTGCTATCATGTCCCCCCTGGTCTTTCTCTTCATTAAACTAGACATTCCCAATTCCAGCAACCGTTCCTTTTATGTTTTAGCCTCCAGTCCCCTGATCATCTTTGTTGCTCTCAACATCTTTTTTACATTGTGGTGACCAAAACTGGATGCAGTATTCCAAGTGTAGCCTTATCAAGGCATCGTAAAGTGGTATTAAAATTTCACCTGATCTTGATTCTATCCCTCTGTTAATGCAGCCTAGCACTGTGTTGGCCTTTTTGGCAGCTGCAGCACACGGCTGGCTCATATTTAGGTGATTGCCCACTAGGACTCCGAGATCCCTCTCACAGTTAATACTATTGAGCAAGGTACCCCCTATACCAGACAGGTCAAACACAAGGCCCAGGGCCCGGATGCGGCCCGCGAAGTGGTTTCATGTGGCCCGCGAAGCCATCCTGGAAACAGTGAGGGAACGGCCCCTGCTGCCTTGGCCCTGGCCCAGGCCGGCCGGAAGCCAATATACAATTTTGTGGTGGCCATCTTGGCACTTGCCCCGGTGGACCATGCCTTGGCACTTGCTCCGGTCCCACCCCCTTCTGCCAGAGACCCTCAGATCTGTCTCACTCCTGCCCAGGCCCCCACAGGCACCCTTGATGCGAACGATGTAGAACTGGTCATGCCCACCAGTAGGCTGCACCCATTCTGGCCACACACACCCCAGGGCAACCGCAATGCTGATGCGGCCCTCAGTGAAATTGAGTTTGACACCCCTGCCCTATACTATACTTCTGGAGGCAAGCCATTCCACTGATTAATTGTTCTCACTATCAGGAAATTTGTCCTGAATCTTGGTTTGATCTCTCCTCAGTACGTTTGTCCTGACTGTCAGGAAATTTCTCCTTAGTTCTAGGTTGCTTCTCTCCTTCGTTAAGTTTCCATCTGTTGCTTCTTGTCCTGCCTTCAGGTGCTTTGGAGAAGAGCTTGAATCCCTCTTCTTTGGGGCAGCCCCTGAGATATTGGAAGGCTGCTATCATGTCCCCCCTGGTCCTTCTCTTCATTAGACTAGACATCCCCAATTCCAGCAGCCGTTCCTTCTATGTTTTAGCCTCCAGTCCCTGATCATTCTTGTACGTTGAGGACTATCTGTGCTTCACTATCAGTTGTGCATTTTCCTGGCCTAGTCAGTCCCAGGTTGCTTCTCTCCTTCGTTAAGTTTCCATCCGTTGCTTCTTGTCCTGCCCTCGGGTGCTTTGGAAGAATAGGTCGATCTTGCAAAACTAGCAATTCAGGGCTGAGCTGTTCAGATTCAGGCGATAAGATTGGCTATCTTCAGCCAGGCAGAAGAATTCAGAATCAGCTGAGAAGTGAGAAGAGCTGAGGGCGATGCTTGTTTGGTGAGACTGTTTGCCGAAGGCGCGCAAAAGAGATGAGGGAGAACTGATTGGGCTGGCTGGCTATTTAGCCATCTTTGACGTGTCTGCCCGGAGGCAGGAATTTGGAAAAGCCTAGCCAGGGAAATCTCCTCCTACTTCAGGGGGCAGTGCCACCTCTGCAGGTGTCCTGACCGCAAAACGTCCGCCTACAGGTGCTCGGGTTACGCTGTTTTCACCTGGAAGGAGCGTCTAGTGTGCAACGGGGCGTGAATAGACATTGGTATGCTGTAGGGTGGTGACAAGAAGCTGGAAAGGAAGACCGATTAGCTAATCCGTTCTCAACAATAACTCACCAGCTGCTAACTGCTAGACCTTTGGATCTCCAGTGCCGCAGGAGGAAAAAATGAGTAATTCTCCAGAGCCTAAGATCCTTGGAAAACAAAGTTTGGCCAGCTCGCCAACGGTAAGCATGAGGGAACGTAGCAAAAGGAGGTAGGCAATGAGTTTAATCCCCTCTCTGGCACGTTTTGCCGCCCTTGAAGAGCAGGTGGGTAGATAGGACAGGTTTGAGAAGCAGATGCAGCGAGGAAAAGTGCAAGACAGTTTTGTGGGTCTGTAGAATCTGTAGCTTTGCTTCAATGGAGCCTTTGTTTGGTCTGCGCATTGTGGAGTCAGTGGACTGAGAGCACGCAACACACTAAGACAGTGGTTCTCAACCTTTTTAATGCCGCGACCCCCAACTGGTCGTAAGTCGAGGACTACTCAACCGGTCGTAAGTCGAGGACTACTCAACTGGTGCAGCACCGTTTGCAGAATGGGACTTTTGGCGGGCTCAGCAGGGCAGAGACAGCCTGGACAATTCCTATTGGCTTTTGAAAGCCAATAGAATTAGACTCTATTCAAGAGAGTCTATTCTATTGGCTTTCAAAAGCCAATAGAATAAAAGGGAGTAGCACAGCTAAGGAAAAGGGGGGAAAAAATGGCGGACTGCGTTGTTTGGTGACCCCCCCCCCGTGAAATGGTCGTTCGACCCCAAATGGGGTCCCGACCCACAGGTTGAGAACCGCTGCGCTAAGAAAAGGATTTGTCCACTGCAGCAACTTGAAGACGGGTGAACTTCAAATCCCAGAATTCCCCAGCCAGCACGCTATATAAAGTGTTAATAATACCACTTTATAACGCCTTGGTAAGACCACACTGGGAATCCTGCATCCAGTTTTGGTCACCACGATATAGAAATGATGTTGAGATACTGGAAAGAGTTTGTTGTTATAGAAATGGCTAGTATATACTGTTGTGTAAATTTAAAATTAATTGAGGTTATAATGTTATCTTCTACTGCGCTAAAGAGAGTTGAATTGGGTGAAAAGAAGGACGAGGGGTGACATGATAGCAGTGTTCCAGTATCTGAGGGCCTGCTCCAAAGAAGAGGGAGTCAAGCTATTCTCCAAAGCACCAGAAGGCAGGACAAGAAGCAGTGGATGGAAATTAATCAAAGAGAGAAGCAGCCTAGAACTAAAGAGAAATTTCCTGACAGTTAGAACAATTAATCAGTGGAACTACTTGCCTCCAGAAGTGGTGAATGCTCCAACACTGGAAGTTTTTAAGAAGAGACTGGACAGCCGTTTGTCTGAAATGCTATAAGGTTTCATGCCTGAGCAGGGGGTTGGAGTAGATGACCTCCAAGGTCCCTTCCAACTCTGTTATTCTGTTAAGTCCACCCATCTTAAAGTTGCTGAAGCTGACAAACACTGCATCAAGCCATAAACTATGGTTTACAAGACAGACCTAGATTCCATATGGCCTAAGTCAAAACCAGGCAAATTCAGTTCTTCACGAAAGGGAGGGTAGGCAAAGAAACTGATATGATCTATATGCAACGGTCTGCATATATGTGTATAGATTGACGCAGCATCCTAAACCAGGATATTATAAAAGCAAGGTTAGTGGTATAATTCACACTAAGCCCCAAAGAAGCAAACTAACTCCATTATAGCTTCTCGGTGTGTCTTTCTGAACTATAGGTTGATAAGCATGTCACGGCAATCCAGTAAACTGTGTCTTATTTGACAAAGAAGGGTTAGGCCTGGCTGAGGAATTCTGGGAGTTGAAGTCCACAAATCATAAAAGGGCCACGTTTGAAGACCCCTGTCATGATGTGAGGGGGAAATAATGCTAACTCAGAAAGAGCTAAACTGGTGTTTCTCAACCTCGGCCATTTTAAGAGGTGTGGACTTCAACTCCCAGAATTCCTCAGCCAGCATGCCTGGCTGGGGAATTCTGGGAATTGAAGTTCAAAAGTCATAAAAGGGCCAAGTTTAAAGAAGCCTGTGTAAGGAGAACTGCTTTAAAACAACGCATGATTGATTGAAATGCTATTTTAATTCAATCTTTGTGGCTGTCCCTGCTCTTTCCCTTCTCAAAACTGAGATGCCGCCTATTTTCCCCTTCCTTTTCTCATCAGCGGTGCCAGATCATTGAGTTGAACATTGGTGGAGAGATCTTCACCACCACGCTGAACACTTTGAAGAGGCACCCAGGATCCAAACTGGCTGAAATGTTTAGCCAGGCCAAGCCCCGAACAGATTCAGCGGGCCGAATCTTCATAGACCGGTCTGGAACTTACTTTAAATACATCCTGGAGTATCTGCGTGGTGATTGCGTCCCCTTGCAAAACGTTGAGGAGGTTTATAAGGAAGCCGTCTACTATGACCTCAAGCCTTTGATCAAACAACTGGAAGAATCCCCTCAAATCTTTGGCGAGCTGGTGGCCAGGAAGCAGTTTCTTGACCGGGTGCCCAACTATTCTGAAAACATCGAATTGATGATCCGAATCGCCCGGGCAGAAGCTGTGGCCTCCCGCCAATCCAGCGTGATGCTCTGCGTGATGAAGGCTTTGGAAGATGTGGCGAGGTGTAGTGATGCCCTCAGCATTTTAGATACCTCCAAGAAATCGGTGGTCCAGTTTGGCCCGTGGAAAGCGGCCCCGAGCATTCTGGATCTTCTGGACTGCATCAAGATGGACATAGAAGCCAAAGGTTACAAGACCTCTTTCCAGAGTTACGTCCCAGAAAAAGGCTTTCGCTTCAAAGCCAATGAGTTCTTCTACAAGTTTTTGTTCCATTGGTGGTAGCCCAAAGCTCACAACCCATTAGATCAAGAAGGGCTGTTGCAGGGGGTCTTCAAACTTGGCCCTTTGATGACTTGTGGACTTCGACCCCCAGAATTCCTCAGCCAGGCATGCTGGCTGAGGAATTCTGGGAGTCAAAGTCCACAAGTCATCAAAGGGCCAAGTTTGAAGACCCCTGGGTTCTTGGGTAGCTTTCATAGCACTGGGCCACGTAAGGCTGAGGATCATTCCAGATGTTTGCTGAGTGTATACAGTCTTAGGGCCTCTAAATTTTGCTCCACATCTGGAGTTTGAGACCTTTGGGGAACAACTGGGTTTTGGTGGCTAGGGAATTCTGGGAGTTGAAGTTTATCCATATTGAAGTTGCCATGGTTGAGAGAATAGGAATAGCTAGACCAGGAGTAGGCAACCTTGGCTCTTTTATGACTCGTGGACTTCAACTCCCAGAATTCCTGAGCCAGCCATGCTGAGGAGAAAGTGAGAGGTTTCCAAGGTGAGCCATGCTGGCTCAGGAATTCTGGGAGTTGAAGTCCACAAGTCATGAGGGGGCCAAGGTTGCCTACCCCTGAGCTAGTCCATGTACCAATCCCTACAACCTGAGCCCAGCTATGTTCAAATTGCTAAACAAGGTCGGCTGAGTTAGCACCTGAAAAGGACACCACCAGGCAATCCCTGGAATGTGGACTTAGATTGGGAAGTCAATAAAGCTTCCCAGAAAAAAGAAGAGTAAACCGCTTCCATATTTTTGCTCTGAAAACTTCAGAGAAAGACTCATATCAACAAGAAAACAGGCCAACGGGAAGATGAGGGTTTATCTCTATAATGACAGATGTATAGGTTGACACAGCCACTTGCCAATCATCCTGTTTTCACAAATCAGGTTTTCAGATTTGTCCATTACCTGTTCTAACTCCCCAGGTGTCAGCTCTACAAGATAATCCAGGTCAGGGGTCTTTAGACTTGGCCCCTTCATGACTTGTGGACTTCAACTCCCAGAATTCCTCAGCCAGGCACATTGGCTGAGGAATTCATGGAGTTGAAGTCCACGAGTCATGAAGGGGCCATAGTTCCCCCATGCTGGCTGAGGAATTCTGGGAGTCGAAGTCTGCGAGTCATGAAGGGGGCCATAGTTCCCCCATGCTGACTGAGGAATTCTGGGAGTTGAAGTCCACGAGTCATGAAGAGGGCCATAGTTCCCCCATGCTGGCTGAGGAATTCTGGGAGTTGAAGTCCACAAGTCATGAAGGGACCATAGTTCCCCCATGCTGGCTCAGGAATTCTGGGAGTTGAAGTCCACAAGTCATGAAGGGGCCATAGTTCCCCCATGCTGGCTCAGGAATTCTGGGAGTTGAAGTCCACAAGTCATGAAGGGGCCAGTTCCCCCATGTTGGCTGAGGAATTCTGGGAGTTGAAATCCATGAGTCATGAAGGGGGCCATAGTTCCCCCATGCTGGCTGAGGAATTCTGGGAGTTGAAGTCCGCAAGTCATAAAAGGGCCAAGTTTGAACACCCCTGGTCCACATCATCAAACACACACCACAGAGATGTCAGAGATACAGGTAGTCTTTGGTTTACAATCATTCATTTAGTGACCATTTGATATTACAACGACACCGAAAAAAGTGAGTTATGACTGTTTTGCACGCTTACGACCATTGCAACATCCCCACAGTCACGCGATCAAAATTCAGATACTTGGCAACTGACTCATGTTTATGACGGTTGCAGCATCCCGGGGTCTTGTGATCCCCTTTTGTGACCTTCTGACAAGCAAAATCAAGGGGGAAATCCAGATTCACTTAGTAACCATGTCACTAACTTAACAACTGCAATGATTCACTTAACAATGGTGGCAAGAAACGTTGTAAAACAGGGCCAAACTCACTTCGCAAATGTCTCGCTTAGCAACCGAAATGTACGTCGAGGTCTTCCTGTACTACATTATTGTTGTAGGTTGGATATAGTAACAGAATCCCCAAAACCTGCATAAATTTCTCTCTGCTCCTCTTACAGTAAGCAAAGTCGAGATTAAGTTATTTTGAGTTTCTGTCTCATGTTCCCTTCAAGATTAAAACTTATAATAATTTTATTGTTACTTTAAATGTACACTAATTGGCATACATTAAAATGGAATTTCGTGGCATACACCACCTCCAATATAAATATGACCCAAAAAAAGTCCATATACCCACATATATTCCATGATACAGAGAAACAACACAGTCTAGTTCGGATGTATACACGTACATGGCGAGAAAAACCTTTCGGGCATCAGGGACTAGTTCCATGGACCAGAGGGTGCGTGGTTTTGTGTGCTGCCCACATCTCGCGGATGGGGCTTTGCTTATTTGTGCGGACTGGTTGCTGGCATGCCACGGCCCAGTACTAGTCCATGGACCAGGGATTGAGGACCCGTGGCTTAGGGAACAAAGCTGGTAGTCCTGCTATAAATACTTCAAAACCTCCTCCCAAAGGGGAGAAACAGAAACAGACAATGAAGTGTGTGTGTGTATGTGGGGAGGGGTCTCTAACAATGCTCTGAGCTCTAAGTGTATATAAGCGCTTGTAAGCCGTATCCTAAATCACGGGAAATGACCTTCCTATAATCTTCTCGGCTGTCCTTACCACTCTCTGTGTGGACCTTCCATCTGAGGCTCTGCTACCACCCAACCAGACCGTGATGCCGTTTGTTATGTGATGCACAATGCTCTCCATTGCGCCTCTGTTAAAAAGTGGCCAGGACAGGAGGAGAAAGAGGTGCTCCCCTCACCCGACGCAGGAAATGCAGACACGAGTTTGCACACTTCACTAAGGATGATATCTGGAGAGACCAAGTCAGATTACAAAATCTTTTCTCCCTTAAGTTTCTCTTCATACCTCGTGGAATCAAATGCAGGGCCCCAAAGCCAATAATTAAAAGGCTCACTGCAATAATTAATTATTCAGTGAGCACTGGAGGAATTCCTTCCAGAATAACTACTAGGCCAAACTGCCTCGTTGCTTTTTGACCCGTGCTCATCTCATCCACCCAGCAAAGTTATCCATCCAGGATGTGAAAGAAGTTTTTTCTTTTAACCGGCATTGTTGCAGGGACACTGATCAGGGCTGAGAAACGGTTGATTCATTCAAGATGATCCTTTTGGTTTTCATGTCGAGGGAAGGACTAACCCTAACCCACTTTGGTCTAGTGCAGTGGTTCTCAACCTTTTTAATGCCGCGACCCCCAACCGGTCGTAAGTCGAGGACTACTCAACCGGTCGTAAGTCGAGGACTACTCAACTGGTGCAGCACCGTTTGCAGAATGGGACTTTTGGCGGGCTCAGCAGGGCAGAGACAGCCTGGACAATTCCTATTGGCTTTTGAAAGCCAATAGAATTAGACTCTATTCGAGAGAGTCTATTCTATTGGCTTTCAAAAGCCAATAGAATAAAAGGAAGTAGCACAGCTAAGGAAAAGGGGGAAAAAAATGGCAGACTGCGTTGTTTGGCGACCCCCGTGAAATGGTCGTTCGACCCCAAATGGGGTCCTGACCCACAGGTTGAGAACCACTGGTCTAGTGGTTAGGACACCAGGCTAGAAAGTGGGAGATGGTGAGTTCTAATCCCGCCTTAGTGGTGAAATCCAGCTGGGTGACTTTGGCCAATCATCAGGAGACAGTGAGTTCTAGTCCCGCCTTAGGCATGAAAGCCAGCTGGGTGACTTTGGCCAATCACCAGGAGACAGTGAGTTCTAGTCCCGCCTTAGGCATGAAAGCTAGCTGGGTGACTTTGGGCCAATCACCAGGAGACAGTGAGTTCTAGTCCCGCCTTAGGCATGAAAGCCAGCTGGGTGACTTTGGGCCAATCACCAGGAGACAGTGAGTTCAGGTCCCGCCTTAGGCATGAAAGCCAGCTGGGTGACTTTGGGCCAATCACCAGGAGACAGTGAGTTCAGGTCCCGCCTTAGCCATGAAAGCCAGCTGGGTGACTTTGGCCAATCACCAGAAGACAGTGAGTTCTAGTCCCGCCTTAGGAATGAAAGCCAGCTGGGTGACTTTGGGTCAAGCACCAGCAGATGGTGAGTTCTAGTCCTACCTTAGCCATGAAAGCCAGCTGTGTGACTTTGGGCCAGTCTCTCTCTCTCTGCCCTACTCACCTCACAAAGTTCTAGCTATGGGATAAATAGGGGGAAGAAAGTGTGTTGGATATGTTTACTGCCTGGAGTTATTTGTAAAAACGAACAAAGAAAGAAATAAATGAATGAATAAGTCTCTGACTTTTGGTTCAGCACCTTAACCCAGTGTTTCTCAATTTAGCAAAGCAAATTCAAGGGAAGCAAAAGCTAACTCAGTGTAAAAAAAAACAAACCCAAAACCAAACACCAAGCTGCTCCAGTCCAAATAACAGTGATGCCAGCAAATACAGTAAAAGGAAATAAATCTGATGCATGTGATTTATTCAAACATTCCTAAAGAACAAGGATACAATTGTTGTCACGAGTTCAAATACACACAAGGACAGCAGCATTCTTTCAAAAGTAGTCCTTGATTTACAGCCATTTTTTTTAGTTACAATGGAACTGAAAACAAGAGACTTATATGACCATTTTTCACACTTACGACCAATGCAGCATCCCCATGGTCACTACCAGTGCTTTTTTTCTAAAAAAAAAAAAAAAAAGGTGTGGGAACTCACACGTCATACAACCCGCCTTGCCTACCTTACAAGGTTCCATCCAAAAAAGGTGCCGGAACTCCGTTCTGGCCGTTCTATGAGAAAAAAAGCCCTGGTCACTACGATCCAATTTCAGATGTTTGGCAACTGACTCATATTTATGACGGTTGCAGCGTCCCGGGACTACATAACCACCCTTTGACAAGCAAAGTCAACAAGGGAAGCCTGATTTGCTTAATGACCGCATGATTCACTTAACAAACTGCAAGGATTCATTTAACAACTGTGGTTAAAAAGGTCATAAAATGAGGCACAACTCACTGAACAACTGCTTTGCTTAGCATTGGAAATTTGGGGCCAAATTGTGGTTGTAAATTGAGGGCTAGCTATATACCAGTGTTCCCCAAGCTATGCAAGTTTAAGTTGTCTGGATGTAAATGCCAGAATTCTGGGAGTTTAAAGTCACACATCCCAAAGGTGTTTTTTTTCAGGAAGCAACTGCACTTCCCTGTTTTTCTTGGAAGACGTTTTGCTTCTCATCTCAGAAGCTTCTTCAGCTTTTACTGGATGGTGGGGAAGGGAAGGATTTATACTCCTTGCAGAAAAACTGGTCATTTGCATCCTTTTAGAGGGTCATTGAGGCCACCTGGAGGTTTATCTGTGTCCTCAGTTTCACCTAAGTGGTGCAAATGTCTGTGGAGCTTTCTTGGAACTGTTTTCAGCACACTCATTTTTACTAGTAAGGTCACCTTGAGGACACAGGTAAACCTCCAAGTGGCCTCAATGACCCTCTAAAACAGACATGGCAAACACAAAGCCCGGGGGCCGGATGCGGCCTGTGAAGTGGTTTCATGTGGCCCACGAAGCCATCCTGGAAACAGTGAGGGAACGGCCCCTTTTGCCTTGGCCCTGGCCCAGGCCAGCCGGGAGCCAATGTACAATTTTGTGGTGGCCATCTTGGCACTTGCCCCAGTTCCACCCCCTTCTGCCAGAGACCCTCAGATCTGTCCCACTCCTGCCCAGGCCCCCACAGGCACCCTTGACACGAATGATGTAGAACTGACCACGCCCACCCAGTAGGCCGCACCCATTCCATCCACGCCCACCCACTAGGCTGCACCCACCCTGGCCACACCCACCTGCCCCCCCCAAGGGCAACCGCAATACTGATGCGGCCCTCAGTGAAATTGAATTTGACACCCCTGCTCTAAAAGAATGCAAATGACCAACTGGCTGCAAGGAATATAAATCTTTCCATTCCCCACCATCCAGTCGGAGCTGAAGAAGCTTCTCGGAGGAGAGGCGAAACGTCTTCAAAGAAAAACAAGGAAATCCAGTTACCACCTAAAAAAAGCACTTTTGGGCCAACCATGACCTGGAGGACAAGAATTTCCATAGACAAAGTCCACACATCTTTCAAACTTGCCAAGGTTGAGAAAATCTGCCTTGTAGGTGTAAGGACCCACCCCACTTTGCATCTTAAGAAGACAGAACTCTTGGAATAATTCTTCCAACAGGAATCCTTTATTAAGAAGAAGTGGCTGCAGGCATGCTAGACAGGACTTGGGGTCCAAGCTCTCCCATTCAAGGTTTTAAAGGGTTCCCCAGCAGTCCCACCCAATCACCCCCCCTTCCAGTGATAGTTTCAGGCATCACAATTCCACCCCCTTGCTCCTTTCTTTCGTCTGTATGGAGACTTCAGATAACTACATGAAAGGTAAATAGCTCTCTTTTGTCATGGTAAGGTTCTTTGATGCTATTTACATTCAAAGTCTCTCTTTGATGTTGCAATAAACACATTCAGCTCCTTAGAAGTCTACTGAAGGAAGTGAGGGCCATAAAGCCCCTTTGTTCTCCCCCTTCTCTCCCTCTTATGGCAGAATCCAGAGAAGGCAGAATTGGGAGTTTCTATATCTGATAATTAAAGATGAAATATAATTGGATTCTGACAGTAGGATAAATTTACCTCAACTGCACCTCTTTACCAGCTGTCTATGGAGTGAATTTTCAGCGAGGAAGTCAAACCCACTGGAGATTTTTAAGAAGAGACTAGTCACTAGACAGTCACTTGTCTGAAATGCTACAGGCCAGGGGTCTTCAAACCTGGCCCTTTTATGACTTGTGGACTTCAACTCCCAGCATTCCTCAGCCAGGCACGCTGGTTGAGTAATTCTGGGAGTTGAAGTCCACAAGTCATAAAAGGGCCAAGTTTGAAGACCCCCTTGTATAGGGTCTCCTGCTTGAATAGGGGGCTGGACTAGAAGACCTCCATGGTCCCTTCCAGCTCTATGCTATGCTATGCTATGCTATGCTATGCTATGCTATCCTATCCTATCCTATCCTATCCTAATGTTATAATAATAATAATAGTAAAGTTGGAAGGGATCTTGGAGGTCATCTAGTCCAACCCCGTGCTCAGGCAGGAAACACTATACCATTTCGGACAAATGGCTGTCTAGTCTCTTCTTAAAAACTTCCAGTGTTGGAGCATTCACCGCTTCTGGAGGCAGGTTGTTCCACCGGTTAATTGTTCTCACTGTCAGGAAGTTTCTCCTTAGTTCTAGGTTGCTTCTCTCCTTGATTAGTTATATGTTATATGTTATGTATTTCCATTCTCCCTGAATCTGCTCCAGCGAAAGCCACCCTCTCGACAAGTCATATCTGCACTACTTCCATTGACTTCCGCCACTCTGATCCCGCAAATGGAAGACTCAGAAAGCTGCCCTTTGACAACCTGAAGTCACGGCTGATGAAAGTCGAGAGACGAGGACCGCCCCCGCCTTTCCAGCGAGGATGAGAGAGAGTGCAAACGAGAAGGAACGAGCGAGAGGGACGGGCAGAGCGGCTATGGCGGCCGAAAAGGCTCCTCAGTAGGCGGAAGGCGAAGCTCGGCGGGTTCGCCAGGCCTCCGGGATGGCGGCTCACCTGAAGAAGCGGGTCTACGAGGAGTTCAGTAAAGTGGTGGTCCAGGTAGCCGCGAGGGTCTCCAGGAGGGAAGGAGGGGCCGGGGTCGGAGGGAGTTTATGGAAACCAACCTGCGGGGCTGGGGGGGAGGAGTCCGGGGTGGGTTGGGGTGAAACGCCTGGTTGGCTGGCTGGCTTCACACGACACGTTGAACCCGGGTTATCGAAGCAGGCGGCGCCTTCTATGCTTCAGGCACTCTACGTCCCAAGGAAATGGTCGGGTTCTCACGTTACACTTGACCCGAGTTAGTAGGACCCTATGAACACGACGTGTGATGCTTGGGGGGGGGGAAGTATAGCATCTATACACTTCTTTTATATATTTTTATATACCTTTTCTTCCGTATTTCTCATGGATAGTCTCCCATACATATTTTTCAGACCATTTTTAAAATATTTTTTTTCCATGCGCTTTCTTATATATATCACTAACTTTACCTAGTTTTGGGGTAATGAAACATCTTGCAAGAAAACAACCCAGGTCAGAGAAGCACCAAGGATTGGTCATATTTTTGAAGATGAGAAATGCTTGTTGAGGCAATAACACAACATCCACACAGATAGTCCTCGACTTAGGACCGCAGTTGAGCCCCAAAATTTCTGTTGCTAAATGAGACATTTGTTCAGTGAGCTTTGCCTCATTTTGCAACCTTCCTTGCCACCGTTATTAAATGAAACACTGCAGCTGTTAAGTTAGCAACACGGTTGTTAAGTGAATCTGGCTTCCCCATTGACTTTGCTTGTCAGAAGGTCGCAAAAGGGGATCACGTGACCCCGGGGGACACTGCGACCATCATAAATATGAACCAGTTGCCAAAGCGCCTGAATTTTGATCACGTGACCATGGGGCTGCTCCAAAGGTCGTAAGTGTGAAAAATGGTCATAAGTCACTTTTTCCAGTGCCATTGTAACTTTGAACGGTCACTATATGAACGGTTGTAAGTTGAGGACTATCTGTAATACCGAGGGTTGTTATGGTAGTATAATAATAAAACAAAAAGATGTAAAGAAGTCCATTCTAAACAAAAGAAAAAATTTGACTGTAGTGTAAACTCTGCCTTAATGTTTCAGCAACAGCAGCATGAAGAAATTTCCGCCAAAAAACTCCGGCTAACCAAGCCCAGCAAATCCGCTGCCCTTCATGTAGACCTTTGCAAGGCCACATCGCCCGCCGATGCATTGCAGTATCTTCTTCAGTTCGCTCGAAAACCTGTAGAAGCTGAAAGCGTGGAAGGTGTCGTGCGGATCTTGCTGGAACATTATTACAAGGTAGGACAATTCTGTGGGAGGAGAAACTTGACCATGAGCCGGCCATGTGCAGCAGCAGCCCCAAAAGCTAATACAATCCTGGGTTGTATAAACAGGCATAGAATCAAGATTACACGAGGTATTAGTATCGCTTTATAAAACCCTAGTAAGGCCACACCTGGAATACCTCAGTCAATTTTGGTCACCAGATCACAAAAAAGACTTGAGAGTTTGGAAAAAGTTCAGAGAAGAGCAATTAAGATGATCAAAGGCCTGGAGACTAAAACATATGAAGAACGGCTACGGGACTTGGCTAGTCTAAAGAAAAGAAGAAATAGGGGAGACATGATAGCAGTGTTCCAGTATTTGAGGGGCTGCCACAAAGAAGAGGGAGTCAAGCTATTCTCCAAAGCACCAGAGGGCAGGACAAAAAAACAATGGTTGGAAACTGAACAAAGAGAGAAGCAACCTGGAACTAAGAAGAAACTTCCTGACAGTGAGGACAATCAACCAGTGGAACAGCTTGCCACCAGAAATCGTGGGCGTTCCACTACTGGAGATTTTTAAGAAGACGCTAGACCAGGGGTAGGCAACCTTGGCTCTTTTATGACTTGTGGACTTCAACTCCCAGAATTCCTGAGCCAGCCATGCTGAGGGGAAAGTGAGAGGTTTCCAAGCTGAGCCATGCTGGCTCAGGAATTCTGGGAGTTGAAGTCCATGAGTCATGCAGGGGCCATAGTTCCCCCATGCTGGCTGAGGAATTCTGGGAGTTGAAGTCCACGAGTCATGCAGGGGCCATAGTTCCCCCATGCTGGCTGAGGAATTCTGGGAGTTGAAATCCACGAGTCATGAGAGGGCTGTAGTTCCCCTATGCTGGCTCAGGAATTCTGGGAGTTGAAGTCCACGAGTCATAAAACAGCCAAGGTTGCCTACCCCTGGGCTAGACAATCACTTGTCTGAGATGGTATAGGTTCTCCTGCTTGGGCAGGGGGCTGGACTAGAAGACCTCCAAGGTCCCTTCCAGCTCAATTCTATGGTAAAACCACATTTGAGATTTACAGGTAGTCCTTGACTTATGAGCACAGTGGAAACTGGGATTGATGGCACATTCCACCTGCCCCCCCCACTTGCTCTCTACTATCCCTCCCTCCCTCCCTCCCTCCTTTTGCTTATCATATTGATGGACAGGTAGTCCTTGACATCATCACAATGGAGCCCAACATTTCTGTCAGTAAGTGAGACCATTGTTCAGTGAATTTTGCCTCATTTTACGACCTTCGTTGGCGCAGTTGTTAAGAGACTCACTGCAGTTAAGTTAGTAAAGTAGTTGTTAAATGTAACTCTGGCTTTCCCGTTAACTTTGCTTGTCAGGAGGCTGAAAAAGGGGACCACGTGACACCGCCCCCCCCCGGGCACTGCGACTCTTATAAATACGAACCAGTTGCCAAGCGTCTGCATTTTGATCATGTGACTATGTGGGTGCAGCGACGGTCGTAAGTGTGAAAAACGGTCATAAGTCCCTTTTTTTAGTGCCATCACTTTGGAGAGTCACTGAATAGTCGGTTGTAAGTGAAGGATTACCTGTATTATTCTCATTGTGTTCCTTTGTTGTTGTTTATTTTTCCATTAGCTTACTTCTATTTACAGTCCTTTTATTTTCTTTCTTTTTATTATTGTATGTAGCCGAGAAGAAGCCCATGGTGAGATAGGCAGCGACTAAATTTGACAAAATAAAACAAATATCTGGAAAATTTGTAATAATAATAATAATAATAATAATAATAATAATAATGGTAGTACCAATAGTAATAGGCTCCTTGGGTGCAATCCCAAAACAACTGGAGCACCACTTGAACACCATTGGCATTGACAAATTCGCTATTAGTCAATTGCAAAAGGCGGCCTTACTAGGAACTGCTTCCATCCTGCGACGATACCTGTAATACCATCAAACATCCACATCTGCCTATCCCAGGTCCTGGGTAAGGACTCGATAGGTAGACAAAATGCCAAATCCAGTTTGAACATCTGGCTGACTGTGGGATGATCAATAATAATAATAATAATAATAATGATGATGTTGGAAGGGACCTTGGAGGTCATCTAGTCCAACCCCCTGCTCAGGAAGGAAACCTATACCATTTCAGACAAATGGCTGTCCAGTCTCTTCTTAAAGATTTCCAGTGTTGGAGCATTCACAGCTTCTGGAGGCAGGTTGCTTCACTGGTTAATTGTTCGAACTGTCAGGAAATTTCTCCTTAGTTCCAGGTTGCTTCTCTCCATGGTAGTTTCCATCCGTTGCTCCTTGTCCTGCCTTCAGGCGCCTTGGAGAAGAGCTTGACTCCCTCTTCTTTGGGGCAGCCCCTGAGATATTGGAAGACTGCTATCATTTCCCCCTCGTCCTTCTCTTCGTTAAACTAGACAGACCCAATTCCAGCAGCCGTTCCTTATATGTTTTAGCCTCCAGTCCCCTGATCCTCTTTGTTGCTCTTCTCTGCACTCTTTCTAGAATCTCAACATCTTTTTTACATCGTGGTGATTATCAAGCTGTACAATCGATAAGTGTGACCGTACCCGATTTTATGACCTTTTTTTGGCACAGTTGTTAAGTGAATTACGTGGTTTAGTGAATTGCACACCTGGTTTATCATGCCGGCTATAGGAAGGCAAGAGGCTGTTTTGACACCCTTCTCTTATCACCCAGGAAAATGATCCCTCTGTCAGACTGAAAATTGCTTCCTTGCTGGGCCTGCTGTCGAGAACTCCTGGTTTTTCTCCTGACTGCATTCTGGATGATGTTGTTAACACCCTCCAAACTGAAAGTAAGTGGTTTTTTTCCCCCCAACTAAAGAATTGTTTCATGATATGTAAAGCATGCGAGGCAATGAGCTTCCTGGAGTCACCATGAGTGAGTTGTGTGGCCAAGTACACTTTCAGAAAGAAAAAGAAAGAAAGAAAGAAAGGAAAGAGAGAGAGAGAGAGAGAGAGAGAGAGAGGGAGGGAGGGAGGGAGGGAGGGAGGGAGAGAGAGAGAGAAGGAAAGGAAAGGAAAGGAAAGGAAAGAGGGAAGGAAGGAAAGAAAGGGAGGGAGGAAGGAAGGAAAGAAAAGAAAGAAAAAGAAAAGAAAGAAAGAAAAGGAAGGGAAGGAGGAAAAGGAAAGAAAGGGAAGGAAGGAAGGGAGGGAGGAAGGAAAGAAAAGAGAAAGAAAAAGAGAAAGAAAAAGAAAGAAAGAAAGAAAGAAAGAAAAAGAAAGAGGAAAGAAAGAAAGAAAGAAAGAAAGAAAGAAAGAAAGAAAGAAAGAAAGAAAGAAAGAAAGAAAGAAAAAGAGAAAGAAAGAACTGTGTGTGGGTATGCCTGTGTGTTTGTAGAATATGGCACTAATAAAGTAACAGGTAGTCCTCAACTTATGAGCACAATTGAATCCAAAATTTCTGTTGCTGAGCAAGGTAGTGGTTCACTGAGTTGTGTCCCATTTTGGGACCTTCTTTCCCATAAAGCGAGTTACTATAGTTGTCAAGTGAATCGTGCAATCGAGAAGCGAATTTGGCTTTCCTTATTGACTTTGCTTGTGGGAAGCTGGCTGGGAAGGTTACAAACCGTGATCACATGATCCCAGGACAGTGCAAATACATGTCAGATGCCAAGGCGCTGAATTTTGATCATGCGACTGTGGGGATGCTGCAGTGGTCCTACATGTGAAAAAGGGTCATAAGTCAGAACAACAGTTGGAAGGGATCTTGGAGGTCCTCTAGTCCAGCCTCTTCTCAAGCAGCAAGTGGTTGTCCAATCTTTTATGGATGGATGGATGGATAGATAGATAGATAGATGAGAGATGAGCGAGAGAATAGATAGATAGATAGATAGATAGATAGATAGATAGATAGATAGATAGATAGATAGATGGATAATGAATAGATTAGATGATATAGAAATGAGAGATGAGCGAGAGTAGATAGATTAGATAGAGAGATGATAGATGATAGAGATAATGAATTAGACATGTCAAACTCGTGATGTCACGTGACGTCGCGCAACATATCGGAGATTTTTTGCCATTGCCGGCAATGGGGTGGGCGCGGCTCTGGTATGAAACTGGCCTGCGGGCAGGCAGTTTGACACCCTTGAATTAGATAGATAAAATAGATTAGATAGATGATAGATAGATAGATAGATAGATAGATAGATAGATAGATAGATAGATAGATAGGTAGAGATAGGTAGATTAGATTAGATTAGATTATATAGGATAGGGATAGATTAGATAGATGAGAGATAGAATAGATAGATGAGAGATGAGCGAGAGTAGATAGATAGATGGATAGATAAATAGATAGATGATAGATAGATAATGAATAGATTAGATAGATGATAGAATAGATGATAGATAGATGAAAGATGATAGACAGACAGACAACTTTTATTGTCATTTTTTACTGTAGGCACAATGGCACACATCAAAAATGAAATTTAGTTGCTTACTCTCAAAGTGTACACATACCTAACACACATTTAAACACGCCATATAACATTTCCAGTCCTACACATTTACATTATAAGTAACATATAAATATTAATCACTGTCTTCTTGAAAAACCTCTTTTTTTTAAAAAAAAAAAAGCCCTCTTCTTAAAAAGTCCCTTTTTTCAGCGCCAACTTAAAGAGTCCCTTTTTCAGTGTAACTTCAAATGGATACTAAAAGAATGATTTTAAATTGAGGACTGTCTGTATGAGAAGCTTGACTGCTGTTTGCTCTGGGTGAGGTGTTACTTAGAATTAGGCCACTGTGGATTGTTTAAAAATAATCCCATCGTTTAAAAATAATCCTGCCATGGTTTGTTGCGGGAACACCAGCCAAGTCAGCCCCAGATTGCGTTCTTGTTCTCTTGTGAATGAGTGAGTGAGTGAGTGAGTGAGTGAGTGAGTGAGTGAGTGAATGAAACTGTGTGTATGTCTCTGTGTTTGTAGAATATGGCACTAAAACTAGACACCAGGACAGTTTTTTTTCCCCCATGCCCTCGCTCTGCTAAACAACTAATTCCTACAACTCTTGTCTAACTACTTAGTAAGGCTGTATTGCTATTATTCTCAATTCAATTCAATTTATTATTATTACAGCCAAAGGCCAACACATAAATAAAACATTCAAATAAAACAAAAATAAACAGAACCAACACAAGAAGACATAGCAATATATAGCCATTAATGATGTAATCAATGGGTGACCAAGGTCTGCCTAGTTTTACAGACAGTATATAAAAAAAACGAGCTAGCTTCAGAAAAACTGAATGATACTGACCTGACAATAAAAATAACATTGACTATAATCTAATGCTGGATAAAAACACGTAATAAAATTGATTATAAAAGATTATTGAAAAGATCTAAAATGTTTATGTTTCTGGCGAATCCCCAGTGCTGCTGCGCAGAATCTAGCCGATGCGATTACTCTCAACTTTCCTATTACCTTTCTCCTAATTTACTTAGGACTTTAACTTTGTGGCGTGTATCTTAACGATTTATATTCTTTTATTTAGTATCCTAGTATGATTTATGTTGTTTGCTTATTTAGTATCCGATGACTATTTCTAAGTGTTGTATCTTACGATTTATTTATGATACGTGTATTTTTATGTTGATTATGAACATGATTTATCCCTTGTGGCTTATATCTACACTGGGAACTTCTGCAACCGGAGACAAATTTCTTGTTGTGTTGAATCACACTTGGCCAATAAGGAATTCTATTCTGTTATTCTATTATTGTTACGATCTTGGCCAATCGATCCCCATTCAAGAACAAGATCCTCTTAAGAGTCCTTGGTGCTGTCTGAGTTGTGGCGGTTTGCTTTCTAACGTTTAATTACCCAACTAGGTAACATCATCCGTGCTAGTGGGGGTGGAGTTTGACATAAGTAGCTTGTCCTTTTTCTATAGCATGGTTGTTGCGCTGTGTCTTCTTGTGAGTATATGTGGCTTTTTTTGGTTTGTTTTCCAGAGTCTCACCAAGTTTTGGCTCAGCTTTTGGATACTTTGCTGGTGATTGGGAATGAGCTTCAGGAAAACCCTGCCGTCCGAGGGCGTCTTGTAGACGTAGCCTGCAAGGTAATTCAAGATGGTCAGCCAGAGAAAAAGCTTAAGAGTTTTTTTTTTTTAAAGTTATTTGACGGTATAGATCAGGGGTCTGCAAACTTGGCCCTTTTATGACTTGTGGACTTCAATTCCCAGAATTCCTCAGCCAGGCACGCATGCCTGGCTGAGGAATTCTGGGAGTTGAAGTCCACAAGTCATAAAAGGGCCATGTTTGAAGAGCCCTGGTATAGATCTTTCAGTTATTTGATGGTACCCAATCTTGGCAACTTTTAAGACTACTACTACTACTAATAACAACAACAAAACAACAATAATAATTTCTATTATCATTCTATTATTATTATTATATGTTTCTATCGCGACCTGGCCATCGAAACTGCGCGATTATGGATGAAACGTGTAACAGTGATACCCATTGTCATTGGGGCACTGGGAACTATGTCCAAAAACTTTGCAAAACACATCAAGAAACTGCAGCTTCCTGCAATAACTCCAGCAATGCTACAAAAAACTGCGCTACTCGGAACATCTTGCATTTTAAGGAGGTACCTGGTTGACACCTAGGATGTTGGTAGCAACCCGTGTCAGCCATCAGCGCCAGTCAATTTGAATGTTCAGTTGACTGATTTCACATCTAATGAATAATAATAATAATAATAATAATAATAATAATAGTTGGAAGGGACCTTGGAGGTCATCTAGTCCAACCCCCTGCTCAGGCAGGAAACCCTATACCATTTCAGACAAATGTCTGTCCAGTCTCTTCTTAAAAACCTCCAGCATTCACAGCTTCTGGAGGCAGGTTGTTCCACTGGTTAATTGATCTAACTGTCAGAAAATTTCTCCTTAGTTCTAGGTTGCTTCTCTCTTTGATTAGTTTCCATCTGTTGCTTCTTGTCCTGCCTTCAGGTGCTTTGGAAAATAGCTTGACCCCCTCTTCTTTGTGGCAGCCCCTGAGATATTGGAAGGCTGCTATCATGTCCCCCCTCATCCTTCTCTTCATTAAACTAGACATACCCAATTCCAGCAATCGTTCCTTGTATGTTTTAGCCTCCAGTCCCCTAATCATCTTTGTTGCTCTTCTCTGCACTCTTTCTAGAGTCTCAACATCTTTTTTATATTGTGATGACCAAAACTGGATGCAGGATTCCAAGTGCGGCCTTACCAAGGCCTTGTATGGACCTCATGTGGACCTCATTTCCCAGAATTCCTTAGCTAGCTATGCTGGCTGGGGAATTCTGGGAGTTGAAGTCCCCAAGGCTTAAAGTTGCCAAAGATGGACACCCCTGGCACAAGATCAATGTTTTTCAACATTTCTTCCTGACACAATGGATAATAATCGTTTATAAGGTTTATCGTGGTCCCTCCTGACATGCAGAAAGCAGAAAAAATCATGGGGGATTCTACTTTTCCCTTTTTGCTCTATCAGCATCTGACAGATTCCTCGCACGGTGTAAGGAACAAATGCCTGCTCCTCATTGGCTGTCTGGGGACAGTGGAGAAAGCTGTCTCGAAGGAAGTGGAACGCCAGTCTCCCAAAGACGTGCAGAAGATCATAGGGGATCACTTCAGCGACCAGGATCCACGCGTTAGGACTGCAGCTATCAAGGCTATGGTAGGTCTGCCTGAGAAGAATAGTGGTTTAGAATTAACTATGGAGCTTAGTAGAAGGTAACAGGGCTTAACTCTAGCAATTCTCAGGAAAAAAAAAATTCCTTGGTCTAGATCAGGGGTCTCCAAACTTGTCAACTTTCAGACTTGTAGACTTCAACTCCCAGAATACCCCAGCTGGCTGTGGAATTCTGGGAACTGAAGTCCACAAGTCTGAAAGTTGACAAGGAAATCCCCGGTATAGATGTACAAGTAGAGGTTAGCCCAAGGTGGTGGGGGGGAACCTTGGCTCTTTTATGACTTGAGGACTTCAGTCCTGCTGAAAAATCGGAAGTGCTCATTTTCAGTAAATTCATTGTAAAATGTGGTCATGCGATTGCAGGGTCCTGCAAACGTCTGTAAACGCGGCCGTGTTGCCCGTAGTTTGGTCACCCCGATTGTGGAGGGCTCCCCACTGTTGAAACGTCAGAACTAGGTTGTAGCTACCCCCAAGGTGGGTCCATCGTAACTTTGAACGGTGGCTAAGCGACTAGTCATAACTTGAAGATGATCTGTACTGGAGTTGACCTTTGTAGTAATGGGCTATGGAAATGTAGCCAAAATCCTGTAACATTTTGTTAGAAATTCTGTATTCAGAACAAAGTGTACAGTCACCATGGGTTTTTCTCCTTAACTGCAACAGGAGTTGGGGAAACTTTACTCAGAACAAAAAGACATAGAATG
This sequence comes from Crotalus adamanteus, assembly GCA_039797435.1. Lineage (NCBI taxonomy): Eukaryota > Metazoa > Chordata > Lepidosauria > Squamata > Viperidae > Crotalus > Crotalus adamanteus. Next base: position 122,296,884 of record CM077921.1, read on the forward strand.
AATGAATGAATGAGTGAATGAATATATATATACCTGAAGATGACGAATGGGACTTCGTCGAAACGTCGCCAAGACACTTCCAATTTTACATGGGAAAAAACCTGAATAACCAAAGACCTACATACAAACACCTGCGAAAACCTCAGAAAACACACACACACACACACACACACACACACACACACACACACATGCAGGTCTTGGCGTGTTCGGGTCTTTTCCCGTGTAAGATTGAGAGTATCTGGGCGACGTTTCGACGAGGTCCCACTCGTCATCTTAAGGCTGGAGTCTTCGGCTTCGTGCTTGTGCGAGCAAAGTGTGATTGGAGCTGCCGTCTCTCTATAAATATTGGTGGCGGTGTGTAGAGTGCTGGCTTAGTTGCTGTAGGTGGGTTGGTGTTGGAGTTATTGTTTGTGGATTGTTCGGCTGTTTCGTAACATCCTGAGTAGCTGAGGTGCTGGCTGTGTGCCCATTAGTCTTTTGTGTTGTAATGACCTGGGTAATGGGTTGTGTGATGACATCCTGAGATCTAGTGTAGTGATATCCTGAGTTCTGTGTTGCACCATCCTGGGTGGTAGGCTGTATACATACATATACATATACACACACATACACACATACATACCATAGATGCAAACTTATAAACGCTGCCATCTATTGGTTGGCTGTGGTTGTTGCACAAAATGCATGCAAACTTGTATTCCAACACATTTTCATGTTGTTTTGCAAAAACCTTATGTTCTTTGAATTGCTGTAATAACAGTCTGGTGTTTGTTTCTTTTTCTATAGTTGCAGCTTCACGAGAGGGGATTAAAGTTGCAGCAAGCCATTTATAACCAGGTAACAATTACGTGCTATATCAGTTTAGCAAAGAGCTCTAATATTTGATGAATCCCAGAGAAATATTAAGGGGGTTTGCTTTGATTAGGTTTTGGTCTAGTGGTTAAGGCACCAGATTAGAAAGTGGGAGACGCTGAGTTCTAGTCCTGCTTAGACACGAAAGCCAGCTGGGTGACTTTGGGCCAATCACCAGGAGATGGTGAGTTCTAGTCCTGCTTAGACACGAAAGCCAGCTGGGTGACTTTGGGCCAGTCACCAGGAGACAGTGAGTTCTAGTCCTGCTTAGACAGGAAAGCCAGCTGGGTGACTTTGGGCCAGTCACCAGGAGACGGTGAGTTCTAGTCCCGCCTCAGCCATGAAAGCAAGCTGGGGATGCTGCAATGGTCATAAGTGTGAAAGTTGGTCACAAGTCACTATTTCCAGTGACGTTGCGACTTCGAATGGCTACTAAATGAACTGTTGTAAGTCAAGGACTTCCTGTAACGGCGAAATGGCCGGCTGCTAATAACCTTCTGGGGAATTTTCCATTGCAGGCTTGCAAGCTCTTAATGGATGATTACGAACAGGTCCGCAGTGTAGCGGTGCAGCTCACCTGGGTCCTGAGCCAGCTTTACGCAGAAAGGTACGTACAAGTGTTAGGTAGTTCCACAGGAAGGAGAACGTGTAAACAGGATTGGGAGAAGCTAAGTTGGGAAGGGAATTCTGGGAGTTGGAGTCCAGACATCTTAAAAGTTGCAGTGAAAATCTGGTGTACAGATAGCCCTCGGGTCGTGAACCTAATGGAGCCTAATAAAGCTAAAACTAATAAAGAAGGTCAGGGGTGTTACCCAGTTTTAGGATCTTTTGGGGGGGTGGTTGTTAAGCAAATACAGGTGGTCCTTGACCCACGACCGCAGCTGAGCCCAATATTTCTGCCGCTAAGTGAGACACAGGTTAAGTACATTTTGTCCCATTTTACAACTGTTTTTGGCCCGTTGTTAAGTGAGTCACACGGTTGTTAAGTGAATCTGGCTTCCCCCATGGACTTTGCTTATCAGAAGGTCGCAAAAGGGGATCACGTGACCCCCTGGGACACTGCGACCATCATAAATATGAGCCAATTGCCTCCGTCCGAAGTTTGATCTCATGATCGTGGGGATGCCCCAACGGTTGTAAATGTAAAAATACGATCATAAGTCGCTTTTTTCAATGCCGTTGCAATTTTGAACGGTCACTAAATGGAACTGCGATAAGTCAGGGAACACCTGTAATATCATTTCTGTCTGTCTGTCTCTCTCTCTCTCTCTCCCTCTGTCTTTCTGTCTTTCTCTTTCTCACTCTCTGTCTGTCTCTCTCTCGCTCTCTGTCTCTTTCTCTCTGTCTGTCTCTCTCTGTCTCTCTGTCTTTGTCTCTCTTTCTCACTCTCTGTCTGTCTCTCTCTCGCTCTCTGTCTCTTTCTCGCTCTTTCTCTGTCTCTCTGTCTTTGTCTCTCTCGCTGTCTGTCTGTCTCTTTCTCACTCTCTGTCTGTCTCTTTCTCGCTCTCTTTCTCTGTCTCTCTATCTCTTTCTTGCTCTCTCTGTCTTTCTTGCTCTCTGTCTCTGTTTCTGTCTGTCTCACTCTTTCTCTGTCTCTATCTCCGTCTGTCTTTCTCTCTGTGTCTTTGTGTCACTCTCTCTCTTTCTCTCTCTCTCTTTTTCCCTCTAGCATTGTCCCCATCCCATCTTCCAATGAAGAAATCCGGCTGGTCGACGATGCGTTTGGGAAGATCTGCCACATGGTCAGCGATGGCTCCTGGGTGGTGAGAGTCCAGGCAGCTAAGCTCTTGGTAAGGGCTCTCTCCTTCTTCTTTTCAGTTGCCAAGGTGATCATAACTCACCTGCCAGCAGGTCCATATGAAATCCAAAATGCTTCATTGTTCTCTCCATTTGCCTTTGTGCTGAGCTTCAGACAGTCCCACCCTGAAGCTCAAAGGAGTGAAGGAAGCCTGGAAGAAAGGGAAAAAAAGGCTCCATTGATGAGTCTCTTTTATTTATATGGGGTGAAAAAAAGGTGTTGGGCATACTGCAACATCCTTTGAATGTCTGTGAAATAAGAGACTGGGTTATTCTAAAGCAAGGGTCTTCAAACTTAGCCCCTTCATGACTTGTGGACTTCAACTCCCAAAATTCCTCAGCCAGTATGGGGGAACTATGGACCCTTCATGACTTGGGGACTTCAACTCCCAGAATTCCTCAGCCAGTATGGGGGAACTATGGACCCTTCATGACTTGGGGACTTCAACTCCCAGAGGTCCTCAGCCAGATACTCTGGCTGAGGAATTCTGGGAGTTGAAGTCCACAAGTCATAAAAGGGCCAAGTTTGAAGACAGGTTCTCTCCGAATTTGGCAACTTCAAGACTTAACACAGAACATAGAATAATAGCGCTTCAACTCCCAGAATTCCCCAGGAATTCCCCAGGAATTCTGGGAGTTAGAAGTCCATAAATCTGAAAGTTGCCAAAATTTGGGGGAATCTCTGTTTTAAAAAGGCACATTTGTCGTGATCTTAGCATCACCCAGTTCGAAATGACTTGAAACTCTCCACCCACCTACCAGATGCAAGTTAAATAATTGTCTTAACGTTCCTTGGGATTAAAATGACATTTCTGATGAACGCTCCTGTTTTCCCCACCTGTTTTTTAGGGGTCTATGCAGCAAGTCAGCTCTCATTTTTTAGAGCAGACCTTGGACAAGAAGCTGATGTCAGATTTGAGGGTAAGGCATAATAATAATAATAATAATAGTAATAATAATAACAATAATAATAGTAAAGTTGGAAGGGACCTTGGAGGTCATCTAGTCCAACCCCCTGCTCAGGCAGGAAACCCTATACCATTTCGGACAAATGGCTGTCCAGTCTCTTCTTAAAACTTCCAGTGTTGGAACATTTACCGCTTCTGGAGGCAGGTTGTTCTGTTCTGTTTTGTGGCTGGAGCTTATACCCTGTATTTCCAAACCCTGGGAGTCTGGAGGCTGCACAATTTTTTTTTTTTAAAAAAAATGTTTTATTGATTTTTAACATACACCTTAATATTTGGTAAACATCGGGTTGTCTGGGTTAATGTTTAAAAACCAATAAATAACAATTAATTTCTATAATTCTAGAGTCCATATGATAGCTTTGCTTGATTTCCTCTTTTTCCAATAACATTCTCTTCTGCCAACCTTAAATTAATACAATTCTTATTTAACTAAATGACAATTAAATATAAACATTTTCCTCACGTTTCTGCAAGTAATAACCGCATCTATATAAAGCTTCTTGGGAGTCTGGAGGTGGCACAGTTGATTCTTTTGAATCCTTTCTGATTTTGTTTTATTATTTTACTCTTCCCCTACTCCTACCCTACTCCATTTCACGCTGCCGTTATTATTTTTACAAATAACTCAAGGTGGCAATCCTATCCAACACACCTTTCTCCACCTTTTTTTCCTCACAATGACAATCTTGTGAGGTGGGGATTGGGATGCTGAGAGAGAGAGAGCCCTTTGGGAATGAAAAGAGCAGCTGAGCGGTCCTTGCTTAGCGACCACATTGATAGGAAGCTCCAGAATTTCCGTCGCTAAGCAGAGCAGTCTTGTGAGAACGGTGGAAAATTCCGGCTCTTCTCGTTAACCGAGGACTTAAGCTGTGTATCATTTAAAAGAAACGGTTGGAAGGTGTTAAAATTTCTGATTTCCTTGATGGTTTGGCCCACAGCGAAAGCGCACGGCTCACGAACGGGCGAAAGAGCTGTACAGCTCTGGGGAATTCTCAAGTGGCCGGAAATGGGGGGACGATGCCCCCAAAGAAGAAATAGACACGGGAGCCGTGAACCTCATTGAATCGGGGGCCTGCGGCGCTTTTGTTCACGGCCTGGAAGACGAGATGTACGGTGAGTGGCAGCCCCTTGGATCTTTTTTTGGGGGGGGGAAGCGGTCCTCGTCTGCTAGAAAAAGTTTCTTTTTCTTCGTTTCTCTGCCTTTTATCCGGTTTCTAGCTCTTTTTTTTTTTTTTTGTAAAAAGTTTTTATTTTCAATTTTTCATTACATTCATAAAAAGTACTTCAGATAAAGAATAAAATAAATGTATACACACAACTTTCGGTATTGCTCACCCATTTCCCCCCAAACCGCATCCACCCTCTAACCTCTTCTCTCACTTCCCTCTTTTCTTCCTCATCTTCCTCACTCTCCCCCTCTCCTCCTTCTCCTCAACCTTCCTACTTACTTCTCCCCTTCCTTCTATCTTCTTGCTCCGGATGCAGTCCAGGGGAAATGCCCGAGCAATTCCTCTCTCCAAGTTAAAACATCAATATTATAAACAAAAAAAACCACAACTATTTCTACTTATCTGACCTATTTAACCTCCAACGCATCCTCCCCCCACCCCCTCTCCCCTCCCCCCCCCCCCACTTCCCAGAGCCAAGTACAGGGTTATACAAACATATTAAACATAATCTACTTAAGTTTACTAATTATACAATAACCAAAATCATACTAATCCTTAACTCTCTTCAATCCAGTTTCTAGCTCTTGATTCAGTTAAATGTCGCTCAGTTCTCCAGGTCAGAGTTGTCCCAAAGGTGCTTTATCTGGAGGCAACTGGACTCCCTTGTTTTTCTTTGAAGACGTTTCGCTCCTCATCCCAAAAAGCTTCTTCCGCCCTGACTGGATGGTGGGGAAGGGAAGGATTTATACTCCTTTCAGACAGCTGGTCATTTGCCTCCTTTTAGAGCAGTGTTTCTCAACCTTGACAATTTTAAGGCATGTGGACTTCAACTCCCAGAATTCCACAGCCAGCATTGCTGGCTGTGGAATTCTGGGAGTTGAAGTCCACATGCCTTAAAATTGTCAAGGTTGAGAAACACTGTTTTAGAGAGTCGTTGAGGCCACCTGGAGGTTTACCTGTGTCCTCAGGGTCACCTGACTAGTGAAAAGGAGTTCCAAGAAGGCTCCACACCCATTTTCACCATTCAGGTGACCCTGAGGACATAAATAAATCTCCAAGTGGCCTCAACGACTCTCTAAAAGAATGCAAATGACGCTGCCTCAGGAATTCTGGGAGTTGAAGTCCCCGAGTCATGAAGAGGCCATCGTTCCCCTATGCTGGCTCAGGAATTCTGGGAGTTGAAGTCCCCGAGTCATGAAGGGGCCATCGTTCCCCCATGCTGGCTCAGGAATTCTGGGAGTTGAAGTCCACAAGTCATGAAGGGGCCATCGTTCCCCCATGGTGACTGAGGAATTTTGGGAGTTGAAGTCCACAAGTCATGAAGGGGCCATAGTTCCCCCATGTTGGCTGAGGAATTCTGGGAGTTGAAGTCCACAAGTCCTAAAAGGGCCAAGTTTGAAGACCCCTGCTTTACAGCTTCTCAAAGAGAGGATTCCGGCATTTCCTTTTTCCATCACTGACACGCCCTCTTGCTATTTTTTCAGAGGTCCGGATTGCCGCTGTGGAAGCCCTTTGCATGCTGGCCCAGTCTTCGCCCTCTTTTGCCGAGAAGTGCCTCGATTTTCTGGTCGACATGTTTAACGACGAAATTGAGGAAGTGAGGCTGCGGTCGATTCACACCATGAGGAAGATTTCAAACAACATCACCCTGCGAGAGGATCAGCTGGACACAGTGCTGGGGGTCTTGGAGGCAAGGATTCTCCCCTACCCCCAAATCCTTCTTCACTTTGGGCTTTCTTTGGAATTGATTTTGCTTTGATCATTTGATTTCAGCAGGAATGTTGTTATGATCGTGACATGATAAATATCGTCATTTTCATTTGGTCGGGATAGGCTCCCCATGAACCAGCCTCAAGGGCAGAGTTGAATTCTGCTTCCTTGAGTTCTGGCTTAACCTTCCAACTGCTACTTAGTTCTGCTGGATCTTAGAGCAGGGGTCTTCAAATTGGCTCTTTTATGACTTGTGGACTTCAACTCCCAGAATTCCTCAGCCAGTGTGCCTGGCTGAGGAATTCTGGGAGTTGACGTCCACACCTCTTAAAATGGCCGAGGTTGAGAAACACCAGTTTAGCTCTTTCTGAGTTAGCATTATTTCCCCCTCACATTATGTCAGGGGTCTTCAAACTTGGCTCTTTTATGACTTCTGGACCAACTCCCAGAATTCCTTAGCAAGGCATGCTGGCTGAGGAATTCTGGGAGTTGAAGTCCACGAGTCATGAAGGGGCCATAGTTCCCCCGTGTTGGCTGAGGAATTCTGGGAGTTGAAGTCCACAAGTCATGAAGGCGCCATAGTTCCCCCATGCTGGCTCAGGAATTCTGGGAGTTGAAGTCCACAAGTCACGAAGGGGCCATAGTTCCCCCATGCTGGCTCAGGAATTCTGGGAGTTGAAGTCCACAAGTCATGAAGGAGCCATAGTTCCCCCATGCTGGCTCAGGAATTCTGGGAGTTGAAGTCCACAAGTCATGAAGGGGCCATAATTCCCCCATGCTGGATGAGGAATTCTGGGAGTTGAAGTCCGCAAGTCATGAAGGAGCCATAGTTCCCCCATGCTGGCTCAGGAATTCTGGGAGTTGAAGTCCACAAGTCACGAAGGAGCCATAGTTCCCCCATGCTGGCTCAGGAATTCTGGGAGTTGAAGTCCACAAGTCATGAAGGGGCCATAGTTCCCCCATGCTGGCTCAGGAATTCTGGGAGTTGAAGTCCACAAGTCATGAAGGGGCCATAATTCCCCCATGCTGGCTGAGGAATTCTGGGAGTTGAAGACTGCAAGACATAAAAGGGCCAAGTTTGCAGACCCCTGCTGTTGAGGATGTTATTTGGTGGCGCAGTGATTAGAATGCAGCACTGCAGGCTAATTCTGCTGACTGCCGGCTGCCAGCAATTTGGCAGTTCGAAGTGGTATATAAGTGTTATTGATCTTTCTTCCTTTCTTTCTTTCTTTCTTTCTTTCTTTCTTTCTTTCTTTCTTTCTTTCTTTCTTTCTTTCTTTCTTTCTTTCTTTCTCTCTCTCCTTCTTTCCTTCCCTCCTTCTGAGGTCGGTAAAATGAGGACCCAGATTGTTGGGGGCAAATATGCTGACTCTGTAAACCGCTTAGCGAGGGCTGTGAAGCACTGTGAAGTGCTATAAGTCTAAATGCTAGTGCTACTTATGAGGTCTGAGGAAGAAGTTGCGGTTCCCTCAATGTGTTGGGACTGTATCTCCATTCTACCCCATCCAGGATGGCCAGTAGAAGTATAAGCTGAACATGCTTGATTGATTGGTTGATTGATTGATTGATTGATTATGTGTCATCAAATCATCAACTCTTAGCAACCACGTAGGTAGTTTTTCTCCATGGCAATCTGTCCCTAATGTAGTCTTTTGGATCTTCCAATGGTGCCTCCATCATCAATGTAACTGAGTTTATCTGTCTAGTTGCTGGTTCCTTTTCTCCTTCTTCTTTTTCTTCTCCTTCTGCTTCTCCTTCTTTTTCTTCTCCTCTCCTTTTTCTTCTTCTCTTCTTCCTCCTCCTCCTCTTTCTCCTTCTTTTTCTTCTTTCTGCTCCTTCTGCTTTTTCTTCTTTACCTCCTTCTCTCCTTTTCCTTCTCCTTCTCCTTCTTCTGCTTCTCTTGCTTTTTTTCTTCTCCTCTCCCTTTCCTTCTCCTCTTCCTCTTCCTCCTCCTCTTTCTCCTTCTTTTTCTTCTTCTGCTCCTTCTTTTTCTTCTTCTCCTCCTTCTCTCCTTTTCCTTCTTCTCCTCCTCTTCCTCTTCTTCCTCCTCCTCCTTTCTCCTTCTTTTTCTTCTTCTCCTTCTTCTCCTTCTGCTTTTTCTTCCTCCTCCTTCTCTCCTTTTCCTTCTCCTTCTGCTTCTCCTGCTTTTTCTTCTTCTCCTCCTTCTCCTCTCCTTTTCCTTCTTCTCCTCTTCCTCTTTCTCCTTCTTTTTCTTCTTCTGCTCCTGCTTTTTCTTCTTCTCCTCCCTTTTCCTTCTCCTTCTGCTTCTCCTTCTGCTTTTCTTTCTCCTCCTCCTCCTCCTCCTCCTCCTCCTCCTCCTCCTCCTCCTCGCCGCTTTCCCAGCCTTGTAGCTTTCTCCATAGAAAAGGTCTTTGCATAATGTCTCCAAAGCCGGATATATTTTGAGCCTGGTCATTTGCACCCCCAAGTGAGACCTGATTTGTTTAATGAACCATCTTTTTTTTTCTTGGCTGTCTACCATATTCTCAAGTGTCTCCTGCAACACCAGAGCTCAAAAAAAGTCGCTTCTCTTCCTATCCCGTTGCTTCGAAGTCCAATTTTCACTTGCACCTGAGCGTCAACGGGAAAAAAAATACCGCTTGCCCTGTTATGATCTTTGTAGCCCAAGGCTTTCAAGGGCTGCTCTTTGATATGCTAGTCGGCTGCATATTTCCTGATTCTTTCCTTCCTTTACTGGGGATGGTAGATCCTGTAGCGCAGATGCTTTCCCCTGCTTCAGCATTCAGTTCTTTCCCTGTCTTGCTTTAGGACTCCTCCCGAGATATCCGGGAAGCTCTCCACGAGCTGTTGTGTTGCACCAACGTCTCGACCAAAGAAGGCATCCATCTTGCCTTGGCGGAGCTGCTCAAAAACCTCGCCAAATATCCGACGGACAGGGATTCCATCTGGAAGTAAGTCTTTGTTTGTGTCCTTAAGGTGGAATACAGGTCAAGACTCTGGAAAGAGTGCAAAGAAGAGCAACAAAGAGGATCAGGGGACTGGAGGCTAAAGCATAGAAGGAACGGTTGCTGGAATTGGGTGTGTCTAGTTTAATGAAAAGAAGGACCAGGGGGGAAATGATAGCCATGTTAAAATATCTCAGGGGCTGCCCTAAAGAAGAGAGAGTCAAGCTGTTCTCCAAAGCTCCTGAAGGCAGGACAAGAAGCAACAGATGGAAACTAATCAAGGGAGCGAAGCAACATAGAACTAAGAAATTTCTTGACAGTTACAATTAATGAGTGGAACAACCTGCCTCCAGAAACAGTGAATGCTCCATCACTGGAAGTTTTTAAGAAGAGACTGGACAGCCGTTTGTCTGAAATGGTATAGGGCAGAAGTGGGGAACTTTGGCTCTTTTATGACTTGTGGACCAACTCCCAGAATTCCTGAGCCAGCCATGCTGAGGGGAAAGGGAGAGGTTTCCAAGCTCAGGAATTCTGGGAGTTGAAGTCCCCAAGTCATGAAGGGGCCATAGTTCCCCCATGCTGGCGGAGGAATTCTGGGAGTTGAAGTCCCCAAGTCATGAAGGGGCCATAGTTCCCCCATGCTGGGTGAGGAATTCTGGGAGTTGAAGTCCCCAAGTCATGAAGGGTCCATAGTTCCTCCCATGCTGGGTGAGGAATTCTGGGAGTTGAAGTCCCCAAGTCATGAAGGGGCCATAGTTCCCCCGTGCTGGCGGAGGAATTCTGGGAGTTGAAGTCCCCAAGTCATGAAGGGGCCATAGTTCCTCCCATGCTGGCGGAGGAATTCTGGGAGTTGAAGTCCGCAAGTCATGAAGGGGCCATAGTTCCCCCGTGTGGCTGAGGAATTCTGGGAGTTGAAGTCCCCAAGTCACGAAGGGGCCATAGTTCCCCCGTGTGGCTGAGGAATTCTGGGAGTTGAAGTCCCCAAGTCATGAAGGGGCCATAGTTCCTCCCATGCTGGCTGAGGAATTCTGGGAGTTGAAGTCCACCAGTCATAAAAGAGCTATGGTTGCCTACCCCTGTCCTAAAGAGTTTGCTGTTTGGTTACAATAAAAGGGAACCTTCTCTGCTTTGAATGTCTGTATTTTTTCAGGTGTTTAAAGTTTCTGGGAAGCAGGCACCCCACTCTGGTGCTCCCGCTCGTCCCTGAATTGTTGGGGACCCACCCTTTCTTCGACACCCCTGAACCAGACATGGATGATCCAGCTTGTATCCTTTTTTTCCCACCTGTTCTGCGTAAAATGCTCCAGAGGGTTTCAGATTTAGTGCACAGAACTGCTTGTGATTTGCAAGCAGTTGGTAAAACATAAAAGTTTGAATTGCAATGGGAATGCAAACCGCCTTTTGTGCCAGTTGTGGTTTCCTGGGGTATCATGATAAGAAAAGCCATCAGTAAAATTGCAGTTGCATTCTGACATCCATTTGGTTGACCAAAATGGGGATTTGCCTGCTCCTTTAAGCCTGAAAGCCAGCTAGATGACTTTGGGCCAATCGCCAGGAGACAGGGAGTTCTAGTTCCACCTTAGGCATGAAAGCCGCCTGGGTGACTTTGGGCCAATCGCTAGGAGACAGGGAGTTCTAGTTCCACCTTAGGCATGAAAGCCGCCTGGGTGACTTTGGGCCAATCGCTAGGAGACAGGGAGTTCTAGTTCCACCTTAGGCATGAAAGCCGCCTGGGTGACTTTGGGCCAATCGCTAGGAGACAGGGAGTTCTAGTTCCACCTTAGGCATGAAAGCCGCCTGGGTGACTTTGGGCCAATCGCCAGGAGACAGGGAGTTCTAGTTCCACCTTAGGCATGAAAGCCGCCTGGGTGACTTTGGGCAAATCGCCAGGAGACAGGGAGTTCTAGTTCCATCTTAGGCATGAAAGCCGCCTGGGTGACTTTGGGCCAATCGCTAGGAGACAGGGAGTTCTAGTTCCATCTTAGGCATGAAAGCCGCCTGGGTGACTTTGGGCCAATCGCTAGGAGACGGAGTTCTAGTTCCACCTTAGGCATGAATGCTGGCTGGGTGACTTTGGGCCAATCGCTAGGAGACAGGGAGTTCTAGTTCCACCTTAGGCATGAAAGCTGCCTGGGTGACTTTGGGCCAATCGCTAGGAGACAGGGAGTTCTAGTTCCACCTTAGGCATGAAAGCCGCCTGGGTGACTTTGGGCCAATCGCTAGGAGACAGGGAGTTCTAGTTCCACCTTAGGCATGAATGCTGGCTGGGTGACTTTGGGCCAATCGCTAGGAGACAGGGAGTTCTAGTTCCACCTTAGGCATGAAAGCCGCCTGGGTGACTTTGGGCCAATCGCCAGGAGACAGGGAGTTCTAGTTCCACCTTAGGCATGAAAGCCGCCTGGGTGACTTTGGGCAAATCGCCAGGAGACAGGGAGTTCTAGTTCCATCTTAGGCATGAAAGCCGCCTGGGTGACTTTGGGCCAATCGCTAGGAGACAGGGAGTTCTAGTTCCATCTTAGGCATGAAAGCCGCCTGGGTGACTTTGGGCCAATCGCTAGGAGACGGAGTTCTAGTTCCACCTTAGGCATGAATGCTGGCTGGGTGACTTTGGGCCAATCGCTAGGAGACAGGGAGTTCTAGTTCCACCTTAGGCATGAAAGCTGCCTGGGTGACTTTGGGCCAATCGCTAGGAGACAGGGAGTTCTAGTTCCACCTTAGGCATGAAAGCTGCCTGGGTGACTTTGGGCCAATCGCTAGGAGACAGGGAGTTCTAGTTCCACCTTAGGCATGAATGCTGGCTGGGTGACTTTGGGCCAATCGCTAGGAGACAGGGAGTTCTAGTTCCATCTTAGGCATGAAAGCCGCCTGGGTGACTTTGGGCCAATCGCTAGGAGACAGGGAGTTCTAGTTCCACCTTAGGCATGAATGCTGGCTGGGTGACTTTGGGCCAATCGCTAGGAGACAGGGAGTTCTAGTTCCACCTTAGGCATGAATGCTGGCTGGGTGACTTTGGGCCAATCGCTAGGAGACAGGGAGTTCTAGTTCCACCTTAGGCATGAATGCTGGCTGGGTGACTTTGGGCCAATCGCTAGGAGACAGGGAGTTCTAGTTCCACCTTAGGCATGAAAGCTGCCTGGGTGACTTTGGGCCTGGCCCCAGAAACGATGAGTCAGCATCTTGCCCCACCAACAATCTGGGTCCTCATTTTATTGACCTCGGAAGGATGGAAGGCTGATTTCACCTCGAGCCGGTCAGGATTGAACTGCTGGCAGTGGGCAGAATTAGTCTGCAATGCTGCATTCTAACCACTGTGGCACCATGGCTCGCTCCTTCCTTCCTTCCTTCCTTCCTTCCTTCCTTCCTTCCTTCCTTCCTTCCTTCCTTCCTTCCTTCCTTCCTCCCTCCTATTTCTCTCCTTCCTTCCTTCCTTCCTTCCTTCCTTCCTTCCTTCCTTCCTTCCTTCCTTCCTTCCTTCCTTCCTTCCTTCCTTCCTTCCTTCCTTCCTTCCTTCCGGCACTTAGACTTATATACTGCTTCACAGTGCTTTACAACCCTCTCTAAGCAGTTTGCAGAGTCAGTATATTTGCCCCCAACAATCTGGACCCTCATTTTTACCTTCCTCGGAAAGATGGGAGGCTGAGTCAACCTCGAGCTGTTCAGGATCGAACTCCTGGCTGTGGGCAGAGTTAGCCTGCAATATTAACCATTGTGCCACCCTGACTCTTGCATTCCAGAGTTTTGTTGAACTGCTTTCCCGTCAAGGATCTGACGTCTTAAGGCAGTGGTTCTCAATCTGTGGGTCGGGACCCCATTTGGGGTCGAACGACCATTTCACGGGGGTTGCCAAACAACGCAGTCTGCCATTTTTTCCCCTTTTCCTTAGCTGTGCTACTCCCTTGTATTCTATTGGCTTTCCAAAGCCAATAGAATAGACTCTCTTGAATAGAGTCTAATTCTATTGGCTTTCAAAAGCCAATAGGAATTGTCCAGGCTGTCTCTGCCCTGCTGAGCCCGCCAAAAGTCCCATTCTGCAAACAGTGCTGCACCAGTTGAGTAGTCCTTACTTACGACCAGTTGGGGGTCCCGACCCATAGGTTGAGAACCACTGTCTTAAGGGTACAATCTACCTGCTGCTACACATCCTGACTGCAGCTAGGCTTGCTTTAGCGCAAAAATGGAAGAGCAAGGAAATTCCCACAGAGGAAGAGTTAATACATAAAATATTAGCATGCGCGGAAATGGACAGGCTCACAATGATATTAAAAGACAAATGTGGATCAGTTTATTCTGAAACCTGGGATAAATTTTACCGCTGGAGGAATTTGAAGAGGACGGTCGGGATTAAAGATGAATGTTAAGATAGAAAGATATGTTATTTTAGAACAAGTATTGTATATAAACCTTAGATGTATATGTAGAGATGAAAAATTGATTGTAAAAAGTGGAATAATCTGATAAGAATGTATATATACTGGAATGTCACGTTAAATCCAATGTTTGTTTGTTTTTAACTGTATTGTAAATAAAATTTGTAAAAAAAAAAAAAAAAAAGGATCTGACATCTTTCTCCTTAACCTGTGGCTCAGATATTGCCGTCCTGGTTCTGATTTTCAACGCGGCCAAATCCTGCCCCACGATGCCGGCGCTCTTCTCTGACCACACCTTCCGGCACTACGCTTACCTTCGGGATAGCCTCTCGCACCTGGTCCCACCATTGAGGGTAAGTCGAGCCGTTGGGAGGAACTCCTGACATCCACGGCAGGGATTTTCTTTTTTTTACAAGTCGTCCTCCGCTTATCACAGATCATGGGCTGTTCGAAGTTACAACGGCACTGAAATAAGTCACTTGTGACCATTTTTCACACTTAACGACCGTTACACCATCCCCGCGGTCATGTGATTTGCCTTTGGATGTCCGTGTAGGTTCTCCGTCCTCCAGGTCAGGGTTGATTCAAAGGTGCATTTTTTTTCAGGAGGCACCTGGGCTCTCTTGTTTTATCTCTGAAGACGTTTCGCTTCTCATCCTAGAAGCTTCTTCAGTTCTGGCTGGATGGTGGGGAAATGGAAGGATTTATACTCCTTGCAGACAGCTGGTCATTTGCATTCTTTTAGAGGGTCGTTGAGGCCACCTGGAGGTTTATCTGTGTGTCCTCAGGGTCACCTGTACCTTCCCTTCCCTTCTTTCATCCACTTCCCTTCCTCCTTCCCTTCTCTTTCTCCTTCCCTTCCCTTCAACCACTTTCCTTTCCTTTCCTTTTCTCCCTTCTTTCAGTCATTCTTCCTTTCCTTTCCTTTCCTTCTCTCCCTTCTTTCAGTCATTCTTCCTTTCCTTTCCTTTTCTCCCTTCTTTCAGTCATTCTTCCTTTCCTTTCCTTTTCTCCCTTCTTTCAGTCATTCTTCCTTTCCTTTCCTTTTCTCCCTTCTTTCAGTCATTCTTCCTTTCCTTTCCTTTCCTTCTCTCCCTTCTTTCAGTCATTCTTCCTTTCCTTTCCTTTTCTCCCTTCTTTCAGTCATTCTTCCTTTCCTTTCCTTTCCTTCTCTCCCTTCTTTCAGTCATTCTTCCTTTCCTTTCCTTTTCTCCATTCTTTCAGTCATTCTTCCTTTCCTTTCCTTCTCTCCCTTCTTTCAGTCATTCTTCCTTTCTTCCTTTTCTCCCTTCTTTCAGTCATTCTTCCTTTCCTTTCCTTTCTTTTCCTCGCCTCCCCTCCCGTCCCCTTCCCTTCCCTGTCATTTCCTTTCCTTTCCTCCTTCCCTTCATCCCCTTCCCTCTCTCCTTTCCTTCTCTTCAATCCCTTTCCTTTCCTCCTTCCCTTCATCCACTTCACTTCCTCCTTCCCTTCCCTTCATCCACTTTTCTTTACTTCATTTCATTTCATTTCACTTCTTCCCAACATCTCTTTTATTTCTTTTTTTTTTTCTCCCTCTCTCTCTTTTTCTTTTCACATAGCTGCCTGGGAAAAAGCTGGCCTCTTTTTCCGGGCTTGCCAGCCTCACCCTTCCGGAAGACCCTTCTCAGGAATTTCTACAGCAGAGCCTGGAACGAGTTTTCAGCCTTCAGCACCTGGATCCCCAGGGCTCTCAGGAGCTGCTTGAATTCACCATTCGGTACTGGCTTTGGGAAACGAGAGAGGGAGGGGTGGGCCGGTTAGCTTCACCCAATTTGGTGGCGTCCACTCAATTCTCTGCGTAGTTTTCTGCTTCTTAGCACCCCCCCCCCCCAAACCCTTATATGGGCTGCCCCCTAATTCAGCAGTGTAGGTTGGCATCCAAAGTAGCCGCACAAAACCCATCTTCCCTCACTTTTTATCCTTGGAAACAGATCGGCTGAGTCTGTCTTTGAGAACGTGAACAAGCCAAAATGCCGGTTGTCTGTTGCTGACAAAGCAGAATTTCCCCTTTGTTTTCTGTGCCGCTGGAGGTGCAGAGGCTCAGTGGCTTAAAAGATGCCAGAGAAGGCCTATGCTTCGGTGCTTCGAGTCCCATCACTGCATAATGGGAGGAAGGAAGGAAGGAAAGGAAGGGAGGGAGGAAGGAAGGAGAGGGAGGGAGGGAGGGAGGAGAGGGAAGAAGGAAGGAGATGGAGGAAGGAAGAGGGAGGATGGAAAGAGGAAAGAAAGAAGAAGGGAAGGGAGGGGGAGGGAGGGAAGGAGGAAGGAACGAAGGAAGGAGAGGGAGGAAGGAAGGAAAGAGGGAGGGAAGGAAGGAAGAGGGAGGGTGGAAAGAGGAAAGAAAGAAGAAGGGGAGGGAGGGAAGGAGGAAGGAATGAAGGAGAGAGAGGGAAGGGAGGAAGGAAGAGGGAGGATGGAAAGAGGAAAGGAAGAAGGGAAGGGAGGGGAGGGAGGGAAGAAAGGAAAGGGAGGAAAGAAGGAGAGGGAGGGAGGAAGGCAGGAGAGGGAAGGAGGGAGGAAGGAAGGAAGGAGAGGGAAGGAAGAGAGGATGGAAAGGAAGGAAGAAGGGGAGGGGGGAGGGAGGGAGAGGAAGGAAGAAAGGAAGGAGAGGGAGGAAGGAAGGAAGGAGAAGGAGGATGGAAAGAAGGAAGAAGGGAGGGGGGAGGGAAGGAGAAAGGAAGGAAGGAAGGAAGGAAGGAAGGAAGGAAGGAAGGAAGGAAGGAAGGAAGGAAGGAAGGAAGGGAGACATGGTGTCGCAGAGGTTAGAATGCAGTACTGCAGGTTAACTCTGCCGACTGCCAGCAGTTCGATCCTGACCGGCTCAAGGTTGACTCAGCCTTCCATCCTTCTGAAGTCGTTCAAATGAGGACCCAGCTTGTTGGGAGACAAATAGGCTGACTCAATAAACCGCTTAGAGAGGGCTGTGAAGCCCTGTGAAGCGGTATGTAAGTCTAAGTGCTGTTGCTATTTACTGTATATGCCGCCGTATTAGGCGACCCGGCGTATAAGACGACCCCCGTCTTTATAGCCGGGCCGCATTCCTAGAACGTCATCTTATACGCCGGAAACTACCAGTATTTCCGGCGTATAAGACGACTCGGCGTATAAGACGACCCCCGTCTTTGGCGCTGATTTCAGCGCTCGCGGAAGTCGCCTTATACGCCGGCATTTACGGTATCTTTTTGCCTTCTTTACCCAGGGACCTTCAGAGGTTTGGAGAACTACAGTCTGACTTAGCCGGCATGGCTGACTTCTCTGCCGCTTACCTACGCTGCCAGCTCCTTCTCATTAAGGTATGCCTTTACAACTGCTGGAGACGAAGATGGGTGCTGACCCTGCTCTTGGTATGAGTTAGGACAGGGGTCTTCAAACTTGGCCCTTTTATGACTTGCGGACTTCAACTCCCAGAATTCCTCAGCTAGGCACGCGTGCCTGGCTGAGGAATTCTGGGAGTTGAGGTTCGCAAGTCATGAAGGGGCCAAGTTTGAAGACCCCTGAGTTAGGAAATGACGTGGGGCCAGTCACTGCCTTTCAGCTCATCCCACCTCACAGGATGGTTGTTATGGGGGAAAACAGGTAAGAGTACAGGTAGTCCTCACCTTACGATGACAGTGGACCCCCAAATTTCCCTTGCTAAGTTGAGGAGAAGCATGACCTGGATGGCTGAGAAGCTCCATAGACATTTAGCGATGCACTTTTGGGGTGGAAACACCCCTCGAATGGTGGGGGAGGATGAACAGATTTCCGGGAAAAAAAAAAATGGCAGACTACAGGGCTAGATGGGCTGCAAGGAATGTAAATCCTTCCATCCTCTACCATTCGATCAGAACTGAAGAAGCTTCTTGGATGAGGAGCGAAATGCCTTCAGAGAAAAATAAAGCACAGTTGCCTTTTGAAAAAACACCTTTGGGACAATCTCTGAGTGTCTGTTCATTTTTAGGCTCTGCAGGAAAAACTCTGGAACGTGGCAGCTCCCCTGTATGTCAAACAGAATGCGCTGGCCTTGGCTGCAGCTCGACAGGTATGCTGGGGGGGGGGTATTTCTTCTTTCCTTCCTTCCTTCATCCACCCCTCCCTTCTTCCTTCCTTCCTCCCTTCCTTCTCCCTTCTTCCTTCCTTGCTTCCTCCTCTCTCTCCTTCCTTGCTTCCCTCCCTCCTTCCTTCCCTCCCTCCTTCCTTCCTTCCTCCACCCCTCCCTCCTTCCTTCCTACCTCCCTTCCTCCCCCTCCCTCCCTCCTCCCTTGCTTGCTTCCTCCCCTCTCTCGCTCCTTCCTTCTTCCCTCCTTCCTTTCTTCACCCCTTCCTCCTCCCTCCTCCCTTCCTTGCTTCCTCCCCTCTCTTGCTCCTTCCTTCCTCCCTCCTTCCTTTTTTCCTCCACTCCTTCCCTCCTCCCTTCCTCCTTCCTTCGTTGCTTCCTCCCCTCTCTCGCTCCTTCCTTCTCTCCCTCCCTCCCTTTCTCCTTCCTTCCTTCCTTCCTTCCTTCCTTCCTTCCTTTCTCCTTCCTTCCTTCCTTCCTTCCTTCCGCACAGTGGTTATAATGCAGCATTGCAGGCAAACTGTGCCCACAGCCAGGAGTTCGATCCTGACTGGCTCAAGGTTGACACAGCCTTCCCATCCTTCCGAGGTTGGTAAAATGAGGTCCCAGATTGTTGGAGGTGATATGCTGATTCTATAAAGCGCTTAGAGAGAGGGCTGTAAAGCTTTATGAAGCAGTATATACTGTACGTCTGAGTGCTGTTGCTATTGCTATTTTCTGATTTAGTTGGGAAGGAAGGAAGGAAGGAAGGAAGGAAGGAAGGAAGGAGGAAGGAAGGAAGGAAGGAGCCGTGGTGGCCCAGTGGTTAGAATGCAGCATTGCAGGCAAACTGTGCCCACAGCCAGGAGTTCGATCCTGACCAGCTCAAGGTTGACTCAGCCTTCCATCCTTCCGGGGTCAGTAAAATGAGGACCCGGATTGTTGGGAACGATATATAGGGTCTCCTGCTTGAGCAAAAGATTGAATCAGAAGACCTCCAAGGTCCCTTCCAGCTTTATTGTGATTGAGTACAAGATGCTGACATTGTAAACTGCCCAGAGCGTGCTGTAAAAGCACTGTGGGTCAGGATATAACTCCCAAGTGCTATCGCTATTACAACAGATAGGATGCTAAGAAGACGTTCTTGACGATTGGTTGGATTACACTGCACGGTGTGGTTGCTTCACCTTCGTTTGTTTGAAGGAGCCTCACCACGTTTTTCAGGGGAAGCAATCTCCCTTGGGAATCTTGACAGAATTAAAAAAAAAACCAGGGATTTCTTGTCTAGATTATGGAAGAAACGTACAAGATGGAGTTCATGTACAGCAACGTGGAGCATAGGCAGGTGGTCATCATCCACCATATGAGGCTGCAGGCCAAGGCTCTGCAGCTGATCGTGACGGTGAGGACAACGAGAGGGTAAGCAGGCCTCTTTGGGACTTGGGGAGGCTTAATCGGTGGAGAGGTCAATTAGCGGAGGACAATTAACCAGTGGAACAGCTTGCCACCAGACTGTAAGGACCCACCCCACTTTGCATCTTAAGAAGACAGAACTCTTGGAATATTGCTTCCAACAGGCATCCTTTATTAAGAGAAAATGGTTGCAGGCATTCTAGACAGGACCTGGGGCCCAAACCCTACGGTTCAAGGTTTTAAGGGGTCCCCAGCAGCCCCACCCCACCCCACCATCTTTCCAGCGACAATCCCAGGCGTTACATTTCCACCCCCTTTTTCCTCACTGCCGGTGGAAGGGAGACTGCAGAGAGGAGTAGATGAAAGCTGATGGCCCCATTGTTATGACTTAGTCCTTTTGGTGGTATCCACCTTCACTTCCTTTGAAGTTGTACCGAAGGAAGTGAGGGCCATAAAACCCCTTTGTTCACCACCCCTTCCCCTTCATCCTATGACAGAATCCAGAGAGGGCAGAAATGGGGGTTTCCATAGTCCAGTGGTTCTCAACCTGGGGGTCGGGACCCCATTTGGGGTCGAACGACCATTTCACGGGGGTCGGCAAACAACGCAGTCCGCCATTTTTTCCCCCTTTTCCTTAGCTGTGCTACTCCCTTTTATTCTATTGGCTTTTGAAAGCCAATAGAATAGACTCTCTTGAATAGAGTCTAATTCTATTGGCTTTCAAAAGCCAATAGGAATTGTCCAGGCTGTCTCTGCCCTGCTGAGCCCGCCAAAAGTCCCATTCTGCAAATGCTGCTGCACTAGTTGAGTTGTCCTCGACTTACGACCGGTTGGGGGTCGCGGCATTAAAAAGGTTGAGAACCACTGCCATAGTCGATAACTAGAGATGAAATATAATTGGATTCTGACACAGACGTTGTGGGTGCTTCATCACTTGAGGTTTTTAAGAAGTAACTGGACAGTCCCTTGTCTGTACTGGTAGAGGATCTCCTGCTTGAGCAGGGGGCTGGATTAGAAGACCTCCAAGGTCCCTTCCAGTTCTATTCTGATTCAAGATAGATTCAGTTGCTGACTACATAAAATTTAGGATAGTTTGGAAAGCTTTGGATTGACTGATTAGGTCCATGGTGGCGAACCTATGGCACGGGTGCCACAGGTGGCATGCAGAGCTCTCTCTCTGGACACGCGCGCCGTCGCCCCAGTCCTAGGCCTTCAGCTGGGTTTTATAAAACCTTTTCGCTTTAGGCCTCTGCCACCGTGTGAAAAAAAAAAAGGTTCAATCAATCAATCAATTTCAATTTCTCGAGGGAAAAAAAAGATCTCGCAAAGTTGAAATTGATTGATTGAACTTTTTAGTCCCACCCAGTCTGCCGTTACCCCCAAAGCCACGCCCACCCAATGGGCCACGCCCACCCGGCACCCGACGATACATAAGTGGGTTTTGGGTTGCAGTTTGGGCACTCGGTCTCTAAAAGTTTGCACCACTTATATTCCCAAGCCAGCTTTTCTATAGAATAATCTGTCCGACTTTCTGCTCCTGCAAGTGACTTGTAACTGGCAAAAAAACCCAGGATGTCTAGAATGAATTTTGTATCTTTGTTACAGGGTGGAACCGCTCGGCATATGTGAGAAATTTTTGCAAGAAGTGGACTGTTTTCAAAGGTGTGTACAATCTGGTGAGATACTCCTTGGGCGCAAACGAGGTGGTCATGCCTACCTTATCAGCAATCCAGGTACAGGTTTTTCAGCGCACCTGTGTCGTAATGCCTTGACTAATCTTGTTCTTGGTTAGAGGAGAAGACCCAAACTCTTTGGTAGTCTCATATTGCAACGAACAAGGACATGCATTCAGTTTCTCAGCTATTACGTTTGTTGGCCGAGTAGAGACAAAAATAGCCAGGGAAATAATCGAAGCCTGAAACAGCCCCTGGTCAGTCAGTAGGAGCGCTGATTTAACACTGGCCTACCGCATACTTAGGAGCAGAGGGGACACAAGGAAACAACAATCAGCGACTTAGTAGCTGGCCATCAACACCCTAATTAAGTAAAAGCCACACACAACGGCACCCTATAAACACGACACGTAGAACAGCCCGACGTACACATTCTGGAGAGAGAGAGAGGGAGAGAGAGAGAGGGAGGGAGAGAGAGAGAGAGAGAGAGAGAGAGAAATTCCCCTTAGGACAGTGGTTCTCAACCTTTTTAATGCCGCGGCCCCCAGCCGGTCGTAAGCCAAGGACTACTCAACCAGTCGTAAGTCGAGGACTACTCAACTGGTGCAGCACCGTTTGCAGACTGGGACTTTTGGCGGGCTCAGCAGGGCAGAGACAGCCTGGACAATTCCTATTGGCTTTTGAAAGCCAATAGAATTAGACTCTATTCAAGAGAGTCTATTCTATTGGCTTTCGAAAGCCAATAGAATAAAAGGGAGTAGCACAGCTAAGGAAAAGGGGGAAAAAAATAGCGGACTGCGTTGTTTGGCGACCCCCGTGAAATGGTCGTTCGACCCCAAATGGGATCCCGACCCACAGGTTGAGAACCACTGCCTTAGGATGAACTCCACCCGAGCTTGGAAGAATAAACCTTTGGTCCTGGTGACCAACTCTGATTGGATCCTGCAACAACATTATCCTGGGCCACACGTATATTTGCCTTCATCTGTCTCTCTTCTCTTACCCTTGCGTAGGTGTTTCATTTCCGAGCTCCCCCACATGCAAGGCAGCTTTGTGGATAAGCTGCTCGACCTGATGCCCAGGTTGCTCACTTCCAAGCCTTCAGAATTGGTCAAGATCCTCCGGGTGACTTTGCGACAGAGTAACTTCCTTCAACTTCCATTGCCAGAGAAGGTGAGATTTCATTTGTTCGTACGTTCGTCTACGGAGCTTCTCGGTTATCCAGATCATGGTTGTCCCAAAGGTGCTTTTTCTGGAGGCAACGGGACTTTCTTGTCTTTCTTTGAAGACGTTTCGCTCCTCATCCCAAGAAGCTTCTTCAGGTTCTAACTGAATGGTAGGGAATGGAGGGATTTATACTCCTCGCAGACGGCTGGTCATTTGCCTTCTTTTAGAGGGTCATTGAGGCCACCTGGACGTTTACCTGTGTCCTCAGGGTCACCTGAGTGGTGCAAATGTGTGTGGAGCCATCTTGGCTGCAGGATGTTTCTGCCTTGGGTCCCTTCACGGTTGAAGACAGGCACACAGGCTGTTGGGGATGAGTCTGTGTTGTCTGCATCTCAAACTGAAAGGCAAATGGTTCCTGTTCAGTCCCCAACACCCTTTTGGGCTCCATTGGGGTCGTAAGCCGAGGACTACCTGTATAGGGTCTCCTGCTTGAGCAGGGGGTTGGACTAGAAGACCTCCAAGGTCCCTTCCAGCTCTGTTATTCTGTTGTTGTCCAGTCATTAAATCATGTCTGACTCTTCGCGACCTCACGCCGTGGGGATGGTGCAACCTTCATAATTGTGAAAAATGGACGTAAATCACCTTGTTCAGTGCCCATTGCAACTTGGAACGGTCGCTAAATGAATGGCTGTAAGTTGAGGACTACTTGTAGAAGGTCATATCAGGATGGAAAAAGCGAATTGCGAAGAGTTGCTTTGTCACAAGAAATGCCGGCTAATTTACCCCGTTCCTTCCCTCAGATCCACCGAGGAACTGCCACTATTATTGAGCCCACAGGAGAATCGGACAATCCCCTTCGCTTCACCTCAGGATTAGTGGTCGCGGTGGATGTGGATGCCACTCTGGAACACGTGCAAGATCCTCAAAACACAGTGAAAGTCCAGGTAACTGAATTGAGCCATGTGAAGGCCACCATGTTGGGTTAGAACAGTGGTTCTCAACCTTTTTAATGCTGCGACCCCCAACCGGTCGTAAGTCGAGGACTACTCAACCGGTCGTAAGTCGAGGACTACTCAACGGGTGCAGCACCGTTTGCAGAATGGGACTTTTGGCGGGCTCAGCAGGGCAGAGACAGCCTGGACAATTCCTATTGGCTTTTGAAAGCCAATAGAATTAGATTCTATTCAAGGGAGTCTATTCTATTGGCTTTCAAAAGCCAATGGAATAAAAGGGAGTAGCACAGCTAAGGAAAAGGGGGAAAAAATGGCGGACTGCGTTGTTTGGCGACCCCCGTGAAATGGTCGTTCGACCCCAAATGGGGCCCCGACCCACAGGTTGAGAACCACTGAGTTAGAACAAGGATTCAGTGTTCCACTATTTTGTCTCCAGTTCTCCGTTGGCCAAGTGTTATTCATTATCTTGGGGTTTCTCAATCTCAGGCAGAATGGAATGGAATGGAGTAAAATGGAACGGAATAGAAATATAGAAGAATAGAATAGAATAGAATAGAAAATATGGAATGGAATGGAATGGAATGGAATAGAATAGAATAGAATAGAATAGAATAGAAAATATGGAATGGAATGGAATGGAATGGAATAGAATAGAATAGAATAGAATAGAATAGAATAGAATAGAATATATGGGGATAGTGATGAAAATAGAATAGAATAGAATAGAATAGAATAGAATAGAATAGAATAGAATAGAATAGAATAGAATATATGGAATGGAATGGAATGGAATAGAATAGAATAGAATAGAATAGAATAGAATAGAATAGAATAGAATAGAATAGAATAGAATAGAATAGAATATATGGGGATAGTGATGAAAATAGAATAGAATAGAATAGAATAGAATAGAATAGAATAGAATAGAATAGAATAGAATATATGGAATGGAATGGAATGGAATGGAATAGAATAGAATAGAATAGAATAGAATAGAATAGAATAGAATAGAATAGAATAGAATATATGGGGATAGTGATGAAAATAGAATAGAATAGAATAGAATAGAATAGAATAGAATAGAATAGAATAGAATATATGGGGATAGTGATGAAAATAGAATAGAATAGAATAGAATAGAATAGAATAGAATAGAATAGAATAGAATAGAATAGAATAGAATATATGGGGATAGTGATGAAAATAGAATAGAATAGAATAGAATAGAATAGAATAGAATAGAATAGAATAGAATATATGGAATGGAATGGAATGGAATGGAATAGAATAGAATAGATTAGAATAGAATAGAATAGAATAGAATAGAATAGAATATATGGGGATAGTGATGAAAATAGAATAGAATAGAATAGAATAGAATAGAATAGAATAGAATAGAATAGAATAGAATATATGGGGATAGTGATGAAAATAGAATAGAATAGAATAGAATAGAATAGAATAGAATAGAATAGAATAGAATAGAATAGAATAGAAAATATGGAATGGAATGGAATGGAATAGAATAGAATAGAATAGAATAGAATAGAATAGAATAGAATATATGGGGATAGTGATGAAAATAGAATAGAATAGAATAGAATAGAATAGAATAGAATAGAATAGAATAGAATAGAATAGAATATATGGAATGGAATGGAATGGAATGGAATGGAATAGAATAGAATAGAATAGAATAGAATAGAATAGAATATATGGGGATAGTGATGAAAATAGAATAGAATAGAATAGAATAGAATAGAATAGAATAGAATAGAATAGAATATATGGAATGGAATGGAATGGAATGGAATAGAATAGAATAGAATAGAATAGAATAGAATAGAATAGAATAGAATATATGGGGATAGTGATGAAAATAGAATAGAATAGAATAGAATAGAATAGAATAGAATAGAATAGAATAGAATAGAATAGAATAGAATATATGGGGATAGTGATGAAAATAGAATAGAATAGAATAGAATAGAATAGAATAGAATAGAATAGAATAGAATAGAATAGAATATATGGGGATAGTGATGAAAATAGAATAGAATAGAATAGAATAGAATAGAATAGAATAGAATAGAATAGAATAGAATATATGGAATGGAATGGAATAGAATAGAATAGAATAGAATAGAATAGAATAGAATAGAATAGAATATATGGGGATAGTGATGAAAATAGAATAGAATAGAATAGAATAGAATAGAATAGAATAGAATATATGGGGATAGTGATGAAAATAGAATAGAATAGAATAGAATAGAATAGAATAGAATAGAATAGAATAGAAAATATGGAATGGAATGGAATGGAATGGAATAGAATAGAATAGAATAGAATAGAATAGAATAGAATAGAATAGAATAGAATATATGGGGATAGTGATGAAAATAGAATAGAATAGAATAGAATAGAATAGAATAGAATAGAATAGAATAGAATAGAATAGAATAGACATGGGATGGGATGGGATGGGATAGAATTGGGAATGGAATGGAATGGAATAGAATAGAATAGAATAGAATAGAATAGAATAGAATAGAATAGAATAGACATGGGATGGGATGGGATGGGATAGAATTGGGAATGGAATGGAATGGAATAGAATAGAATAGAATAGAATAGAATAGAATAGAATAGAATAGAATAGAATAGACATGGGATGGGATGGGATGGGATGGGATAGAATTGGGAATGGAATGGAATGGAATAGAATAGAATAGAATAGAATAGAATAGAATAGAATAGAATAGAGATGGGGTGGGATGGGATAGAATTGGGAATGGAATGGAACGGAATAGAATAGAACGGAAAGGAACAGAATTAGAACAGAACAGAATAAATAGAATACAGTAGAACAGAACGGAACAGAATACAATTAGAACAGAACAGAATAAATAGAACAGAATAGAATAGATGGAGATGGGGATGGGGATGGGGATCGGAATAGAATGGAATGGAACAAAATAACTTTATTGTCACTTTAAATGTACACTAACCGGCATACATTAAAATGAAATTTCGTTGCACACAGCTCTCAAAGGGTCACCAACTCCAATATACACCACATAAATATGACCAAATTTTTTTTTGCATATACCCACATACCCAGATTACATTCTATGGCACAGCGAAAGAACACAGTCTGGTTTGAATATGTTACATGTACGGGGCGAGAAAAACGAATCTCGTGAGTTTAGCAGACGGCTGGCCTAGGGAACAAAGCTGTTACGGAATCTGGTAATCCTGCTGGAAATACTTCGAAACCTCCTCTCAGAGGGGATCAACAGAAACAGACCGTAAAGTGGGTGTGTGGGGTCTCTTAACACTCTAACACACTTGAAGGTGCGTGGACTTCAATTCCCAGGATTCCCCAGCCTGCAAGGACTACCTATCATGAGATTCCATGAGCTGTTTTTTCCCCCTTTTTTTGAGGGTGCTCTATAAATGCGGTGTCACAATAGCAAGACCGTCTTCTTGATGGAGCCCCCCAAAATGTCAGTGCGCTGTGGGACAAGCAGGAGTCGCTCCATTGATGCTTCCAGGGTTGAGAAGGGACAATCCAATCACTTCGGGTCTCTCTTTTCTTCTAGATCCTGTATCCTGATGGTCAGTCCCAGGTGATCCATCCGAAACCGGCAGATTTTAGAAATCCTGGTCCAGGAAGGCACCGATTAATTACTCAGGTTTACCTTTCGCACACTGCGTGGACAGGTAGGGGAAACATGGCTTCGTTGCATCTTTTGCAGTGCTGGGAAATTCCGTGTTAATGTAGACCCAAAGCTGCTTTTTCCAGAAGCAAGTGGACTTTCTTGTTTTTCTTCTGAAAATATTTCGCTTCTCTTCCAAGAAGCTTCTTCAGCTTTGACTGGATGGTGGGGAAGGGAAGGATTTATACTCCTTGCAGACAGCTGGTCATTTGCATTCTTTTAGAGAGTTGTCATTGAGGCCACTTGGAGGTTTATCTGTGTGTCCTCAGGGTCATCTGAGTGATGCAAATGGGTGTGTAGCCTCTTTGGAACTGCTGAAAGGACTGTGTTGTGGAGTTGTGCTTTCTGCAGGATGTTTCGGCAGTTCCAAGAAGGCTCCACACCCGTTTGCATCCCTCAGGTGACCCTGAGGACAAAGACAAGCCTCCAAGTGGCCTCAATGACTCTCTAAAATGATGCAAATGACCAGCTGCCTGCAAGGAATATAAATCCATTCCCGACCATCCAATCAGAGCTGAAGAAGGTTCTTAGATGAGAATCAAAACGTTTTCAAAAGAAAAACAAGTCAGCTTACCTTCGGAAAAAGCACTTTTGGGACAACCATGACCTGTATGACGCAGAACCTCCATAGACGTGCAATGCAGATTTCATCTGGGTAATTCTCAAGGTTCAGAAGAATTATTTAGGTATGTATTGGTTTGCATCCCACCTTTATTATTTTTACAAATAACTCAAGGTGGCGAACATATCAAACACACCTTCCTCCTCCTGTTTTACCCACAATCCTGTGAGGTGGGTAAGACCTGAGGGAGAGGGACTGGCCCATGATGTGATATGAGGGTGAAAGATTCGTTCTCCGAGCTTCTGGGTTGGTTTCCGAATGTCCTTAATCTCTAGAATCAAGATCACGTGAAGTATTAATACCATTTTACAAGGCCTTGGTAAGGCCACACTTGGAATACTGCATCCAGTTTTGGTCACCACGATGTAAAAAAGATGCTGAGACTCTAGAAAGAGTGCAGAGAAGAGCAACAAAGATATTGAGGGGACTGGAGGCTAAAGCATATAAGGAATGGTTGCTGGAATTGGGTATGTCTAGTTTAATGAAGAGGAGGACGAGGGGGGACATGATAGCAGAGTTCCAATATCTCAGGGGCTGCCCCAAAGAAGAGGGAGTCAAGCTATTCTCCAAAGCGCCTGAAGGTAGGACAAGAAGCAACGGGTGGAAACTAATCAAGGAGAGAAGCAACCTAGAACTAAGGAGAAACTTCCTGACAGTTAGAACAATTAACCAGTGGAACTACCTGCCTCTAGAAGCGGTGAATGCGCCAACACTGGAATTATTTAAGAAGAGACTGGACAGCCATTTGTCCGAAATGGTATAGGGTTTCCAGCCTGAGCAGGGGGTTGGACTACGTGACCTCCAAGGTCCCTTCCAATTTTATTATTATTATTACGCACACCGACACCAAACAGCACCAGTTTGATTGGAGCAACACAAAAACCATCAACCATGCTCCCACCTGCCACGCTCAGAAGTTCATCGAAGCCAGGCACTCCACAAGCAATTCCATCAACAGACACACTGGCCTACAACCAGCCTACAAACCCCTCAGAATCCAAATCAACCGCACAGCCAACCAGAGACAGCACCGACCCTCAACCATCCCGCAGAAGCCCCCACTCCCAATGATTCTGACCTGATGTAACCAGTGGTGGGATTCAAATACCTGAACAACTGGTTCTCTGTGTGGACGCCGCTTCTGGAAATCTGTTCTGGTACTTCCTGAAGTGACATCCACGCACTTCCGGTGGGCTGTTCTGGCCTGGGAGACCTCCCCGGCTCAGAACAGAGATCCGGAAGTGGCATCCACGCACTTCCAGTGGGCCATTATGGGCCTAGGAGGCCCTCGCGACTCAGAATGGGGTTCCGGAAGAGGCATCCATGCACTTCCTGTGGTCCATTCTGGGCCTTGCAAAAAAGGACTAGGCCAGGGGTAGGCAACCCAAAACACTCAAAGAGCCACTTGGACCCGTTTCCCACCAAAAACAAAACACTGGGAGCCGCAAAACCCTTTTGATATCTAAAATGAAGATAACACTGCATATATCCTTTTTTACCTTTATTATAGGTGTGTGTGTGTTTGTGTGTGTGTATGTATGTGTGTGTGTGTGTGTGTGTGTATATATGTATATGTATGTATGTACACACACACACACACACACACACACACACACACACACACAGAGGTAAAAAAAGGATATATGCAGTGTTATCTTCATTTTAGATGTCAAAAGGGTCTCTCTCTCTCCCTCTCTATCTGCCCTTGGTCTGCCACTCCTCTTCCCCTGCTCTTTCTTTCTCTCTCTCTCTTTCCTCTCTCTCTCTCTCTCTCCCCCTCTCTCTCTTTCTCTCTCTCTCTCTCTCTCTCCCCCCCCCTCCTATCTGCTGCTCACCTGACAAGCTTCAGGCTGTTGTCCAACAAGATCAGGGGTAGGCAACCTCGTCTCTTTTATGACTCATGGACTTCAACTCCCAGAATTCCTGAGTCAGCCTAGCTGGGCTAGCTAGCTCTCTCCTGCCCTTCCTGCTTCCTGCAGAGACGCAGCAAAGGGAAGAGCTCCGCCCAGTAAGCTTTTCAGCTCCTCGGAGAACACTGTGAGTGCACTCTCTTTTTTTTATACACACACACACACAGAGAGAGAGAGAGAGAGAGAGAGAGAGAGAGAGAAGCAGGGAAGCGCAATTGCCTCTCTCTGTCTCTGTCTCTCTCTGCAAAGGCAGAGGAGGCTGGGAGCCGCAGGGGAAGGCTCAAAGAGCCGCATGCGGCTCTGGAGCCGCAGGTTGCCGACCTGTGGACTAGGCCTTCAGCTGGTTTGCCAAAATCAACAAACAATCAGTTACCGGTTCTACTGAACTGGGGCAAACCAACTGAATCCCACCACTGGATGTAACCTCCCCATTACAAGACCTATCATAGGATTCTCACTGATGACTCACCCCTGACCCATCACAAGACCTTCACTTGACACACCCACACCTGAAGCCCTTATAAGGACACTGACACTGACATCCCCTAAACCAGTGGTTCTCAACCTGTGGGTCGGGACCCCATTTGGGGTCAAACGGCCATTTTACGGGGGTCGCCAAACAACACAGTCCGCCATTTTTTCCCCCTTTTCCTTAGCTGTGCTACTCCCTTTTATTCTATTGGCTTTTGAAAGCCAATAGAATAGACTCTCTTGAATAGAGTCTAATTCTATTGGCTTTCAAAAGCCAACAGGAATTGTCCAGGCTGTCTCTGCCCTGCTGAGCCCGCCAAAAGTCCCAGTCTGCAAACGGTGCTGCACCAGTTGAGTAGTCCTCGACTTACGACCGGTTGAGTAGTTCTCGACTTATGACCGGTTGGGGGTCGTGGCATTAAAAAGGTTGAGAACCACTGCCCTAAACTCTGCTGAAGATGTTACCTAAGCCTGGTAAGAAACGTTCGGAAACCAACCCAGAAGCTCGGAGAACGAACCTTTACCCTCATCCTACACCGGAGCTATAAATATTAGCCACCATTGCAAATTATGCGATATCTTTAATGGGTAGGCGGTCCCAGGCAGCGCAGCAATGAAATGAACATTCCCAATGTAGAGGATATATCGCACACATTGAACTTCAGGAAAGTTTCAGACATGAAGTGCGGAAGAAAGTTGTTAATAAATCTGACACTCCACGAGTTCCTTATTAAGAGTTTTTGGCAGAACAAACAGCGCGTGCTGGTTAAAACGAAGGCATGAGAAATAAATTAAGCTATGTTCAATTTTTTTTTTTTAAAAAATAATGCCTTGTTTGCTGGTGACTTTACAGGTAAACCTCATTTTAGGACTGAGTCTGCCTTAAGTCATTGATGGTCGAAAAAAGGTCACCAAGTATTTGGATCTGTTTTTATGACCTTTTTCCCCACAGCAGTTGTTAAGTGAACTCCACCGTGGCAAAGCAACCAGCACAGTGGCCAAATAAACGCTGCCGTCGTAAAATTAAGCCATTGCTTGCCATCAGCCATTTTTTTGCTGAAAACCGTGTGTGTGCTGGTTTTCAGCAAAAAATGTCATAAAACGTAAGTTACGTTACCGTGGGACGTTGCAAACAACCATTGTGGGCATGAAGCTGGCTGGTGCAAGGAATAGAAATTTGGGAGTTTTGATGTCCTTTGCTGTGTACAGGTAGTCCTCAAGTTACAACCACAATTGAGCCCAAAAATTTCAGTTGCTAAACAAGACAATTAAGTGAATTCTGCCCCCCTTTACAACCTTTCTTGACAATAGTTGTTCAATGAATCGCTGCAGCTGTTAACGTTAGTAACATGGTCGTTAAGCGAACCCGGCTTCCCCCGTCGACTTTGCTTGTCGGATGGTGGCAAAAGGGGGATTATGTGACCCGCCCCCCGAGGACTCTGCGACCCGTCATAAAGACATGCCAGTTGCCAAGCCTCTGAATTTTGATCACAGACTCCTGGGGATGCTGCAATGTGAAAAATGTGTCATCAGTGGTCATAAATCACTTTTTACAAGTGCCGTTAACTTCGGACAGTCACTAAACGAATGTGTCCTGGTTCCGACAGATGAAACTCTTCAAAAGAACTTCGAGGCATTGTTTACCTTAAAGAATCTTTTATTCGAGTAGCATAATATCGGCACTGCATAATCAAAGCCAAAAACTGGATTCCCCTCCCCTGGGCACATAGTGTCAAAGCACAATTCCCTCCTCCAATTAACAGTCCTAAATCACAGTCCCCAATTAGCTTGAAGCGCGGGCTTCCTCGCCAGTTCTCCAGCCGGCCAATTCTTTTATCAGTTTTGGGCTCAATTACCTTGATTCTCATGCTAAGTTTAGTATTGTTATGTCTAGCTGGATTCTCGTTCACATCCCTCCCTCCTCCCAGCATCATCTAACTCAGTGATGGCGAACCTTTTAGAGACCAAGTGCCCAAAAACTGGCCCCGTCCCCACTCCAGCCCCCCTACTCCGCCCCCGGTCTGCCCCCCATCCCCCCGCCCTGTCTGCCTGCAGGGCCACTCACCGTCTCCAGGGCCCGCCGCAGATCACCCAGGCAGCCCAGCAGCGCTATGGCGGCCACCCCCCCTGCCCGCGCCCTGCAGCATCAACTGCATGATGGGGCGTGAGGGCAGTCTTGTCTATGCTGCCTGGCTGCCATGTCCTTGGCTGCGCTGCTCCGTGTGGGCCACACTCGGGGGCGACTCTCCTTCAGGGGGGCTGCTGGAGAGGAGGGGGTCACGGGAAGGCAAGGCTGGGGCAACATCACGTGTGCCCACAGAGAGGGCTCCGAGTGCCGCCTCTGGCACCCGTGCCATAGGTTCGCCACCACTGATCTAACTCTAAAAATGAAAGGGAAAAAGATGGCTACATTTCCATCTGTTGTCAATGCAGAACATCCGACGTTAGCAGCGTGGACAAAATGGTTGTAACACTGAGGACTACCTGCATGTTAGATGCCTTTTGAAACCTGGCAGATTTGAGACCTTTTCCTTCTCCCCCCCCCCTTTGCTCCAGAACCTTGTCAAATTGAACTCCGTCTTCTCCTGGCCTACAGTTCGGACAGAACCAAGGCCTCCGTGGACCTCTCGCGCTCCACCTGGGGAGACGGCCCGGATCTTCTCCCCCCATCTGAGGGCAGCATCGAAGGGACTCTCCTATTCAGCAAACCAGTCAAAGTTTATATTATGCCCAAGCCTGCCAGACGGTGAAAGCTGTAGTTGCAAACTCACTTTCCTTTTTTTGGGGGGGGGGGGGAGATTTAAATCCGTTTTGGAAGTTGACGGGACTTCCGTAAAGACCATCGAAGTGGACCTATGGTGGGAGACGGTACCTGCTGGCCTCCGTTTTTAAAAACTCTGCCCTCTTCTCTGCTTACGGAAGTCCCTGGGACTGGGAAGTAGTAAAAGAAGTTGCTACTCAAGAGTATGGGCTACAGTCGTTTGTTCCGTCACCCGGCAACCTCCTAAAAATGCGGAATGGTTTCATCCAGCTTGCCCAGCCAAGAGTTCTGCAGTTGAGCGTTTCCAATGCATCTGGAGGGGTGAAATGTTGGGAAAAATCTGATCTCGGTCCCTCTGCTTCGGCCTTTCCTTAGATTTTTAGGAGGCTGGGCAGTGTTTCTTTTAGCAACTTTTTATGTGTACTTTCTGATTTGCAAGATTTTGTTAATGTGTAGAAGAATAGAATAGAGTTAAAACAGAGTTAGAATAGAATAGAATAACAGAACAGGAAAGAATAGAATAGAATAGAATAGAATAGAATAGAATAGAATAGAATAGAAGATGGGATGGGATAGGATAGAATAGAATAGAATAGAATAGGAAAGAATAGAATAGAATAGAAGAATAGAATAACAACAGGAAAAAATAGAACAGAATAGAAGATGGATGGAATAGGATAGAATAGAATAGAATAGAATAGAATAGAATAGAATAGAATAGAATAGAATAACAACAGGAAAGAATAGAATAGAACAGAACAGAATAGAAGATGGATGGAATAGGATAGAATAGAATAGAATAGAATAGAATAGAATAGAATAGAATAACAGAATAGGAAAGAATAGAATAGAATAGAAGAATAGAATAACAACAGGAAAGAATAGAATAGAACAGAACAGAAGATGGATGGAATAGGATAGAATAGAATAGAATAACAACAGGAAAGAATAGAATAGAATAACAACAGGAAATAGAATAGAATAGAATAGAATAACAGAAGAGGAAAGAATAGAATAACAGAACACAACAGGATAGAATAGAATAGAATAGAATAATAGACTAGATTAGACTAGACTAGACTAGGAAGGGACCTTGGAGGTGGTCTAGTCCAACCCCCTGCTCAGGCAGGACACCCTATATCATTTGGGACAAATGGTTGTGCAGTCTCTTCTTAAAAACGTCCAGCGTTGGAGCATTCACAATTTCTGGAGGCAGGCTGTTCCTTTATGTAATTTTACAATAATGTAGAATTAGCTTGTCTGGTTGTGTTCCCCCCCCCCCAATCTGGTCTACCTAGCAAGGCTGACACCTTCTGTCTAGTTTTCCTTTATGCACTTGAACACAAGCCGATAAAATTGGCTGGGGCCTTTTTTTTTTTTTTTTTTTGGCAAATGGTTTTATTCCTGGCTGGAAAGTGTTCAAAAGTTGGCACAGCACACACACACAGAAAATGTTCCTTTTAATTTTCCCGTAGGAGCCAGGTGGAAGATGGAGAGAGGGGTTTTGTGTCTGCCCTCTAACACAGGGGTCTCCAACGTTGGCAACTTTAAGACTTGTGGACTTCAACTCCCAGAATTCCTCAGCCAGCTTTGCTGGCTGAGGAATTCTGGGAGTTGAAGTCCACAAATCTTAAAAGTTGCCAAGGTTGAGGACCCCTGCTCTAACAAGTAGAATGGAAGACTCCGCCCACTCTGACTCCCTGGGAAGCCAAAATATTATATTCTTTCACAGCCTGCTCCGTTTGCAAGACCATCACATCAATCCCGTGCTTCCTCAGATACTTCACTGTGGCTGGCGGGACCTGGGGGGGGGGGGGAGAGAAAAAAAAAGCAATGAAAATCTGTGGCATCGTTGGAGCAATTTTCTTTATTAAAATAGCATTAACCCACTTTTACATCTATATCAGAACCTCAAACACATTTACCACTGATTAAAAAGGAAGAGTGCTGGTGCAACAGGGTGTAAGGCAGTGGTTCTCAACCTGTGGGTCGGGGTCGCCAAACAAGGCTGTCCGCCATTTTTCCCCCTTTGGCCACGCCCCTGGCACCCGGTGATGTATAAGTGGTTGGGGGTCACCACAACATGGGGAACTGTATTATGGGGTCGCGGCATTAGAAAGGTTGAGAACCACTGGTGTAAGGACATAAAAATAACCCTACAGGATCAGGTAAAGCAGGGGTCTTCAAACTTGGCCCTTTTATGACTTGTGGACTTCAACTCCCAGAGTTCCTCAGCCAGGCATGTTGGCTGAGGAATTCTGGGAGTTGAAGTCCGCGAGTCATGAAGGAGCCATAGTTCCCCCATGCTGGCACAGGAATTCGAAGTCCACAAGTCATGAAGGAGCCATAGTTCCCTCTTGCTGGCTGAGGAATTCTGGGAGTTGAAGTCCGCAAGTCATGAAGGGGCCATAGTTCCCCCATGCTGACTCAGGAATCCTGGGAGTTGAAGTCCACAAGTCATAAAAGGGCCAACTTTGAAGACCCCTGAGGTAAAATGTCAGTAATTTCAAAATTGTTATTAAGCCGTACAGCACTACAGCTTCAGTACAGGCAGGCCTCGACGTAATGACCACAATGGAGCCCACAATTTCTGTTGCTGAGCGAGATGGTTGTTAAGTGAGCTTTGTCCCATTTTATGACCTTTCTTGCCATGGTTCTTAAGCGAATTGCTGCAGTAGTTGTTAGTAACACGGTGGTGAACTGAATCTGGCTTCCCCCAATGACTTTGCTTGTCAGAAGGTCGCCAAAAGGGATCACGTGACCCTGGGGACATAGCAACCGTCGTAAATATGAGCCAGTTGCCAAGCGTCTGAATTTTGATCGTGGGGCCACAGAGATGTTGTCATAAGTGTGGCAAACCTGTTATAGGTCACTTTTTTCAGGGCTGTTAACGCTGAACGGTCACTAAAATTGTAAGTCAAGGACTGCCTGTCGTTCAAATGGACCCCCTTTTCTCTCCTTCCCTTCTCTTCCTTTCCCCTCCCCTTTCCTTCCTTTTCCATCCCTTTCCTTCCCATCCTTTTCTTTTCCCTTCCCTTCCCCTCTCCTTCCCTTCCCATTTTTTCCTTCCCCTCCCCTTTCCTTCCCCTCCTTTTCCTTCCCATCCCCTCCCATTTCCTTTCCTTCCCCTCCTTTTCTTTTCCCTTCCCCTCTCCTTCCCTTCCCATTTTTTCCTTCCCCTCCTTTTCCTTCCCATCCCCTCCCATTTCCTTTCCTTCCCCTCCTTTTCTTTTCCCCTCCCCTTTCCTTCCCCTCCTTTTCCTTCCCATCCCCTCCCATTTCCTTTCCTTCCCCTCCTTTTCTTTTCCCCTCCCCTTTCCTTCCCCTCCTTTTCCTTCCCATCCCCTCCCATTTCCTTTCCTTCCCCTCCTTTTCTTTTCCCCTCCCCTTTCCTTCCCCTCCTTTTCCTTCCCATCCCCTCCCATTTCCTTTCCTTCCCCTCCTTTTCCTTTCCCTTCCCCTCACCTTTCCTTCCCTTTCCATCCTTTCCTTCCCCTCCTTTTCTTTTCCCTTCCCCTCTCCTTCCCATCTTTTTTCTTTCCCCTCCCCTTTCCTTCCCCTCCTTTTCCTTTCCCTTCCCCTCCTTTCCCTTCCCATCCCCTCCCCTTCCCTTTCCTTCCCATCCTTTTCCTTTCCCCTTCCCTTTCCTTCCCTTTCCACCCCTTTCTTTTCCCTTCCCGTCTCCTTCCCTTCCCTTCCTTTTCCTCTCCTTCCCTTCCCATCCTTTTCCTCTCCCCTCCCTTTCCTTCCTTCCTCCTCCCCTCACCTCCAATCTTCTTCCTTTCCCCTTCCCCTTCCCTTCTCCCCCAATACTAAAGAAAAAAGAGATGGGGCAATCTTGAATTCTCCCCCCACCCCCTCCTTTCTGTTCATGCCAGCCTGATATTTACAGAACGGTCACTATCTCAAGGCCACCTCAATACTCCTCCATACCCCGAAGACCAACTCCCTCCATCGTTTTTTTCTCCCTCCCAGTCAGACGCCTCCGTTAGGCCCCCACAAAGGTGAGGGAGACGCACCCTTTCTCACCCTCGACCCCCTCCAGCCGATAACCCAGAAAACTCTGCAACCACCCAGAGGTCTCAAGGAGCCTTCAAGACTGACCGTCCTTAACAGAGCTCTTTCCCAAGAGTTTGACGGCCGTCATCCCCTCCGAACTCCATTCAAGGGATCGGCCGTAACCCTGCACCCCGGAAGGTATTCCAAGCTGCTGATGTGTTTGCAAGGGCACCACAAGTGATCTTACTACATTTGGTGATCAGCTAAACTTGCCAATGCGGGTCTTGGGCTGTAATAACTGAAGCATGGTGTGTCCAGGTTAGAATAGAATGGAGCTGGAAGGGACCTTGGAGGTCTTCTAGTCCAGTCCCCTGGAACCTATAACATCTCAAGACAGGTGATTGTCCAGTCTCTTTTTGAAAACCTCCAGCGATGGGGCGCCCACGATTTCTGTTCTACTGGTTGATTGTCCTCACTGTCAGGAAGTTTCTCCTCAATTCCAGGTTGCTTCTCTCCGTGGTCAGTTTCCATCCATTATTCTTTGACCTGCCTTCAGGTGTTTCGGAGAATAGGTTGATCCCCCTCCTCTGTGTGGCAGCCCCTGAGATATTGGGAGACTGCTATCATGTCTCCCCCTGGTCCTTCACTTCCCTAGACTAACCATGCCCAGTTCCTTCAACCGTTCTTCATGTGTTTTAGCCTCCAGTCCCCTAATCATCTTTGTTGCTCTTCTCTGCTTTGATGAATACGGATTATTCTCGCCTAGCGGGGAAGCAGATCCTTGCTCAGGGCTCATCTCACCTGAGAAAACCTACCTGCAAGGCCTCGCTCATGCCCCGACCGATGACTAATGTTTTCACATCCTTTTCAAGAACTTCTTTCACATCTGCAGGCTGAACTCCAGGGACGTGCTGGGTAGGGGGAAAAAAAAGAGACGTTAAGGAGAGATGGTTTTGCCGTGGCACCAAATTAACTCGGGAAGGTCCTCGACCAGTGATGGGATTCAGCCGGTTCACACTGGTTTGGCAAAACCAGTAGCTAATTTTTTGCTGCATTCGGAGAACCGGCTGGCTTCCAGAAATCCAGTCTAGGCCTGCCGGAAGTGCGTGGGTGCCACTTCCGGAAGTCCGTTCTAGGCCTCAAAAACCTGGAGGCCTCCCAGGCCTAGAACAGTCCAGCGGAAGTGCGTGGATGCCACTTCCGGAAGTCTATTCTAGGCCTCAAAGACCTGGAGGTCTCCCAGCCCTAGAACAGTCCAGCAGAAGTGCGTGGATGCCACTTCCGGAAGTCTGTTCTAGGCCTCAAAGACCTGGAGGAGGCCTCCCAGGCCTAGAACGGCCCACCGGAAGTGCGTGGATGCCACTTCTGGAAGTCTATTCTAGGCCTCAAGGACCTGGAGGCCTCCCAGCCCTAGAACAGCCCAGCGGAAGTGCGTGGATGCCACTTCCGGAAATCTGTTCTAGGCCTCGGAGGCCCAGGCCTGCATCGAATAAGAGAACCGGTTGTTCAAGTATTTGAATTCCACCACTGTCCTCGACGTACGAGCACGACTGAGCCCAGAATCGATGTTGCTAAGTGAAAAATCCATGGAGTGACTCTTGCCCCATCTGATGACTTTTCCTGCCATATTTGTTAAGGGAATGACTGCAGTTGTTAAATTAGGAACAGGGTGGTTGAGTGAATCTGGCTTCCCCCATTGACTTTGCTTGTCAGAAGGTCGCAAAAGGGGATCACATGACCCCGGGACACTGCCAACCATCATAAATACGAGTCAGTCGCCAAGCATTTGAATTTTGATCACATGACAGTGGGGATCACATGATCTGGGACGCTGGAATTGTCATAAATATGATCCCAGTTGTCAAGCATCCAAATGTAAATCATGTGATCACGGGGAGGCTGCAGCAGTCATAAGTGTGGAAAACGATCGTGAGACACTTTTTTTCAGTGCCATTGGAACGTCGAACGGTCATTAAATGAACTGTTGTAAGTTGAGGACTACCTGTGTCGATTTCACTAGAACTGGGGGGAGCGCAGGTTGAGAATTGCCACCCTTCAAGGATTAACCTGGAGCTTCATGGCTCCTTCTGCTGTAGTGGAGGCAGGGAAGCTCCTGCAGCCTTTTTGATGATACAGATAGTCCTTGACTTACAACCATTCGTTTAGTGACCGTTTGAAATTACCACAGTACTGGGAAAAAAAAAAAGACAGTCTGACCAGCTCAAGGTTGACTCAGCCTTTCCTCCTTCCGAGGTAGGTAAAATGAGGACCCAGATTGTTGGGGGGGGGGAATATGCTGATTCTGTAAACCGCTTAGAGAGAGGGCTGTAAAGCATTATAAAGCGGTATATAAGTCTAAGGGCTATTGGGAAGGAGGGAAGGGAGGGAGGGAGGAGCTGTGATGGTGCAATAGTTAGAATGCAGCATTGCAGGGCCATAAAGCACTGTGAAGTGGTATATAAGTTTAACCTTATATATATGCATATAAGTTTAAATGTTATTGGGAAGGGAGGAAGGGAGGAAGGGAAGGAAAAAAGGGAGGGAAGGAAGGTAGAAAGGGAGGAAGGGACAAAAGGAAGGAATAGAAGGGAGGGAGGGAAGGAAAGGAAGGGTAGAAAGGGAGCAAAGGAAGGAAGGAAAGGAAGAAATGGGAGGAAGGAAGGAAGGAAGGAAGGAAGGAAGGAAGGAAGGAAGGAAGGAAGGAAGGAAGGGAGGGTGGGAAGGAAAGGAAGGATAGAAAGGAAGGGAGGGAGGGAGGGAAAGGAAGGAACGGAAGGAAGGTAGAAAGGGAGGGAGGGAGGGAAGGAAAGGAAGGAGGGTAGAAAGGGGAGGGAAGGAAGGGAGGGAGGGAAGGAAGGCATAGCGCCATAGTGGTTAGAATGCAGTACTGCAGGCTAATTCTACCGACTGCCAGCAGTTCGATCCTGACCGGCTGAAGGTTGACTCAGCCTTCCCTTCTTCTGAGGTCAGTAAAATGAGGACCCAGATTGTTGGGGGCACATACGCACACGCGCGCACACACACACACACCCCAGTCAGCTTTTTCTACTTATCCCTATTCCCCAACCCTTTTGTAGAATCTGATTCTACGAAGCAGAAGAATTTAAGTGTTTTACTGGCCTGGTTTCCCACTGATTGAATTAACCTCTTCTGGTAAATGACAGCTTTGTTGAGGCAGATCTGACTTTTTTTTTTTTTTAAGCCTGTTTGCTTATTTCCCTTCTGCCTTCTCATTGTAATTTGTATGCAAATTACAGCTGCTCCTAGTAGGCCTGTGGGTGTGCGTGTGTATGTTTATTTTTAACAAGCTTTTATTTATTAATTTCCATTTTAATCAACATTTGAAATCAGCCTTCTCCCTCACAGAGGGACTCTGGGACGTGTGCCAATAAAATAACATAAAAATAGTTATTTTTAATTTTTTTTCTCTATATCCAAAGGAAGGATGAATTAAAAACCAATTATTAAAAAAAAAGTTCATTAAAATCATCCCACAGCCTAAAGTAGCGGTAGGCAACCTTGGCTCTTTTATGACTCATGGACTTCAACTCCCAGAATTCCTGAGCCAGCCATGCTGAGGGGAAAGGGAGAGGTTTCCAAGCTGAGCCATGCTGGCTCAGGAATTCTGGGAGTTGAAGTCCGCGAGTCATGAAGGGGCCATAGTTCCCCCATGCTGGCTCAGGAATTCTGGGAGTTGAAGTCCACAGGTCATGAGGGGGCCATACTTCCCCCATGCTGGCTGAGGAATTCTGGGAGTTGACGTCCACGAGTCATGAACGGGCCATAGTTCCCCCATGATGGCTCAGGAATTCTGGGAGTTGAAGTCCACGAGTCATGAAGGGGCCATAGTTCCTCCATGATGGCTCAGGAATTCTGGGAGTTGAAGTCCACAAGTCATAAGGGGCCATAGTTCTCCCAAGCTGGCTCAGGAATTCTGGGAGTTGAAGTCCACACCTCTTAAAGTACCCAAGGCTGAGAAACAGTGGGCTAGGCCAGGGGTAGGCAACCTTGGCTCTTTTATAACTCGTGGACTTCAACTCCCAGAATTCCTGAGCCAACGTGGCTCAGCTTGGAAACCTCTCCCTTTCCCCTCAGCATGGCTGGCTCAGGAATTCTGGGAGTTGAAGTCCGCAAGTCATGAAGGGGCCATAGTTTCCCCCATGCTGGCTCAGGAATTCTGGGAGTTGAAGTCCATGAGTCATAAAAGAGCCAAGGTTGCCTACCCCTGGCCTAAAGGAACAAGTCCAGTCTTCTGAGGAAGGAAGTGTCAGGAGGGGGTGCATGGAAGGTGAAAAAAATTTTTAAGATGCGATTAGACTTCTATTCCGTTGTTTTTTTTTAATCCAAAAATCACTGTGCAGGGACTTATTTTTTTCTCAGTGGGGCGGGGGGAAATGACAACTGATAAAGAAAGAATCGGTGTCTGAACAAGGCACAAGGAAAACATTTTTCTCCCACCTCTAAAAACTGTAGCCTCCTTTTAACAGTGACCCATTACAATTCTGTGGGGAAAAAGAAAAGAAAAAAAAATGGGATTTTAATGTATAGGTAGGTAGTCCTCACATGATCCAGGACACTGCCACTGTCATAAGATAAGATAAGATAACCTTTATTGTCATTTTTTTTACTGTGGGCACAACAGCACACATCAAAAATGAAATTTAGTTGCCTGCTCTCAAAGTAAAAAAACACATACATGACACACACCTAAGCATATTATACTATACATACCTAAACACATGTCAGTTGCCACACATCTGAAGTCTGATCACGTGACCATAGGGAGGCTAATACAATCATTAAGTGTGAAAAACAATGGTAAGTCGCTTTTTTGGTGGTGGCGGTAGTAACTTCAGTCACTAAATGAACTGTTTTAAGTAAGGCAAGCACCACCTGTATACATGGCCATCTAAAACTCAGTTTAAATGTCCCAGTTGTCACGGATAATAGGTTTGTGTGTCTTTACCCGAAAGAAAAAAACATTTTTATTCAATTTGGGGTAATTTATCCAGGTTTGGGAAGAAGGGGGAAATCCATTGTTCTTTTACTATTCTGCCTCACGTAGAGAAGGCTGCTAGGTTCCACTTGAGACAGACAGAGAACTCGATGAATAAGTCAAAACAAAGATTGCTTTGATTCCAGGTATCCTCAAAACATTAACTCACGGTTATGTAGTAGGTAGTTCTTCCAGAATGTAGGTAGTAATATGGACTCATTTCACAGGTAAAAGCACAATGGATTTCCCCCTTCTGCGTGTAAACCTTACATGTTGCTAGAGATCTCAGCCCAGCCACTTCCATAGGACCAGCGTCTGAGGTCTCAGGACACCCAGTGGCTTTTACACAGGAGTCATCGCAAAATGAACTTCTTCACAGGCTTTAAATTCAGCCTCCTTCCCCTCAACGTCCAGACCCGGCTGCAGGTAGCAGGAACAGCGTGACAAGAGTTGGAAGGGACCTTGGAGGTCATCTAGTCCAACCTGCTGCTCAAGCATGAGAAAAAGACTCTAGGCCAGACATGTCAAACACAAGGCCCGGGGGCCGGATGCGGCCTGCGAAGTGGTTTCATGTGGCCCGCGAAGCCATCCTGGAAACAGTGAGGGAACGGCCCCTGCTGCCTTGCCCTGGCCTAAACCGGCCGGGAGCCAATGTACAATTTTGTGGTGGCCATCTATGTTGAAACGCATTCAGTCTTAGCTCCACAAGGCTGTCTGGAAACAGCGAGGAACCAGCCCCTGCCGCGTTGGCCCCGCCTCCTGGGTGCATGCTGGGGAGGTGTCCCCCTTTGTGAGAAATGCAGAAATGGACCATGCCTTGGCGCTTGCCCCGGTCCCACCCTCTTCTGCCAGAGACCCTCAGATCTGTCCCACTCCTGCCCAGGCCCCCACAGGCACCCTTGACGCAAACGATGTAGAGCTGGCCATGCCCACGCAGTAGGCCACACCTCCCCCCCCCCCGAGGGCAACAGCAATGCTGATGCGACCCTCAGTGAAATTGAGTTTGACACCCCTGGTCTAGATGAACTATAGGATTAACTAACAGCTAAAACTACATTCCTCATAAGCCATCTCTTAAGGAAACAGCGTTTAACCCTCTAAATGTTAACTGCTCTAACATACAGTTCTTAAGCTAACTGACTGGTCCAGCATAGGAAGCATGTGCAGGAATCAGATAAGATGGAGGCCACATTTTTTTCTAGCTTGCTTGACCGCAGGCTCTGAGGGAATTCCCAATTCTCACTCCTTTTGGCTGGACAAAGCTGGGATTCTTTCTGGGGCATCAAACTGCCTGACGACGACAAAGGAGACCCCAAAGGAATTCTCCCAGGATGGGCCAAGATACCTACCTCCGTGCCTGTTTCTCTCCAATCCCATGTCCGGCTGCCTCCAGGCCACACTTTACAGTCTTTATAGGTAGTGGGGCAGCCTCTCACGGTCATCCGTCCCCATGAGAGGGAGGCAATTTCGGGGGAAGACATAGCCGGGTGGATGTCTGAAAGGGAGAGAGAAGAATAAGAGTTAAAACAGTGTTTCCCAAACTTGACAATTTTAAGGCATGAGGACTTCAACTCCCAGAATTCCACAGCCAG
The DNA here is from genome assembly GCA_039797435.1 of Crotalus adamanteus. NCBI lineage: Eukaryota > Metazoa > Chordata > Lepidosauria > Squamata > Viperidae > Crotalus > Crotalus adamanteus. The sequence continues at coordinate 122,339,971 of CM077921.1, forward strand.
CAACGCTGGCTGTGGAATTCTGGGAGTTGAAGTCCACATGCCTTAAAATTGTCAAGTTTGGGAAACACTGAGTTAAAAGAATGAGAAGTGGCCTTGCGGTAAGCCAAAGCTGGACAACTATAGCAACTTTAGGACCTGTGGACTTCAACTCCCAGAATTCCTGAGCCTGCATAGCTGGGAGTTGAAGTCCACAGGTCCTAAAGTTGCCTTAATTGCTGACTTCTAAAATAACCCATCAAAGAGAAGGAGATAGGCTTTTTAAGTTCTAGGATGCACGAACAGAGAGACAGAATCAAGATCACGGGAAGTGTTAATACCACTTTGCAAGGCCTTGGTAAGGCCACGCTTGGAATCCGGCATCCAGTTTTGGTCCCCACCATGTAAAAAAGATGTTGAGAGTCTAGAAAGAGTGCAGAGAAGAGCAACAAAAATGATAACATATTGCTGGAATTGGGTATGTCTACTTTAATGAAGAGAAGGACGAGTGGGGACATGATAGCAGTCTTCCAATATCTAGTTCCAATATCTGGAACTAAGGAGAAATTTCCTGACAGTTGGAACAATTAATCCGTGGAACCACCTGCCTCCAGAAGTTGTGACTGTTCCAACACTGGAAGTTTTTAAGAAGAGACTGGACAGCCATTTGTCTGAAATGGTATAGAGTTTCCTGCCTGAGAAGGGGGCTGGACTAGATGACCTCCAAGGTCCCTTCCAACTCTGTTGTTCTATCCTATCCCATCCCATCCTTTCCCATTGTTTAATTCCATCTGTTCTATTCTATTCTATTCTATTCTGATTTTAATTCCGTATTCTATTCTATTCTATTCTGTTCTGTTCTATTCTATTCTAATTCCATATTCTATTCTATTCTAATTTTAATTCCGTATTCTATTCTATTCTATTCTATTCTATTCTATTCTATTCTATTCTCTATTCTATTCTATTCTATATTCTATTCTATTACCATATTTTACAACCTGCCTGTTTTAGTGTTATTTTACTTATTTGTCAAATTTCTACACTGGCCATTTCAGCTGAAGGGACTCTAGGCGGTTTGTACAGGCTGTCCTCGACTTACAACAGTTTCTTTAGTGACTGTTTAAAGTTACAACGGCACTGAGAAAAGTGACGTGACCGTTTTTCACACTTAACGACCGTTGCAGCGTCCTCCCGGGTCCTGTGATGAAAATTCAAGACGCTCGGCAACTGACTCGTATTTAATGACAGTTGCAGTGTCCCCGGGGGTCACGTGATCCCCTTTTGTGACCTTCTGACCAGTAAAGTCCATGGGAGAGAGCCAGACTCACTTAACAACCATCTTACTAATTTAGCAAGTGCAGTCATTCACTTAACAACTTTGGTCGTAAAAATGGGGCAAGTTTACTTAACAACAGTCTCGCTTACCAACAGAAATTTTGGGGCTCGAATGTGGCCGTAAGTCGAGGACTGTTTTGTATTCCAAAGGCAGCTGACAAGCCCTCCCACCCAAGAAGGCGGCCCTCCCCAGATCCGCCAGACTACAGTTCCCATAATCCACAGCGTGGGGGTTTGTAGTCCGCTCACCTGTCCAGGCCACGGACCTGTCGCTCCCCTGTCCGGGAGGAAACGCCCCCTCATGCCCCTCATTGGCCAAAGGCGATGTGACAAACACGGGCCGCGCCCACTAACAAACCTCTCCACAACATCGGGCCTCCCCGCTTTTCACACCCCTCCCCGGGGCGCGCGCGCCACTTACGGCCAGGCCCCTTTTTGTGGGGCGGGCGGAGTCTCGGCGGCCGCCTCCCTCGAGCCTTCTACTATGATTGGGCCCCTTTCTATGTCGCCGCCGGCGAGATTGGCTCAGGCGGCGTTCTCTCCCCGCCCCCTTCCCCTTCTACCCCCCTCCCCTCCCCAACGCAAGCGTCGTTTTGGTTCCTGTGTCAATCAGCCCGAAGGGCTAACCAACGAGAGAGCGGGGCCAGCTCTGCGGGCCGCTCTTTCCCAGCGCTCCCGCCCTTCCGCGGCGCCTCTCCTCGCCTCCTCTCGCGGGGCCTGACGGGAGAATGCCGCCGGGAGGAGGTGGGGCAGGCCTCTTCCCGTCACAGCGCCCCCTGCCTTCCTCCGCCGCGCGCCCGCCGGACCCGCCTCTCCCCCCCCCCCTCCTCCTCCTCCTCCATCCATCCTCTCAGGTTCCAAGATGGCGGCTGCGGCGGCGGCGGCGGCGGCGGCTCCCCCCTCCCCGCCTTTCCCCGCCGCCCCGCCGTCGTCGGAGGGCTCGCCCTGCCCGGGCTCGTGGCCCAACTTCGCCGTCGTCTGCTCCTTCCTGGAGAGGTACGGCGCCCTCCTCGACCTGCCCGAGCTGCCCTTCCCGGAGCTGGAGCGCGTCTTGCAGCCGCCGCAGGAGCCCGGCGAGCAAGGTAAGCCCAGCCCAGCCCGGCCGCCTCCCTCAGCCGCGGGCCCGAGCGGCTCCTGGGAGCACGAGCGGGCCTTCGAAGCCTCGCCGGGCCCGCTTCGCTTTTCTCCGGGCCGCCGCCGCTTCTCGTGGCCTGGCCGGGCCTGCCTCTCGCGTTGCCGGGGCGAGCCGCCTCCTTTCTCTCGGCCTCGGGGGGCGTCGGGCCCTTTTGTCCTGCTCCGTCAGGGGCTTCGACTCGCAGCCTTGCTTGGATCGGGCCGCTCCGGCCGGGCTTCCCGCGGGCGCTGCATTCGCACGAGACGCCGACCCGGGTCGGCCCCTGAGGGACTCCCGGGCTCCAAGGAGCAGCCAGACCGGGGGGGGGGTCCCTCCTGCTGCCCCGGCCGCCTTCAGATAAATAGGAACTGAGCAGCTGGGGGGGGGGCGGAGAGAAGGGGATGATGGGCACGTAGTGGAACATGGGTACAAGATTCCTCTTTCCTCTGACCGGCCAGTGCTCCTTATCTTCCTGGTACTCTGGCATCTCTCTGCTGTATTCTTATAAATGTTATTGTTATTGTATTACATTTTTATCCTGCCTTTTATAGGTATAAATGTGTGCATGTGTTTGTGTATACGTATATGCATATGTATTTACATGTATATATACATGTATACGTATATATGTATGTATATGTACATGTATATATTTGTATACTTGTAAATATGTATGTATATGTATATACATGTATATGTGTGTATGTTGTGTAGATGGATGGATGGATGGATGGATGGATGGATAGATAGATAGATAGATAGATAGATAGATAGATAGATAGATAGATAGATAATACAGCAGAGAGATGCCAGAGTACCAGGAAGATCAGATTGCCCAAAGCAGGGAGCACTTGCTGGTCAAAAGAAAGAGGAATCTTGTACCCATCTTCCACTACATGCCCATTATCCCCTCCCCAAGCGGATGGATGGATACACACACGTACATGTATATGTATAACTCAGGGCAATGAATGCAGGTAGTCCTCAACCTATGACCACAACTGAGCCCAAAATTTATATTGCAAAGTGAAACGTTTGTTCAGTGAGTTTTGCCCCATGTTGCGACCTTTCTTGCCACAGTTGTTAAGTGAATCGTTGCAGTTGTTAAGTTAGTAACAGGGTAGTTAAGTGAATCTGGTTTCCCCGTCGATTTTGCTTGTCAGAAGGTTGCAGAAGCTGATCACCTGGCCCCAGGACGCTGCAACCATCATAAATAGGAGTCGGTTGCCAAACACCTGAATTTTGATCACATGACCATGGGGAGGCTGCAATGGTCTTGTGAAAAATGGTCATAAGTCACTTTTTTCAGCGCTGTTGTAACTTTGATTGGTCACTAAAGGAAGTCTTGTAAGTCGAGGACTTCCTGTATGTATGTGTATAGATAGACACCCACACACATGTATATAATGATGATGATGATGTTGCAAGGGACCTTGGAGGTCATCTAGTCCAACCCCCTGCTCAGGTAGGAAACCCTATACCATTTCAGACAAATGGCTGTCCAGTCTCTTCTTAAAAACTTCCAGTGTTGGAACATTCACCGCTTCTGGAAGCAGGTTGTTCCACTAGTTAATTGTTCTGACTGTCACGAAGTTTCTCCTTAGTTCTAGGTTGCTTCTCTCTTTGGTTAGTTTCCATCCGTTGCTTCTTGTTCTGCCTTCTGGCGCTTTGGAGAATAGCTTGACTCTCTCTTCTTTGGGGCAGCCCCTGAGATACTGGAAGACTGCTATGTTCCAATATCTCAGGGGTTATGTACATATGTACAGCTCAGGGCAATGAATACACCTAACTGCCCTGCCTATTTTCCCCACACTACAACCCTGTGAGGTGGGTTGGACGGAAGGAGAATGGTGGTCCAAAGTCACCCAGTCAACTTTCATGGCCAAGAGAGACGTAAAACTCAGAATCTCCTGGGTTCTATGCCAGCACTTTAACCCAGTGGAGGAAAGATTGGAACGCCTTGAAAAGATTGGGACTTTTTTTATCTGTCAAAGCCAGCATGTCTAAAGGACGGATTAATCCTCATCCGTGCCCTGGCTGTTCTTCCTTTTGTGTTGTTCTCCCTGAGTTCTCTTTGGAGCAGGGGTCTTCAAACTGAGCCCTTTTATGACTCGTGGACTTCGACTCCCAGAATTCCTCAGCCAGCGTTCCTAGCTGAGGAATTCTGGGAGTCGAGGTCCACGAATCATAAAAGGGCCGAGTTTGAAGACCCCTGCTTTGGAGGAATTGTTCCTTTTGCAGCTTCAGGGATGGTTTGCAAGGTACTGGCTGAGAAACCAAGTGGGTGCACACAAAGGGTTAGTCAATGCTGTTGTTTATATGTGACATTTTCATAAAAAGCAGGAAGAGATTCGACTCGGTGATTGTGACTGCCCTCTTGACCTTTTTTGACAGCACCCCGCAGACACCCGTGACTTGCAGCTCTCTCTCCTCCCAACCTTCCCTAATTGGCTTTTATGACACGGATCAATTTCTGACAACTTTCAGAGGTTGTAGGTGCCCCATCAAGGGAGGTTTTTAAGAAAAAATTGGACAGCCACTTGTCTGAAATAGTATAGAGCAGGGGTCTTCAAACTTGGCCCTTTTATGACTTGTGGACTTCAACTCCCAGAATTCCTCAGCCAGCGTGCCTGGCTGAGGAATTCTGGGAGTTGAAGTCCACTGTTAAAGTCTATATCAGGGGTCTTCAAACTTGGCCCTTTTATGACTTGTGGACTTCAACTCCCAGAATGCCTCAGCCAGGCACGCTGGCTGAGGAATTCTGGGAGTTGAAGTCCACTCCTCTTAAAGTCTATATCAGGAATCTTCAAACTTGGCCCTTTTATGACTTGTGGACTTCAACTCCCAGAATTCCTCAGCCAGCATCGCTGGCTGAGGAATTCTGGGAGTTGAAGTCCACAAGTCATAAAAAGGCCAAGTTGGAAGACCCCTGATATAGAGTCTCCTGCTTGAGCAGCGGGTTGGACTAGAAGACCTCCACGTTCCCTTCCAGCTCTGTTACTCTATGTCAGCGGTTCTCAACCAGTGGGTCACGACAGGCAGTCCGCCATTTTTCCCCCCCTTTTCCTTAGCTGTGCTACTCCCTTTTATTCTATTGGCTTTTGAAAGCCAATAGAATAGACTCTCTTGAATAGAGTCTAATTCTATTGGCTTTCAAAAGCCAGTAGGAATTGTCCAGGCTGTCTCTGCCCTGCTGAGCCCGCCAAAAGTCCCAGTCTGCAAACGGTGCTGCAAGTTGTCTGCAGCGAAGGCGAGCTGTCTGGAAGTTTCCACCCCTCCCTGCTGAACAACTACTAAAAATATAAATAAAAGAGGGCCAGAGGTGGGAGGCAGGCAGGCGCAGGGAGGGTTGCTGGCACGTGTGGGGCCCGGCGGGTGCCTTACATCCCTTGGGCTGGGCCAGCTGGTGGCCCAGCCGGTGGTCGGCCTGCTCCGTCTCTGCTGCTTGCCAGCTACGCCTCGGCCGGCACAGAGGGCGGCATCACGCATGCGCGGCACTCCCGGGCAGGGAAAGTCCTCAACTTACGACCGGTTGTGTAGTCCTCGACTTACGACCGGTTGGGTAGTCCTCGACTTACGACCGGTTGGGTGGTCACAGCATTAAAAAGGTTGAGAACCACTGCTCTATGTTTAATGTTTCTCAAGCTCAGTACTTTTAAGAAATGTGGACTTCAACACCCAGGATATCCCAGCCAGTACACTAGCCTGGGGGATTCTGGAAGTTGAAGTCCACACTTCTTAAAGCTTCGGAGGTTAAGAATCCCTGACCTATGCTCTCCAGACTTGGCTATCTTCTTTCTTCTCCTCCGGGTTCTCTCTGTTGGCTTTTGAGTGTCATCATTTTTTTCTTTCCCCCAGTGGGAAGTTTCTTTGTGTGTACTTTTTGTGTGCCTCCCAGAGGAAAAAGAGGCATCGTGAATTTCAGTTGCTCCTTGTCTAATTCCAATTTTGGACTACTTTTATCTCTGTTTGTCCTGTTCTGGCAAATCTATAGATTGACATATTGTTTTACATGCTTCATGAGCTTTTCCATTCACTGCATTCCTCTACTAAGGATTGATTTAAAAAAAAGGATGGGGACTAAAGAGTTTTTGGTGGAATGGTTGGTTGATCGATGGATGGATTTAGATATTAAATTTATATTCTCTCCGGCGACTGTGCGGTTTCCAAGTTGTTTTTAAAGTTGCTTGAAACTGGACATGGCCTAGCATAGAACAGGTGTTTTATGGCCCCTAGGCTCCATCCTTGCCCGACCCACATGAGATCAGTCAGAAATTAGAAATCAAATATAAATAAGGGCACTCAGCCATGCACACAATACAACTGCATTGCTTTTATTTTGTAGGCGACTGCCTGCACACCTTCACAACCCTATTGGTTCGGCTGACCACAACAGTCCCAGTTTCTCGTGTGGCTCCGTGAGAACATAAATTGCTCATAGTTGCATTTAGCAGTGTTCACAGCTCCACTTTTTTTGCAGGCCACCAACAATTGTGCGGTATTGCAGCAGGGGTTATGGTCAAATCTGACCCAGTGGTGAAAGTATTGCACCCTCTTTTGAGGCGTTCAAAACACTTCTCCATTCTCCCCCATAGAAGCTTTTTGGGTGACCGGACCACCATTTTGTTCTGAACCCAAAGTATGTTATTCAGAGAAATGGGAGGCTGGAGCAGCATTAGTGCACACTGGCTTGAACTACACTGAACAAGCGGCTGGATAAAAATCCAACGAGTAAACAAACAAAAAACCCAGTGAGTAAACAAACAAACAATAAAATACATAAGATGATCACAAAGGCATCTCATCTGTTCTTAAACAAGAGACTGTATCTTGGGAGACGGATTGATTATAACTTAATCCTTCTGGTTCATGTACATAGATAGATTGAGGGATATTTGTAAATTTGAAAGGCAGTGGAATAGAATAAATAGAATAGAATAGAATAGAATAGAATAGAATAGAATAGAATAGAATAGAATAGAAAATATGGAATGGAATGTAATGGAAAATTAGAATAGAATAGAATAGAATAGAATAGAATAGAATAGAATAGAATAGAATAGAATAGAATAGAATAGAAAATATGGAATGGAATGGAATAGAAATACAGAGTAGAATAGAATTACAGAATAGAATAGACAGATTGTAGAATAGAATAGAATAGAATAATAGAATAGAATTACAGAACAGAAAATAGAATAGAATTACAGAACAGAAAACAGAATACAATAGAATAGAGCTGGAAGGGACCTTGGAGGTCTTCTAGTCCAACCCCCTACTCAAACAGAAGGACCTCTAACATCTCAGACAGGGGATTATCCAGTCCCTTTTTAAAAACTTCCAGCAATGGAGATTTTTGTAAAAGAGAAACATTACACAATAATCCATTCACTGCCTTAAAACTTCTCTTTGGTTCACAGGCTGTATGTATATTATGTATGTATGTATTATGGTATATGCCATCCATCTCCTGATAGGGCAGATCTTTTAACTGCATGAATAGTTGTGGTTGTGTTTGTGGTTGAACAGCTCTCTCTCTCTCTCTTTCTCATGCCTATTTCCTAACGTATTCAAAGGATTTATTTTGAGGTTGCTAAAGGCGCTGTGGATAGGCAGGAGAAAATATCTGTTGTTTTCTGCATTTGTTGGAGATTTTTTTTTCTTCCTCTCTTCCTGCATGCGTTTCCTGCCCTCCTACATACATAGCGGCATGTATGGCACATTACAATCCAGGCCTCCATAAACTTCCTTTTCTTGTAGAATATGAGTTCAGATATACAGAATACTCAAAAGATGCTAATAAAGTTCTGTCTGTTACGGATGGTAGTTTTGGGTTTTTGTTAAGGGAAAAAAGGTTTGTTTATTTTAAAAGCAGTCTGGAATGATGATGATGATGATGTTGGAAGGGACCTTGGAGGTCATCTAGTCCACCCCGTGCTCAGGCAGGAAACCCTACACCAGTGATGGCAAACCTTTTAGAGACCGAGTGCCCAAACTGCAACCCAAAATCCACTTATGTATCCTAGGGTGCTGGGTGGGCGTGACGCATTGGGTGGGTGTGGCCCATTGGGTGGGCGTGGCTGCGGTGGTAACGGCAGACTGGGTGGGACTAAAAAGTTCAATCAATTGCAACTTTGCCACATCTTTTTTTTTCCCGCGAGAAAAAAACTTTGCACACAGCGGCAGAGACCTAAAGCAAAAAGGTTTTATAAAACCCAGCTGAAGGCCTAGGACTAGAGCGATGGCGCGTGTGCCCACAGAGAGGGCTCTGCGTGCCACAGGTTCGCCACCACGGCCCTACACCATTTCAGACAAATGGCTGTCCAGTCTTTTCTTAAAAACTTCCAATGTTGGAGCATTCACTGCTTCTGGAGGCAGGTTGTTCCACTGGTTAATTGTTCTAACTGTCAGGAAATTTCTCCTTAGTTCCAGGTTGCTTCTCTCCTGGATTAATTTCCATCTGTTGCTTCTTGTCCTGCCTTCAGGGGCTTTGGAGAGTAGCTTGACTCCCTCTTCTTTGGGGCAGCCCCTGAGATAAAGTGGTAAAATTAAATCTTGGTGTAACTTCAGAACATCTTAAGGAGTCTTTCATCTCTCTGGTTTTCCCATTTTCCGTCAGTAACTCATAGAAACCACTTTCTCCTTTTCCCAAGTCAGAGGATCCTGCAGCAGGCTGTGTCTGCTGAGTTTTTAAAAGAATGAAAATTCACAGCAGCCAGTTTCTTTGTTGATTATCCTTTTCAAAAAGGCCATCAAAATAACTCAACTCTTAATTTAACTTTTAATTGCTTGGATACGGAGCCAGGCACCTGAAGGTAATTTCCAATAAAATTATAAATACCTTCTCATTGCTTCTGTATGTATATATATTTTATTACAGTATTACATGCTTTGCAAAAGGGAAACGTAAATTTGGATTGTTTTAATATAAGTAGATATGCTTTTAATACATGCTTGTTAAGTCTCAGAATACACAATGGTGGTAAGCATTAAGGGGATTGATTGTGTCTACTCTATTTGCATCTCATCGACTCCTACAATTTTTTTGCAGTGCCATTTTTTCATTTACTATGATGATTATGTAATCTGATTAAACTTTATTGCCAGTATTTACATCTTGAGAGAGTCCTCCAATTGTGACTGTAAGGTAGCCCAGAATTAAGTTGTGGCAGTTATTAAGAAGGTCTCCACTTGACTCTGTCTGTTTTGTTTTTTTTTTACCTTTTTCTTTTTGCAGTAGTCATTAAGCAAATACCACAATCATTAAGCAAATCTGTCCCCCCCCCCCCGAAGGCATTTTTTTTTTTTTTTGCTGAAAAAACAGAGACATCACCCTGCCAACAAAAGTGCGTATAGTCCAGGCCATGGTTTTCCCAGTTGCAATGTATGGCTGTGAAAGCTGGACCACAAGAAAGGCTGAGCGCCAAAGAATTGAGGCCTTTGAACTCTGGTGCTGGAGAAGACTCCTGCGAGTCCCCTGGACTGCAAGGCGATCCAACCGGTCAGTCCTAGAGAAGATCAACCCTGACTGCTCTTTAGAAGGCCAGATCCTGAAGTTGAAACTCAAGTTCTTTGGCCACCTAATGAGAAGGAAGGACTCCCTGGAGAAGGGCCTAATGCTGGGAAAGATGGAGGGCAAGAGAAGAAGGGGACGACAGAGAAGGAGGTGGCTGGATGGAGTCCCTGAAGCAATAGGCGTGCGCTTAAAGGGACTCCAGAAGATGGTAGAGGACAGGAAGGCCTGGAGGAACGTTGTCCATGGGGTCGCGATGGGTCGGACACGACTTCGCAACTAACAATAATGAAGTAAATATTGGAGACTGGCATAATGACTCAAACCCGTAGTCACATGACCGTGAGACATGGCAAACAGCTGGGTCTGCTTGCCAAGCACCCAAAAATGCAGCCGTTCACCTGTAGGGCTGCTGCAGCTGTCAGAACTTTGAAATTGGATTATTAGTACAGGTAATTAAGCCCAAAATAGGGTTAAGCCTGAACAAGGGGTTGGACTAGATCAGGGCTTTTCAACCATTTCACCCATTGTGCCACTTTTAGGATATGGCAACATCCGAGTACCACCAGTCGCCTAGCAAGATGTCAAAAACTTGATAACCCAAAAAGAAAAAAGTGATAAAGTACAGGTAGTCCTCGACTTACAACAGTTCGCTTAGTGACTGTTCGAAGTTACAATGGCCCTGAAAAAAGTGCCCCCCAAGCCACAGCTGAGCAAGACACCTGCCTGCCCGCCCGGCGGCACTCTTTCTCCTGTCTGAGGTTTTCATTGTCGTGAGCATTTCTGTTGAGGGTTGGCAGCGCGAGTGGGGTGAGGGTGTTTGGTTTTTATTCCCCCCGTCTGCTGGGTGGTTGCAGCAGATCACTTCACATGACCCTGGGACACTGTGACCGTCATAAATATGAATCAGTTGCGAAGCATCTGAATGTAAATCACAAGACCCTGGAGATGCTGCAACATTCCAGCTGATCGGTGCTTCTTCTGGGTTCAGCAGAAGTGCCAGGATCAGTGCTGAGCTCCAGCTGATTGGTGCTTCTTCAGGGCTCAACAGAAGTACCAGGATCAGTGCCGAGCTCCGGCTGGAGCCTGGCGCTGATCCTGGCGCTTCCGCTGAGCCCTGACAGCCCCAAAGAAGCACTGATCCTGGCACTTCCGCTGAGCCCTGACAGCCCCGCAGCTCCAGCCATCTCTCGCTCAGGCTTGTGCAGTGCTGCCACCGGTTCAGCTCATTCCCCTCCCCCGCTACCACTTTTTTAGGATGGTCGCGTACCACCTGCCAGGTGCCAATATACCACAGGTGGTACCCGTACCACTGATTGAAAAGCCCTGGACTAGAAGACCTTCAAGGTCCCTTCCAACATCATCATCATCATCATCATCATCATCATCATCATTATTATTATTATTATTATTATTATTATTATTATTATTAAAATGTCCATTGCTAAACAAGGCAGTTGATAAGTGAATTTTGCTCCATTTTACAGCCTTTTTTTGCCACCGTTGTTAAGCAATTCACTGCAGTCGTTAAGTAAATCCTACAGTCATTAAGCGAATCTGGATTCCCTTATTGACTTTGCTTGTCAGAAGCCCTCTGGGAAAGTTATAAATCAGAGGTCTTCAAACTTGGCCCTTTTTTGACTTGTGGATTTCAACTCCCAGAATTCCTCAGCCAGGCATGCCTGTCATAAATGATAATCACCTGACCCCTGTGGAACCTGTTTAGGTTTTTTTTTTTTTTTAAGTCCTCCCCGAACCCCCTGATCCAAGCAAAGCTAAAGCTTAGGTGGCAGAAAACTGGCTGTGTTCACTTGATTTCCCCCCCCCCTTTTTTTTTTTTTGCTTGTACTGTCTTACAGAATTCCATCCAATTTTTGCAGAAACCCTAAGAGTCTGGTTAACACGGGACCAAAATCCCTGGTTCTCGACTTAAAGCTATTCATTGACTTGATTGTACAAAGTTACTTTGGGACACTAGATACCGCTGGTCTTCTTCCACTTAAAACCATTTGTTAGCGACAGTTCGAACTTACAGCGGCACTGAAAAAAAGTAACTTATGACCATTTTTCACACTCACAACCGTTGCAGCATCCCCAAAATTCAGAGGCTTGGCAACTGGCTCATGTTTAATAATAATGATGGTGTCCAATAGTAATAGGCGCCTTGGGTGCAATCCCAAAACAACTGGAGCACCACTTGAGCACCATCATCGGCATTAACAAATTCTCCATTAGTCAACTGCAAAAGGCAACCTTACTAGGAACTGCTTCCATCCTGCGATGATATCTGTGATACCATCAAACATCCACATCTGCCTATCCCAGGTCATTGGTAAGGACTTGATAGGTAGACAAAAATGCCAAATCTAGTCTGAACATCTGTACGATGAATAATAATAATAATAATAATAATAATAACAACAATAACAACAACAACAACAATAAGTTGGAAGGGACCATGGAGGTCTTCTATTCCAACCTGCTGCTCAGTCAGGAAACCCTATATCATTTCAGACAAATACTATAGTTATCAAGTCTCTTCTTTAAAACTTCCAGTGTTGGAGCATTCATAGCTTCTGGAGCAGTAGTTCTCAACCTGTGGGTCGGGACCCCATTTGGGGTCGAATGATCATTTCACGGGGGTCGCCAAACAACGCAGTCTGCCATTTTTCCCCCCTTTTCCTTAGCTGTTATTCTATTGGCTTCTGAAAGCCAATAGAATAGACTCTCTTGAGTCTTGAATAGACTCTCTCTCTCTTTCAAAAGCCAATAGGAATTGTCCAGGCTGTCTCTGCCCTGCTGAGCCCGCCAAAAGTCCCATTCTGCAAATGGTGCTGCACCAATTGAGTAGTCCTCGACTTACAACCGGTTGAGTAGTCCTCGACTTAACGACCGGTTGGGGGTTGCGGCATTAAAAAAGTTGAGAACCACTGTTCTGGAGGGACGTTGTTCCACTGATTAATTGTTCCAACTGTCATGAAATTTCTCCTTAGTTCTAGGTTGCTTCTCTCCTTGATTAGTTTCCATCCGTTGCGTCTTCTCATGCCTTCAGGGGCTTTAGAGAATAGCTTGACTCCCTCTTCTTTGGGGCAGCCCCTGAGATATTGGAAGACTGCTATCATGTCACCCCTGGTCCTTCATTAAACTAGACATATCCAATTCCACCAACCGTTCCTTATATGCTTTAGCCTCCCCTCCCCTGATCATCTTTGTTGCTCTTCTCTGCACTCTTTCTAGAGTCTCAACATCTTTTTTACATCGTGGTGACTAAAACTGGATGCAGGATTACAAGTGTGGCCTTACCAAGGCCTCGTAAAGTTGTATTAACACTTCACATGTTAATTGTAGTTGACTCAATTAACAAGCGTGTCAAGAAAGGTCATAAAATGAAGCAAAACTCACATAACAGCTGTCTGGTTCAGGAACAGTAATGTTAGGGTCACTTGTAAGGCGAGGACTATCTAATTGGCACGTTTAACCATTTAAAAATGTATAAAAATGTAATTTCCCTCAGAGGAATTAAAGGTCGTAAAAAGGGGCAAAACTCACTTAAGAACTGCCCCCCTTAGCAACGGAAATTTTGGCCTCAATTGTCGGCACAAGCAGGTGAACTTGGAACTTGTCATGTTGTCCTTGACTAAATAAGCCTCTGAATAATGAAACTGTAGAAAAGCTGAAGCCTGTTTGGTGTTTTCTAATTATTTCTTTTAATGATCACCTTCTTAAAAATGTTGGATTACTGCTTTCAGCAGTTCAGCTGAAGCAGCCAGCAACGCAGTATTTTTCACGGACGCTGTCAACCGTGTTTTTTTTTTACTTTTAAAAGAGAATTTAAAATGTACAGAACTACAATTATTTCTTCCAGACAAGTTTAGAGGGGGGGGGGGGAGTGTCTCCTCTCAAGGGTTATATATCTTGTAAATGCGGTATAGTAAATTAGCTTGTGGCCTCGGCGGCAAATAAAAACATATATTTAAAACTGAAGCACGGATGATTTTCAATTAAAAGATCAGTTTAAAAGACTAATCTTTTAAAGACTAACATGGCTAATGCAGTAATTTTGTTTGCTTTGAAAGTGTTGCCTTTTAACTGGTTATTATATTCTGTAGGATTGGAAATCTAAAGTGAATCTCTCTGGCCTCTGGCCTGAGGCACAGAGTTCAAATAGTGCTGAAGCAGCTCTCATTTCTGAGATGGATGTGTACAATCCATTTCTCCATTCTCCCTTTTCCCAAGACATTAAGCCTCTGAGCTTTGACCCTTGGCTTGGCTGTTTCTCTCCAATGTAGCCACTCCAGTTGTGTCGAGGTTACTGCCTTATCTCCATCAGCCTGGCAGTGGCGTTTGGAAGGTGTAGTTAAGAGACGTGGTTCAAACTATTTGCCCTTTTGGCTTCACCTTCCCACGGCCTCCTTTTAACTTTCACAGAGCTCGGATCTTGATAGAATCAAGATCACATGAAGTGTTAGTACCACTTTACAAGGCCTTGGTAAGGCCACACTTGGAATACTGCATCGAGTTTTGGTCACCGCGATGTAAAAAAGATGTTGAGACTCTAGAAAGAGTGCAGAGAAGAGCAACAAAGATGATCAGGGGGACTGGAGGCTAAACCATAGAAGGAACGGTTGCTGGAATTGGGTATGTCTAGTTTAATGAAGAGAAGGACGAGGGGGGACAGGATAGCAGCCTTCCAATATCTCAGGGGCTGCCCCAAAGAAGAGGGAGTCAAGCTATTCTCCGAAGCGCCTGAAGGCAGGACAAGAAGCAATGGATGGAAACTAATCAAGGAGAGAAGCAACCTAGAACTAAAGAGAAACCTCCTGACAGTTGGAACATTTAACCAGTGGAACCACCTGCCTCCAGAAGCAGTGAATGCTCCAACACTGGAAGTCTTTAAGAAGAGACTGGACAGCCATTTGCCTGAAATGGTATAGGGTTTCCTGCCTGAGCAGGGGGTTGGACTAGATGACCTCTAAGGTCCCTTCCAACTTTATTATTATTATTATTATTATTATTGATCATCGCACAGTCAGCCAGATGTTCAGATTGGATCTGGCATTTTGTCTACCTATCGAGTCCTTACCCAGGACCTGGGATAGGCAGATGTGGATGTTTGATGGTATTACAGATATCGTCGCAGGATGGAGGCAGTTCCTAGTAAGGCCGCCTTTTGCAATTGACTAATAGCGAATTTGTCAATGCCAATGGTGTTCAAGTGGTGCTCCAGTTGTTTTGGGATTGCACCCAAGGCGCCTATGACTATTGGTACTACCCTTGCTTGCTTTTGCCACAGTCTTTCTATTTCTATTTGTAGGTCTTTGTATTTTGTGATCTTTTCCAGTTCTTTCTCGTCTATTCTGCTATCTCCAGGCACTGCCACGTCCACTATCCAGACTTTTTTGTCTTTCTTATCGACAATTGTTAAGTCTGGGGTGTTATGTTGCAGGTGCTTGTCTGTTTGAATTCTGAAGTCCCAGAGCAGTTTAATTTTATCATTTTCTATGACTTTCTCTATTATATGATCCCACCAGTTTTTGCTTAAAGGCAAATGATATTTTTTGCAGATCTTCCAAAGCACCATTGTTGCTACTTTGTCATGCCGCTGCTTGTAGTCAGTCTGTGCAATCTTCTTGCAACAGCTTACCAAGTGGTCCACTGTTTCTTCAGCTTCTTTGCATAGGCGGCACTTACTGTCTGTTGCTGTCTTCTCAATTTTGACTTTGTGTGCATTTGTCCTTAAGGCTTGGTCTTGTGTAGCCAGAATTAGTCCTTCGGTCTCTTTCTTCAATTTTTCTGGTCTTAGCCATTGCCAGGTTTTATTATCTGCTTTCCCAGCTATTTTTTTCACGTATTGGCCATGTAGTGCTTTGTCTTCCCATGCCTCTATTCTGTTCTTCATTTGGTCTTTCTTGTAGGCCAGTTTGGTCTCTCCTGTAGTTAGTAAGCCTTCCTGATATACTAATTTCAGTGCATCTTCACCATTGTTCTTCAGATATTCTTCCAAAGCCATTTTTTCTTCTTCAACCATCTGATGTACTTGTAGCATTCCACGCCCACCTGTTTGCCTTGGTAGATAAAGTCTAGCAATGTCACTGCGTGTCCAAGCCAAACTCCATTACAATATCTTGGCTGTATATACGGACAGTGTTGAGCAGCAATTCTATTTCAGATGATGTTTTTCCATACAGCTTCAGATCATCCATTATTATTATTATTATTATTATTATTATTATTATTATTATTATTATGGATCATCGCACAGTCAGCCAGATGTTCAGACTGGATTTGGCATTTTGTCTACCTATCGAGTCCTTATCAAGGACCTGGGATAGGCAGATGTAGGTGTTTGATGGTATTACAGGTATCGTCGCAGGATGGAGGTGGTTCCTAGTAAGGCCTCCTTTTGCAATTTTATTATTATTATTATTATTATTATTATTATTATTATTATTATTATTATTATTATTATTATTTAGCGGAAAACAAAAGGAAGTAGTACAGTATTCAGGTAGCTTTTGAAGGCAATTCTTTCGTCCTTCTTGGTTCTTCTTTTGAATCTGTTTTGAATTGTGGCAGGAAAAGTCATAAAAGGGGGCAGTCCGAGCAAGTTGGTTAGCGGGACCATCATCATAATAGCAGCAGTAGGAGGGGATGGTTTCACGTACTTACCTGCCTCCTGCGTGGCCCGGGTATTGGGCTGTGGCCCGGAGGTTGGGGACCCCTGCTTTATAGCACCCTCTGAGCAGTTTACAACTTCCCCATATTGCCCCCAACAGTCTGGGTCCTCGTTTTACTGAGCTCGGAAGGATGGGAGGCCGAGTCAACCTTGAACCGTTCAAAATCAAACTCCTGGCTGTGGGCAGCGTTAGCCTGCAATGCCACATTCTGACCACTGCGCCGTCACAGCTCCCAATTTACGGCTTCTATTGACGCTGGAATGTTTGATAGTTGAGCGAAGCGGATGTGTTAAGCGAGATGTAACGCGACTTCTTCGCTCAGCGGCCACAGATTTTGATGGTGAAATGATCTCCCGTGTTGTTAAGCGGACAGAGTAAAAGAACGGCCTGCCCGAGAGACTCGGATAAACACAGGGCTGAAATCCTGCGGCAGGCAGCCCTTTTGCTCTCAAAAGAGGCTGTCTGAAAAAAAATAATCTGTCCGAAAATCCAGGCAGGATTTTGTTTGCATGACTGGGGCGTTTTCAGCCAGCCCCCAAACACAAAAGGAGTCCTCCACATTTCTGGGGGCTGGTTGCAAACGTGCCGTCTTACAAACACTCTGTACCAAAATCCTTTTTTTAAAAAAAAAATGTTTTATTAAATTTTTAATTTTACATTTAAGTATTTGAAAAGCCACGTGGCGGCTGGGTTAATCGATAATACAATGACATACAAGTATCTTTAGTTCCAATCTCAAGCTGCTACATTAAATTTTTCCTCTCTTTTCCCCTTAGTGTTTACTGTCTCCTGTTTAAAACTAATATAATTCTTATTAAGTCAGTTCAATAAAAACGACATTCTTACATTTATCAACAATTTTTGGCTTATGCGTATCCTTATTATTTTAACATTCCGTCTTTATAGATAATGTCCTAATTAGTTTCCCCCAATTTTTAATTTCCCGTTAATATTTAACTTAACATTTAATAATAATAAGAAGAATAAAGCTGGAAGGGACCCTGGAGGGCATCTAGTCCAACCCCCTGCTCAGGCAGGAAACCCTATACCATTTCAGACAAATGGCTGTCCAGTCTCTTCTTAAAAACTTCCAGTGTTGGAGCATTCACCGTTTCTGGAGGCAGGTTGTTCCACTGGTTAATTGTTCTAACTGTCAGAAGTTTCTCCTTAGTTCTAGGTTGCTTCTCTCTTTGATTAGTTTCCATCCGTTGCTTCTTGTCCTGCCTTCAGGCGCTTTGGAAAATAGCTTGACTCCCTCTTCTTTGGGGCAGCCCCTGAGAGATTGGAACACTGCTATCATGTCCCCCCTCGTCCTTCTCTTCATTAAACTAATACCCAATTCCAGCAGCCGTTCCTTGTATGCTTTAGCCTCCAGTCCCCTGATCACCTGTTGCTCTTCTCTGTACTCTTTCTAGAGTCTCAACATCTTTTTAATATTTAATATTTATAGTTTCCCAAGTTTTAAGTAACCAAAGTTCCCGCCTGGTTTTCCAGATGGAGATTTTTTTCAGCCAGTGTCCAGGAACCAAAGAGTCCTGTCGACAGGTGGCAGCAGCTTGTAACCTTCCCTGCTGGCTTGCCCATTGACTTTCTGGGGAAGCTGGCGGGAAAGATTGCACACAACAATAAACAGGATAGTAGGGTGCTTGGCAACCAGTCATAAGCGCTGACAGGTTGCCAAGCACTCCCTTTGTTCAGCACCGTTGTCATATTCAGACAGTCACTGAATGAATGGTTGTTAGGTGATGGCTACCCGAAAGGCTACATTAGCAGCATTTTTCAAGGCTGAGCGTGCAAATCTCTGAGCAATACAGGAGAATATTTGCATTTCAGTATTTGAAATGAGGGCTCCTTGGTGCTCGATGAGCTTGCTTGTTTTCTTGCAGACGTTTCATGAGCCACACTAGGTAACGTCATCAGTGCTCAAAGGGAGTGGGGATTGTAGAGAGGAGGAGGAGGAGGAGGAGAAAGACTATGGAATTCTTGGTGCTCCCTGTGCTTGCTTGTTTTCTTGCAGACGTTTCATGAGCCACACTAGGTAACGTCATCAGTGCTAGTAGAGGGTAGGGTTTGCTCTCAGTTTATATCATAGCGTTAGAGACCGAGTGCCCCAAAACCGCCCCGCCCCATCGCTCCGCCCCACCCACTCCACCCCCGCCCTGCCCCCGCCCCACCTCCCAGGCCACCCACCCCCTACACAGCCCACCGCAGATTGCTCAGGCGGCCCTGCAGTGCCATGGTGGCCACGCCCTCCAATCGCGCCCCGCATCATCTGCGCGCAATAGGGCGTGAGGGCGGAGTCTTGTCCCTGTTGCCCAGCTGCCATGTGCTTGGCTGCATTGCTCCGTGCCCAGGGGCGACTCTTCTCGGGCGACGGCTCTGAGTGCCGCCACTGGCACGCGTGCCACAGGTTTGCCACCACTGTTATAGTGTCAGGGGTGGTAGGTGCGGTCTTGGAGATTCTTTGATTGGGTTGTTTGCTGTTTGTTTGAAAGAACTATAATAACAACAACAAAACAACAACAACAATAATAATAATAATAGTTGAAATGGACCTTGGAGGTCATGTAGTCCAACCTCCTGCTCAGGCAGGAAACCCTGTACCATTTCAGACAAATGACTGTCCAGCCTCTTCTTAAAAACTTCCAGTGTTGGAGCACTCACCGCTTCTAGAGGCAGGTGGTTCCACTGGTTAATTGTTCTGCCAGGAAGTTTCTCCTTATTTCCAGGTTGCTTCTCTCTTTGGTAAGTTTCCATCCCTTGCTTCTTGTCCTGCCTTCAGGTGCTTTGGAGAATAATCTAACCCCCTCTGCCTTGTGGCAGCCCTTGTGGCAGATACTGGAACACTGCTATCATGCCTTCAGCTACTCTGGAGAATAGCTTGACTCCCTCTTCTTTGGGGCAGCCCCTGAAGTACTAGAACACTGCGATCATGTCCCCCCCTCATCCTTCTCTTCATTAAACTAGACATACTCAATTCCAGCAACCGTTCCTTATGTGTTTTAGCCTCCAGTCCTCCGATCTTCTTTCTTGCTCTTCTCTGCACTCTTTCTAGAGTCTCAACATCTTTTTTACATCGTGGGGACCAAAACTGGATGCAGGATTTCAAGTGTGGCCTTACCAAGGCCTTGTAAAGGGGTATTAACATTTCACGTGATCTTGATTCTGTCCCTTTGTTAATGCAGCCTAGCACTATGTTGGCCTTTTTGGCAGCTGCAGCACACTGCTGGCTCCTATTTAAGTGATTGTCCACTAGGACTCTGAGGTCCCTCTCACAGTTACTACTATTGAGCCAGGTACCCCCTATACCTGTGCATTTGGTTTGTCAAACAAGCTAACAGTAAACACACCCAACCAAAGAAACTACGTGGCCACCATCACTGACAGGACAAGCCACAAGAATGCAGGTCGTCCTCGGCTTACAACCACAATTGAGCCCAAAATTCCTGCTGCTAAGTGAGACATTTGTTAAGCGAGCTTGGCCCCATTTTTACGACCTCTCTGGCCACATTTTTTGTGAAGCGAGTCCCTGCAGTTAAGTTGCTCAACACGGCTGTCCAGTGAATCTGGCTCCCCCCCCCCCCCGATCGGCTTTTGCTTGTCAGAAAGCCGTGAAAGGGGGGGTCACGTGACCCCCCCCGGAGACACGGCAACCGTCGTAAGTACGAGACGGTTACCAAGCGTCTGAATTTTGATCCC
This sequence comes from Crotalus adamanteus, assembly GCA_039797435.1. Taxonomy (NCBI): domain Eukaryota; kingdom Metazoa; phylum Chordata; class Lepidosauria; order Squamata; family Viperidae; genus Crotalus; species Crotalus adamanteus. Next base: position 122,360,288 of record CM077921.1, read on the forward strand.
GTGGCTGTGGAGATTCTGTAAGAGTCGTTAAGTGTAAAAAACGGTCATTGGTTTACTTTTCTCAGCGTCATCGTAACTTTGAACGGTCACTAAACGCGCTGCTGTAAATCGAGGACCGCCCCTATTAACTGGCGGCAAAGCCCACTCCCTTTTTGTCCTGGTGATGTTACCTATTTCGAGTGATGAAGCGTCTGCAAGAACACAACCAAGCTCAGAAATCTCCTATCATTGCCTGAGAAGGTTGTGTGTGTGTCTCTGTGTGTGTCCACCCATTATGCAGCTGCATGTTATGGCCCCTCTTAAATGGCCTCTCTTATCTGATCCCTAGATAGCATTTCCTCTCCCCCCACCCTCCCAATTCCAGTGTCATTCACATGTACCACTACAACAGTGGTTCTTAACCTGGGCGATATCGCCTCCTAGGGGGCGATTTTGTTTTTCAAGGGGGTGATGGAACGAAAAGGGGCGACGTGGGGGCAAAGGAACGAAAAGGGGGCGATAGGGGGGCGATGGCGCGAGGAGTTTTGGGGACACTTTTGAGATTTTTTTCATACAGTGAATCGCTGTATATCTGTTGTACAAAAACATCAGATGATCGCTATTAGTAGATTGAAATTGTGTTTTCAAATGTTCCTCCAGCTAGCTTCAGTACGGAACGCCGTACATATGTGAAGACGCATCGCTTATCTCCATGCGCGTTGCGCAGCAGCCTCTACCCATACAGTGGCGCGCCATTGGCCAGAATATGGGAGATATGGGGAAAAGATTGGAAATAAATGATTTGCATCGATATGTCCTGATGACAGTTTTAAAGAAAACAAAAAAAGCGTTTGCATAAATTGAAGAATTATTTCCTATGTTGTGATTGAGAGGTTATGTTGGGGGAGGGGGGCGATGACAACTTCCTCATTGGCTCAAGGGGGCGATTCGTTCAAAAAGGTTAAGAACCACTGCACTACAACACCCCAGAAAGTGTGAAGGAAGACATACACACACACACACCCCCAAACACCTCAAACCATTCAGATTTGTTTGAGTTTAGCCAAAGCCCATTTTTCCCCATCCATTCCCCCCCCCCAGGCTGATGCTGGGTTTCTCTCTCTCTTTTGTTTGAAGCCATAGCTAATAAACTATTATTAAAACCAGTTGCGAATTCGAATGGTCTCACATACGTTACTATTCTCTCAAGGGCTGACAAGTAATTCAGCAGGAAAGTCCAGGGCAGGGGTAGGCAACCTTGGCTATTTTATGACTCGTGGACTTCAACTCCCAGAATTCCTGAGCCAGCATGGGGGAACTATGGCCCCTTCATGACTCGTGGACTTCAACTCCCAGAATTCCTGAGTCAGCATGAGGGAAATTTTGGCCCCTTCATGACTTGTGGACTTCAACTCCCAGAATTCCTCAGCCAGCATGGTGGAACTATGGCCCCTTCATGACTCGTGGACTTCAACTCCCAGAATTCCTGAGCCAGCATGGGGGAACTATGGCCCCTTCATGACTTGTGGACTTCAAGTCCCAGAATTCCTGAGCCAGCATGGGGGAACTATGGCCCCTTCATGACTTGTGGACTTCAAGTCCCAGAATTCCTGAGCCAGCATGGAACTACAGCCCCTTCATGACTTGCGGACTTCAGCTCCCAGAATTCCTGAGCCAGCATGGGGGAACTATGGCCCCTTCAAGACTTGCGGATTTCAACCCCCAGAATTCCTGAGCCAGCATGAGGGAACCATGGCCCCTTCATGACTCGCGGACTTCAACTCCCAGAATTCCTCAGCCAGCATGAGGGAACTATGGCCCCTTCATGACTCGTGGACTTCAACTTCCAGAATTCCTGAGCCAACCACGCTGAGGGGAAAGGGAGAGGTTTCCAAGCTGAGCCATGCCGGCTCAGGAATTCTGGGAGTTGAACTCTACGAGTCATAAAAGAGCGAAGGTTGCCTACCCCTGGTCCAGGGTATCATATTAGCTATGCAAAAATCAGATTGTGTAATAGATGGCAGCAAGGAGTGTAGAGGTTTCTGTATGGCCCTTCTGCCTTGGAATAAAGGTAGTCCTTGGTTTACGACTACAACTGAGCCCAAAATTTCGGTCGCTAAGCAAGAGAGTTGAGTTTGGCCCCATTTTACAACCGTTTGTGCCATGTCGTTAAGCGAACCACTGCAGTTATTAAGTTAGACACACGGTTGTTAAATGACTCTTGTCTTCCCCATTGACTTTGCTGGTCAGAAGTTTGCAAAAGGGGGATCGCGTGACCCCGGGGACACTGTGACCGTCATAAATACAGGCCAGTTGCCAAGTTCGGGACAATTTTTTTAGGCAGCATTTTCAGTTTGCCAACGGCTTGAGTCGAACGTCAAAGCTATTACTTCTACGTCAAAGTGATTACATTTAGAACACAAAGTCAGCTGTTTGGCCTTTTTCCGTGCATGCCATTTTATGCCCTATAAATAATAACTTTGATTTGCTGCCCTATAGGTGCAGAAAAAAGATTGAAGAATTCTTAAAAAAAAAAATATCCACAGTAGTCGCCTGATTCTTCTCTGCAGGTCTAACCAAGGAGAATGAGGAAATTGTGTTGATGTTATTCTCTTTCAGCACATCTGTGTATTTGTCTGTCTAAGCTGGCTTCTCTGCCAACAAAAGAGATTTCAGACCATGCTTTTTTTTTTTTTCAGATTATGCTTCATTGGCTTTCTTACCAATGAGAAGGAGGAACTTATAAACATTTTTAAGCAAACATTTTCCTCCACTTTACATCCGGGTGTCCACCTTTGGGAACTTTTAAGACTTGTAGACCTCAATTCCCAGAATTCATGCTGGCTAGGGAATTCCACAAGTTTTAAAATGACCAAGGTTGGACACCACTGTTTTAAACTGTGGAAGGAATGCACAACTATCAATGTTAATGCTAAGGTTAAGAACAAATCATATTTTTTTAAATACTTTTTAATTGGGGCTGCCATGGAGAGGTCCTAAGGGACTGCGAGGCAAGCAACTTGAAATAAATAGTGGTAAGAATAACAATAATAATAGAGTTGGAAGGGACCATGGAGGTCAGCTAGTCCAGCCCCCTGCTCAGGCAGGAAACTCTTTATCATTTCAGACAAATGGTTGTCCAGTCTCTTCTTATAAAACTTCCAGTGTTGGAAGAGTCACAACTTCTGGAGGCAGATGGTTCCATGGATTAATTGTTCCAACTGTCAGGAAATTTCTCCTTAGTTCCAGGTTGCTTCTCTCTTTGGTTAGTTTCCATCTGTTGCTTCTTGTCTTGCCTTCAGGTGCTTTGGAGAATAGCTTGACTCCCTCTTATTTGGGGCAGCCCCTGAGATATTGGGATACTTCTATCATGTCTCCCCTATTTCTTCTTTTCTTTAGACTAGTCAAACCCAAGTCCTGCAGCCATTCTTCGTATGTTTTGGTCTCCAGGCCTTTCATCATCTTAGTTGCTCTTCTCTGAACTTTTTCTAAGTTCTCAACATCTTTTTTGTGATATGGTGATCAAACTTGGCTGCAGTATTCCAGGTGTGGTCTTACTACGGTTTTATAAAGCGGTAATAATACTTCGCGTGATCTTGATTCTGTGCCTCTGTTTATACAACCCAGGATTGTATTAGCTTTTTTGGCTGCTGCTGCAGCACACTGCTGGCTCATGGTCGAGTGATCGTCCACTCGGATGCTACATTTCCCTGGAATGACAAAAACATATTGTGATGCCCCGATGCACGCTTCCATCCCTTATGTATTTGTGCGCTGTGTTCTGAACATTTGTGCACAACCGGGTGGAGTTTGTGTCATTTGCTGCTCTCTTCTCCCCATAGGTGCCGCCGGGCATGGCCCATTAGCTGAATTAGTCTTGTAGAATTCTGTTGGGACGCCTTGTCCTGGATCCTAAGGACAATTAAGCGTAGTAATGAGAAGAGACATCAAAATGCCACCCACAAATCTCAATGCATTTTTGGCCCAAGTCATCTTAAGACATACATTCAAGCGTTTACGTTTCACATTGCCATAGTGATCATTTTTATCTTTTTCCTGTTAAAAGCAATTAAAAATGAACTCAGGGTTGTTGTTGTTTTCCTGTGGGAAGGTAATTAATGAAACGCCTCTTAATTATGTTACAATCCCACATCAAGTCTTTTTTTGCCATATCGTTACCGGCGGATACTATGGATAAATATATATATGTACATGTGGTGTGTACAGCAACAGCATTTAGACTTTTGTACTGCTTTATAATGCTTTACAGCAATGGACCTCAACATTTCTGGTTCCACAGACTGGCAGTGGGGAGAAGGTAGAGAAGATAGTTTTGTGTGCACCCACTACTTGCACAAATGAAGCTTTGCGTGCTCACCTGCTTGCGCAGCCCGGTTCCCAATCAGAGTTGGGGACCTCTGTTTTACAGCATTCTCTAAGACAGTGGTTCTCAACCTTTTTAATGCCGCAATCCTCAACCGGTCGTAAGTCGAGGACTACTCAACCGGTCGTAAGTCGAGGACTACTCAACTGGTGCAGCACCGTTTGCAGAATGGGACTTTGGGCGGGCTCAGCAGGGCAGTGACAGCCTGGACAATTCCTATTGGCTTTTGAAAGCCAATAGAATTAGACTCTATTCAAGAGAGTCTATTCTATTGGCTTTCAAAAGCTAATAGAATAAAAGGGAGTAGCCCAGCTAAGGAAAAGGGGGAAAAATGGCGGACTACGTTGTTTGGCGACCCCCGTGAAATGGTCGTTCGACCCCAAATGGGGTCCCGACCCACAGGTTGAGAACCACTGCTCTAAGAAAATGACCCCCAACCTTTTGAGCAGCAGGGACCAGTTCTGTGGAGAGAGGTTTTTCCATGGACCGGAGGAGGTATGGTTTTGTGTGCTGCCTGCATCCCCATTTGCTTGTTTGTGTGGACCGGTTGCTGGCATGCCCCGGCCTCATACCGGTCCACAGATTGAGGGTTGGAGACCCTGCTCTAAGAGGAATAGAAATAGAAATAGAATAGAATAGAATGGGACCCTGGAGGTAATAATAATGATAAAGTTGGAAGGGACCTTGGAGGTCTTCTAGTCCAGCCCCCTGCTCAAGCAGGAGAAACTATACCGTCTCAGACAGGTGGTTGTCCAGTCTCTTCTTAAAAATCTCCAGTGATGGGGTACTCACAGTTTCTGGTGGCAAGTTGTTCCACTGGTTAATTTTCCTCACTGTCAGGAAGTTTCTCTTTGATTCCAGGTTGCTTCTCTCCTTGATCAGTTTCCAACCATTGTTTCTCCTCCTGCCCTCTGGTGCTTTGGAGAATAATTTGACACCTCTTCTTTGTGGCAGCCCCTCAAATACTGGAACACTGCTATCATGTCTCCCCTCTTTCTTCCTTTCTTTAGACTAGCCAAAGCCAAGTCCTGCAGCCGTTCTTCGTATGTTTTAGTCTCCAGGCCTTTGACCATCTTATCTGAAATGGTGTAGGACAGTGGTGGCGAACCTATGGCACGCGTGCCAGAGGTGGCACTCGTAGCCCTCTTTGTGGGCACCCGTGCCATTGCCCCAGCCTCGCCTCCCCCCGCGACCCCCTCCTCACCAGCAGCCCCCCTGGAGGAGAGTCGCCCCTGAGCATGGCCCATGTGGAGCAGCGCAGCAAAGGACATGGCAGCCAGGCAGTGTAGACAAGACTCTGCCCTCCCGCCCCATCACGCACAGTTGACGCTGCGGGGCGCGAGCATGGCCATGGCGATGCTGGGCTGCATGGGTGAGTGGCCCTGTGGGCAGGGGGGGAGGGGGGCTTGAGCGGGGGCAGGGCAGGGTGCTGAGCAGGGGCGGGGGCAGTTTTGGGGCACTCGGTCTCTAAAAGGTTCGCCATCACTGGTGTAGGGCAGTGATGGCGAACCTTTTAGAGACCGAGTGCCTAAACTGCAACCCAAAACCCACTTATGCATCGTCGGGTGCCGGGTGGGTGTGGCCCATTGGGTGGGCGTGGCTGCGGTGGTAACGGCAGACTGGGTGGGACTAAAAAGTTCAATCAATCAATTCCAACTTTGCAAGATCTTTTTTTTCCCCCAAGAAGTTGAAATTGGCTGATTGATTGAACCTTTTTTTTTTTTTTTTTTGTACATGGTGAAGGCCTAAAGCGAAAAGGTTTTATAAAACCCAGCTGAAGGCCTAGGACAGGGGCGACAGCGCATGTGCCCACAGAGAGGGCTCTGAGTGCCGCCTCTGGCACCCGTGCCATAGGTTCGCCATCACTGGCATAGGGTCTCCTGCCTGAGCAGGGGGTTGAACTAGAACAGTGGTTTTCAACCTGTGGGTCAGGACCCCATTTGGGTTCGAACGACCATCTCACAGGGGTCGCCAAACAAGGCTGTCCGCCATTTTTTCCCCCTTTTCTTTGGCCACGCCCCTGGCACCCGGTGATGTATAAGTGGTTGGGGGTCACCACAACATGGGGAACTGTATTATGGGGTCGCGGCATTAGAAAGGTTGAGAACCACTGAACTAGAAGGCCTCCAAGATCCCTTCCAGATTCTATCCTATCCTATCCCTATCCCTATCCTATTCTAGCATTTAGAAGTTCTTTGTGATGGCCCAGGTGGTCAAGGCAAGGCAGACTTTTGGAGAGTCCTTTATTGTCCTCAAGAAGTGTTCAACCAGCGGCCCTTGAATGACCAGTAGGCTCCACCCCACACTACCCTGAAGGCAGCCACCCTCAGTTCCCCAAACAACAGACCTCATGTTACCAGGGAAGTCGAGAAGGCAAAGTCCAGGTAGGAGAGAAATGGCCGTCCTCAGGGCAACGCACAAGGTACAAGGCCAAAGGCCGTTCTTGAAGGTAAAGCCAAACAAAGGACAAAAGCAGTTCACAAGGTTATTAGGGGTAAGCTTCTCCTTAAGTTACTCCCCTCCAGGTGTTCCTTGTGAGGAGGGGTGTTGCAGCCTCCTTCCAAGTAGCCTTGCAGCCCCTCTCTGAGCTTGCCTCTGCTCCAGCTCTCCATGCCCTTGGATCAGTGAAGGAGGCAGCTGTTCCTCATCAGAGGAGATTGGCTGCCTATCAGCCCCACTGCCTGTCAGCAGCCGATCCTCTCTTGTGGCTGTGCAGGCAGGCAGTTCTCGGTCTGGTCAACCACCTCCCGCAATGATTGCGGGGCCTGGGACAGCCTCGGCCTCAGCCTCAGCCCCTGGCCTCTCCAAATAGGCCAAAGAAAATGTGCCATCCTTGTTGGATGGGCTTCTTCTTCTTCTTCTTCTTCTTCTCCTGCTTCTTCTTCTTCTTCTTCTTCTTCTTCTTCTTCTTCTTCTTCTTCCCTCCTCCTTCTCCTTCTTTCTCCTCCTCCTCCTACTCCTTCTCTTTCTTTCTCCTCCTCCTCCTCCTCCTTCTTCCTCTTCCTCTTCCTCTTCCTCCTCTTCTTTCTCTTCTCCTTCTTCTCCTTTTTCTCCTCCTCCTCCTCCTCCTCCCTTGTATGAGACAAGATTATTATTTTCGGCAAAGGAAGCGTGGCAGCAGCGATGTGTAGATATATAACCCATGTTAGAACTAACACGATGCCTTCTTAGATTTGGGAACAAAACATAGAATAGATTAGTGTTCGTGCAACAGTAGCGACCAACCAGAGATTATTAGAAGTCCCAGAGACTTTATAACGAGTTGCACAAATGATGAGAAATTGAATCCCTGTGTTCACAGACACTTTTTAACACAAGGACCCATGTATCAGCTATTTTAATGCTCTGTATTTCTTTGACAGCTTTGAGTGGAAATTCTGGGAACTAAAATCTGGAGGGGGGTGGTAGTAGTAGTAGTAGTAAGGAGGAGGAGGATCTTGGAGGTCATCTAGTCCAACCCCTGCTCAGGCAGGAAACCCAGTACCATTTCAGACAAATGGCTGTCCAGTCTCTTCTTAAAAACTTCCAGTGTTGGAGCATCCACAGCTTCTGGAGGCAGGTTGTTCCACTGGTTAATTGTTCTCACTGTCAGGAAATTTCTCCTTAGTTCAGTGTTTCTCAACCTTGACAATTTTAAGGCATGTGGACTTCAACTCCCAGAATTCCACAGCCAGCAATGCTGGCTGTGGAATTCTGGGAGTTGAAGTCCACATGCCTTAAAATTGTCAAGGTTGAGAAACACTGCCTTAGTTCCAGGTTGCTTCTCTCTTTGGTTAGTTTCCATCCATTGCTTCTTGTTCTGCCTTCGGGTGCTTAGGAAAATAAGTTGACCCCCTCTTCTTTTTAGCAGCCCCCCCAAATATTGGAGGACTGCTATCATATCACCCCCTCATCTGTCTCTTCATTAAACTAGACCAAGGGTAGGCAACCTTGGCCCCTTCATGACTTGCGGACTTCAACTCCCAGAATTCCTGAGCCAGCATGGGGGAACTATGGCCCCTTCATGACTCGTGGACTTCAACTCCCAGAATTCCTGAGCCAGCCTGGCTCAGCTTGGAAATTCTCCCTTTCCCCTCAGCATGGCTGGCTCAGGAATTCTGGGAGTTGAAGTCCACGAGTCATAAAAGAGCCAAGGTTGCCTACCCCTGGACTAGACATACCCAATTCCAGCAACCATTCCTTATATGTTGTATCCCTTATAAAGTGGTGTCCCTTACAAAATTTCCCAAGTCACAATTACACACTTGTCACGGAGAACTAGGAATGGTTCTAAATGGTTACCTTTCTATCTAGCGCCCCCAAAGTATGGTCCAGGAGCACCCCAGATCTTGGCTGATTATCCGTAGCCCTAATTTTCAAAGCAACTATAACAATGGGAGGGCAAAGCGTTTCTGGATCCATTCAGAATTCATTTTCCTCTGTTCAGCCTGAGCTACTGGGAAAAAAAAAACATGGCTGAAATCTCTCTGCCCACTCACCCAGTGTTATTGTTGTGTCTTCAGCTTTCAGAAGCCTCCGGGCTGTTCTCCATTTTTCACAATTTGCAGGAGGCAGTTACTGTGCCAGTGTCTCATTCCCACTGGTCTTTGATCAAGCTCCATGAAATAGGAGATGCAGGGGGGAAAAAAAGAATAGCTGTTTGTAGCTGGCCATTCGGGAAGAGGTTGCTTGCAGTAAGTTTAAATACCAGACGAGGGGTTCTCCATGTCATTAGCTGGATTGACTTTTCAGCCTAGCTTCCCCGCCAAGGGGATTGTGGAGACGTCAGACATTTTACAAAGGGTTGTGTCCCTGTGGGAAGGAAACGTTAAGACGCTGAGCCGTGGGTGGTTGAGATGCATTTCTCTGTTCGTATCAGTTGGACATTTTTATTCGATTTCTTTTTTTTTTCCAGGTCTATTCCACACTGGGGCATTTGCCACGGGTGTTTGGGAAAAAAGCCATTTGCAAAATTGACCATACCACATACAGAATGGATTGATTGATTGACTGACTGATTTAGAGGCTGTGGTTTTGGTTTTTTTTTATTCCAGTCGACTAGATTTTCTCCATGATGATCCATATCCCCAACACTAACAAATTATGTGTGTGGGTGTGAGAGAGAGAGTGCGAAGAGGGGAGGGAGAAAGGAAGAAAGGAAGATGCAAGGGAGGAAGGAAGATGGGAAGGAGGAAGGAAGATGGGAGGGAGGGAGGAAGGAAGGAAGATGGGAGGGAAGGAAGAAGGAAGAAAGGAAGATGGGAGGGAGGGAGGAAGGAAGAAAGGAGGGAGGAAGGGAAGGAGAAAGGAAGGAAGGAAGATGGGAGGGAGGGAGAGAGAAGGAAGGAAGGAAGATGGGAGGGAGGGAAAGAGGAAGGAAGGAAGATGGGAGGGAGAGAGGGAAGAAGGAAGAAAGGAAAATGGGAGGGAGGGAGGAAGGAATAAAGGAAGATGGGAGGGAGGAAGAAAGGAGGGAGGGAGGGAGGAAGGAGGGAGGGAGGGAGGAAAATGGGAGGGAAGAAGGAAGGAAGATGGGAGGGAGGAAGAGAGGAAGGAAGGAAGGAAAATGGGAGGGAAGAAGGAAGGAAGATTCAAGGAAGGAAGGAAGATAGGAAGGAGGGAAGAAGGAAGATGGGAGGGAAGAAGGAAGGAAGGAAGGAAGGAAGGAAGGAAGGAAGGAAGGAAGGAAGGAAGGAAGGAAGGAAAGATGTGCTTTATGAGATTTCTCAGCATTATTTTGAGAATACAGCTAGTCCTTATCACCAAAGTTGCCAGGCTGAGAAACAGAGAAGCTGCTCCAGCATCCAGTCTGTACGTTTCCTCTCGGTTGGTGATGTGGGTCCAGTTGAATAAATGGGAAGAGATACTGAGCGTGATTTCTGTTGAGAGGGAAACTTCTTGCTGGCAAAGATACTTTCATGGGAGCTGCTTGTTGCTTTTTTTCATGCAAAGAACTTGGTAGCCCATAATTTAATACTGTGCCTCCCCTGGTGTTATATTACGGTATGCTGTAAGTAATATTTCTTGAGTGAACTCCGAAATTTTGGCAGTGTGTGTGTGTGTGTGTGTGTGTGTGTATGTATGTATGAATGTATGTATGTATATATATATATGTTTTCTGAGGTTTTCGCGGGTGTTTGTATGTAGGTCTTTGGTTATTCGGGTTTTCTCCCACGTAAAATTGGAAGTGTCTTGGCGACGTTTCGACGAAGTCTCATTCGTCATCTTCAGTCTGGTGCTTTCAGCTTCGTGCTTCTAGGAGCAATGTGTGGTTGTAGCTGTTTCCTCCTTTTAACTGCCAGTGGGGGTTCATAAAAGCTATTCTCCAAAGCACCAGAAGACAGAACAAGAAACAACTGATGGAAACGAATCAAGAAGAGAAGCAACCTGGAACTAAGGAGAAACTTCTGACAGAACAATTAACCAGTGGAACAACCTGCCTCCAGAAGCGGTGAATGCTCCAACACTGGAAGTTTTTAAGAAGAGACTGGACAGCTACTTGTCCGAAATGGTATAGGGCAGTGTTTCTCAACCTTGACAATTTTAAGGCATGTGGACTTCAACTCCCAGAATTCCACAGCCAGCAATGCTGGCTGTGGAATTCTGGGAGTTGAAGTCCACATGCCTTAAAATTGTCAAGGTTGAGAAACACTGGTATAGGGTTTCTTGCCTGAGCAGGGGGTTGGACTAGATGACCTCCAAGGACCTTTCCAACTTGATGATGATGATGATGACAACGATGACTAGAGGGGACATGATAGCAGTCTTCCAATATCTCAGAGGTTGTTACAAAGAAGAGGGGGTCAAACTATTCTCCAAAGCACCTGAAGACAAAACAAGAATGGATGGAAACTAATCAAGGAGCGAAGCACTAAGGAGAAATTTCCTGACAGTTAGAACAATTAACCAGTGGAACAACTTGCCTCCAGAAGTTGTGGATGCTCCAATCCTGGAAGTTTTTAAGAAGAGATTGGACATCCATTTGTCTGAAATGTATAGGGTTTCCTGCCTGAGCAGGGGGTTGAAGTAGACCTCTAAGCTCCCTTCCAACTCTTATTACTACTACTACTACTACTACTACTACTACTACTACTACTACTACTACTACTACCACCACCACCACCACAATGGGTCAGTGTCTCCCTTCCATCTCCCATCTGATTTTTGTGAGGCGGGGATATCTGTAGTCCTCGACTTAACAGCCATTCACTTAGTGTAACTTCCGTTCAAAGTTACAACAGCCCTGAAAAAGGTGACTTATGGCCCCTTTTCATGCTTAACGACTGTCACAGCCTCTCCGTGGTCACGTGATCAAAATTCGGATACTTGACAACTGGTTCATATTTATGACGGTCGCAGTGTCCCGGGGTCTCAGGATCACCATTTGAAATCTCAACGGCATTGAAAAAAGTCACCTATGACCATTTTTCACACTTACGACCGTTGCCGCATCCCCACGGTCACGTGATCAAAATTTGGGGCTCGGTTGTGGTCGTAAGCCAAGGACTCCCTGTAATTGGCGACTTTCACCATTTAGAAATGTATAAAACAAGATAATTTCCCTCAGAGAAATGAAGGTTTCCATGGATAATTCAGGGAAGGGTCGTGCGACTCAGGCTTCTAATCGTGGAGAAGAGATGGCTGCCCATCATAACAGCACAGGAAAAAGCTTTGAAGTTAACTCTATAGGAAATCTAATTAAACCACTCCAACGAGAACTGAAGGCGGGATGGGATAAATCAGCGAAGTTGATTTGAAATGAGTTTGCAAGTCAGCTTGGACAAGTTAATAAACAGCCAACAGGATTGCCGTCTCCGTTTTCAGAGGTCACTCAGACTGCTAGCAAGGCACATGAGGTTGAGGTAAACCAGGGGTCTTCAAACTTGGCCCTTTTATGACTTGTGGACTTCAACTCCCAGAATTCCTCAGCTAGGCATGCTGGCTGAGGAATTCTGGGAGTTGAAGTCCGCACCTCTTAAAATGGCCGAGATTGAGAAACACCAGTTTAGCTCTTTCTAGCATTATTTTCCCCTCACATTATGTCAGGGCTCTTCAAACTTGGCCCTTTTATGACTTGTGGACTTCAACTCCCAGAATTCCTCAACTAGGCACGCTGGCTGAGGAATTCTGGGAGTTGAAGTCCACGCTTCTTAAAATGGTCAAGATTGAGAAACACCAGTTTAGCTCTTTCTAGCATTATTTTCCCCTCACATCATGTCAGGGGTCTTCAAACTTGGCCCTTTTATGACTTGTGGACTTCAACTCTTGTGGACTTCAGGCTGGCTGAGGAATTCTGAGAGTTGAAATCCGCAAGTCATAAAAAGGCCAAGTTTGAAGACTCCTGATGTAAGCCATTTTTTTGATACTGGAAACCTTGAAAATGATATTACCATCCTTAAATACAAATAATTTAAAAATTAGTATTAGCAAAGGTTAGGAAATAATTGGTGGGATATCATATCTTAAAGCCTAATGTGAGTGAAAGCAGGGGTGTCGGAACCTGGGCAACCTGGAGAGTTGTGGGTAGCTGGCTGGGGAATTCTGGGAGTTGAAGTCCACAAATCTTCAAGTTGGCAAGGTTGGACACCTCTGATTTAAAAGCTTTCAGACAAAGATATGGGATATGCTCATAAAGTCTTTACTCCTAAGTTCAAATGCAAAATATATTCTAATATAATCAGAATAGAGCTGGAGGGGACATTTGAGGTCTTCTAGTCCAGCCCCCTACTCAAGCAGGAGACTGTGCTGGCTCAGGAATTCTGGGAATTGAAGTCCACAAGTCATAAAAGAGCCAAGGTTGCCTACCCCTGCCCTATACCATTTTAGACAGTCTCTTCTTAAAATCTCCAGTGATGAAGCACCCACAACTTCTGGAGGCAAGTAGTTCCCCTGGTTTTGTTCTCACTGTTAGGAAGTTTCTCCTTAATTCCAGGTTACTTCTCTCCTTGATTGATGTAATTTGCAAAAAGGCTCAGGTGAAAGAATTCTGCATGTAGCTTGAGAACTAAAAGAGAGAAATTGAGATGGAGTTCAAGTGTTAATATATTTTTTTCCAAGTTATTATCCTGTCATGTTACAAAGAAGAAAAAAGCCTTCCAACCTCTGTCAGAGGCATTGTTAAAAAGAAGAATGTGTTGTGAATGGCGCCTTCCCTTTTTAATTGAATTCTGTTTCAACCACAAAGAAGGTAGATTATTTCAGGGTTTCAAGAGATGAATAAAGTCTTAACAAACCTATAGAACTTTTTTAATGAAGAGAACAGCCTTGGATGTTTAAAAAAAAAAACTGATATCCCTTTATGAGAAGAAGATGGGATGAATGCTCGTTGGCTTTTAAGACTTATAAAAAGAGAACATACCTTCACTCTCATCTTACACCCAAGCTACAGATAGACGCCACTATTGCAAACTTTATAAAAAGGTTGCTTGTTATAAATATTCAATGTGCATTTATATTAGTTGGGAAACAGACAAAATACAGAGAATTGGAGAGTATTACATAGATTACCATTTCAGACAAATGCTTGTTCAATCTCTTCTTAAAAATTTCCAGTGTTGGAGCATTCACTGCTTCTGGAGGCAGGTGATTAATTGTTCTGTCAGGAAATTCCTCCTTAGTTCCAGGTTGCTTCTCTCCTTGATTAGTTTCCATCCGTTGCTTCTTGTCCTGCCTTCAGGTGCTTTGGAGAATAGCTTGACTCCCTCTTCTTTGGGGCAACCCCTGAGATACTGGAAGACTGCTATCATGTCACCCCTCGTCCTTCATTAAACTGGACATACCTAATTCTACCAATCGTTCCTTATATGTTTTAGCCTCCAATGTCCCCTAATCATTTCTGTTGCTCTTCTCTGTACTCTTTGTAGAGCAGTGGTTCTCAACCTTTTTAATGCCGCGACCCCCAACCGGTCGTAAGTCGAGGACTACTCAACTGTTGCAGCACCGTTTGCAGACTGGGACTTTTGGCGGGCTCAGCAGGGCAGAGACAGCCTGGACAATTCCTATTGGTTTTTGAAAGCCAATATAATTAGACTCTATTCAAGAGAGTCTATTTTATTGGCTTTCAAAAGCCAATAGAATAAAAGGGAGTAGCACAACTAAGGAAAAGGGGAAAAAATGGCGGACTGCATTGTTTGGCGACCCCCGTGAAATGGTCATTCGACCCCAAATGGGGTCCTGACCCACAGGTTGAGAACCGCTGTTCTAGAGTCTCAATATCTTTTTTACATCCCGGTGACCAAAAGTGGATTCAGTATTGTAAGTGTGGCCTTCCCAAGGCCTTGTAAAGTGGTATTAACACTTCATGTGATATTGATTCTATCCCTCTATGTTAATGCAGCCTAGCACTGTATTGCCTTTTGTGGCAGCTGCAGCATACGGCTGGCTCATATTTAAGTGATTGTCCACTAGGACTCCAAGATCCCTTCGCAGTTACTGCTACTGAGTAAGGTACCATCTATACCAGGGGTAGGCAACCTTGGCTCTTTTATGACTCATGGAAACCTCTCCCTTTCCCCTCAGCATGGCTGGTTGAGGAATTCTGGGTGTTGAAGTCCACAAGTCATAAAAGAGCCAAGGTTGCCTACCCCTGATCTATACTGTACCTATGCAGGTGACCAGATTTGATTTTGTGATGGTCGTTAAGTGAGTTACTGCAGTTGTTATGTGGACCTCATGATCGTTAAGCAGATCAGTTGAGTCCAAATCCAGCTTATCCAATGGGTGTTTTTTTTGCTGGAAAATAGTAATAAAAAAATCACAAAATGTGACCACAAGACACTGCAATCAATTATAAATAAAAGCAGGATGCCAATTGCTCAAAATGCGTCCACATATGACCATGGAGGTGGTGAAGTAGTCGTAACTTCAAGGACAAGTCATAAGTAATATTCTTTTTGAGTCTTTTGCAATTTTGAACGGCTGTTAGGCGACAGATATTAAGTTGAGAACTGTCGGTAAACAAAATATACCTTGCTGTACTGAATTTATACTCCTGGCTGCTAAATCAATAATTGCTCAAAAGTGGAAATTCTTATATAATCTATTATTGAGCAATTGGTGTGATTACGTATGGATAGTTACTGTTCATAGAAAAGTTACTAATAAAATTAGAATATTAGCTTCATAGAAGGATGAGTCTCATTTTAATTACCTGGAAAGATTATATAAGGTGCGCTATTAATATTAACAGCTCTTAATAAATCTGGTTCTTTATGAAATTGGTTGAACATAGATATATTATTCTTGATATTATATGCTTGCCTTACGGAATTTTAAAAGTAGAAAAATATGATAGAAATAAAATGTACGTTCAAGGGCAAAACACAGAAAACTACCTTGCATTTAATGTATGCTTCTGTTTACTTCTTGGACCTTCTTTGTTTCATTTCTTTAAAGAAACAAGCAAACAAACAAACTTTTCCTTCTTTTTCTTTCTAGTTCCAAGAGAATTGGTTGAACTTCATCTGAAACTGATGAGGAAGGTTGGGAAATCTGTCACAGCAGACCGGTGGGAAAAATACCTGATCAAGGTATATCGATTTTATATCCCTTGAAAATATAATACCGGACGGTGAGGGCTTCTTGAGGTTTAATAATAGCCCACCTAAAATCAGAAACCTCTGTGCAGGTTTTTAAAGGTGATTTGTGATCTGAAGCAAACATCTATAAATATGTCTCTGAAGGGGCTGCTTTTGTCCCTTGTGATTTAAGACACAGGTAGACCTCGACTTACGACCGCAGCCGAGCACAGAATTTCCATTGCCAAGCGAGACATTTGTTCAGCGAATTTTTGCCTCATTTTACGACCTTTCTCGCCATAGTTGTTAAGTGAATCGCTGCACTTGCTCAGTAACACGGTTGTTAAGTGAATCGCTGCACTTGCTCAGTTAGTAACACGGTTGTTAAGTGAATCTGGCTTCCCTATTTGACACTGCTTGTCAGAAGACCTCAGAAGGTGATCCCATGATCCTCGGGACAATACGACCGTTGTGTTTGCCAAGCATCCAAATTTTGATCCAAAGGGATGCTGCAACGGTTGTAAGTGTGGAAAAATGATCATAAGTCACTTTTTTCAGTGCCACTGTAAAGTCAGATGGTCACTGAACAAAGTGTGGCTAAATGGAGGACTACTAAGATGAGATGAGATAACCTTTATTGTCATTTTTCCTGGGGGCACCATGGCACACATTAAAAATGAAATTTAGTTGCTTCCTCTCCAAGTGTACACATACATAACACACATTTAAAACATACTATATACAACGTATATATCCATCCTTAAACATAGGTGCTTTGCTCAGATATTGTTGGCAGCACCTAGCATGTATTATCTGATAAAACACAATTGGACTGGCTTAGTTATTGGATAGGAACCATTAGGAAATACCAAGACTATAGGCTGGGAAGTGGCCCCAGAAAAACAAAGTGTCGAACTGTTTCCTGTTTCTGCCAAGAAAAATATATGGACATACTATATGTCATAATAGTATATCCATTTATTTTTCTTGACAGAAACAGGGAAACATAACTACGTATAGTATGTCCATATATTTTTCTTGGCAGAAACAGGGAAACAGTTTCCCACTTCCTTTTTCTGGGGCCACTTCCCAGCCTAGAGCCTTGGTATTTCCTAATGGTCCCTATTAATGAAGTTGAGGAGTTGAGCTCAGTTCAGAAGAGATTTTGATTCTGTCTAGTATGTTCCCCTCCGGAAAAACTAGAGGGGGTTCCCCATGTTTTTGAGATAACAAGAGTTGAAGCGTGAACCATCTTCCCCAATTCAAGGTCCCGTCGGTGAGAGCTTTAGTAAAACATAGACTGCTATAAGTTGTGGTGAGTCACTGGGAACCCTTGGAGACCATAGCAGCACTGAAGTTTGATGGGTGTCCCAAAGGTGCTTTTTCAAGAGGCAACTGGACATTCTTGTTTTTCTTTGAAGACGTTTTGCTTCTCATCCCAAGAAGCTTCTTCAGCTCTGACTGGAAGGTGGGGAAATGGAAGGATTTATACTCCTTGCAGACAGCTGGTCGTTTGCATTTTTAGAGGGCCATTGAGGCCATTTGGAGGTTAATCTGTGTCTTCAGGGTCACCTGAATAGTACAAATGGGTGTGGAGCCTTCTTGGAACTGCTGAAAGGACTGTGTTGTAGACTGGAGACAGAGATCACCCATTTGCACCACCCAAGTGACCCAGAGGACACAGATAAACCTCCAGGTGGTCTCAACGACTCTCTAAAAGAAGGCAAATGACCAGCTGTCTGCAAAGAGTATAAATCCCTCCATTCCCCACCATCCAGTCAGAACCTGAAGAAGCTTCTCGGATGAGAAGCGAAACGTCTTCAGAGAAAAACAAGAAAGTCCCGTCGCCTCTTGAAAAAAGCACCTTTGGGACAACCCTGACCTGGATGACTTGAGAATCTCCACAGACAAGTTTGATCAATAAATAAACCAGGAGTATGCCAGCAGTTCAACTCTCCCTCACCTCCGGCCTTGATTCCTCCTTTTCTTTCTAGAGACGGCCAGAATATAACTGGATCCGACTGAAATGTATCGTGTGTGCTTGCAGTGGTTGGGAGGATCCCTCAGTATTTAATTTAAAAGTTTGCCTTGTAGATGTGTCAAGACTTCAACAGCACCTGGGCTTGGGAGATGGAAAAAAAAGGATACCTTGACATGAGCACCGAATGCAAATTGGGAATTTTGAAGGTATTGCTCTTCTCTGCAGCGCGGGTCTGTTTCCTAGTTGGGGACCAAGGACCGGTTCTGTGGAGAGAGGTTTTTCCGCGGACTAGAGGGGGCGTGGGTTTGTGAGTTGCCTGCATCTCGCGGATGGGGCTTTGCTTGTTTGTGCGGGCTGGTTGCTGGCATGCTACGACCCAGTATGGTCCACGGCCCGGGGGTTAGGGACCCCTGTCCTAGTCCATTTGCAAGCTACAGCAAACATAGAAGCAGAAGTCCTCAAAAAAAATGCAGCTACTTTAAAGGGGCCCTGCGCTTCTACCCATTAAAGGATGCAGCTACTTTAAAGGGGCCCTGAGCTTCTACCCATTAAAGAATGCAGCTACTTTAAAGGGGCCCTGCGCTTCTACCCATTAAAGGATGCAGCTACTTTAAAGGGGCCCTGTGCTTCTACCCATTAAAGAATGCAGCTACTTTAAAGGGCCCCTGTGCTTCTACCCATTAAAGGATGCAGCTACTTTAAAGGGGCCCCACGCTTCTACCCATTAAAGGATGCAGCTACTTTAAAGAGGCCCCGCGCTTCTACCCATTAAAGGATGCAGCTACTTTAAAGGGGCCCTGAGCGTCTACCCATTAAAGAATGCAGCTACTTTAAAGGGGCCCTGAGCTTTGACCCATTCTAAAGCAGGTCTTCTGAATCATTTTGAAAACGTGCACCACTCTGTGGAACACGTTCCTTCTAAACTAGAGAATTAGCGTAAAAGGCCGAAGGAAATTCAAAATCCCCCCCAAGCGTAAAAGTACACAGATAGTCCTCAATCCAAGACCACAATTGACCCCTAGATTTCTGTTGCTAAGCGAGACAGTTAAGCAAGTTTTGCCCCATTTTACAACCTCTCTTGCCACTGTCGTTAAGTGATTGTCTGCCAGTTGTTAAGTTAGTAAGGCGGTTGTTAAGTGAAGCTGGCTTCCCCACTGACTTTGCTGGTCAGAAGCCGATCAAATGACCACGGGACACTGCAGCCATCATTGATACGAATCAGTTGCAAGGATCCAAATTTGGATCACATTGACCAGAGGAAACTCTCCAAAAAGACCAGAAACCTGCCAAAAAAAAAAACCTGTCAAAAATTGTGGTCATGTCACTGCACAACATCACAACCAGCCATAAAAGCGAGCCGGTTGCTAAACACCAAAAAAGCAGTCGTGTGACCACGAGGGATCGGGAACCGGGTCATAAATTAGTTTTTGGGGACTCTGTGAGGACTTTGGATGGTTGCTAAGCCCCCGTTCGTAAGTGGAGGACTACCTCGAGGTGTGTCGAAGGATGCGCTTCGGATGTTCCGGAGAATATTTTAAAGTGTTGCTTCTTTCCCCTCTCCGTCTCTTTTCAAGTACCTTTGTGAATGCCAGTTTGACGACAATCTAAAGTTTAAGAATATCATCAACGAGGAAGACGCCGACGCCATGCGCCTTCAGCCTCTCGGCCGAGACAAAGATGGCTTGACCTACTGGTACCAGCTGGATCAAGAGCATAACGTCCGGATGTACGTAGAAGAGCAGGACGATCAAGACGGATCTTCATGGAAGTGCATCGTCAGGTACCCTCCCGTGGTTAATTTCTGGCTGTTTGCTCAACCTGGCGCCCTCAAGCTTGTTCCCCCAAAGGTGCTTTTTCAAAAGGCAGCTGGACTTCGTTTTTTTTAATAATAATAACAACAATGGAAGGGACCTTGGAGATCATCTAGTCCAACCCCCTGCTCAGACAGGAAACCCTACACCAGTGGTGGCGAACCTATGGCACGGGTGCCAGAGGTGGCACTCGGAGCCCTCTCTGTGGGCACACGTGCCGTTGCCCCAGCCTTGCCTCCCCCCACGACCCCCTCCTCTCCAGCAGCCCCCCTGAAGGAGAGTCGCTCCGAGCGTAGCCCACACGGAGCAGCGCAGCCAAGGACATGGCAGCCAGGCAGCGTAGGCAAGACTCTGCCCTCACGCCCCATCATGCACAGTTGATGCTGCAGGGCATGGGCAGAAGGTGTGGCCACCATGGTGCTGCTGGGCTGCCTGAAAGATTCACCATCACTGCCCTACACCATTTCGGACAAATGGCTGTCCAGTCTCTTCTTAAAAACTTCCAGCGTTGGCGCATTCACCGCTTCTGGAGGCAGGTTGTTCCGCTGGTTAATTGTTCTCACTGTCAGGAAGTTTCTCCTTTTTTCCTTGAAGGCGTTTCGCTTCTCATCCAAGAAGCTTCTTCAGTTCTGGCCGAATGGTGGAGGATGGAAGGATTTATATTACTCGCCATCATCTGGGGGTTAGCAAGGAAAATTGATCTTTTTTTTTTTCCAAGGGAAAAAACACACGTCCACTTGCCTTTTCAAAAAAGCATCTTTGGGATAACCATGACATGGATGTCTTGAGAATCTCCGTAGACATCTCTCAAGCTTGTTAGCTGTGGAAGACTGGGAGTTAAGCCCAGTGTATATGGAGGGCATCAGCTTGAGGAATGATGGACTGTTGTTGTTGTTGTTGTTTTTAAAAAAAACAAAATCTATCAGCAGGCCCAGGTAATTTTTCCAAAGAGAATCGCTGTGATTTTCCAAACTGCCTGTCTTGACAGCTGCCTCTAGGGTCCTGTTTAGTTCTGCAACTCGATAGGGTCCTTTATGTGGAAAAAAAATAAAGAATTTAACCCTCACCAAGGGTTAAAAATACAACCAGGGATGTGGGCTTTTCCCATCAGCTGGAGGAGTGAATTCTGATTCTTACTCCAATTAAATGTTTGGGCTTCAAAATATTGGATCCTGCTAAACACGCAAATATAGCTGAGGAAAAAGGTTGGGATTGATGCAGCTCTTAATAAGGAATAGAACAGAATAACAGTGTTGGAAGGGTCCTTGTGGGTCATCTAGTCCAAACAGGAGACCCTACGCCAGTGGTGGTGAACCTATGGCACGGGTGCCAGAGGCGGCACTCAGAGCCCTCTCTGTGGGCACATGCGCCGTTGCCCCAGTCCTAGGCCTTCAGCTGGGTTTTATAAAACCTTTTCGCTTTAGGCCTCCGCCTCCGTGTGCAAAAAAAAAAAAAAAAGGTTCAATCAATCAGTCAATTTCAACTTCTCGTGGGGAAAAAAAGATCTTGCAAAGTTGGAATTGATTGATTGAACATTTTAGTCCCACCCAGTCTGCCATTACCACCGCAGCCACGCCCACCCCATGGGCCACACCCACCCGACAATGCATAAGTGGGTTTTGGGTTGCAGTTTGGGCACTCGGTCTCTAAAAGGTTCGCGATCACTGCCCTACACCATTTCTGACAGATGGCAGATCAGTCTCTTTTTGAAAGCTTCCAGTGACGAAGGTCCCACAACATCTGGAGGCAAGCTGATTGACTGTTCTCACTGTCAGAGAATTCCTCCTTATTTCACGTTGAATCTCTCCTTGATCAGTTTCCATCCATTGTTCCTTGTCTGGCCTTCAGGTGCTTTGGAAAATAGATGGACCCGCTCCTCTCTGTGACAGCCCCTCAGATATTGGAACACGGCTATCATGTCTCCCCTGGTCCTTCTGTTCCCTAGACTAGCCGTGCCCAGTTCCTGTTACCACTCTTTGTATGTTTTAGCCTCCAGTCCCCTAATCATCTTTGTTGCTCTTCTCTGCAATTTTTTTTTAGAGTCTCAACATCTTTTTTGTAGTGTGGAGACCAAAATTGGTTGCAGTATTCTAGGTGTGGTCTTACTAAGACATAATAATAATAATAACAATAATAATAATAAAGTTGGAAGGGACCTTGGAGGTCATCAAGTCCAACCCCCTGCTCAGGCACGAAACACTATACCATTTCGGACAAATGGCTGTCCAGTCTCTTCTTAAAAACTTCCAGTGTTGGAGCATTCACCGCTTCTGGAGGCAGGTTGTTCCACTGGTTAATTGTTCTAACTGTCAGGAAGTTTCTCTTTAGTTCCAGGTTGCTTCTCTCCTTGTTTAGTTTCCATCCGTTGCTTCTTGTCCTGCCTTCAGGCGCTTTGGAGAATAGCTTGACTCCCTCTTCTTTGTGGCAGCCCCTGAGATATTGGAATATTGCTATCATGTCCCCCCTTCGTCGTTTTCTTCATTAAACTAGACATACCCAATTCCAGTAGCCTTTCCTTATATGCTTTAGCCTCCAGTCCCCTAATTATCTTTGTTGCTCTTTGTACTCTTTCTAGAGTCTCAACATCTTTTTTACATCGTGGTGACCAAAACTGGATGCAGTATTCGAAGTGTGGCCTTACCAAGGCATTGTAGAGTGGTATTAGTACCTCACGTGATCTTGATTGAATACCTCCGTTAATGCAACTTAGAATTGCATTGGCTTTTTTGGCTTTTGCAGCACATGGCTGGCTCCTATTTAATTGATTGTCCACTAAGACTCCAAGATCCCTCTCACAGTTGCTGCTATTAAGCCTGATTTCACCCAATCTGTATGTGTACTATTGTTTTTTTCTTGCCTAAGTATAAGACTTTACTTTTCTCTGTGTTGAATTTCAGTTTGTTTTCTTTCAACCTCAGCAACTTTAAGACGTATGGTCTTTAGATCCCAGAATTCTCCAGCCAGCTGAGAGGGAGAAGTTGTTCCATTTGGGAAATATGGATCTAGGATTTTAAAACAAGAGTTAGTCAGTTGTGTTTCCCAGGCCAGATATTTTCTCTTTCCTTGCTTGCAAATGCTGGCACGGAACGGCCAGCAGACAGATTTGGGCAGGAGTGAGTGACACATTACATTTCTAATTTTTCTGAGGTTTGCTGCACGTCTTATTTTTCATCCAGAAGCCGAAATGAGCTGGCTGAAACTCTTGAGCTCCTGAAAGCACAAATTGATCCTGCGCTGTTGAAAAACCAGGAAACCTCCTCGCAAGAGAGTCCTAGCACTGAAGATGAGGAGGCCAAAAAGAGGGAAGACACGGCAATGCAAGGTTTGAGTATTGTTCTTATCTTGCGGTGGGCAGTCTCGGGTTATCATTTACTCCTCGGAGAATTGGCACTCCATAATAAACTTCCTTCAAAGGCCTATTGTTGATTCTCCTTAGCCTCTAAGTTTCAAAAACTTGGCTAATTTGATTATTAATTTTTGCAGTACCAAAGTATTTGGAAGTTGAATTCGGTTCACAAAAACATAATTGTGCCTTTTCTTCTGAAATGGACAAACTTCTCCCAAGAGGAGTAATAATTAGAATAGAATAGAATAGAATCTATCTGCAACTCTTTAAAGCAGCTGTGTCTTTTTCTTGGATTATGTTATATGGGGGCACAGATGTACCACCTATGTGCAACTCTTTAAAACAGCTGCATTTTCCCCTGGATTATATGATATACGGAGGCATAGATGTAGCACCTCTGTGTGACTCTTTAAAGCAGCTGCGTCTTTTCCCTGGATTATATGACAGCATATGGGGACATGGATGTACACCCTATCTGCCACTCTTTAAAATACCTGCATCTTTTCCCTGGATTAAATGATATATGGGGCCATAGATGTAGCACCTATCTGCAATTCTTTAAAGCAGCTGCCTCTTTCCCCTTGATTATACCATGTGGGGACATAGATGTAGCACCTATATGCCGCTCTTTAAAGCAACTACATCTTTCCCCTGGATTCTATAATATATAGGGGCACAAATGTAGCACCTATTTGCTACATCTTTTTCCCAAATCGTATGACAGCTGCAAAGGGCAGCCTCGCCTTCCTGGGAAAAGTAGCAGCTTTAATGAGACGCCGATGGAGGCTGTGGCTGCACTGCTGTACATTCTACGTGTTGTTTCTGAATATTTTCCAAATCACTGCACAATCCCGGCTGCGTGCACGTCTCTGATCCGAGCTGGATCTAATTAACGCTTATCGTTGTTCTAAATGTATTTTGTTTTCTCTTGTTTTTAATGGTAAGCAGAAGGCGAGTTGAAAGTGAAGGAAGAAAAAGAGGAGGTGGCAGAGGGATTCCCCCAGCCCAGCGAAAAACCTCCACCTCCCGCGGTTCCAGCAGAGGAAAAGAAGATCAAAGTAGAGAAAGCGGAAGAGAGAGACATCATAAAGCTGCCCGTTATCGTCAAACTCGAAAAGCCTCCGGAGAACAACGGGGAAGTGCCGAGCACCAAAGAGGAGAATGACTCCTTCAAAGAAAACGTGAAGCCCGAGAAAGCAGAAGCGAAGGAGAACAAGCCGGAGCCCAAAGACTCCAGAGAGGCCAACAGTCACGCCGAGCGGCTGGCCCTTGAGCCGGAGAGGATCGAGTTCTGCGTCAGCGTCAAAACTCCCCAAGACGTTGCGGAGAGAACGGCGGAAGAGAACGAGAAGCTGAAAAACGACCAGCAGGCCAAGATCCCCCTCAAAAAACGGGAGATCAAGCTGACCGACGATTTCGACAGCCTGCTGAAAGCGCCCTTGCGGAAATGCATCACCCCAACCAAAGAGGTGTCCAAAGAGGAAGCGGGAAAACCGGAGGAGGAGACCTTTAAGAGGGTTCCCACCATCACCGACGGGAAGTTCCTGGTCAACGGGGAAATGGGCGGCGAGAAAGTCCCGTTGAATAACAAATTGGACCGTTCTTGTCCGAAGGAAGAGGCTGCCGGCCTGCCAAAGGAGAAAAACGGGCTCGGGGAGGAACGAGTCCAAGAGGGCATCAGCGCCATCGTGAGAACCAGCGATGCCGAGAGGTGCTTTTTGCATCCCGCGAAGGAGACCGTGGGGGTGATTGTACCTTTAAGGGAGGAGACCAGCCCCAAAGGAGGTGAAAGCCAGCCGGAAGGGAAAAAGCCGGACGAGACCCTTTCCAAGGACAGCGACCCTCCGAAGAAGTTTGAGGACTCTCTTAGAGCAAACGACAGCGTGATACTTTCCAAAGACAGCTTAGGAAAACCCGCCAAGCTACCCTACCCTAAAGAGCTGGCTCTGGCTTTGGAGGCCGACGATTTGCAAAAAACAGGTCCTACGGGCGAGAAAACAGACTCGGCCGGCCGGGATGCCACGCCATCTCCCGTTTCGGTCCTCTCGTTTAAGAAATCCACGGTGGGAAAAGAAGGCTCCGATTCCCAAGTCGCTTTTCCCGATCAAAGGAAAGCGTGCGAGGAGCAGGAGGCGAAAACTCCCAAGGACTCTGATCCTCCAACGGAAGAGCTGCTAGCCCCAGACAGCCTCCCGAGCTCCGTCAAGGAATCTCCTGCGGAGACGAAGAAAGAATCTGTAAAAAGCAAGTGTAAATACAAGCTGATTTCGGAAGAAGACAGTTCTCTGACCGAGAACAGGGAAATAACCTCTGAGAGGCAGAAAGACGGGATCAAGCTAACGATCCGGATCTCTAGTAGGAAAAAAACCGACCCGCTCCCGGCAAAAGCTCCGAATGCCGCCGCTGGAAAGCAGCCGGAGGAGGAGGAGGAGGTAGTCAGCGTCGGTCGCATTTTAAGACGGTCCCCCCGGATATCTAAACCGACCCCCAAGGTAGTCGAGACCCGCGATCAGAAATCCGAGAAGAAACGAAGCGAGGAAGAGGAAGAGAAAGCAGCTTCGTTGCAAAAACAGGAGAAGAAAGATGACTCCAAAAAACCAGAGAAGGAGACGAACTCTAAAAGCCACAAGGTGAAATTTCAGAAGGGATTGCTGGGGTCTTTTATTGTTTAAAAATTTAGAGATGGGGGCAAATGTTTTCATCACCTCCCTTTAGCCCCCAATAATAATAATAATAATAATAATAATAATAATAATAATAATAAAAGTTGGAAGGAACCTTGGAGGTCGTCTAGTCCGACCTCCTGCTCAGGCAGGAAACCCTACACCATTTCAGACACATGGCTGTCCAGTCTCTTCTTAAAAACCTCCGGTGTTGGAGCATTCACCGCTTCTGGAGGCAGGTTGCTCCACTGGCTAATTGTTCTAACTGTCAGGAAAGTTCTAGGTTGCTTCTCTCTTTGGTCAGTTTCCATCCGTTGCTTCTTGTCCTGCCTTCAGGTGCTTTGGAGAATAGCTTGACTCCATCTTCTTTGTGGCAGCCCCTGAGATACTGGAACGCTGCTATCATGTCCCCCCTCGTCCTTCTCTTCATTAAACTAGACATACCCAATTCCAGCAACCATTCCTTATATGTTTTAGCCTCCAGTCCCCTGATCATCTTTGTCACTCTTCTCTGTGCTCTTTCTAGAGTCTCAACATCTTTTTTACATTGTGGTGACCGAAACTTCCCCGAATATAAGACCCAACCGGAAAATAATCCCTAGTGTGATTTTTTTTTCAGGATGCTCGTAATATAAGCCCCACCCCCAAAAATAATCCCCAGTTAAGATCGTCAGCCAGACGGACACATTTAGTACCGTATTTCCCTGAAAATAAGACCTAACTGGAAAATAAGCCCTAATGTGTCTTTTTGGAGCAAAAATTAATATCAGACCCGGGAAAACGTGGGTATCTGTGTTTTCGATCCAGGCCCCTAGAGGGAGGGAGAATGTGGTACAAAATGCATCTTTGAGAGGGGAGGTCTAGCAGTTCTGAAAGAGACTGGTGCACCTTCTTCTCAAGAGGTTATCCCTGGAGTCGGCCCAAACTGGACGGGTTTTCATGCAATCTACAACCCACCCTTTCTTGGGAAAGTCGTTGAGAAGGTGTTGGGCTTTCAGATTTAGAGGGCCCTGCAAGAAGGAGATCATCTGGACCATTTCCAATTGAGACTTAGACTTGGGAACACTTCTGTCCTGGTTCCGACAGATGAAACTCTTCAAAAGAACTTCGAGGCATTGTTTACCTTAAGGCAGCGATGGCGAACCTTTTAGAGACCGAGTGCCCAAACTGCAACCAAAACCCACTTATGAATCGTTACAGTGCCGGGTGGGCATGGCCCATTGGCTGGGCGTGGCCAGAGTGGTAATAGCAGACTGGGTGGGACAAAAAAGTTCAATCAATCAATTCCAATTTTGCAAGATCTTTTTTTTTCCCCGTGAGAAATTGAAATTGATTGATTGACCTTTTTTTTTTGCACACGGCGGCGGAGGCCTAAAGTGAAAAGGTTTTATAAAACCCAGCTGAAGGCCTAGGACTGGGGCAATGGCCCGCATGCCCACAGAGAGGGCTCTGAGTGCCGCCTCTGGCACCCGTACTATAGGTTCGCCACCACTGCCTTAAGGGATCTTTTATCCGAGTAGCATAATATCGGCACTGCATAATTGAAGCCAAAAACTGGATTCCCCTCCCCTGGGCACATAGTATCAAAGCACAATTCCCTCCTCTAATTAACAGTCATAAATCACATTCCCCAATTAGCCTGAAGTAGGAGCTTCCTCTCCAGCCAACCAATTCTTTATCAGTTCTGGGCTCAATAACCTTGGTTCTCACGCTAGGTTTAGTGTTGTTATGTCTAGCTAGATCAGTGGTTCTCAACCTTTTTAATGCCGCGACTCCCAACCGGTCGTAAGTCGAGGACTACCCAACCGGTTGTAAGTCAAGGACTTTCCCTTCTTGGGAGCGCTGCACATGCGTGGTGCCACCCCCTGCGCCGGCCGAGAAATAGCAGGCAAGCGGCAGAGACGACGCAGGCCGACCACCAGCTGGGCCACCAGCTGGCCCAGCCCAAAGGAAGTAAGGCACCCGCCGGGCCCCATGCGCGCCTGCAACCCTCCCTGTGCCCGCCGGCCTCCCACCTCCCACCCCTGGCCCTCTTTTCCTTACATTTTTACTAGTTGCTCAGCAGGGAGGGGTGGAAGCTTCCAGACAGCTCGCCTTCGCTGCAGACAACTTGCAGCACCGTTTGCAGAATGGGACTTTTGGCGGGCTCAGCAGGGCAGAGACAGCCTGGACAATTCCTATTGGCTTTTGAAAGCCAATAGAATTAGACTCTATTCAAGAGAGTCTATTCTATTGGCTTTCAAAAGCCAATAGAATAAAAGGGAGTAGCATAGCTAAGGAAAAGGGGGGAAAAATGGCGGACTGCGTTGTTTGGCGACTCCCGTGAAATGGTCGTTTGACCCCAAATGGGGCCCCGACCTGCAGGTTGAGAACCGCTGAGCTAGATTCTCATTCACATCCCACCTCCCAGCATCATCTAACTCTAAAAACAAAAGGGAAAAAATGGCTACATTTCCATCTGTTGTCAACGCCAAAACATCCGATGTTAGCCGCGTTGACAACAACAGGCAGTCCTCAACCTGTGGCCACAATTGAGCCCAGCATTTCTGTTGCTAAGCGAGACATTGGTTATGTGAACGTCATCCCATTTTTACCACCTTTCCTCGCCAGACTTGTTAAGGGAATCGCCACGCTTCATAAAGTGATTCTCACACACACAGTTGTGAAAGTGAATCCGACTTTCTCATTGACTTTGCTTATTAGAAAGTCACAAACGATCACATCACACACACACAAATATATACACATGGGATTCTGCAACCGTCATAAATATTAGTCAGTTTCCCGGCATCTGAATTTTGATCACGTGATCCTGGAGATGCTGCAATGGCCGTAAGTCTGAAAAACGGTTGTAAGTCCCTTTTTTCCAGTGCCGTTGTAACTTTGAACAGTCACTAAAGGGACTGTTGTAAGTCAAGGACTAGCTATCCTGAAAATGGTCACTCTTGATGATGATCTGTGGTGATGACCTGGGATGGGGTGATTTTGTCCATCTGGATTTTGTCCTTGATCTCTTGGTAACTTTCAACACTATCAAGTATGGTATCTGTCTGGACTGGCTCTAAGGCACGAGTCCTCAAATTTGGCCCTTTTATGACTTCAACTCCCAGAATTCCTCTGCCAGGCACGCCGGCTGAGGAATTCTGGGAGTTGAAGTCCACAAGTCACAAAAGGGCCAGGTTTGAGGACCCTTGCCGTAACATTTTATTTATTTATATTTATTTATTACACGTTGATGTCACCCATCTCCCCTACAAGGTAACTCTGTGTGGCTTACAAGCGAGCATCGCTCATGGTTTATTGTCACGCCAACAAATTGCAACAAGCCTTCTTCCCTTGTATGTGAACGTCAGCCCCTTGTCCTCTTTTATTGCAGTCAGAAAGTTTTGGAAGCTGTAATTTCCACTTGAGGGTAGCCACAGTCAAACCCCTAGACAAAATACGCCTGATCTGAAGGACTGTTTGGTGTAACTGCTCGGTTCCCTAGAACCGCATGTTCCGAATCTATCCTGTTTCACCAAAACTAAACGTAGCTACCATTTATGACTTGTACCACACAATGCTCTGTGGGTAGGGTGGAGTGTAGTCTGGATTCCCAGGAGGGAGGGGGGCTGCATTCCGGAGGATCAAGAGATAGCAGAGTTTAAAGAGTTCACGTTGCAAGCATTCCGCTTTAGTTCGGCAAGAGTCTGTAGGTGAGGGGCAATAAAGGGAACTGCTTAGAAGTAACTGTATCTGCTTTGGTTTTTGGAGCTGAGTAAGTGGGTAATTTACAATGGAAGCAGAAGCTTTCCCTGGCCCGTTTGCTGTTTTCCTGCGAGAATGTGTAGAACTGCCATTTGGTAACAAAAAAGGCAAAACACTGCTGAATGATTTAAGTTAATAAGAACCAGTTTGGCCTAGCGGTTAAGGCATCAGGCTAGAAACTGGGAGACGTTGAGTTCCAGTTTGGCCGGAGCCACTAAAGCCAGCTGGGGAGCAAATCACCAGGTGACGATGAGTTCTAGTCCCGCCTTAGGCATGAAAGTTGGCTATAGGGGACTTCAGGCCAATCACTAGGTGATAATGAATTCTAGTTCTGCCTTAGGTATGAAAGCCAGCTAGATGACTTTGGGCCAATCACCAGGAGACGGTGAGTTCTAGTCCCGCCTTAGGCAGGAAAGCCAGCTAGATGATTTTGGGCCAATCACCAGGAGATGGTGAGTTCTAGTTCCGCCTTAGGCAGGAAAGCCAGCTAGATGATTTTGGGCCAATCACCAGGAGACGATGAGTTCTAGTCCCGCCTTAGGCAGGAAAGCCAGCTAGATGATTTTGGGCCAATCACCAAGAGATGGTGAGTTCTAGTTCCGCCTTAGGCAGGAAAGCCAGCTAGATGACTTTGGGTCAATTACCAGGAGACAGTGAGTTCTAGTCCCGTCTTAGGCATGAAAGCCAACTGGGTGACCTTGGGCCAGTTATTCTCTCTTAGTCCAATTTTCCTCACAGGTTTGTTGTTGTCGGGAAACTAGGAGGAGGAAGGTATGGTCACCACCTTGCGTTATTTATAAAAAAATATTAAAGGGCGGGATATAAAATAAATAACACGCCCAACAATCAATAAAGTAGCTTCACATAGCACTACGAGACAGAGCAGTTCTCCAGCACAGGAGATGGAGAATCCACCAATGGGTTAGCTCTGTCTTCCTGCTCATTAGACCAAGTCAGCCAAACTTGCCACGCCCGTCCTGGGCTAGGACACACCCAGTCTTGACTTGGTCTTCAGCTCAAACAGACGTGGCAATCTTGGCTGCCAGCAGGCAGGCAATATTGAGCTTACTTTGTTGGATTCTCCCTTGCTCCATCTCCGTGCTGAGAAAAGGCGTTCAGGTAAGACAACGCCCCTTTTCTCATCTGTGGTAGCACAAGCTGTGGAACCATCAGTGTGTTGTTGTTTTTTTTACACCATGATTTATGGTGCGCGCTGGGTTTTACACTTTTCCTCCGAGATGTTTAGAACGTGCTTATGATCCCTGACCTATTCAGACAGCTGCAAATGAGAGCTACGTGCTCCATGATCCGGAAAACATCTGGAGCTGTTGCTGGGGCTGTCATTTCTGGGGGGGGGGAGAATGTCCAGGAGCTGAGAGTTTTCTTCTTATTGCTGAATCCCCCAGGCTTCCCGGCGAAGTAAAGTTCGATGGGCTGGCACCCGAACTCGTGGCAGATGGCGGTACTCGTGCTACGACGACAGCGAAGGTTCCGGGAATGAAGAAGACTCTGAGGAAGAAGAAGAGGAGGAGGAGGAAGAGGAGGAGGAAGAGCCTGCGCCCGCGGAGGATGACGAACCGTGCAAGAAGTGTGGCCTTCCTAATCACCCAGAGCTAGTAGGTTGTTCTCTTTGAAAAGGATCAAATAAGGGGGGGGGAATAAAAAACAGATTTGCAGAACAGCACCAGAGAAATATTGCTGTATTATTTTTGGTCACCCATGCTTTTCCTTCCTTCCTTCCTTCCTTCCTTCCTTCCTTCCTTCCTTCCTTCCTTCCTTCCTTCCTTCCTTCCTTCCTTCCTTCCTTCCTTCTTTCCTTCCTTCCTTTTTTCTTTCTTTCTTTCTTTCTTTCTTTCTTTCTTTCTTTCTTTCTTTCTTTCTTTCTTTCTTTCTTTCTTTCTTTTTTATAAAGTTTTATTGATTATTTTTTTAACAGAATTCATTAGTAACCATTCAACCAAAACGTGTCGTCCGAGTATCTTATTCACCAATACAAATTAAATTCCTAACCCCTAAATCTTTTCTCTAACCGTTGATAAAATAGGTCCCAAGTTTGAAAATAGTTCCGTTTCTTCTTTTTTCTTTCCACCTTAAAGTAAGTCTGTCCATTTCCGCACAGTCTTAATATTTTTTTAAATTATTTCTTCTTCTGGTGGTAGTTCTTCGTTCTTCCAATATTGTGCAAATATAATTCTTGCCACATGTAAAATCGGATATGTACTTTGCTTATCAAGTTTTTCTGGCATTATACCTAGTTAAAAAAAAAATCAGGTTTGTAGTCTATCTCTAACATTTTTTCTAACCAAGTGTGGATTTTTGCCCAATATCTCCTTGCTTTAACACATGTCCACCACATACGAATAATAAGTACCTGATTTGTGTTTACATTTCCAACATTTCTCTGACACATTTTTAAACATTTTTGCTAATCTTGTTGGTGGCAAGTGCCATCTATAGAACATTTTGTATAGGTCAGGGGTAGGCAACCCAAAACACTCAAAGAGCCACTTCCACCCGTTTCCCACCGAAAACAGAACACTGGGAGCCGCAAAACCCTTTTGATATCTAAAATGAAGATAACACTGCATATATCCTTTTTTTACCATATTATATGTGTGTGTATGTGTGTGTGTATCATAAAGGTAAAAAAGGATATATGCAGTGTTATCTTCATTTTAGATGTCAAAAGGGTCTCTCTCTCTGTCTCTCTCTTCCTCTCTCTTTTTCTGCCTTTAGTCTGCCAGTCCTCTTCTCCCACTTACTTTCTCTCTCTCCCTCTCTCTTTCTCCCCCCCTCTCTCCCTCTCTCCGATCTTCTGCTCACCTGGCAAACTGGCTTCAAGCTGTTCTCCAACAAGCTCAGGGGTAGGCAACCTTGGCTCTTTTATGACTCATAGACTTCAACTCCCAGAATTCCTGAGTCAGCATAGCTGGGCTAGCTAGCGCTCTTCTGCCCTTCCTGCTTCCTGCTTGAGATGCAGCCAAGGCAGGAGCCCCGCCCAGTAAGCTTGTCGACTGATCGAATAGGGTGAGGCTACTCTCTTTTACACACACACAGAGAGAGAGAGAGAGAGAAGGGAAACGCAAGTGCATTCTCTGTCTCTGTCTTTCTCTGCAAATGGCAGAGGAGGCTGGGAGCCACAGGGGAAGGCTCAAAGAGCCGCATGCGGCTCCGGAGCCGCAGGTTGCCGACCTGTGAACTAGACATACCCAATTCCAGCAACCATTCCTTATATGTTTTAGCCTCCTGTCCCCTGATCATCTTTGTTGCTCTTCTCTGTACTCTTTCTAGAGTCTCAACATCTTTTTTACATCGTGCTGCCCAAAACTGGATGCAGTATTCCAAGTGTGGCCTCACCAAGGCCTTGTAAAGTGGTATTAACACTTCACGTTGTTCTTGATTCTATCCCTCTGTTAAGTTTGAAAAGCAGTCATAAGTCACTTTTTTCAGTGCCGTT
The DNA here is from genome assembly GCA_039797435.1 of Crotalus adamanteus. Lineage (NCBI taxonomy): Eukaryota > Metazoa > Chordata > Lepidosauria > Squamata > Viperidae > Crotalus > Crotalus adamanteus. The sequence goes on from CM077921.1 coordinate 122,393,151, forward strand.
GCAGCTTTGAACAGACACTAAATCAATTGTTGTAAGTCTGAGGACTACCTGTACAAGATCATATATTGCCCATTGTTAGATCTTCTCTAGGCCACAGGGAATTAACTGAGAGTTGTAAACACACCTGGCTTGATTCAGCAATTTTTTTTTTTTCAAATTCCACAGCCATTCAGCCGATGAATTATTTAGGCCTTCAGCTGCCTTTGATCAAGCTTAGGCGGTGGTTAAAAGAGCTGAATTTTGTCTGTGTTTCTATTGTCCCTCTGCCCTTTCGTGAGCCAGAGTAACAGTTGGGTTCTTTACAGTAGCTTGCTTTTTGAAACATATGGAAGCAAGAGGCATCTTGGATTTAAAAAAAAAAAAAATCCATATCAGGCTGACGGTTTGATTTGTTCCGCAGATTCTTTTATGCGATTCCTGTGACAGCGGCTACCACACGGCGTGTCTCCGGCCTCCGCTGATGATCATTCCAGATGGTGAATGGTTCTGCCCACCTTGTCAACACGTGGGTTTTTTCTTTGGATTTGAATTTTTCCTTTTTCCCCGCTCCTTTCTCTTTAGCAGGGATCATTTTGATGAAAAAAGACTCTGCTGAATTCCATTTGGGAATGTTAATAAACTTGGACAGCGGTACCGGCAGTACTCATCGTTAATTCGTTCCGGGAAGTGCGATGAGTACCAGATAAATTTTTCCCATAAAGAATAATGTAGTGAGTCACAAGGCAGCCGACAACGACAGGTTCTAGCTTCTGTGTTGACTGCCAAACAAACCGGGACAAATGACGGCAGAAAATGACTTAGTGGGTCCATCATGTCTGCCCTTTTGAGTTTTTTGTTTTCATTTTAACATATTTATTTATTGTTCATTGCACTGTCAGCCAGATGTTTAGAATAGAACAGAACAGAGCAGAACAATAGAATAGAACAGAACAGAACAACAGGAAGTAATAGGATAGAACAGGAATAGAGTAGAGTAGAATAGAATAGAACAGAACAGAACAACAGGAAGGAATAGAATAGGATAGGAGTAGAGTAGAATGGAATGGAACGGAACAAAATAACAGGAAGGGATAGGATAGAGTAGAGTAGAATAGAAATAGAATAGAATAGAATTATAATAGAACAGAACAGAACAACAGAACAGAACAGGAAGAAATAGGATAGGAATAGAGTAGAATAGAATAGAATAGAACAGAACAACAGGAAGGAATAGGATAGGAGTAGAGTAGAATGGAATGGAACAGAATGAAACAACAGAACAACAGAATAACAGGAAGGGATAGGATAGAGTAGAAATAGAATAGAATAGAATAGAATAGAATAGAATAATAACTTTATCACTTTGAATGTACACTAATCGGCATACGTTAAAATGAAATTTTGTTGCATACAGCTCTCAAAGGGTCACCACCTCCAATATACAGTACATAAATATGACATAAATAAATACATACATAATTATGCATATACCCACATATATGACACAGAGAGACAACACAGTCTAATTCGGATTATGTATACATGTGCATGGCGAGAAAAACGAATCTTATGCGTTTACCAGACAGACGGCATAGGGCAGAGATCACCAACCTTTTCATGCTGGTAGCCCAGAGAAAAAGGGAGCAGCTGGGAAATTTGCGCCCAAGCATGTGCGTGCGGAAACGGGGCCGTGCGCACTTAACACGGCTAGCAGCCCTGTTCGCGAAGGCATGCAGGGGCTAGCCGCCGCTGCTAGCCCCTGCGCGAATGCGCAAAGGAGCCGTGTAACCTGTGTGTACACTAGCCACCCTGTTTGTGCAGGCACGCAGGTGCTAGCCGCCACTGGTAGCCTCGCACGCAGGCGCAAAAGGGTCTGCGGGCGCTAGTGTGAGTGGGGGTGGCCAGCTTGTCCCGTAGCCTGCTGGCCAGTAGGTGGGCCGCGGCCCATAGGTTGGGGACCCCTGGCATAGGAAACAAAACTATTACATAATCATGTAATTCTGCTAGAAATACTTTAGACTGGATTTGGCATTTTGGTCCGCCTATTGAGTCTTACCCAAGGCCCTGGATAATTTTTAATTTTTATTCTATAATTTCTATCAGATGATGGACATGTTATCTATCCGAAGCATGTTTAAACTCATTTTCTGGTGATTGACCCCACTACCTCTGCCGGAAGTTGGTTTGAAGCTTCCACTACTCTTTTCTGTGAAGTCATCCCTTACTCCCGTGACTTTCAAATTTCCTTCCTGTCAGTTTTGAGGTTCGCCCTCCCTTGTTCTTGATTTTTGCTTCATATGCTGCCTTCTAGAACCTTCCGATGCAAAAGTTCCCATTCTTTTTTAATAGATTTGCGTCTTCCAGGCAGCATAAGCTGGGCTTTTCCAGCATAACACCTTTGATATCTAAGTACACAGTCAAGTCCTTGACTTAACGACCGACATGAAGCCTGCCCATTGGGTTATGACGATCGCAAAGCATCGTGCCACCATTTCGATTTTGCGGCCATTTATTTATTTATTCATTTATTTGCATTAAGTCATTAAGCAAATCACCCTGGTTGTTAAATGAATCCGCGATCATTCTGTTCGTTATGGGACAGTTTTGCTGAAAACCGGAGGGAAAACAGCGTGGATTTTTTTTTTTTCAGCCAAATTTTGTAAATAGCAATTCCATAACTGCAGGGATGCTGCAAACAGCCATAAATGTGGGCCGGCAGCCAAGTTCTCAAAACGCAGTCATGTGACCATGGAGGACGCAGTCGGAATTTCGGAACTGGATCATAAGTACCTTTCACAGGTACTTACAATTTCAGGTTGTCACTAAGCAAACGGTTTAAGGCAGCGGTTCTCAACCTGTGGGTCGGGACCCCATTTGGGGTAGAACGACCATTTCACGGGGGTCGCCAAACAACGCAGTCTGCCATTTTTTCCCCCCTTTTCCTTAGCTGTGCTACTCCCTTTTATTCTATTGGCTTTTGAAAGCCAATAGAATAGACTCTCTTGAATAGAGTCTAATTCTATTGGCTTTCAAAAGCCAATAGAAATTGTCCAGGCTGTCTCTGCCCTGCTGAGCCCGTCAAAAGTCCCATTCTGCAAACGGTGCTGCCCCAGTTGAGTAGTCCTCGACTTACGACCGGTTGGGGTCACGGCATTAAAAAGGCTGAGAACCATTGATTTAAGTAAAGGTAGTCCTTGACTTACGGGCACAATTGAGCCCCAAATTTACGTTATTAAGAGAGACATTCAAGTGAGTTTTGCCCCATTTTACAACCTTTTTTTTTGACACAGCTGCTAAGTGAATCACTGCAGTTGTGAAGTTAGTAACAAGTCAGTAATATTTCTAAATTTATTTGTCCTTAATATATTCAGGTAAATTGGAAGTAGCTACTGATTCAAATACGAACGTTTTTCTTATGTCCTGGGGGCAAATTGCCTCTATATTAATCATGATTAATCTTGGATTCCTTACCAGCCACAATTAGGTCTCCTTTGATGCAAGTTCTTGGTGCCTTTTAAAACATTATTTTAAGAATAGAATAGAGCTGGAGGGGACCTTGGAGGTCTTCTAGTCCAGCCCCGTTCTCAAGCAGGAGAACCTATGCCATCTCGGGCAGGTGAATGTTTAGTCTCTTCTTAAAGAGACTTAAACATTATACATATGATAAGTTATTTTTATTATTATTATTGCTTGCCTAATCATCTGTTTCTCTGGAAGAGATAGTGCTTTCAAGGTTGCAAAACTCGGTCTAAAAATAAATTGAAAATTGCTGCACGCATGGGAAGCATTTCAAAATGTAGACATTTTATTTAGACTTTCCAAAATTTCCCTATCTTTAGTTTGGCATTCAAAGCAATCCTTTCCTCTTAATACAGGTAGTCCTCGATTTTTGACCACAGTGGAGTGCAGAATTTCTGTGGCTAGGCAAGACAGTTACTGAGTTTTTGCCCCATTTTGCGATGTTTCTTGCCACCATTGTTAAGCGAGTCACTGCAGTTGCTAAATTAAAAACACAGTTGTTATGTGAATCTGGCTTCCCCTATTGAATTTGCTTGTCAGAAAGTCGCAAAAGGGGATCACATGACCCCGGGGGACACTGCAACTGTCCTAAGTACATGTCAGTTGCCAAGCCTTTGAATTTTGTTCACGTGACCGCGGGGATGCTGCAACAGTTGTAGCTGTGAAAAACAGTCCGAAGTCCCTTTTTCCAATGCCAGTGTAACTTCAAACGGTCACTAAGTGAACGGGAACTAAATGAGGACTACCTGTATTGCTATTAGTAGCTGTTAACATCGAACAGTGTTTGGAAACCGGCCTGCTAAGAAGAAACTTTGACTACGCAAAGAGATTTTTGAATTATTGCTAATGTAATAGCGTTATTTTGTTTTAACCCCACAGAAATTGCTCTGCGAGAAGTTGGAAGAACAACTACAGGACCTGGATGTGGTCTTGAAAAAGAAAGAACGTGCAGAACGAAGGTATCACAATATTCATCGTATAATCCTAGTCAAATCGGTATAAATAGCTTGATTATACTAAAAAAAAAAAAAAGGCATGTGTATACTAGAAAGGTGCGAAATTTTGTGGGTTCAAACCCCGGACAGCTTGGAGAAACTCTAGAATTCTGTTCCTGCTTCAAAGGACTCCAGAACATTGTTTTTCCATTGGATCATGCTAAATCTCTTCCTGTTTGTATTGTTTTTCCTCTCCAAGGAAGGAACGCCTTGTCTACGTGGGCATTAGCATCGAGAATATCATTCCTCCGCGGGTAAGTGAAACGTATCTCTTGATTTCTTTGGAGTTAACGACCTATTGCTGAAAATAAGAGCCGAGGTGGCGCAGCAGTTAGAGTGCAGTACTGCAGGCCACTTTAGTTGACTGTGTTCAGCAGGTCAGCGGTTCAAATCTCACCAGCTCAAGGTTGACTCAGCCTTCCATCCTTCCGGGGTAGGTAAAATGAGGACCCAGATTGTTGGGGGCAATGTAAATATATATATATACATTGCTTACTGGTGAACAATGCTTAGAGAGTGCTTGCAGTTAAAGCGGTATATAAGTCTCATAAATAAAATAAAATAAATAAAATAAAAGCATAAAAATTTCTAGCAGAATTGGCACCATTCAATATCATACACGAGGAACAACGTACATACACGTGCTAATACAGCAGGATCCAACAAACCACAATTACAGCAGGAAACGGAAGAGAGGGAACACATCAGCAGAGCTTTCCCTTTATACAAAGGCTCTCAAAGAGACACAGACCCTGCTGAGTCATTCCCATCATTATCTCTTACATTACATAAGCTGGTTGGCTGTTAAACTATTACCTTGACATGCTTGGCAACTGACTCCAATTTGTGATGGTTGCAGAGTCACACATGTGTGTGTTTGTGTGTGTGTGTGTGTGTGTGTGACGTGATCCCCTTTGGCAACCTACTGATTAGGAAAGTCAATGGGGAAGCCAGATTCACTTAACAACCGTGTGACTGACTTCACAACTGCAGCGAATCCCTTAACCACTGTGGCAAGGGAGATCGTAAAATGGGGCACCACAACTGGCTGGCTTAGACAGTGGACATTTTAGGCTCCGTTGCGGTCATAAGTCGAGGACCACCTGGTATGTTTCTTTCCATTAACACAAGCAGGATCGAGGCTAAGCATAAAGGGTTGACGAGTAGAAGAAAGTTGTTGGGCGTTGGCCGCAACTGATGGTGTATTTGAAAGGCGTTCGTCTTTTCAACAGGAGCCTGAAATTCCAGAGCCGGTACATGAAAAGAAGAAAGACGCCAAAAAATCAAAGGCAAAGCTGCTTGAAAGGAGGTCAACGAGGCAGCGGAAGTGTATCAGTTACAGGTAAATTACGAATACAGGAGCCCATTTGAAGCTCAGGGTTGACCTGTAGGGTCCTTGGTGCTCTCTGAGCTGGGTAGTTTTCTTGCAGAGCTTTCATGACCCAACTAGGAAACATCATCAGTGCTAGAAGGGAGTGGGGTTTGCAGGAGGGAGGAGAACTGTCTTTCTCTTTGTCTCTTTCTGTTTTTTTTTCTCTGACTCTTACTCTCTTTCTCTGACTCTTTGACTGTCTTTCTCTCTGTGTGTGTGTGACTCTTACTCTCTTTCTCTGACTCTTTGTCTTTCTGTGTGTGTGAGAGACTCTTACTCTCTTTCTCTGACTCTTTGATCGTCTTTCTGTCTGTGTGTGACTCTTACTCTTTCTCTGACTCTTTGATTGTCTTTCTCTGTGTGTGTGTGTGACTCTTGCTCTCTTTCTCTGACTCTTTGACTGTCTCTCTCTGTGTGTGTCTTTCTCTGACTCTTCTTTTTCTCTGTCTTTCTCTGTGTGTCTGTCTTTCTCTGACTTTCTGTCTTTCTCTGACTCTTTTTGTTTTTCTCTCTGTCTCTCTCTCTCTCTGACTCTGTCTTTTTCTCTTCTCTGTCTTTCTGTCTCTCTCTCTGTCTTTCTCTTTGTCTCTTTCTGGTTTTTTTCTGTCTCTGATTCTTACTCTCTTTCTCTGACTCTTTGACTGTCTTTCTGTGTGTGTGTGTGTGTGTGTGTGTGTGTGTTTCTCTGACTCTTCTTTCTGTCTCTGTGTCTTTCTTTCTGTGACTTTGTCTTTCTCTGACTCTTTTTGTTTTTCTGTTTGTCTGTCTCTCTCTCTCTCTGACTCTCTTTTTCCCCTCTGTCTTTCTGTCTCTCTCTCTGTCTGTCTTTGTCTTTGTCTCTTTCTGTTTTTTTCTCTGTCTCTGACTCTTACTCTTTCTCTGACTCTTTGACTGTCTTTCTGTGTGTGTGTGTCTTTCTCTGACTCTTCTTCTTTGTCTCTCTCTTTCTCTGTCTCTGTGTGTCTTTCTGTCTTTCTCCGACTCTTTTTGTTTTTCTCTCTTTCTGTCTCTCTCTGTCTCTCTCTCTGTCTGTCTGCCTGTCTGTCTCTCTCTCTCTCTCTCTCCAACTCACCTCACAGAGTTGTTGAGGGGGAAAACAGGGCAGGTGTGTTTTTCACATCATCTTGGGTTGCACAAAATACAGATGGGATAGAAATCAAACAAGTAAATATGAGTTAAATTCTGTTTTCATGGAGAAGATCCTGTGGGGCCACTAAACCAAATTGCTAACAGGGTTGAGACCCACACTTGTCAACTTCCTCCTGAATTTTCCTATTTCTGCAGGTTTGATGAATTTGACGAGGCCATCGACGAAGCCATAGAAGACGACATCAAGGAGGCTGATGGAGGCGGTGAGCTTTTTTTGAGGGGGGGGGGATTTGGATAGAGAAAGGTGTGGATGACTTGAGCAGCGGATGGTTATTCCGAATTTTGGCACGCCAGGTGACCGAATTTAGTTTGAGGGTTTTAGATGCTGAGCTGTTATACTTCCAGGGAGGAGAATTGTGTATTTGCTAAATGCAATAGTAATAGAATTTGGCTTTTGCCCTCTTCCTACTAAACCAGGGGTAGACAACCTCGGCTCTTTTATGACTTGTGGACTTCAACTCCCAGAATTCCTGAGCCAGCCATGCTGAGGGGAAAGGGAGAGGTTTCCAAGCTGAGCCATGCTGGCTCAGTAATTCTGGGAGTTGAAGTCCACGAGTCATAAAAGAGCCAAGGTTGCCTACCCCTGGCATAGGCTATATAAGAAGGCCTATAGCAGTTCATTGTTGCCACAAGCAGTGGATAGGAACTAAGCTAGGAGAGAAGCAACCTAGAACTAAGGAGGAATTTCCTGATAGTGGGAACAATTAATCAGCGGAACAACCTGCCTCGAGAAGTTGTGAATGTTCCAACACTGGAAGTTTTTAAGAAAAGACTGGATAGCCATTTGAAATGGTATGGGGCAGGGGTAGGCAACCTTGGCTCTTTTATGACTCAGGGACTTCAACTCCCAGAATTCCTGAGGCAGCCATGCTGAGGGGAAAGGGAGAAGTTTCCAAGCTAAGCCATGCTGGCTCAGGAATTCTGGGAGTTAAAGTCCACAAGTCATAAAAGAGCCAAGGTTGCCTACCCCTGGTATAGTGTCTCTGACTTGAGCAGGGGGTTGGACTAGAAGACCTTCAAGGTCCCTTCCAACTCTATTATTCTATTCTATTCGATCCTCTTGGGAAACCCCCCCCCCCCCCAAAAAAAAATAGGTGTCGGAAGAGGGAAGGACATGTCTAACATCACGGGGCATCGAGGCAAGGATATCTCCACCATCCTGGAGGAAGAAAGGAAGGAGAGCAAACGGCCCCCCAGAGCTGCTGCCCTTCGACGCAAGAAACGGCGGCGACTGAACGACCTGGACAGTGACAGCAACCTGGATGAAGAAGAGAGTGAGGATGAATTCAGAATCAGTGAAGGGTGCGGCATTTTATAATCTCTCGAACTGCTGTCAGTCGGCAGAATTAGCCTGCAGTACTGCATTCTAACCTCTGCAACACCATGTCTCCTTCCTTCCTTTCTTCTTCCATCCATCCATCTTTATCTCTCCCTTCCTTCCTTTCCTTCCTGCCTTCTCCTTCTTTCCTTCCATTCATCCTTATCTCTTCCTTCCCTCTCCTTCCTCCTTCCTTCCTTCCTTCCTTCTTTTCTTTCCTTCCTTCTTTCCTTCCTTCCTTCCTTCCTTCTCTTTCCTTCCTTCCTTCTTTCCTTCCATCCATCTCTTCCTTCCTTTCCTTTCCTTCCGCCTTCTTTCTTCCCTCCCTTCCTCCCTTCTTTCCTTCCTTCCTTCCTTCCTTCCTTCCTTCCTTCCTTCCTTCCTTCCTTCCTTCCTTCCTTTCCTTCCTTATAACAATAAAGGTTTTATCTTATCTTATCATATCCTTAACCAGCTAAATATATTTTCAGTCCAAATTCCTTCATTTTAAATACCCTCCCCATTGATCTCTGTCCCTACAGATCTCAGGATGAGTTTGTGGTATCGGACGACAACCCGGACGAAAGTGAAGAGGATCAGCCGTCAAATGACGACAGTGACGTGGAGTTCTCCAAGCGTCGGCCGAGGCGGTACCACCCTAGGCCCATGAGGCAAAGCCGGCGTCTACAGAGAAAAACAATCAAGAAGCGGTACTCGGAAGATGATGAAGAGGAAGACTCCGAGGATAACTTAAGTGGCAACTCTGGTAAGTCTTGGTAACTTGACAGCTGTCCAAATATTGAGTGGTTCTGATCAATATCTGTTTTCCCAGAGGATCAACCATCTTCTTACACTTGAGGAGAAAGATAGGATTATTTTGGTTTTCTCTAGCGCATGGGTTTCCAACCTTGGCAACTTTAAGACCTGTGGACTTCAACTCCCAGAATTCCCTAGCCAGCCATGGCTGGCTGCGGAATTCTGGGAATTGAAGTCCACACACCTTAAAATTGCCAAGGTTGGACACCCAGCTGAGATCTATCAGATAGGTTCCATTTCAGCTGATCTCTGCAGCTCATGATTGATACCATGTATGATTTAGTGTGGATGGCCATTTTTAAATTATCTTTTGTTCCTGATGCTGCATATAACCCCCCTGGAGTTTTGAACGCTGAGCCATACAGAAACATTCCTCAATAAATAAGATAAGATAACCTTTATTGTCATTTTTTTTTTACTGTGGGCACAATGGCACACATAAAAAATGAAATTTAGAACTTCCGATTTGCTGCACGGCCACTATGGACGTGCGGAAGACAATTCTCGCCTTCCCCATCCAATTTTGCATCGCTAGGGGACCCTGAAAAGGGTTGAAAGTTGCCCCGTAGAGGTGACCAGCACGGAGGAGCACTCGCTGGATTGCGGGAGAGCGGCAACTCTCTCGTTTGAGCCGGAGACTCCCTCCAAACCGGCGGACGAAAGGACCGGCCATAGAAATATGGCTCGTCCCTAGGCTGCTAACAGCCGAAGTCGCATTTACTATTTAGCAACTCTAAAGCAGCGTGGAAGAGACTGGGTGAGATCTACCTCTCTTACATCCTAATTACTTACTTACCTGCATAAGCTGCTAAAATACTTTCCCCCCCTGTGGTGAGGGAAGGGGGATTTTAGCCCTCCCTCCAGAAACAGTGGCGATCAACCACCCAGGGGAGTTTAAAACGTTGGAAAAATACTGGGATCCTAATTGGAACTCTATTTCCTAAAATTGATGGATTATAAGATTTGTAACTTTCTACTCTTTATTTTTTTTTCTCTGATTTTTACACTAATTATTATTGAAGATTTGGGTTTTTTCCCCCGTAAAATAGAGGGAAAAAAAACTGAAAAGATCCAACTAACTCTGGGATGACATCTGGTGCCTAAATTTGAGACTGTAACCTGCTATACTTTAAGAGAGACTTGTTGACAGCTTTGAAAATAAATAAGATATAAGCAACCTTGAAGCACCAGCTGCAAGGAACTCAGCTCAGCTCCTACTTGGTGGACTTTCTGACTGTAAGTTTTTTTTAGTTTAATATACTACAATGGAAGAAGAACAGGAATGGATTTCTCCTACAGAGGAAGAACAGGAACAAACTCTTTGTATATTAAAAGCGTTTATTCAAATTCTCCATATAAGCCTGGATATGCAAACTCAAATTATGACTTCACCCAAAGAATCATCTATACAGAATTCTACAGAGAAAGTGAAACAACCAAATGCTATGACAGAAGACGTAGATACTCAACAAATACAGATAATGGAAAACACAAAAAGGAAATTGATAATACAGAAGAAGGAAAGGACTTTTCTTATAAATCAGAAGGAATTTGAAGATCAAAAAGAAAAACAGATGAAAGAGAAGATAAATACTTCGGGACAACTGCATTGAGCTGGAAAAACAAAGATACAACCTGCTAAATCAGATAGTCTCCTTAAGAAAACATCAACTGGGTGCTCTTATCAACATCAAACAATAGCCACAACAACACAAGGAGATCTTTTTGATGATTTAAAAGCAAAGATACGAAAGAGGACTCGTCAAAGAAAAAAAGCTAGAATAAGACTGAAAAGGATTGGGGTTTTGATTTACACATGAGATGTAAAATAGAATATATCCAAATGGATACAATATGTATTCTGAACATAAGATATTGTAACGATTTGAGATAAAGAAAATTTTGGTTATATAAAATCTACAAGTATAAATATTGAAATAAGACTATTATATTGTTTTATTAGTTTGCTAAGATAGATGGTAGAATTTATATATAAGATGTGCGTTTTAAATATTAGATTGTATGAGGAATTGTGATAAAGGAATTGTGCTTAATTAAAAATTAGGAAAAAAATATTAAACATTAAATTAAAATATTAAGAGAAAATTATCAGGTCACTGATTGGCTAAAAAAAGTATGATTAAAAATAACTAAGATTTGAATTTAAGATATTGTTATGAGTTGAGACAAAGGTTAAGTAAAACTTAGACACATAAACACTAATAATTAACTTTGTATATTGGTTTGTAGTACAAATGCTGATGGTTTTTTTTTTCCTTTTTTTGGAAAGGAAGGAAGGAAGGAAATAGGGAAAAAAAATTATTAGCCCCAAATAGGAGATAAGAGACTTAGAAATTGGGGTCATTTAAAATTTGGAAATGATAAAGATTAAACGTTAAATTTAAATATTAATGGGAGATTAAAGTTAAGAAAAACTTACTAGGTTATGGATTGTTTAAAAGATGGAATGTCAAATCAGTTAAGATATGTATAGACTGAAGATATTGATGAATACTAGAAAGGTATTTTTTGTTTGATTGATAGAATAAGAACTATGTTGGTCCGAATATGAGACAATAGATATTATGGGGGAAAGAGAGGGAATAAGTTGTTGTAATACTTTGAGATTTGTACTGATGATATTCAGATGTAATGGAATTACTGTGCCCAGCCGCCATGCTACTTTTCAAATATGTAAATGTAATATTGGAAAATTAATAAAAAAACCTTGGGGGAAACAAAAAACAAAAATGAAAGTTAGTTGCCTGCTCTCAAAGTGAAACACATACATGACACACACCTAAACATACTATAAACAACATATGTATAGACCCCCCACCCCTTCATGTACATAACAAATAAATATTAAACACTGTCCATCTTGAAAATATAACGGAAGGAGGAAGCTTGAGAGTTCACAAGGTTAATGCTGTATGGAATGAAACTATGGCTGAATCTGGGTGTTCAAATCAAAATAAATGGGTAATAGTTTTATTAGCTTCATTCAGGTGTAATGAAAATAGGCAATCCTGATATGGCGATAGCATTTAGACTTCTGTACTGCCCCAAAGAGGTTTACAGCACACACTGGGCTATTTACAATGTAGAAGCATTATTTGCATATTGTTCCCAACAATCTGGATCCTCATTTTACTGGCCTTGGAAGGATGGAAGGCTGAGTCAACCTTGAGCCAGTTAGGATCGAACTCCTGACTGGGGGCAGCGAGTTAGCCTGCAATACTGCCTTCTAACCTCTGTGCCACCAGGACTCCTGGTGACAAAATTCTTTGCCAACCCTAATATATAAATCTGTTCAGGTGGTCCTTGTTTAAGGACCACTCCTTTAGCAACTGTTCCAAAGTTGCAACAGTATTGAATAAGTGGTAATTATGAATGGTCCTTGTAGTTCTTGCTGGCATAGCCCCCCCCCTCAATCAGACAGTTGCAATTTCTGGTGTTTCCTGGTAGTTTTAAACTGGGGGGGGGGGTCTTCAAAATATGACTTGTGGACTTCAACTCCCAGAATGGGAGTTGAAGTCCACACCTCTTAAAATGGCTGAGGTTGAGAAACACCAGTTTAGTTCTTTCTGAGTTAACGTTATTTCCCCCTCACATCATGTCAGGGGTCTTTAAACTTGGCCCTTTTATGACTTGTGAGACTTCAATTCCCAGAATTCCTCAGCCAGGCATGCTGGCTGAGGAATTCTGGGAGTTGAAGTCCACAAGTCATAAAAGGGCCAAGTTTGAAGAATCCTGGTTTACACAAACAAATTCAGTGGGGAAGCCAGCAGGAAGTCGGAGGCCACAATTCTATGAGGTCCTCACTTTATCACTGATCGCTTAGCAAGGGGAATTCCGATCCCAATTACCGCCATTATCTGTATTTTTGAACACTTACCGTAAAGATTTCTGGTCTCTTCTGCTCAGTATCCCGCCGCACCCAGTTCCCCCCAAGATGGATGACCTTGTTATCATTTAATAGTGTAGTTCAGGGGTAGGCAACCCAAAACACTCAAAGAGCCACTTGGACCAATTTCCCACCAAAAACAAAACACCGGGAGCCGCAAAATCCTTTTGATATCTAAAATGAAGATAACACTGCATATATCCTTTTTTACCTTTATTATAGGTGTGTGTGTGTTTGTGTGTGTGTATATGTGTATGTGTGTGTGTGTATGTATACACACACACACACATATATATATATATACACATACATACAAATACACATACAGGTAAAAAAAGGATATATGCACTGTTATCTTCATTTTAGATGTCAAAAGGGTCTCTCTCTCTCTCCCTCCCTCTCTATCTGCCCTTGGTCTGCCTGCCACTCCTCTTCCCCCACTCTCTTTCTCTCTCTCTCTTTCCTCTCTCTCTCTCTCTCTCTCTCCCTCCCTCTCTCTCTCTCTTTCTCTCTCTCTCTCTCCTATCTGCTGCTCACCTGGCAAGTTTCAAGCTGTTGTCCAACAAGCTCAGGGGTAGGCAACCTCGTCTCTTTTATGACTCATGGACTTCAACTCCCAGAATTCCTGAGTCAGCCTAGCTGGGCTAGCTAGCTCTCTCCTGCCCTTCCTGCTTCCTGCTTCCTGCAGAGACGCAGCAAAGGGAGGAGCTCCGCCCAGAAAGCTTTTCAGCTCCTCGGAGAACACTGTGAGTGCAATCTTTTACACATACACACACACACACACACAGAGAGAGAAGGAAGCAGGGAAGCGCAATTGCCTCTCTCTGTCTCTGTCTCTCTCTGCAAAGGCAGAGGAGGCTGGGAGCCACTGGGGAAGGCTCAAAGAGCCGCATGCGGCTCCGGAGCCGCAGGTTGCCGACCTGTGGTGTAGTTTAATAATTGAAATGACAACTGGAGGAGTAACGTTAATAATTCATACTTCCTTATTTGTGTTGTGTCATTCTTATCGCCAAAAAGTCACAATCATATAAATATAGTAACATGTATACTATAGGTACATTATATATATATATATATATATATAAGGCAGTTTCTTTCTTATCTCCTGGCTCGCTGCCTCACGCAGAAACAGACGCTTCTTCCGAATACAGTGACGATGATTATTTGGAAACAAGACGGAGGTCTCGGCGGAATCAGAAGAGGCAAGTCAACTACAAGGAAGATTCAGAAAGTGAAGGCTCTCAGAAAAGCTTCCGATACGGGAAAGAAATGAGAAGAATACATAAGCGCAGGCTTTCCAGTTCAGACAGCGAAGGTATGGCGTGCCTTTAATAATAATAATAATAGTAGTAGTAATAATAATAATAATACCATCAAACATCCACATCTGCCTATCCCAGGTCCTGGGTAAGGACTCGATAGATAGTCAAAATGCCAAATCCAGTCTGAACATCTGGCTGGCTGTGCGATGATCCATCATCATAATAACAAAGTTGGAAGGGATCTTGGCGGTCATCCAGTCCAACCCCCTGCTCAGGCAGGAAACCCTATACCAGTGATGGCGAACCTTTTAGAGACCGAGTGCCCAAACTGCAATCCAAAACCCACTTATTTATCACAAAGTGCCAGGGCTGCATCAGCATTGTGGTGCCCTCGGGGGGGGGGCAGGGGGGCAGGGCCCACTGGGTGGGCGTGGCTGCAGTGGTCACGGCAGACTGGGTGAGCGTGGCCGGGGCCAGTCCCTCGCCATTTCCGGGGCATCCCCGGGGGGCCAATGCCGCTTCCTCACTCACTTCCTGCCCTGTCGCTTCCAAACGCCACGTGCTCGCTACTCTGGCGAACTCTGCTGGGGCAACAGCGCGTGTGTCCACAGAGAGGGCTCTGAGTGCCGCCTCTGGCACGCGTGCCATAGGTTCGCCACCACTGCCTTATACCATTTCGGACAAATGGCTGTCCAGTCTGTCCTTTATTTGTTCCCTATTGCCAGTTCAAAATTTAAATCTCACTACAGTCACAAAAGACTTTCTTCACACAACGGAATACAGGTTGGCAGGGATGAGCACCACCCAGCCTTAGCCTTAATAATAATAATAGTAGTAAAGTTGGAAGGGACCTTGGAGGTCATCTAGTCCAACCCCCTGCTCAGGCAGGAACCCTGCCTTGCCAAGCTAATTGCTAAGATAATTGACCCATTTTTCTCGTGTGAAATACGTACTGATTGATGACATTGAAGGAAATTATATAGACATTTTCTTCAGGAGCCCAAAGTGTTCGTCCCTTTTCTTGTTTTATCATCATAAGACCCCTGCAGGGTCGCTTAGATTGAGAAATAGAGACCAGCCCAAGATCACTCGGTTAGTTTCATAACCATACAGGCGGTTCTCGACTTACAACCATTTGTTTAGTGACCGTTCGAACATACAGCAGCACGAAAAAAGTGACTTGTGACTGGCTGTCAAACTTAACGATTGTGGCAACAGGGTCACATGATCAAAATTCGCCCGCTCGGCATCTGGCTCGTATGTACGACGGTCACAGTCTCCCCGGGGGTCACGCGATCCCCTTTTGTGACCATCTGCCGAGCAAAATCGATGGAGAAAGCCAGATTCACTTAACAACCGTGATACTAAACAACGGCCGTGGCCCACTTAACCGCTGTGGCAAGGACGCCCGTAAAATGGGACAAACTCTCTTCATGACGGTCTTGCTTAGTGACAGAAAGTGGTCGTAAGTCAAGGACTCCTTGTAGTTCCCCTGGAAACCCGTCAGATTTCACTAAACCCTCTTAAGTCTGATCCTTCTTGCAGAGAGCTACCTGGCTAAGCATTCTGAGGACGACCAGCCCGCCAGGTTGTCCCGAAGGTCGGTCCGGAAGCGGAGCCACGTCACCGACGAGTACTCGGAAGGCGAGGACGACCCCGAGGACGAAGGCCGGCCCGTTCGCAAGCGGGTGAACCGCATCGAAACGGACGAGGAGGACAACGGCCCCGACGCCAGCAAGCCGGCACTGCCCGAGAAGCCCTCCGCCTCTCCCGCGCAGCCAGACACCGCCAAGAAACCCTGCTACCGGATAGAAAGCGAAGAGGAGGATGACTTTGACAATGTGGGGAAGGTGGAAAGCCCGTTGGACTACAGCCTGGTGGATTTGCCCTCCACCAACGGACAGAGCCCGGGCAAAGCTATCGAGAACTTGATGGGTAAGCCCACCGAAAAGGCCCCCTTGACCAAGGACAGCACAGCCAATGCCAGCTTGGCACCCAACGGGACGGGGGGCGGCCTGGAGGCCGGCGGACCCGAGGAGGACGAAGACGAACTCTTGCGAGTGACTGACCTTGTGGATTACGTCTGTAACAGTGAACAGTTATAAAACTCCCGTTTTTTGTGCTAATTTATTCCATGGTAGCTCATACCAGCGGGCCAGTTATTAAAAGGTGTTTTATTTTTCCTAGGAAACTCCACTACAGTATCACTTTTTAGCAGTCAAAAATTTCACCAGCCCTGCAAGTTTTGGGGGTACCTCTTTTTTCCCCCCTTATTTTTTAAATCCTTTCCTTGCCTCCTCTCCTCCCTAACCCCAGCGACCAGTTTTCCTCCCTTTTTGTTTTTGTTTTTCTACAACTATTTTTCTTTGGAAGAGATTGACCCTTTGCTTTCCTCACCACAACCACCACCTCCTCCTCCTCCAGTTTCATAATCCTGGCCAACAAAAAAAAAACAATCGTCCAGATGCAGAGCTTGTAGTTAAAAAAAAAAAAAAAAGGAGAGAATTGTATATTTTTGACTCTATATTTCCTGAGGGGCGCACAAAGTTGTTAAGGGAAATGGGATGGTTGTATGTTAACAAAAGCATTCCAACTTGGCTGGGGCCCAAAATCTTAAAAACTTTTGG